>JAMLFY010000004.1:5682715-6428227 GCA_030441495.1 Dalbergia oliveri
CGTGATGATATTCACCTTATCTTAATTAGTTTATTAAAATAGTTTAGTTAAGTAAATATAGTATACTCATGTTTTGTAATTAGATTAGAAATTTTAGTTAAGTAAATATTGCACCTTAAATTTTTTAGATTAGAAATTCTTTATTTTTAAATAGATTATTTAGTTGTTTAGAAGATTAGTGCACCTTAAGCATATTTTGTTAGTATAATTTAATTTAATTAGAATAATAAATATTATTGTTAGATTATCTTGTAACATGTTTTGTAAATAATATATTTTAATTAGATTGATGAACATGTTTAGGAAATTAGTCAATAAATATTATAGTTAGCAAATTTATTTTTAATTTGATTTTGAGTTGTTCTAGATTCATACTCCAATAAACCTATTTTAGTTGTATATATTAATTAGATTAGTTAAAATTATAGTTAGATTAATTAGATAGACTAATAAGTTTTTTTATATAAAATTATGAAAGATGTTATCTCTCACTTTCAATAATGGGACACTTATATTTCTCTTTTCCAAAATACATTTTTTGAGAATCTAAATTGTATTTTCATTCTTATAAAAAGCTAAATTATTTTTTACTCATTCAACACCAATTTATTACTTCAATACAATTTTTACTAATATAAAATGTAGTGGTGACTAAAAGCTAAGTTCACCTATAATGTTTTAGATCTTAGTCCACTCAATAATAGAAGTATGCGCCACTCGCTTGTAGTGCAAGTGCTTGTAGTACTCCGTGAGTGCAAGTGCTTGTAGACCCTTGATACAGAAGCTAAGTGGCGCATACTTCTATTATTGAGTGGACTAAGATCTAAAAATTATAGGTGAACTTAGCTTTTAGTCACTACTACATTTTATATTAGTAAAAATTGCTATTTCTTAAGTAATAAATTGGTGTTGAATGAGTAAAAAGTAACTTAGCTTTTAATTTGTAAGAATGAGAATACAATTTAGATTCTCAAAAAATGCATTTGTTGAAAGAAGAGTAAATATAAGTGTCCCATTATTGAAAGTGAGAGAAGAAAATTTCTTTCATAATTTTATATAAAAAAATATTTATTGGTCTATCTAATTAATCTAACTATAATTTTAACTAATCTAATTAATATATACAACTAAAATAGGTTTACCGCACTACTCTATCTAAAAAAAACTAAGAAATCAAATTAACATAAACAAATTTGCTAACTATAACATTTATTGACTAATTTCTTAAACATGTTCATCAATCTAATTAAAATATATTATTTACAAAACATGTTACAATATAATCTGACAATAATATTTATTATTCTAATTAAATTAAATTAAATTATACTAACAAAATATGCTTAAGGTGCACTAATCTCCCTAAAACAACTAAATAATCTATTTAAAAATAAAGAATTTCTAATCTAAAAATTTAAGGTGCAATATTTACTTAACTAAAATTTCTAATCTAATTACAAAACATGAGTATACTATATTTACTTAACTAAACTATTTCAATAAACTAATTAAAGATAAGGTGAATCATCACATCAGTGGCCCTACGCCTGTCATGTATCGGCCACAATTTAATTAGAGTTATGAGAGAGAGGGAGTGAGTTGATACAAGTGAATACACGTATGATGGAGGAAATGAAAGGAAATCAATCAAACTAGAAATAGGTGAAAGGCTCGATGATTTCTAAAGCTAATCATTACTACTTGCAATTTCTTTGGTTAATGACGACAGAAATCCCCAAGTAATACCCGTCTTCTTTGAGTTTTGCATTTAAAATCAACTTAGTTAACCAATTCTCTCAATATAATAAAAACAATGTATATACGTATATAAAGTTTAAATGTGGTAGATGTATATAATTTTTTTTTTATTATATCCGTAAAAAAGCCAGACGTTGTTGGCCTTGTTTTCCAGTTCTTTCGATTTGGATCTTCTTTAAAAGAAAGAATAAAACTTTTTCATATAAAATATTAAATATTAACGGGCTTAGTCTTGGGAAAAGAAATATAGTAACAATTTTTTGAAAAAGATATTTGAGCATTAATAATATTGTAACTTGTGCCATGCACAAGAAAATAAGTATAAATATATAAAATTTAATAAATTTTAATTTTAACTTATGGAGTAACCATATGATAAAGGCATTATGTGACATCCTTTTTTTCATACAATAATTTGTGTGATAGTAATTTTAAGAAAATATTTTTGACTATATATGAGATAAGTAGATAAATAATAGTAAAAACTAGAGTAAAAAAATTATAATTCCTGTTAGCTTTGTGTGACATGTTCGACATCATTTCTATTATTTTTGCCATGATAATTTACCTTATGATAAAATTGTAGTCATGTATATTTGAGCTTTTTACCTAAATAAAATAAAAAATAGCTAATTATATATATATATATATATATATATATATATATATATATATATATATATATAATATACAGGATTTCATTTAGTTCCATATATACTGATTTTTTTGATCACGCAATATATATGTATATGTACATGTATATACGACTTCTATTTTAAGTATATATGTATATGTACTTGTGACTTCAAATCTAACTACGATGATTGGATTAACATTAACTGGTTGCTACTGTGTGGTTTGAATATTTAGTACAGCTCAGAGATTTAGTATATAGTCTGTGTGAGATCGGTTATTTTTGTTTGCTTCACAGGCAAATAATGGAAGCATATGGTCACGCAATTCATGATTTGGCAGTAACTATAGGACAAAAGATGGCCGAATCTCTAGGTGTCATCGGAGCTGATTTCCAGGACTGGCCATGCCAGTTCAGGATCAACAAATATAGCTTCACCCCAGAAGCTGTCGGATCCTCTGGAGTACAATTGCACACGGATTCAGGGTTCCTAACCATTCTCCAAGATGATGAAAATGTTGGTGGCCTTGAAGTGATGCACAGTTCTGGCTCATTTGTGGCAGTCCCACCATTGCCAGGGACCCTCCTAGCCAATCTTGGAGATATTGCTCGGGTAAGTATACAGTAGCAATTGGAATATAAAATATATTTTTGGTGATTTGTGAATTATGAGCATATGACAATACTGAGATGTGAATTTATTTATGCAGGTATGGAGCAATGGAAGGTTTTGCAATTTGAAGCACCGTGTACAATGCAAGGAAGCAAATACACGTTGGTCAATTGCTACATTTATGTTAGCACCAAGGAAGAGAAATGTTGAGGCCCCAGCTGAAGTGGTATGACCATTATCCACGCCTGTATCAGCCTTTCTTTTATGATGATTACAGGAAGCTCAGAGGGTCCAAAAAGATGTACACTGGTGAAGCCCTTGAGCTATTACGCATTTCCGAGTGATAAGAATGAGAACTAGATAGCCCTTTCTCCATGCCTTTGTTTGCAAAATAAAATAATTAGGCAACTGTGTAGGAAAAAGAAGGGGAAAGGTTGTATTACCAGTGCTTAATAACTCAACGGACTTATGAGAGTTGAATGATTGGTTAACATTTGCTTATAAATTATGAGGACACTCCCACTGCAGTGAGGGAGAAAAGGTACAATCAATTGCATCTATTTATGAAGTTTGTTCATCTTACACAATGATAAAAGACAGTATGTTTTGTGGATATTCTTATAATTAGACTGAAAAATAATAATAATAATAATAATTTACGGGCACTTTAAAGATTCCCTTTTGCTTGCACTCCCTATGAATTACAGCTTCTTCTTTTTTTTCAAGAGAAGTACAATAATTCAAAATCAAAACGCTGAATCAACGTATCAATATTTACAGAGATTCTATTCCTTTCCAATAAAAATCAGAGGGAAAAAGGGGATATGAAAGAATCTATTCTTGATTACTTATCAATCAAGTCAATTAAAACAAAGACGTAAAAAAGAAGCTCCCCTCAATGAGGGGCTGGAGTATAGGAACAAATTATAATGGTGGAAAAGTTGCCGGAAGCCACTTTAAACGATGGAGCTGCTAGCTGAGAATTCAACATTGATAGAAGAATGTGTGTTAATGGGTGTGTACTTAGTAGTAGTTGCTGATGTAAGGCCACACAAAAGCTGGCTTGAATGGTGGGACATGAGGCACAGGCACTGACCCAGATATGATCTGAACAATTACTTGCATCTTAGGCCTCTCACTAGCAATGGGATGAGAGCATGCTAGCCCCGATTTCAATATCCTCTCGGCCTCTTCAGCCACATAATCGTTCTCTAGTCTTGGGTCCACTGCATCTATACCCTTCCTTCTAGATGCAGGTGCCTAACAAATATATCTTACTCATTTTATTATTTCATATAAATGGTACATGATATATCTATTATCACTAAAATTTCAAGCAATTGGATGCCTTGATCAATGTCTGAATTCTAATGCTGCAATAATTGGTATTGCATATTAGATTGTAAATTATTTTGTATACATGAGTTCCTCTCCAGTTTCGAGGGAATCTCTTTTAGTTGATTAAAGCTTTGTGGGAAAATAGATATTGAGTATCAGTAAAATTCAGATTAGATACAGAAGGCCCTGTCTTCCATATATCAATATGATATGATTAACCTGGCCACCAATGAAAGAAAGGGGTGGATATTGTCACACCTTTTTTTTGCTATTGCCACTCACATTTTTATTAATTTCTATTCAAATTTATTAAAATGTTCTTCTTCTACTATTAATTGGCTACTTGACAATATTTGATATTTATCTTGTTTTTCATTTTGATATAATCACTAGTTTTGGCTGAAATAATGGACAAGTTAGGCCTTCTTGTTTTGGTTTTGTTACTAAGCATTCAACCTTGTATTGCACAAATAAATAGTTACTAGTTATTACAAGTATTGAATTAATTTATTAAATTAATTTCATGTAAAAAATATTAAATTATTTTATTTTATTTATGAAAGTTATTTGAATAATATAATGTTGAGTCTTTTTTATAAAATAATAAATAAAATGAATAAAAACAAAGGTGAAATACATATCTTATTTTATAACACATAACATCTATATAATTTTAAAACTAGTAAATTAATAAATTATACCATGGTTTACTACTATTGGCCATTTATTTTTATTGTAATTTTTTCTTCATTTATATTTTTAAAAATTAAGATAATTTAATACATTAAATTAACATAATTTAATATATTAATAACAGAGATGTCAAGCAATGAAAAGTAAGTGTTTGTAAAAAAAAATCCTAATATCAATGATATCCTTCTCCGCTCCTTCCTTTATTTGATTATTGGGAAAGAGTTGAGACCCCTACTTTTATGGATATTTCTTAATTCATAAGGATTATACTTAAAAATGCTTTTTCCTTCAGTTTAGGGTTCACTTTTTTAAATTTGGAATTTTACTCAATTGATGGAGGAGGTAATATTGCGGTATTTAATTGGAGGGCTCATCCTGTATTTAATTTAATTGCGCATGCTTTTAGGGTGATTTTTCAAGTTGGTATTCACTATGGGTTTTCTTTCAACTTCTAGTTGGTAAGGTTGGTTGGTTAGATGGAGTGAAAATGCACAAGTGAAAAATATTCGATGTATTCTATACTCTATTAGTTGGATGGGTAAAAGAAGGGTATTCTAGTAAACTTAACGAAAAATTAATGAGAGTGGAAGTTGCAAAACGTTGCAAATACCGTGTGATGCATGTTTCTCCTCTTACTCTTAAGGAATATACACTGTCCCACTTCCTCCTGCCATTGTGATTTATGAGACACCCCATCTCAACTTAAAAAACAAAAAACACCCTTGTTCAATTAGGTTATATGGTGAACCTCTTATATTTGGATATATTATAAACCCCTTATTATTGGCTATTAGGTTATATTATCCAACAAAAGTAATAATCTTTAGATAGTTAATAATAAAATATCTATGATAAACCTCAAATTTTTAGGTTGAGTTTTACAACCCATCCCACGTGCTCTCATATTAAAACTGCAAGTGTTGATATTGTCCCTCATTGTCAAGTACTGGTCCAATGACAAGGAGCAAACCGTGAGGAGGTCACTTTGGAAGACTTTCTTTCTTTTTGGGTATGATACTACGGAAGACTTGGACCTCTTATAATAGAGCTGTACACTGCAACGGCCCATAAGGACAAGGTCCTTTTCCAACAGGAGTCCCATTGTTACAACCCAAAGGATCCAAGAAGGGCCGAAATTGGGCTGAAGACCTTCATTTGTTAATGTTTCGAGTTGGTAATGGCACATATGTAGAAAACACTTTCAAGTGAAAAAACAAAAAAAGTAAAAGAAAACAAAGGTTTTGAATATTAAATAAAAAGAAGATTTCCGTTGGAGTTTCTTAGGCTTTTTTCTTTTTGGTTATAGTCTCTTAGGCTTTGTCTCTAACAAGATAACAATAGGGCTCCATTTGTTAGACAATTTGTAGTCATTTAGTATTTTTTACCAATAATAGCTACGAGGTGGGGTTGAATTTATTTGTCACTTTTCCCGACATATCCCGACACACAGGCAGATGCAACATTGGAGGCGGCCCCCGAGTCACGAGCTAAAATGTTGAATATGAGTTGATGCATTTTACTGGTGAGGCAAGAAAATACCAACTCGGCTCAATCCATCTGAGTTGTGAGTTATGCAGGTTGACTTGTTAAATAAATAAAAAATAAAATTTTTTAAAAGTTATTAAATTTATTCAAAAACTAAAAAAAAGGTAATGAATAGGGTTGGAGTGATCACTTGAGCCAGAAAATGAACCTAGGAAGTGTTCTATTTTTATTTATTATTTTGGATAGAAAGTGTGAAAGATAAGGTGGATATGTGAGTTTTGGCCAAGTTTAAGAGAGAAGAGTTGTGTTTATTAAAAAATGAAAGAATCATACCAACTTACTTAACTTGAATTAAGCTGGTCAAGTCAACTTAACCTACTTTTAAATGAGTTAAAATTTACCAACTCAACTGAAAAAAATAGTGTGTTGAATCCAGTTCTGGTTAGGTGCAATTCACTTTGAAAGTGCTAGACGTAATTAAATTAGGCAAAGTCCACAAAAATAATTATGTGTAACATATATGGAAAATTATAAGGTGACTTTAAATTTTTGAATTTATCATAAATTCTTTATTATTAATCATTAGATGATTATTATTTTTATTAAATTATTTAATTCAATAACTAATAAAAAAATATATATAATAGACATAAAGATATGTTCAGCATAAAACCCACGAACATATAGAGTATCCAATGTAGGATTACGACGCTGAGGCAATGCTAAAATATGCCAGGCAGAAGTGGCCCGCGTGCAGCTCTTCTGCACTACCTATCGTGATATGCTCCAGCAAACTGGTTACTTTCAAGGAAAGACAACTCAAATTTGTCATCAAGCGCAATGGACTAATACAGTGAGCTTTAATTTTACTTTTATCTTTTTAAGAAAAAAGTTGTCCTGGTGCACGACATACTCAAATTGTCCTAATCCTTTTCTAAAATAATTGTCCTACTTTTGCCCCAAACCACACAATCAAATTTTAATGTAAAATAATTTCATATTATATTCTAATTAAATCTCTTAATTTACTTTACTTTTAAAAAAGTGGGGTGATATACTATTATATTAATATATTAACACAAATTAAAGTAAAAATTATAAATATAAGTGAACTACAAAAAAAAAGGTATAAGAAACTTTTGTTGATCAAAGACATGCGGCGAAAGTTATGAACTAATGTCTCCCCAAGCCCCCTAGCCCCTATATATACATGACAATGAAGTGGATCATCATTTCACCGCTTAGCCCCTCACCTAAATCCACAAGAACGAAGAGATGGAAGAGACTATTCCAGTGGTTGACCTTGAGAAGATTTCAGAGCAAGAAGAACGCAACAAGTTAAGGGAGGCATGTGAGAAATGGGGTTGTTTCAGGATCATCAACCACTCTATCCCATCAACCCTCATGGAGGAGATGAAGACGGTGGTTAAAGCCTTGCTTGACCTTCCCATGGAGATCAAGAAGCGCAACAAAGAAGTCATTGCAGGCAGTGGTTACATGGCACCAAGTGCAGTCAACCCTCTCTATGAGGCCTTGGGACTCTATGACTTGGCTTCCCCACAAGCAGTGCAGGATTTCTGTTCTCAATTGGAAGCCTCACCTCATCAGAGGTTTGTTCCCCCCTCCTCCTCTAATTTCTCATTTTTTTGCAATTATTTAATGCTCTAATTTAATTACTCTATTCATTATTGAATAATTATTCATTTTAATTTTTTTAAAGATAATTATTCATTTCATAAATTTAAATAATATTAATTATTTTTTTAATAATATCTTTATTAAATATCTTTAAAAAAGGAGATAGATATCATGGATAATAGAAGAGAAAGTTAAATTATTAAAAAAAATAATTTAACAAATTATTTAATTTTTTATAATTTTAATATTTTTTAATTATTTTTTTAATTTCAGGATTTTATTTAAAATAACAAATATTTCACGTGACCCCAACAGAGGAAAAACAAGTTTTTATTTTGTGTGGGGTCACTACACTAGACCTCATGTTGCTATTTTTTTTTTGTATCCATGTGGTAGTTACAGCCACAATTCATGGTATAGTTGCATTTTTTTTTTGTCGCTTAAACTCATATGTAAAACAATGTATAAATTATGTCCTAATATAACTGTAAATTTGTGTAATCCACACTAGTAAACAAATTATTTAAGAAAATGTTTACAGATACAATATATATATATATATATATATATATAGAGAGAGAGAGAGAGAGAGAGAGCCTCCACCACCGTGCACTGGTCCTTATGTCTTCAAATCTAACTATGATGATTAGATTAACATTAATCTGTTTACTACTGTGTGGTTTGAATATTTAGTACAGCTAAGAGATTTAGTATATAGTTTGTGTGAGATCGGTTATTTTTGTTTGCTTCACAGGCAAATAATGGAAGCATATGGTCACGCAATTCATGATTTGGCACTAACTATAGGACAAAAGATGGCCGAATCTCTAGGTGTCATTGGAGCTGATTTCCAGGACTGGCCATGCCAGTTCAGGATCAACAAATATCGCTTCACCCCAGAAGCTGTAGGATCCTCTGGAGTACAATTGCACACGGATTCAGGGTTCCTAACCATTCTCCAAGATGATGAAAATGTTGGTGGCCTTGAAGTGATGCACAGATCTGGCTCATTTGTGGCAGTCCCACCATTGCCAGGGACCCTCCTAGCCAATCTTGGAGATATTGCTCGTGTAAGTATATAGTAGCAATTGGAATATAAAATACATTTTGGTGATTTGTGAATTATGAGCATATGACAATACTGAGATATGAATTTGTTTATGCAGGTATGGAGCAATGGAAGGTTTTGCAATTTGAAGCACCGTGTACAATGCAAGGAAGCAAGTACACGTTGGTCAATTGCTACATTTATGTTAGCACCAAGGAAGGGAAATGTTGAGGCCCCAGCTGAAGTGGTAGACCATGATCATCCACCTCTGTATCAGCCTTTTTTTATGATGATTACAGGAAGCTCAGAGTGTCCAAAAAGATGCACACTGGTGAAGCCCTTGAGCTATTACGCATTTCCTAGTGGTGAGAACCAGAAAGCCCTTTGTCCATGTCTTTGCTAAATAAAATAATTAAGCAACTGTGTTGGAAAAATGGGGAAATGGTTGTATTACCATTGCTAAGTAACTTAACGGACTTAGGTGAATGGTTGTTAAACATTTGCTTATAGATTATGAGGATACTCCCATTGTAGTGAGGGAGAAAAAGTTAACTACATGATTGTACGCCAGAGTTTGTTCATTGATCTAGACTTACTGAATTATGAAAGGACATAAATTACACAATGATAAAAGGAAATATGTCTTGTGGAAATTCTTATAACTAAAACACAAAATAACAATTACTACTACTTTAAGATTCCCTAAATTTATTTTTTTCCTAGCAATCCCCAAGAAAAACAGCTTTTTTATTTTCAAAAGAATTACAATAATAGAAAATCAAAACACAGAATCAACATATCAGTATTTACAGAGACAAATACAAACACACGATTCTATTCCTTTCCAATAAAAATCAAAGGGAAAAAAAAAGACTATGAAAAAATATATACTTGATTACTTATGAATCAAGTCAATTAAAACAGACGTAAGAAAAGCCCGAAGAAATCTTCTTCCGCATTTATAGGGGAAGAAAATTTAATTAGATGGGGGGAGAAGATTTACTAACATTCAGACAAACAAGAGAAGCTCCCCTTAATGAGGGATAAAGTAGGAACAAATTATAATGATTGAGAAGCTGCTGAAAAGCCACTTTAAACGATGGAGCTGCTATCTGAGAATTCAACATTCACAGAAGACTGTGTGTTAATGGGTGTGTACTCAGTGGTAGTTGCTGATGTAAGGGCACTCATGTTCTCTAGATCCATCGCTGGCCACACAAAAGCTGGCTTGAATGGTGGGACATGAGGCACAGGCACTGACCCAGATAAGATCTGAACAATTACTTGCATCTTAGGCCTCTCACTAGCAATGGGATGAGAGCATGCTAGCCCCAATTTCAATATCCTCTCTGCCTCTTCAGCCACATAATCATTCTCTAGTCTTGGGTCCACTGCATCTAGTACCCTTCCTTCACGATGCAAGTGCCAAACCCAATCCACCAAGAATTGATAGCCCCCAATCTTTGTCCATGGCCTCTGGCCACACCCCACCTCAAGCAACACAGCCCCAAACCCATAAACATCTGACTCGCGTGTGGCCTTGCCAGTGTGGAAGCACTCAGGTGCAATGTAGCCTATGGTGCCAGGCACTCCCTCCAACTCTGCATATGACGTTTTCTCATTCTCAATTGCACGAGCCAAACCAAAGTCACCCAGACGTGCATTGAAGTCAGAGTCCAGCATGATGTTGCTGGCCTTGAGGTCTCTGTGGATCACTTTCTGATCATACTCGTTATGCAGGTAATTCAATGCTGAAGCCACCCCTGATATGATCTTGTATCTTAGATGCCAACTCAAAGGGTTTTTGCTGATCCCATCCTCAAAGAAAATGTGGTTGTCCAAGCTGCCATTAGGCATGTACTCGTAGACTAAAAGCAATACTCCATTCTTGTGGCACCATCCTGCATCATATTATAATTAAATTATTGAAGTTGTTACGTTCACTGAAATAAAGCATTAATTGATGGCGATTGCAGATAAACATTGACCCCATATATATATATATATATATACTAATGCCATTGACCCCATATATATATGCACATTTATGTTGGTATTATATATACTACACTTGGGTGATATACTTTAAGTCAAGTCAAGCAAAATGATATCTTTTATACGATATAGAATATAACAACCTTAAGCTTCAGTCTTGATATAAAAAGACTTGGGGAGTTAATTTACCCATAAAAAATGGATTATGGAAACTGCGACCTAAACAATAAAGTGATGAACTTTAATTGACAATATAATCTGCTAACGATGATTGGGTCTTAAACTAGGAAAAGGGAGGCAAATGAACCACCAGTCAACAAGAGGCAGAAAAATATCTCTAATATTGGGGAGAGCAATATAAGCAGTGCAGTTAATGTTGAATACGACAGAAGAAATAGGAATGAAGGTCACTTTCAAAACAACGTGCAACCAGTGAAGAGATGAAAAAAAAAAGTCTACCAAAATGTGTTTGGAAGAAAGGCCTTCTTTCTTCAGAAGGGGATGAACACTTTTGGACTAGTTTTTGGCTTTGTGCAATTATGTTCTGAAATGAAAAATAAAGAGAAAGGAGAGCATGAGACGCCATATTCAGTAACGCACCAGGAAGGAGTGGCCCGTCACTTTATTAGGACACCACCAACCGTGACCTTAGCTGGGTCAAAAATTGTCGGCGAATGTATGCCCGACAGAACAGAACTTAGCAACATGCATCAATAATGGCCCCCTCCCTCACTAATTATTCGACAGGATCAATCTCAAATATTCCTAGGTGATGATGATCTGGCCGTAACCACAATGGATCTATATCTAACTTAAATTTATGATGAGGGGTTCGTTCATGAAAGTGATAGATAGATATTCTGCCAAATCGAACATAAACGAAATTGAATAAGGCAGCAATTAAAACAGGAAAGTAGTTAAACTGTATGAACTATGAACCATCTCATCTTTACTATTTTCCTTAACAGAAAAAAAAAAAGAACCGAATTTGCGAGAGGTAATAATATAGAACCAAGAAATTCTAAATTTACCTTGTAACTTGACAAGGTGTTTGTGACGGAGACGGTTGATAATGGTGAGCTCAGCCAAGAATCATCGGTGCTCTTCATCTTGTCCCTGGAGAACATCTTAACAGCCACTTCCAGATTCTCCTTAGGCAGTGTCCCTCTATAAACGACACCAAACCCACCTTGTCCAAGCTTGTTCTTGTCATCAAAATTTCGTGTAGCCTTCTTCAGCTCCTGATACGTAAACTCCCTCGGCGTACCCGGCAAGCTCTTAAGAGCACCCAAAATCTGCGGGTTAGAGGCACTCTCCTTTCTCTTCCTCAAAATGCCGTACACCAACCAACCAGCCCCCAACAAAGCAAGAACCACAACAGGAACCCCAACACCCAACGCAATCTTCAACGCCTTCCCATCACTTTTCTGAGAGAAGATCTCAATGGAGATGTTCCACCTCAAAACACAGTTCAACTCAACCGTTACCCCAGTGGAAGCAGAGAACCCAAAATAAGACTCTCTATTCACGAACTGCTTCAGATCAAGCCTCGAACTCAACACAGGATCCAACGGCTTCGCCACTAAGGGACCATTTTGATCAGCCTGTGAAGCCATGTAAACATCGATCACCTTGCTCGTGCCGTTGTAGTCCACCCAAAGCGCGTAGAACGCAGTATCATTGGGGGAGATCTCGAAACCGAACGTCGACAGTGAGACAGTGACGTTGGACCTGACGCCGTTGATGTCGAGCCCGATGTGGTTGTTGTCAGGGTCGTCGAAGTCCTGCTGCTTGACGGTGTCAAGTTCGACGGCGACGAGCTTGTTGTCGGCGCTGCCATCGGTGGAGGCGTTGGTGAGGCCGAGGAAGCCGCCGTAGCTGTTGAGAGGGATGGTCTTGTTGGCTGCAATGACGAAGGCGAGGCCTTCGCCCGGTGGTTGTTTGTCCACGCGGTTCACGTTGATGAGGAAGGAGGTGTTGAAGGAGACGAGTTTTCCGGTTTCGTCGTTGTCGTCCCAGAGGGTGAAGGGTTCATTGTAGAAGACTCTGCCGGAGTTGTTGATGAAGCTGAAGCCGTCGTTGGCGGTGTCGGGGGTGATCTGGAGTGCGCCTCGGTTGATTGTCGCGTTATCTGTGACGTAGAAGATGCTGGCATGGGAGTTGTTGAAGGGACCCCCCCACGAGTGTAGTTGGCGCTGGAGAATTTGCGAGGTCGCCGCCGGGAAGAGGAAGAGGGTGAGGATGACGGCGGTGATGGCGGCGGAGAAGGGGGTTGGTGGTGGAGTCATGTCAGAGTTGGGGTGGGGCGGGTTTTATACTGTTATGGCGGCTGCTGGTGGTGGCTGTGATGGTGCTGCAATGAATTGAAAATGAGTTATGCATATGGGAGGAAGCAATATTTGAATAGGATAATGTAATGATCATGAAAGGTTTTATTATTATTATTATTGTTATTGTTATTATTTTCACAAAACACCCATTCTTGTGTTTTTTTTTGTGGCGACTTTGAATCTTCTTTTCCTCTCTTTCTTGCTGGTTTCCTCCACTGATCATTTTCCTTTTCCTCCATCTGCTAGGAAATTAGAATGACAGAAAATATAAAGGAATAAAATTAGAAAATGTCAAGGTGATGATGTTGCGTTTGGATCGATGTTGGCTTTGTTATTTCAATGAACTTTCCATTTTACAGTTGAATACTGATATTTTTTAACATGGGCAATGGCTTTACGTAGCAGCTTATTACAACTTCAAAGTTTTTGTATATGTATTTTAAGGGCAAGTATGATATAATGAAAGAGTATATATATTAAATGCTTTTAAAAAACATATTTTTGTGTGATTTCTACTTTTGGAATCTTTAAATAAATATTTATTAATAAAGTTTTAAAAGAATTAAATTCAATATTTTAGTATCTCATTTAAATACTCATTTTTTGATATTGAAATAATATTATTCCACAAAATTTTGGTATGAATGATACAAAAGTATTCATTAATAAAAATAATACAAAAATATAAATAACCAATCAGCAAGAAGGAGTAGATACTTTTATGTGACACAGGAGTAAATCAACGGACAGGACGGTGTCAATCTTGATTCATTCCTAAGTAATATACTAATATTGATGCTGTAGTTTGGCTTAATTAAAGGAGAAGGAGAAGTATGACTCTGATCTATAGTTTATTGCTCTGGGATAATGGCTGTGCATTTGTGTTTTGGTTATGGGGCGGTCCTGTTGCGTTGAGCCTATAGTGCTCCGGTCTTAGAGATGGATGTGATATTATTTGGGCTCATTGACACATGGATTGCTGTGTTGATACATTTTTGTTTATTTTTGTGTGAAATGTAAGATTTAAAGTTAGTGGGATACATATCCTATTTAAAAATAAATAGAAGTGTATTGATATAGAAATTTGGATAACACTTTTTATTTATTGATAGATGAAATTATATTGATATGTTATTCCATAAATTGTGTTTGCAAATAAAATTACTCTTGTTGGGTTTTGGGTTATATATAGCCTTATATATGTTTAGTAGACCTCTTGTCTGTGATTCCCTTCTTTTTTTCTCTTAAATTGTAGACTGATGTATATTTCGCTCCTCTCTGGCTCTCTGTATACAGAGAACTGTTTGAACCCATGCTTGCAATTATCCCGAAAGAAATATCATCAGCAAGTCATCAACCTAAATTTTGGTTACACAAAAATAATGTGCAAGTCTGCAAGTAAAGAAAAGTTATATTCATTTTTCATAAAGGATTATTCATTATTCAACGTTTGTGTTTGTGTTCAGATCCAAATATATATATATATATATATATATATATATATATATATATAAGACATTTATTTACTTAGGAGTAAGTTTTGATATTCTTACTCCATAGAATAACTTTTTATAAATATCGAATTTCATTAATTCAACAGTTGAATTGTAAGTTACTATATAGATTAAGTGTATAAAATTTCATTAAATTTCAAAACAATTTAATACTTTATCATCCCTTTTTATTTGGACATACAACATATACATGTAAATCTTGAGTATTAGATAACAAATCTATTAATATTCAATTTTTCTAAAATTTAATATGCTTGATCATTAAGATAAAATCGTATGATTCAACGGTTGAATTATTAAAATATGTTGTTAATAAAAAGATATTCAATGAAATAAATGTGTCATACTTACTTTTAGAGTATAATATATATATATATATATATATATATATATATATATATATATATATATTTGTTTCATTCATGACGATGATGTTTTTTAAGATCTCATTAATTATCCTTGTGCGGTTTGTGTGTGCTTTTAGGTTTTTTTAGCTCTACTTTTTCTAGTCGCCTTAAATAAATAAAAGAAAAGAGAGAAATAAAAGAGATGCGTATAGTAAATAATTAATTAAAAAAGAGATGCTTTTGAGATAAACAATTGCCTGAATATAACAACCACGGTGCCAACGTGAAGTATTATATTTGCATGTGGTCTTCTAGCTTTTAGCGTATGGCCTAATACAGCTGGTCATGATTAAACATTATAAACTTTATTAGGGTCTTTTTTTTATGTGCAACTTTATTATATTTGATTTCATTTTCTAGTGCACAACTTGACAATAGTTTAGGATTATATAGCTTTAACTTACTGTCGTCATGCAACCAAAAAAAACTTATCATCGTCCGTGTGTCGCAGTCGTTTTTTTTTTTAACTTTATTTTAATATTAATTTAATCATAATAACTCGAGCAATATAATATTGAAATATAAAAAAAGATGAAAATCATTGAAAGAAGATGGATAACCAAAAAATAAAAATCACTGGAACATTTTTTTTATGAGGATCACTGGAACATATTAACAAACAAATACACTTACTCATTTCATTATTTGGCATAAATATGGTACAAAATATATGTATTATCACTAAATTTCAAGCAATTGGATGCCTTGATCAATTTCTGAATTCTAATGCTGCAATAATTGGTATTACATATTAGATTGTAAATTATTTTTTATACATGAGTTCCTTTCCAGTTTTGATGGTATCTTTTTCTATTTGACTATAGCGTTGTGGGAAAATAGATATTGAGTATCAGCAAAAATTCACATCAGATACAGAAGGCCCTGTCTTCCATCCCAGTGTTCCATATCATGTGATATGATTAAGCTGGCCAACAATAAAAGGGAAAGAGAGAAAATAGACACCGCAACAGCCTCAATAAGTCAATTATATCAGAAATCAATCAGATTTACAAATAGTTGACAACTGACATTTACAAATATAATTTTGGCGATTCAAATATTTTTATTGTAGGTTATACAATTCCACCAAAAGGAAAATTTGTGGGTTATACAAATTTTTTTACGTCTTTCATATTGAAGAGAATGCCTATAATCTGTTTATTAAAAAAAAAAAGGAATGTCCATAATATGCCGTGCTTATTCAATAATTACTTTTCTAGCATGACACCATATTATTACGAGCAGAGAAAGCCTCTTCCGGTCGCATACACTTGGAGTATATTTATGAATTGAAATTTTGAAGAGGAAAAAAAAATTTATAATATAAAATTATACTATAAATTTTTTCTTTCTTCTCCTCCAAAACTTCAACTATAAGATATACCCTTATTTTAATCCGAACCTGAGCCACCATTTTAGTCCTCGACCGTACGCAACATGGTCTGTGCCTAGATCTGGCACGAAACAGAGGCACTAACTTCAATTCAAAAAATCTGTTGACCAAAAAACAAAATTGAAAAAATCTAACCAAAAAGAATTCTTCAAATAAAATTTCTTAATTAAGACCAAAAGTAAATTCAAAAACAAAATAAAAAAAATTCAAATAGTCTGACCAAGCTAACATTCAGGCAAATTGGCCAACCACCCGCAACTACCTTGTTTTTGCCTTTCACAGCACAGTTTAAAAAATTGATTTAAACCGGTTAAACCAGTAAACCAGCCAATTAGTCGGTCCAAGCTGAACAAAAGATTAGACAGACATTTAAATCTGAGTGAACCAGTACAACCCGATCGATTTCACCAAAAAGGTGCAACCCGACCTGGTTTTACAGAATCGACCAAGTCATGCATTTTTTTTAAATATAATTTTATAAAATTTTAACTACTAAAAATTAATTGGACTAAAAAAATTTTCAGCCCAATTTTCAAACTATAGCCCATATGTCAAAGAAGACACTGCTTCTGTTAGCGTTAATAAATGGTTGACCATGACGGATTCCTTGGTCCGGGCAAGTTAGGGACCAAGGTTAGTCCCTGTGGTCAAACTTCCAAAAATACCCCTTTTTCCCTTGTGTGTCCATGACAACAGCCATCAGATGATTCAGTTTAAAATCCAAAGGCTAGTATGTTACATGTAGCTTTTATTAAGAGTAAATATTTGTTTATCACTCCCCTTATTTATCTCAATCTCCCTTCTCCTTCTTCTATCATTAGCCACCAACCTCGCCGAAAAACAAAATTCTCTGATCGCCAAAAAATCTCAATCGCCAATCATCATGTGATGGCGAAAAAGCGAAAGTCCACTGACATGTGCTTCAATGAGGTGGATCGAACCATCTATGCATCCTTTTTCACCTTCGCAAGATCTCTCTTGCGACTCTACACTCATGCCATGAACCACCAGAAGCTTTTCTTCAATGCAGGAGAATGTCACATCCTTGTAAAAGTTCCCCCATTTTTTTTTTTTCTTTTTATTTTTTTTCCACAAATTCTCATTTTGGGTTTTTTATTCTCTCAAGTGGGTCCCTGATTTTGCAAGCAAAAATTAATTTTCTGTAAGCTTTTTGACAATGAAACTTTTCTCTCCTACCCAAACCCTGAGAAAATTTCCAAATTTACAATGAGAATGGTTAATGTAGACACAGTTGATAGCTCAACGCCAAGCACCTTCAACCAAACAAAATGACAAAGCTCAACTCCGCAACCAAAAACCAAATGCAACATTATAAAGTGTTGCCGTACATGTTCCTAAGTGGGAAATGAGAATTTGAGGGAAGCAAAGGCCTTTCGGGAATTGGAGTTAGTGGTGTTCTAGGAGAGCACAGTTTAGACAAGACTGTCGAGCACACTCTCTAGTGGGTCATCTGGTAGGAAGGTGTGGATGGTTGGTTGTTGTGGTTTGTTGTTGCGAGACAGACCACACACACAAGAGACTAGAAGCCTCTAATTGCAAATGTAAAATAGGAGAACCCTTTTCTAAAATAAAAATTTCAAGTAGATAAGGTATTTTTGGAAGCTTGGCTATATATGAGGACCAAGGTTAGTCCTTAAGTTACCCGAACTAACCAATCCTTCACCATGGTTGACAATCCTCATTTTATAACAGAATCTCTTGGCTCCCCTTTTCTTTCCCATTGATGTGGGACGTACTTCTCCATGCACTCATGTCCAGCAGCGCCTTTGAAGATGGTGTGTGTCTGAACTCTAATGGGGAATTACAACATGAAAATCCCTTGACTATGTGGTACCCATTGCTGCTTCTTCATATATGTTTGATCGTTGCTACTACTATACTCCTTCCATGCCTTTGCAAACCCCTCAAACAAGCTAGAATCATTAAGTTTCATTCTTCTTCTTTTGGTGATATTATAATTAACGTTCTTTTTCTACTTATCTTTCTTAAACAAAAGTTAATATATCTTTTATGGCTCACATGTATTTATTGGAGTCAATCATATTCTACTCACAATCACATATTGATATGGTCTTCTCTTTTAATTTGGATTCAAATTAAAGATTTCTTTTAAGGTTTATCTAGGGTATGGGTTAAAGATATCAAAATATGCAAGCTTTAAAACTTTTTAGTGGGTATTACTTTAAAATTATAAAAACTCATCTTTTCAAAATCAAAGCTTCCTATTTTAATTCATTCAAAGGGTACTAGTTAGATAAACTCTTTTTTAATAGTCCCTCCATTACATCTCAACTGTCCAAAACCCAAAACACATACATATTAAGAAAGTAATGAATTGAATGAATATTGATAATAATATAAAAATGTATTGACAATATTGCTCCTATTTAATATGATTATACTCTTTAAAAAAAATAGTAGAGAAGGTACCCTTAATTACAATAAGGGAATAACCGGTAAACAAAAATTAATACTTTCTTAATTTAATAAATGAACAAATGAAGTGAAATAAATTTTTTTTAAAAAAAAGGATAGTTAAGATGCAACGAAGTGAGTATCATGTTTGAATGTTTTTCATTGACATGGATCAAAATTAGTAGGAAATGATTAGAAAGAGAAGGGATGAAAAAGAATAAAGATTCCTCCTTACTTGTTACATGATTATTAAATAAACATAACTTAAAACCACAAATCATGCTTAAAAGTTACTTAATAAAGGAATAGAATGAAACAATTATATTTATTAACTTTACAAATTTTAGTTCCCTCGTCTCACCCCAATTTTTCAAGTGGGCGAGGAGAAAATTTGCTTTTGAGGGGAAATAGGGAATTATTCCCATATGTTTCCTTTTCTTCCTACATATCATTAAACTCTAAAATAAGAAAAAAAGTTCCATTCCCTATCATTCCTCTTCCGCTTCCCCCGCTCTCTAGCGTATGTGTTAGCGAGGTTCCAAACTTATTGTAAGTAATGATTTTTTTCTACCAACTTTTTTGCTATGCAAAAATGCATCAGTGAATGCCAGGTTTAATTGTGAGCCGGTGTAATTTCAATAAGACATAACATTGTTATTTACACAAACATAAATGACATAACATAAAAAAGACATAAAGTATGACAACGTGAGTCGGCATCATTGGTAAGGATGGATTCATATCTTACAAGAATGCAAATTGAACTTCCTTTGTCAATATATGAGGATTATGTAAGCGATCATAAGTTTATTATAAATACTCACCAAACAAAAGAGTTGTGGCTTGATCTTGGTGAGATATTGGATGCTGAGTTTACTAAAACTTCTCACATGGGGAAAAAAGGGTAAAATAAGAATGCACAAACCATTTACACAATCCAAAGATTATATTCTCACCGAAACATTACAAGCATGATTAGTAATTGATAATTTTGTAAAACAATATTACTTTTCCAGATAAAAAAAAATATGTTGAAATTTCTAAGATTATAAGTTGTTTTAAATAGTAAAAGCTGATACAAACACGAACAATATGTAAAATATTGTGAAATAAAAATCAATTAATGCATAAATCATGAATTTAAAATATAAGTTATAAGATATTATACTTGTCAAAAAAATCAAATTGCTTTATTTTATTTTTTATTTACATAAATTACAATAATAAATATTAATAAAAATAGAGTAAAAACATATTATATATGAATAATATTTTCAAAATGATAAATAATTTTAAATTTTGTAGCTAAAATACTAATGCATTGTTCTATTATTATTTTCTTTGTTGAAGATCGTTGTTTTGTGGCTTATACTGTACGACGGCCTGCTTTAATTACTATGACTTGTTATTAATCGTCTGCGCGTGTGTTGACTTTTATGAATTTGTCATAGGGCTGAAACTTTAAAATAAGGGCAGAAGTTTGTGGTATATAATTTTCAACCTAAAGAAAAGAAGAAAGAAGGGGTTGAATTTCAAAAGTCAACTACTCGCCATTTCAAGTCAACTATATGGTTCTAAATAAATAATGAGGTACATTTTAACACAAGAAATTAAGTAGAAAGAATTAAGAAAAATAAAAAAAATAAAAATGAACTTCACAAAAAAGAAGAAGAGATAACCTCATAAAAATTAAAGAATTAAATTTCTCTGATTTTAGAATTGAATCAATTTTGAAATATTAATACTAAATTACTAATTCTTAGAGCCATTAATTACTTTAAAAAAGATTTTACCTAACTACTACTCTCGGTTTAAAATTGTGTAAGCTAAGACGAAAATATATTAAGCACTAATTAATTGAATAATCAAGATAAAATAAAACATCACATGTATTGGAGTTGATTCTTCGGCTCGTGGGATTTGTAAGTTTTGATACACTTATATTCTTTATTAACTTTTTATGAGTATAAAATTTTAATTTATCAATACAATTATTGAATTCAAAGTTTTTACCAAGTACATCAAATATATCAAATTTCATATAGTTTAAAAATATTTTGATATTTCATCATGCCACTTTTATTTTGATGAATAATATATTTTTAAAAATATAAATAAATATCAATCATTAAAATACATGCTCATTATTGTTCGATTTTTTTGAAATTTGACATGTTTGATCATTAATATAATATCACATAATTTAATTTAGATCAACTAAATTTAATTTCTATGAAGAGTTATTGAAAGGTGTAAGTATACAAAACTTACATTTAGTATAAACAGATTCCCACCCTCTCTCTATATATTACTTTTGTGAATATTCAATGAGGATAATGATTTTTTTGAGATCTCTATAAACTATAATATCTTGCAATTATTCACAATTTTTTTTTTCCAATTCCACCAACTTCAATAATAAGTAATATTTAAAATTATTTTAAAAATATATTTTAAATACATAAAGCATGTGATTGAATCACATCTTTTAAATATCAAAGATATAATGCTCTCCTGGAAATAAAGGAATAGATGGAAATCTCGGCATGTTGATACAATTTCCTTTTTCCTTTTTTATTTATATCCTGCATGTCTTATAATATTTGCTCTTTTTTTGTTAATGGAAATAGTTTAAATCTAGGAAAAAGCTCGTGTACCCTAGCACAGAGTTGGAGCATATCTCTCAATTCATCAAATTCTTACTTAGGTATTTACACAAGAAAATCTAAGAATTACATTCAAGTTATGACAATGTATCAGCAGAAAATTTATCACGTGAGTTAATTCCTGTCAGCATTTGCTCTTGTTTTATCATAACTATTGTTTGATTGCAACAATATTTATTGTTTAAAGATTTCATTTAAATGCACTAATTTTGTGAAAATATAAATTATATAATTATTCAATTATATATTATCATATCAATAAATATATTTAATTTTCACCATTATTATTTAAAAAGTAATGCAAATAACAAAATTTTGATTAGATAACAATATATAATTTTTTTATATTATTAATAAATAAAAATCAAACTCATTATTTAATTACCAATATCTATTATTTATCTCCACTTTTGCTAGCAATATCTTTGTGATATATGATGACTTTATTGACTTCACTATGATCGTGTAGTATTGTATTAAAGATCATTTTAAAAAGGAAAATGCTAGATAATATTTTTTTTTTCAGACTTTTATATCCAGAATTATGTATAATGATTATTAGCATTTAGATTAATTAGTGGATTATATGATTTTATTTTATCCAACATGAACAATTTTTCTAGATGTATAGAATTATTCTTTTAAAAAATAAATATAGTACTAAAATAATAAAATAACAATGCATTTATATATAAATCATTCAATATAATTATAATTTTTTTATTAATATAAAAACCAACCCACGCTTATTTCTTGTAAAAATAAATTTATATTAAAAATAATCTTATCCATATCAATTAATCTTCTCACTTGACCATGACGAGCCCGTGTACTGCACACACCGTCCTCCCTCAAGAAAGAGCAATAACACGTGTCAATGTACCAACGAATCATATAATGCCACGTCACCATTTAGGGGTAACAGAACATTAACGAACGAGGTTTACCCAGTACCCACCACCATCTTTTTTGTACAACAACTACAACGATTGCAGATTGAACCCTAAATTTTGCTTCCCTCATTCATTGAACTTTCAGCTTCATCTTCTTCATTCGGCAGCGTAATTGAAGAGCAAGAAGAAAAAGAGAAGACGACCTTGCTCAATTTTGCCTTCTTTCTGGTTTGCCCTTCTTCTGTTCCCTCTTTCATCCGCCTTCAACATCTTCTCTTCATTCATCCCAATTTTACCCAATTTTGGATCTTCTTTTTGTGTGAAATTCTTCTAATCTGTATTGGTTTTGAAACTTTTTGTTTCAAAAGGAAAGGACTTTGGAAAAATTGGGGCTATGGGTATTTGTGTATTTGCAAATTTCAGAAGATCGTGTTTTCGTGTTCCAGATCATATGGGGTTGTTTGGGCCATTACTTGCTTCTCCGATCTCAAAAATTGTTTTTTTTTTCTTTTTTTATGCATTAGTTGAGTTGCAAAATTAGGTCCAAACCCTTTTTCTTTTTGGAATATGGGGGAACAATTTTTTATTTTTTATTTTTTTTACTGGTGAAAATTTGTATATTGTTTGTCAAATACAACTAGTTCAGCTTTCTGTGTTGCTAATCCATGAATTATTTTGAGTTCTTGAACAAGCTGGAAGCTTAGTTGTGGTAGTCAGTAAATTGAAGAATGCCGATTTGGTTATGGATTGTTACATTATGCTATCAATCAATCATAAGCTGCTACCTGTTTAAAAACAGTTAAAACAGCTGTTATTAGAAGTGAAATTCTTATTTATTGCAATGATGTGGCCCTTTTTGTTTTTCTGATAGCAGTTATATTGATCAAATCTAAACTTCTCTCTTACTTGAAACTGGGTATTTTTTTATTAAACCTATCTTTGAATCCATACGGGTTATTCAATGTTAATAATCTGTATTTTAATTTTAAATACAATACATTTTTATGTTTTATTCAACTAAATTTCACGTTTATGTGTTCTTATGGTTTTTTGGTTATTCTGTAGTGATTGGTGAGAAATGCAAGACCCAAGAATTCCTTTGTCAGAGGAGATCTTGAATAATAAACCAAAGAAGAAGAAAATCTCAACCCAAAAGCCATCTTTGTTTCAGTTGCAAGGGAATAATGTCAAGGAAGAGTTACATGCTCCTCTGTCATTAAAATCAGGACAGAAGGGTTCCAAAAGGCACTTAATGACTGAAGTCTCACCACCTTTTCTGAAACAAGAGGGTTCCAACTCAGATTCTTTGCCTGACTCATCTGCAGCTGGAAATGAGTACCGGGCATTGAGGCGGAAGTATTTGCTGTTGGAGGATGAGAGCTTTGCATTAGGGAAAGAGCTAAGAGAGGTTGAAGATGAGGTAAAGATCCTTGAAGATGAGAAGATTGCTTTGCTGGATCAACTTGTTGTAATGGAAGGCCTTGTTGATCCATCGGAGATACACTCCTAGTGTCTGCAATCTCTAGCGCTTGTGTGTGTCTCATTTCAGCTTTTGATGATGACACCTATATGTTATTATATAATCCCTAAAATAGAAGTCAAGGTTTGGCTCCTTTGATGTATCTCATTAGAACTTGGACGGATAAAAAGCATATGTAGAAAGTTTATAAGTCAAAATTCAACCTTTTTATCACTATTTTCTGAAATGCTGGTAGAATACTTTGATCATTTTATGCCTTTAGTTTTAGGTTCTTCTAATTAGTTGTTCATTGTGGTTAGTTATCATCTGTAATTCTGTAGTTTGTTATGAATTATGATTTACTGTTTTGAAAAGCAGTAAAATTTTGTCATTGTTCAATGAACTTGGGACTTAACTACAGAACAAAGTTTGCAGTCAAAACTGATTGTTGAGGAAAATGGCAACACAGTACCACTTATGAAAGTTGTCGAGTATTGCCGTTCCTGAGATGTATAGAATTTACCATTTGAGTATTCTGGAGCTAATGAATTGAACCTTACAATAATGAACAGGTTCATCTTCAGGAAGCAAAGTATGATTGCTAATAATTAGTTAGTGACAGCTTTGCTCATGTTAGTTGCAGTTACCAAGAGTTCAAGTTGCAAATGAATAAAGTCTGGACAGAGTGCAATGATTCATTCTATATGATTCCAAAACACAACTAACCAAGACTAGCTTTCTGGTTTCTAGACAGAGTAGAAAGTAGTTGCCTAAACAAATTAACCGGATACTTGAGATGTCATTGCATGATAGTTTCTGCAAGCATGTATCACAACGTAACAGCTTTGTTTCCGTTTTGCTTGTTGGTAACTTTCATTTGAAATGCTATTCGCCCTCAAGTTGAGTGTAAATAAAAAATTTAATTACATAAATAATTTGAAAAGATCCTCAAAAATAGGAACTGAGAAGCGGCAATATATTAAGAACCGATAATTATTAGCCACCGAGTATATTTCAGTTTTATTTAAAGGTAAAGATTAAAATAATTACTGCACTATCTTATTTTCCCACTTTGGTGGGGAAAGAGCAAACATCTTACACATAGCAACTAGCAAGTGCTGAAGAACCTATATAACGAAGTTCTATCTGTAGTGACAACTGACAAATAATATAATGAATCTGAGAGTAAGTTGGGGGCACCAAGATATCATTTCTTCAAATTCTGTGTTTTTGGTAACGCTTGCTACACCAAGCATATAACTAAAACGTGTATTTGGCAGTGATCATATAGACTGCATCAGGATTTTGAGTATGAATGGTTGTGCTGGACAGATAGAAGTGTAGGGATCTCACAGCTCCTAAGCTAATGTGGATAATTACAAGCATTGTTATCTGACCAACCCAAAGCTTTCTGGTGAAACCCGGACAGCAATGGGACTAGTGACCTGTGACCTCCTGTTCTTCCATGATAAGAACCCAAATGTATAGCCCTTTGAGGGAGCAGCCACTTTGAAATTCACAGTGAACTTGATTTTCTGTCCTATTCTTGTGAACATCAACCGGTTTGGCACCACAGTAACATTGACTCCAGCAGGAGACAACACTACAGCTCTATATACACTTCTTGCTTTTCCAACATTGGTCACAACTCGTGTTACTGAGAAGTTGTCATCAAGTTTGGGCACTGCAATAGATGGATAGTTGAGGTCAGATGGTTTTTTGAATGCCCCATTACATGTGCTGTTGTCTCCTGTAACAAGATGGAGTGACCTCTTATCATAACCAATTGAACAGAGGAATGAAACAAAATCTTCTGGGTGTGAATCATAGATGAGGCCAGGATCAAGAACTCTTGTGGGGTTCACAAACCCTGACCCATAATCAAATGCATTAGCCCTTCTTCTATCAGGATCTGCTATAATGGGTTTGTGCTGCTTATCCAGAATAGTAGCTGCATATTGAAATTGTGATTAGTTTCTTGAATAGAAACAGTGAATCTTGTGGACAATAGGGTACAATAACATGCAATGATCCTTTCCCCCTCTTTTGGGGGATACAGTTGAATTTTCACTGGTGTTTAGTATCTACATTTCGAAGCACCCAACAACAAAAAATTTAATCTAGTAAAGAGTTTTGTTTCAAGACTAGAGTAATAACAAACTCGATTGAGTCCATCTAGTTAGGCCTCTAGAAAAGCCATTTGATTAATATCAAACCTTAAGGATCGACTAAAATGTAATACCAGTTGTCATGATGGCAGATTTGATAGCAGAGGGAGACCATGAAGGATGGACAGCTTTAACTAAGGTTGCAATTCCTGTTACATGAGGACAAGCCATAGAAGTTCCTGACATAATATTGAACTTCATATTTCCTGCTGCTGCTGGAGACCATGCCGCGAGGATGTTTAATCCAGGAGCTGTAATATCAGGCTACATAGCATTACAGTCAGAAACCTTCCAGGATTAAGATTTAAAAGAGAAGAAAATGCATTTATGAAATCGTAGGCTTATGAATGAGAGTATCACCTTCAAAATTTCCGGGGTTAAGGAATTTGGACCTTTAGAAGAAAATGCTGCTGCACGAGGTGCAGGCTGAGTTCCCAGTACTGTTTTGGCTCCAAATATCCTTGACATAGGCTTGCTGTTGAGCATAACAGAATGCTTGGTTAGATAATGGCGTATAAGAGACATGCTTAACAAAAATGTCTATGTTCTCAAATATAAAACAAACCGTGTGCTATTGATATATGATAGAATATGTTCTCCTGTTTTCCTTCCAACAATAGCTGCAGGGATCACAAATGGGATAGCAACATCTTTATCTGTCTCATCAATAAGAACCATCCCAACTCCACCTGCCTCTTTCACTACCTTGCTCTTTGCTAACTTTGACTCCGTTGAACTCTCTGCATGTCTACACACCAGAACCTTCCCTTTGGCCTTGGTCTCATTTAGGGAACTATCCAAACAGTAACTGCATAAAAACAGAAAAGAAAACAACATTCAAATCAAAAGCCATCCTTGTGCATTGATTTTTAGGCGGTTCTCACTTTTAGAGTACCTTGTGCTTCACCTGGATTGATAAGGAGTAAAATATCCCGCAAAGGCATCAGATGCAGAAATTATTCTTGTGGAGGCATTCATTTCCAAGAGACTGAGGCTCTCACCCTGTTCCAATTGTAGAGAAAATTCAGTGTCACTCAGAACCGAGTTCATCCATGAAATTTTCCACCTATTTTTTACTCCCATACCAGACATACCCTAAGTATGCAGAAAATCCACTAACATGAAGTAAGCATCTTACCGTGATGTTGACACCATTTCCTAGTACAACATCAGAGGTGAAGTCCCTATCTGTTGAGCTAGCGGCAACAGTGGTGATCCATGGTGCAAGGTTAGTAGCAGAACCAGGAGTTCCTTCATTCCCAGCTGATGCCACCACCAGTACCCCATGCCTAGCAGCATGAAACGACCCCACTGATATGGCATCGTTGAAATATTCACCTTGGGGAGCCTCAGGACCCAGAGACAATGATATAATGTGAACACCATCTCTTATGGCATCATCAAAGGCAGCTAGCAAGTCCACATCATAGCAGCCTGAGTCCCAGCATGTCTTGTAAACCGCAATCCTAGCCATAGGTGCACCCCCCTAGCTCCTCCAGCTGCTAGCCCCTTGTAGTTCATGTTTGCCACGTGGCGCCCCACTGCTGTGGAAGCTGTATGACTCCCATGTCCAGAGCTATCCCTGGGAGACCTGAAAGGGACTTTTGTTTTGTCTATCCTTTCCTCAGCTTCATATCCACTCATATAGTATCTTGCTCCTATCACTTTCCTGTGCCATTAATGATTAACCAATGAACATGACCTGACGGGAAACTGGTGCCTACGAAGTCAAGAGAGTGAAAAGAAATAATTGAGGATGTTATTCAAACAGGAACCTGTTACAAGAAGAAGCATTGAATGCTTCTCCTACTTGACAAAGGCCCTTCCATCCGGGTGGCACTGGTGGCATGTCGGTGTCCCTAAAGCTTGGTGATTCTGGCCAAATTCCTGTGTGAATAGTGATAATGAATTGAAAACACTATGATTCCCATTTATTAACAAAATCCCAGTAATTATTAAGTACCAATACCATTTTCTAGGGAGTGATATTTTCAACGCTTAAATTTGATCTCTTTGAGAGTAACTGTAGTTTGTATCAGCCACAAGACAAAGGATGAATGAAACATATTATGTTCACCTTTAAAACTCAAAGTTTATTTAACTAAAGAAGTTCATAAGCCAGAATTTGACTACCATAATGATGTCATGTGAAGTCCAGTGCTGAGTCATAATTTCCTTTAGCTGCTATTCCTATAGGTAGAAGGATAAAGAGATATATAGTTTTGGCTACTTATACCAAAAAATATATATATATAGTTTTGGCTACTAAAGAAATGAATGAAGTGTGGAAGTTATTGTGAGGTGTGAACCGGCTAATAAATAAATGTGTTTATGGGACTTTGAAGTAAAGGTGCATAGTGTACGTAGGGATAAAGGGATTGCTACATAAAAAGTAGTAATAAAAAAGGTTCTAGTATAGGAGGCTGTAGGAGTAAGACTGCTCACCCGTATCAATGAAACCGACCACAATATTGGCTTGGTTTTTGGTAAAGTGCCCCATAATCTCCATGGTTTCATCATCCTGAAGTCCCATGAAGTCCCATGAATGAGTAGTGTGAAGCTTCCTTTTAGAATTGGGAAACAGAAACCACTCCAGGCATTTCTGGTCATATTTGAACATAAAAAGTTACATGAGCCATTGATTTCTTTTTTGTTATTGTTGGTGCAAAGAAAAAGAAAAAGAAAAGAAAGGAAAAGAAAAGAAGAGAATTTCACTGACATACTTGAAATTTGTGAAGCCTGTTCATCAGTCAACTTGGCTGCAAAGCCTCTGAAACCATGTCTGTAGCTATAAACATGAGAAGCTTGGGCCTGCTCAATACTGTTACAAACATTCCCAGTTGGAAAAAAAAGGGAAAAAGAATAATCACACATCTGAAATATATGATGTTAAAATGAAACACACACAGAATTTTACAACAATAAAGTAAAACTGGCATTAATTCTGACCTTCCCTCATGAACAGCAGCAAGCATCTGATGGTTTTGCTTCAGAACATCATCTGGGTCTTGCCCAGTTCTGCTTCCCATGTACACTACATAGACCTGTCATGCCATACAATTTAGATTCCATAACCAAAATAATACCCAAAAAGCCATAATAAGTTAATCACTTGTGTACCTTGGCAGAAAAGCAAAAGCTAGTTTTTGCAACAAGCACAGCAAGAAACAGATAAAAGAAGCCACTTCTTCTAGCATTACTGGAAGAAGACATTGTCACAAGTCCCAACCTTTGGCTAAAAGCAGTGTGTTAACATACAGTTATACTTATGAAGCAACAAAGGGGTGCAGAAAATAACTAGCAACTCAAAATCAAGAAGAAAAAAAATATATAAAAACAATGATCAGAAAAGAAAATCCAGATGAAGAAAGAGGAGGGGCAGAACAAGAATCATGTGTGTAGTGTAGGTGTAACGTTGGGGTGTGTCATGTGTGAAAATTCAATGAGTGTTTATATATATATATATATATATATATATATAACAGGGAAAAAGAGACAAAGGAAACAAAATGAGAAACGTGGAGTAGTAGTGGGTAAAAGGGTGAGATGATGACAGATAGATAAAGAGATAGGGACTTATGCTTTTGGAATCAACAAGAACAAGCAACCGCAGAGCATCAATTTTATGAGATTCTTTATCTGTGATACCGTTAATAAAAGCAAAGCAAATGTAATATGAACATTCCTAAAGCTTAGTTAGTGGGAAGCAACGTGGCTAAGGCTCATTGGCTTAGCACCAAGCACGTTGTAACCGCCCCTATATGTTGAGAAATTCTTAGCTATAGTTAGAGTAAGATAAAATACTTCTTTTTCAATTTAGTAATTGACAATAACTATTACATTAAAAATGTAGAAGAGGTGAGAGATAATAATGGCAGATAAAACTTATATATTAATTAATAAATAAATCAAAATAAGTGTTCTTTTACTCTTATTAACATTTCTCTTATGTTTTCCTTCATTATTAATTTTGGTGAAAAGAACAAAAAAGTTAACTTTCAAATAAGTGTAAAAGGATTTTATACGTATAGTTATTCATGCATTACCGTTTCAGTAAAAATATTTAATTTAATTATTCAATAGTTTTATTGTCTTATAAACAAAAGGAGATGATGGGATGAAATTGTAAAATCATATTAGGGGTTATTGTTATTATTACATAACTAATGGTTGGCTGTTGTCCTGAATTTGTGAGTTGCTATTGCTGTGACTTGAATCAATAGTTTAAGGGGCGTATGTCATCATCATCATTTTGAAGGTGATTGATGAGTGCATGATTAATCGTATACATAAATTTGAATTATTGTTTTTCTCCAACATTAAATGATGGGTCTATGAAGTTTCTTGTGAACGACAAATACTATTAACAGTTCGAACCGTGACCTAAGTAAGAAGAGGTAAACTCAACAACCCCGGCCATGCATTGATAGCCAACAAAAAATTCGGTTCAACATCTTCTCGGGGAGAAATATTCTCTTGTCTTTGACACGATTGATTGTGAAATATATGTCTTTTTTCCTATGTACCACTTGAAAATTGTATACCATTACCAATATTTTACCAAAAAAAGAAAATCAATTTTTTATTTTAAAAATTTAAAATGTAACTTTGGTTTGGTTATACATGTAAAGGGAAAAAGTTACCCTTTTTCATAAACAAACCACGGTCTCATCTAAAATTCTCTTCTCGTTTTATAGAATGCTCAAATCAAATGGAAATTATATGAATCATATTCTTCCTTTTTTTACAAGCATACGAATCATTATTCGAGTATAAAATGAAAAAGAAGCTTTTTTTTTCCTTATGTGCTTGTGTTTTATTTTTTATTCACGCAAAAAATGCTTAGAAGGCATCCAATCCAAACCAATAGTAGGGAGCGCGAATAATGATAAATTATGTTACCATTGCGGAAAGCAAGTGCGTATTATTCATCGACACCCAACCCTTACATTATGCAATATCGATTCTATCAGTTTTTTTTTTTTTTTTTTTTTTTCTCTTCTACTCTAATCCATACATCATCTTTTTCATTTTTATTGGTTCCTTTCTATTATCCCACATAATCATAGACACACCATTATCATATATACTATCATTTACTTTAATTTAACCACATCATTAAGACAAAGTTGAAAGATAACCACAAAGGGGCCGTTCTTTACACACGGATCAGCTTTAAGACTTAATATCTCTCTGATCACGACGCATCTAAATTTTATGTGACAATAAGAAGTGACTGATTTAAAATAATGATACTGATTGATAGCTAGATGGATCCGATACGTCATGAATCTGGGTTTTAACTCTACACATGCATATATTATATAAACAAAAAATTTTAATTTCAAAACCCAATTATTGTTGTTTAAGATTGATGATGGGTTGTGTGTGCATGTATAGTCAACATGACGTTAACTCACATCATAACCCTTAGCTTATTGATTCTATGGCAAATTACACTAATGATAATAAGTTACATCGATGTTAACAAACTAACTTCTTTGATGTCATCCCTAACCATTATGTGAGTTAATTTTGTCAATCTTCAAAATTATATTTTAGTGGGAAAAAATAATATCAGCATATAATACTCCACAAATAAACACCACCTAACGGGTAATCTAAATTTTGTTGAAGGAAACCCATCAACTTAATGGATTTTTGGATCGAGGCGCTGCGGAAAAAAGAAATAATCTTTATGTTATATTCCTTCTTCAGTTTGTGAAGACGGGTTATAAAGGGTGATTTTGTAACAGATAAAATTTTGAAAAGCATTTATACAAAGTGCAGGATAAAGATTGTAAATGCATAGGCTCAAATGGTGGTGACTTGCCTTGCTGCCAACAAAATTCATTTTTATATCTCGTTTTGTGGCTGCGTTTTAGAATATTGTAAGTTTGTGACCATAACCAAAGCCTCAAGTCATGGCAACATAAATAAAGCATGCGATTTCTTTGACTTGGTCACACAACTTCATTATTCTTATTCTTGCAAGTAAGCGTTGGATTTGCCATTTGTTTCAGTGAAAAATGTATTATATGCATGTTTTAGGTTGGCAATTCGCTGACACAACTTTTTTCACACCTAATTAAAAATAGAGTGGTTTTTTTTTTCTTAATTGTAAATTAGGATAGAACAATTTCTCTCACAGCCCGAAAACGAAAATTTTCTAATTCTTGAAATGGCGTGGAGCTTAAGCTGCTGCATGTTTCAATAATTTTTAACAATACACACACACACACACACACTAATAGCAAGTCAAAAGGCGTTTTACTTTTACTCTAAAATAGATATTTCGTAAATTATGGGGTTTTTAAAATAAATTTAATGGCATGAAGAAAAAAATGAAAAAATAAATAAAAGGGAATTTATCTGTAAAACATAAATGATAATATATATGTCTATTCTTATATTAATTATAACTTATAATAAGGTGAATTCACTCTTATATATTTTCTATTATAAGGATAAGTTTAATTCAAAGTAGTTTTATCTACTAATTTAACAGTGAAAATACTTTATTTAATATTTTACTTTACAAATATAAGATTACCTTAAAAGAAGTCTCATATTAGAAATTAAATTCAAAATTAAATACCAAAATATCTTGGTTTTTACCTTTTTTGCTTTTGGTCTGGTGATTTTGACCTGTTGGTATAAGTTATATGGGTGTGTAAAAATGTAAAACGCCCAAAATAAATTGGGCGAGTAAACAGTGTAGGCCCAAGCATTGGGTATAGCCTAAAACCAAAAGAGAAAGGCCCAAATTGGAAGCTGTATAGTCAGTAATTATGATGGACCATCAATAGGCCCACTGGATAGTTTCATAGTACACCCCTCCTTCCACGACGCCTCCCTCCCTTGTCTTTGTTTACGGGAAGCCAACCCCACTTCTTACCTTTTTCTGTATTCCTTGTTTTGTCATTATGTGATAATTCCTTTGTTATTTTGGCTAGTGGGCATTTTTTATGGTTGCGATATCCGATTAGTTTTAGATGGTATACGAGTCTTATTTATATTCAGTGAGTCTTGCTATTGGTGACACGTACCTCAAACAACATTAAAAGATTGTATTTAGATTGGGTTATGTATAGCAGTCACTATTAATGGTAGGTACGATGGAATTTTTTGTTCTATGTTTTTTGCAATCCTTGAATGGAAGTGCTTTCTAGCCAATAGGCCTCAATCTTTGATTCTTTGGGACGAGACCACTCACTGCACTACCAACAGCCAAGTTGAAAAAGTCAATATGACTCACTTTGAACTACGCATTCCCAAATTATCATCACCACAACATGACTAACCGTTTGTTATCGCAAGGATGTTCTCAAAAGCTCTTCAATAAAAAAAAATCGATAATATATTAGTTTTGCAAATCATTATTAATAGTTTTTATCATATTTTTAACTTAATAGTTGATGTATTATTCTATTACTCTCTAATTTTTTAATCAAGTGTTAATTATCAACTAATAATGAAATAATTTTAAAGTTAATAAAACCTTCTATTAGATTAAATAAACTTATAATATATAAAAAGATTAGTCATTGCAGATGTAAATATCCTAAAAAAAAATCCATTTTCAATAAATGTTGCTACCTGCCACACACACGTGCTGCATTTAGCAATTAGGATAGTACAAAAACAAATTGTTGAAAAAAGTGCAAAACATAATTAGATATGCAAAATTGGAAAACGATAAACGGAGACATAAAAGGAATGAAGAAGAAGAAGAAGAAGTAAATGCATATAATTATATTAATTTTCTCCTTCCAGCACGTACCATAATTCATTACTTATTAGCAACCACACATCTATAAGTATAAGGTGACTGCTAGCTGTTAGGCACCAAAAAAGCTAATATATTTTGGAGCAACATTGGCTATAAGCTCTGAAGCTTCTTTGGCGTAGTTAGAGCTGATATAGTAGGAGACGAATAATTTCTTACTGGTGTTTTTGGGAAAACATCTGTTTAATAGTAGGTGATGGTTTTGAAGGCCTAGAGCTTGAAGCACTTCCTGCACCTGTAGGTGGTGGTGGAGGCTTTGTAGGACAGAGAGCACTTTGGATAGTAACCTTTTTTGGTGCTTCCATGGATTCAACTAGCTAAGCTCCTGCAGCTGCAAATTAAGCTTAATTTGAGAAACTCACCTTTGGTAAGCCACGATTTATAGGGATATAATCCATTAATTAATACCTTAAAATCAAGGAATGTTGGTGTTTTACCCACCATATATTCCCATGCATACACGAAGGGTTTCAGGCCGGATCACAACGGGTTCCCTCTTTGTTTGTTTATGTATTTCATGCGTTCTTCAATATACAATTGTTTAGTGACCAAGAGAATTAGTGGACAATAATCAATGATACGTGAGAAGCTTTTAGTTGGCTACACACGCTCCATCACATTGTTTCTTTGTCACTCGAATTATATTATATTATGCGTAAAAGCTCATTCTTGTTTATGGATATATATCTTTTTAGTCCGAGCCACACAATTATATATATATATATATATATAATTAATATTTGATAGAGTGCCTCCTATAAAATATTGTCTATTCAAGATTTTTTTAAGGATCCAAATTTTATTTAATTCACACGTTATTCCTCACGAAATCAAGGCATTTTGGCATTAGTAAAAAAATTATGTATAATGAGTTATTAAAAGTATTGAATCGTAATAAAAAAAACTTATCCGCAATTTCATGCAAACTTTACCCATATGGCTATATTATAAACAGTTCAAATCCTTGAATTATCACTTTAAAAAATTGTTTTACCAAACTACAACGGTACTCTTCTTATTAATATAAAAAACTTCTTTTGTTTTTATGCTGTATGTATATACCAAAGAATTTCTAAACATTGAGATTTATGTGCGTTTTATCACAATAGGAATTTTTCTATTAAAAAAATAGAAAACTTAAAATCTAAGAATTGCGATAAACACAAATTATAAATGGTTAAAGAAGAATAAATATATTCAAATTCAGAGATTCTATTGTAGTAATTAATCCTTTTGAAACCTGTGATTATCAAAGTATCCCTAGTATTATAAAAATAATCAAAGTATCCCTAGCTACTTTAAGCGAATCAATCTTTGTATGATTGTATATGATGCTTAGAGAAAAATTATTTTTTCATCAGAAAAATAATTCTCAACCAAAATGTAATTTTAAAAGCAAAATAAATTTATCCAAACATACGTAACTCAAAATTCTTCTGACATAAGCTCAAAGCCTAAGCAATATATATATATATCTCACAAATGGGTCCGAACTATAGTGACGTACTTGACAAGAGAATATATAGATCTGTCACAAAATCTTACTACAAAACCACACCACTCCTATTTGTCTATTATAGGCCATTTTAATTGTTTACATTAATATAATACTAGTAACTAACAAGCAAAAAATGCAAATGTCCAAGCAAGAACAATATTCTTTTTCTTACTCTTTCACTTTTGAATTTAATTTTATTCACTCTCTATCTATTTAATAACTACGGGAATATGTACTACTAATAACTTTTTTCCCTTTAGAATGGTCAAAATAATGTTATTGGTTCTCACTATTTGCCACTTTTAGCTAATGGTTCAGGTAGGGATGAATTTCGAAGCAATGTGTAGGACTAGACGGTGAAAAATGGAAACAACGTGGGGTGAGACTGAGAATATACCAGACCTATAAGTGGGTGAGACCCACCAATTTGTCCTTCAATAAATATCTGACACGTTAGATAGGGTAAATTTTGATAACCGTTGATTGTAATAATAAAGTATAATATTATATTAACTAATCCATTTATCATTGAATAATATATAACTCTTTAAATGAAATCTATTTGAGTGTGAAATCACACGATATTTCATATTTATACATATAACATAACTCTTAAATTATCATCAAAATTGGTTCCGGCACGGTAGCAATCACCTCAATCCATTACTCCCAAAATATCGACCTAATGACAACTCAATGTAGGGCCACGTGTCACGTTAGCTGGACTCGGCCACACCGCAACACTGTCCATGACGTTCACTACAAGGAGATCCACTGCACCACACCGCACTGGATCACCACCAAGTTCAGCATCAAAATTCAAAACATTCTCTCCGTCCTTTCCAAAATCCCTTGTGACATAATTCAGCAAAGCACGTGACCGGAGCCACAAATTGACGTTGTTACCCCTGACGCATTTCCAACTCTCCTCGCTCCCGTTTCAAATACAAGCCAACAAACTTTTTCATCGCCATTAGCGTTCCCTCGCATTCGTCACAACGACGACGTTTCGAACGCACTCTCGACGGTTGGGAGCATGGCGGCCGATACGACGCGTCGCGGCGGCGGTGCAGTGGCGGTGGAGAAAGTGATCAGCGGGAGAAGAATTCGGCAGCGATTCGTCGAACGTGTTCCACACGATGCTGGCATTGGCGCTTTGGCTTGGAGCTATTCCCCTTGTCGTGGCATTGATCCTCTTCGCCGTGTTCTTTCTTCCTCTCTCCAAGTCACTCTTGTTCGTTCCTCCTCCTCCTTCTTCTTCTCATTCTTCATTTTCTTCATATTTTTTGGTGCTTCGATTTGGTTAAGTTTCGGTTTCTGTTTTTGCTTCTTTTTCGTTCAGGATTTTCGGTCTGCTGATTGTGTTTATGGTGATTCCTGTGAACAATAAGAGTAGATTCGGAAGAAGGCTGTCAAGGTACCGTTTCGCTTTCGTTGTCTTTTTTGGTTTTCGGAGCATTTTTTCTTTTTCAGCTGACCGTGTCAAAATTCTAATTTATTTGTTATGGTACATAACTATATATCATTTTCAGATACATATGTAAGCACGCTTGCAATTACTTTCCCATCACGCTTCATGTAGAGGATATAAAAGCCTTGGATCCTAATCGTGCTTATGGTTTGTATCAAATTGTCAATTCAAAATTTTCTTTCGTTTGCACTTTTTGTGTTAATTTAAGTCTAATTTTTTAGTAAAATCCGTATGGTTAAGTATAATGCTATTATAATGCTACTTTGGCCTGCTTTGCGGTGTAGATCAATGTAGAGAAATGATAAATTCTCCTAAATACGTATAATAATAATCCTCCTAATTCTAAATCATACTCTTATCAATTGAATAGTTCTTGAGTATTGAATAAATTACAACTCATGTCATTGTGAGTGAAATTTTGAGTTGAGACGATTGTTAAGTTGATTATTACAAGGCTATGCCAAATGCTTATCAATGCATTAGTGTACCTTATCTCTACTCTCTTCTGTCCTCCACTCCTCCATGAAGCTGTAGGGAAATGTCTTTTTTGAAAACTTGCTTGATGCTTGTTTGGTTGTGATTAATTTTATTTTTAGGACAAAATTTTTTGAAAAAAAAATAGCTATCGCAGTAAATTTTTTCATTATAATCTATTTTAAACACGCACCTAATTATGAAAAAACGAGGATCAATCAGATTTCTTGAGATTTGTACATTGGTATGGTATGCGTTTTCATTGCTGAAATTGTTTCCTGTTCTGTTCATGAGTACCATGCACCAAATTGGGGCCAGCACATTAGTTTTGATCTCTATATTCAATACTAATTAGGTGTGCTGTTGACTGCTTTGGCCCTCCTTTCATTTCACTATTTAATAATCGGGACAAGCCTTTTTGCAGCCTTCTTTAAATTATAACCTCAAATATGTCTCTTAATTGTCCTGGTTGAAATGATTTCTTGCATAGTCTTGACCTGAACTCGATTAGAAACATGATCTATCAGTTATTACCAAGAATATTTTCTGCTTCCCCTGAGTTTCTGGACATTTCCATATATCTAATTTGCAAAATTTATATTATTTTTAATATTTGCCTATCAGTCGAGCCTCATGATGGTTCCTAATTTCCTCTAAATTGCGTACTTAGAAAGTCAAACTGATTTTTTCTTTAGTTTCCACTTTCCCTGGTTACTTCGCCCCTTTCTGTAGTAAGGGGGTTTCTAAATTTTGTCTGCAAAATTTGACCAATCAGCGATTGATTACATAGTTTTGTTTGTATCTTATTGTTAGTAGCTCATTGATAGTGACGACAGTATGCCCAACATGCAGTTTTTGGTTATGAACCGCATTCAGTTTTTCCAGTTGGTGTTATTGCGCTGGCTGACAACACAGGTTTCTTGCCTCTTCGAAACGTGAAAGTTCTTGCTAGCAGTGTGGTAAGGATTTTAAATGAGACTCTAATGATTAATGAAGGATGTTGAAGACTCTATTCCAAGTTTTTCACTTCACATTTAATGAATAGGTGTTTTACACACCATTTTTGAGACACATATGGACATGGTTGGGTCTTGCACCGATAACAAGGAAAAATTTTACTTCCCTGCTATCAGCTGGCTATAGTTGCATTTTAATTCCTGGTGGAGTGCAAGAAACATGTCTTATGCAGCATGGCACCGAGGTACATTGGTTTTCACTCTCCTCTTACAGCCTATGCCAGCACATGGGCTCAAATGCCCTATGAATTGCATGTTTCAAATTTCAATAACCTATTATTTTTTCTTTCTATTGTAATTCATAATCTCTATTTAGATTTAGAGGGAGAAAGAGAAACGCTGTTCGTTTAGTTCATTTGTATTGTCTGAGTTTTAGGATCAATAACCAGAAATTCTTCGGCTTACTATATTGTTTTTCCTGCATGCCGATACAGTTTAGTCGTGCCTCACTGTCTTGTGGGTGATAAGTTAATTCTCGTAGAACCGGTGAGAAGAGCTAAAATTGTGAATAATGAACAAATATCAATAACAAAGTTTCTAGCAATTTTTGTCATCTAGCCTCCTCCAAGTATGCTTTATATATTAAAAAGTTAGTGTTGCCTGTTGGAATTGGAGAATTCGATTGAATCTTCATTTACTGTTTGTAAAGATGGAAAGAAAAGAGGCCTCTCCATAAAATGGGTCTTTCAAGATGGGCCTCGCTGTTATATATTTATTTTCATAAGGATAATGGTACAACTAGACTATTTTTCTCTTTTTCGATACTTGTAACAAACTAGACCTATTTTTGCTGTAGATTGCTTTCCTTAAGGCAAGAAAAGGATTTGTCCGCATAGCAATGGAGAAGGGCCATCCCTTGGTTCCAGCTTTCTGCTTTGGTCAGGTACTTCTGTCTTGGTCTCTTATATGCTGGGGAAACCTTGCGCCACTTACTTTACTCCACACGCTGGATTCACAAAACTATTACTCAAAGATTTATTTGTCTATCATTTTTGTCATGAATAGGAAGAGGCACATGAATGATATTATCTCCAATACACCCCTCAAATGTAAATATCCATTGAGCTTGAACTGGGGACAATACACATATCCACCCTACCTTGTGTTAAAATTCAATTTTTAAGATTTTGGAAAAATGGGAGAGCGAAGATTGGATTCTAAATCATTTAGTAGTAGAGGTTTTGATAACATGTCATGAACTTTCTGTCCCAAAAACTTAAATTGCTAAGTAGAATCACATGAATATTATTATATTTAACAATCATTATATGATAATGTCATTCATTTTATTTGCTTTGCAATACAAGTTAACTATTCCTTTCGGTGTACTTTGCTATAGTCAGATGTCTATAAGTGGTGGAAGCCAGGTGGGAAGTTCTTTGTGAAGTTTGCGAGGGCTATCAAGTTCACCCAATATGTTTTTGGGGGATTTTCGGGTGCGTGTTTCTTCCATGTGTCAACTTGCCTCCCGCCCTTGCTTTTTCTTTATAAATGTTTTTAGTTTTTACTAGCCAAATTGCCAATGGTAATTCAACGACAACTGAAGCTAACTACTATTTTATGCTTGAACTTGAATTTGAGGCTGCTTTCACGAGAACTTTTTTTTTCAAAAAAGGGGGTTTTCTTTCAATATTAAAGATGCATATAACAAGGCACTGTCGTTCCAAACATGTAGTAGTCGACCCTGCCTAGTGAAATGCTGTTGTTGTAGTAGTATTGAAGAGAGTTGTGAAACATGACTTAGATTCTGTTGTAGTAGTGAAACATGTTCATAAAGCATTGAATAATTAGTTGGAGGAGAGTAGCCACTAGACAAGTATATAGTAGCATGGAAGATGCTGTTTTCCGACTGATAATTTCCACTCCTTTTCAGATCGCCATTACCGCTCAGACATCCAATGCATGTGGTGGTTGGCAGACCAATTGAGGTCCACAGAAATCCCGAACCAGACCCGGAGGAGGTATTTAATATCGACGGCCCTTATGTCAATTAAATATGACTCCCAAGAATCCATTAACTTAGAACCTCCCCTAAGTTAAAAGGCCTCCTAAAATTCTATTTGCTTATTGCTAAGTTAGTATTAAAGAGAAAATAAATTAATACCAACAAGAAACTTGCGTCTGGTTTAATCGTTATTCTGTCTCAATCTTTGCTAAGGGTTTGACAGACGAGATATACGATACTCCAAGATGATCATAATAGGGGCGAATCGCTTTTAGATGGAAATTATTGTTATGTAATGGATATATGAAAATGTTAGGGCAAAGCACTAAAGCGGGCTAAATTCTGACCTCTTTAATGATTTGAACTTGTTTATAGGTTGCCACGGTACATAGTCAGTTTGTGGAGGCACTTCAAGACCTCTTTGAAAGGCATAAAGCTCGAGCTGGATATCCAAACCTTGAGTTAAGAATTGTTTGATAAGGCCGTAATATAATCTCACATTTTCATTGATTTTTGTATTTATTTTATGTTATCTTAATATCTTTGTATTTTTTTTTTTGTCAATTATTATTGTTGTTTGGGAGGGGTTTGATGATTGTAATACGGGCTATTAATTGCTTGTAACAACCCATGATAAATGCCATGGCTATCAACATCGCCTGGGAATGGAAAGGAGTAATAACGAGAATTAATGACCCGTAGTTAGCTATCATTTTCAGCTAGCATTCGAAGTAGCAAAAGAAGGCCAAGTTTTTTTAAAGAGAAATTTAAGAGAATGAAGAAGAAGAAGATGAGGTCGATATGCTCTGATATTTTCAGTAGATGGCTCCAAGATCCTTTAGAGCCCAGCAGCTTGCCTAGCCCTTACTCTCGTTCATTGCATGGGCCTCCTCATATAGTGATGACTCCGAAAATGACGAGGAGTATAGCTGGATATTTTTATATTTTTGTTTGTGGACTCTTTTGTATTTGTTGTACTTTTAGTGTATTTTTTATTTTATTTATGTATGAGTTTTATTTTTATGTTTTGGATTAATATTACTATGTTCATTTTTATTTAGTATTTCATATTTTTTATTTTAAATTATTTATTTCATAAATAAATACATAAAAATGTGGATGAATGTAAAATTAATTATAATTACACATATATATATATTAGAAAAAATAAAATTAATTATGCCTATGTTTGAGAATTAGAAAAAAAAATATTATTGACATTAGAACATTTAAATATTATTTTATTACAGACAACTCATCAGTAATCTAGTTGATAATATCAACATTATTTTATCCGAATAGTTGCTGTTAATATTATTATGACCGGTTGATAATATTAATACCTGATGATCCAAACTAACAAACGCTTATTTTATATTATTATTGACTTCACTTAATTTATTAAGCTGTTAAAAGCTGAGTGGGCAGGCACCGACCGCACAAAGCACCCATCAATAAAATTCTCTTGACATTCAAATAACTAACGGTGCCCACTCCCACAGTTGAAAGTCAATGGAGTTTTTACAGTTGATTTTAATCACATTTTAAAAATATCGTTAATTGCAATTTGCCACACTATTTACGTTTAACCACATTTTAAAATGTGGTTAAACGCAGATAAAAGTGTAGCCAAATACTGTACAAAAATTGAATTCGGAACATCCGAATTCAGTTCAAGCTACAGTGCCTTTGTAGAGTGTTTGGCCATACTTTTATCTGCATTTAACCACATTTCTTAAATGTGGTTAAACGTAAATAGTGTGGCAAGTTGCAATTAACCACATTTTAAAATGTGGTTAAATGAAATTAAATTTGTCTACCTCCCACCTTCCCCACCTCCCACCTCCGCCACCACTCTCCCATCTCTGCCACCACCATCATCACCCATTTTCAGATCAAACCTTGCTATTCAATATCAAAGAGTGCTTAGCTTGTTCTCAAATTTAAGAGTCTATAATAACAAATTAAACTAAAATTACAAAATCATTTAAACAAAAATAAACAACCAGATCTAAGCTACAAGTAAAACAAGAACAACAAAAATTTTGGAGCAAGATCTAAACTTTGACCAGCTAACATCAACCAATATCATCAAACGCAAATCCAAAGTCACAACCCAACCAAAATGAAAAAAAAGGAAAATTCCACTGTGTTCAAGAACAAATTGAACCCAGCAACAACACCACTTAGACTCCAACAGGAAACCACTCACTCACTCCATCTTCATCCTCAGAAACCTTGATAGAAAAATCTAGAGGCCCTTACTCTACCACCACCCTAAGCTCAGCCGCATCCACGATGTCGTTCACAACCACCACATAACGCCACTCCTCCGGGTGAGACCATAGCTCCCAGGCGAGATGCAGCTGCCAGGCGTGACGCTCTCCTGCCATTGCATCCTACCCTCTATTGCCACTCAAGCTGCCATTGCTATAACTCCAGGATCCTATGCCTTCGATTGCTATAGATCTATGTAGGAGATTATTTGCAGAACCAAGGCTTATTTTGAAGAAGAAGGAATAAGGGGCGATGGTATAGGGGATGGAGTTGGGATGTTAGTTGGTCAAGATTTTGATTTGAAAAAAATCAATTTGTAAGATTTTGTTTGGTACATAGCGGTTGCAAGATGAAGGAGGGGTTTGCTTTTGATTTTAGTGGTGGTGGCGGTGGTGATAGAGTGAGTACTAAGGAGGGAGACCTTGAGGATGAGAGTGTGTGTTGGTGTTTGGCGACACATCAAATTTTATTTAACCACATTTATGTGTAACGGCATGGAAAAGCATTGACCAACCAATGTAGGTGAGAATGCCCCATAACATCCCTTTGCAGACGGTAACACATACCCTAAGGTACGTTTGTTAATTGTCTTTAGACAATGAGAGAGACAATGAAGACAAAGATAAAAAATAATATCTTTATATTGTTTGGTTATGAAATACAATGTATGATAATTATCTTCATATTTTATTTAAAAACACGGGGATAATACAATAAATATATGGTAAAAAATATATGTATTTTCAATCATAGAGGACTAGCACGGACCAGGTAAAGGTCGGTAGAGGTTGGACATATTGGAAAATAATAAATATGTATAACGATATTATTAGAAGAAAAAAATATTAAATTTTTATTTTCGTAATTTGTTCTTTTTAAAGTGACATTTTTTATATTTATGTTTCAGGAACAAAAAAATTTTCTATTCCCATACCTTGTCTCCATTATCAAATAAATTTATATTTCTAATATTTCCGTATTTCTATCCCAGAAACAGCTACCAAATACTACCCAAACGTCAAACATACCCATAATTTGGACGAAACCTATAAAAAGAGCTCCCACCCAGCTGGAAAATTGAACATGCGACTAGTCGTTCACTTCTTGACATATAGTTACATGAGTCTTTTGTGTGAACTCATGTCAGATGGCATCTATTTCAGAACCTTTTCCTGTAAGTTGTTCAAGCCCTACTCCAGCATTTCAACCAAATGGCAACATCTAAGATAGCTTGTCTTCTTATCTACACAAATCGATTTTGTCCTTGAGCATCCACCAAATTGTACTGCACCAAATTGCCCTGCATTGGATGACCACAATGAAAACAACCACTTGCTCGGGAATGGATTCTATACAAATATTTTCATACAAAAGATAACAAGGGGCGGCTGCACTTGCACCAAAAGCAGCTGCTTCTCTTCAAAGTTGTCAATGTTATTTTCTACAATTGGTTATTGTGATGTGTTTCAAGATGTCTCTCCTAGCTCAAGATGTTCTCATTTGTCAGCATGACCCTTAAACCAAATACTCAACCAGAATTATTCACCAGTTTAAATCTGGTCAGATATTCTTTCTTGGCATTTCACAGCTTCTGATCTCCCCAACTCGGTGTACAGAGACACTCTATTACAATGAGTTGCAAGAGGGTTCACTACACGGGAGAACACAAGCATCAACTCTATCAATGGCAATCAGATATCAATCTTTCATCCCTAGCTTGATATTTTGGACTTTGACTGATAATGCTAGCTTCTGCTCTTCAATATCTTTTAAAATTGACAGCAAGTTGGACCTATAAACTTCACACTTCCTTAAAGCCCGGTCAAGTTGACGTGTCAACTTCTCAATTGTCCTGTCCTGCTCATCCTACAAGAAAATTCCATACAACATTGGTAACAACAAAACAGAAGGAAATGAGAATGGATGATGGGGTTAGGAGATGGGTCACGGGCATAGATAGGACAACAAAAGCTGAATCAAATGCATGCATCAATGGTTTGTTTCATTGCATGTATTAAAGCAATTTCTTTAAGGTACATTTATTGATTATTGAAAACTATTATCCACACTATATACATATATACATATCTCTACGAGAAACAATAATGGTGGCAGCAGTGGTCACAATCTCTATTGTAATTCTTCTAGTCTAGCAAGCACATTAAACCCTCCACATATATAATTTTCCTTTTTTGATAAGATAACCTTCTTAATAATCACTCTCTTCAATCTCTCTATTTTTCTAAAACCAGATAAAAGTAAAACCCCGCTTTTCAGTCATATGGCAAATTCATAGCATCTTCTCTTTTGCTTGCTAAACCATCCTGTCTGAAATCATGACAACTACTTGATGGCCAAAATCCCATGTCTTCAACAGTAGCCTAAACTAGTCAAGTCATTCTTTCTGGACTCCTATTTACACCTTTATCCCATAGTCAATCCCCAATTCCCACATATGCTCCAATTGCCAACTTCCTTCAACAAACTCCAGTCCGTCACTCCTTGAAAAAATGAGAAACAAAAAATAAGTTGGTCCTCACTCTTGAGCCATCCTTGATCCTTCCATCTTTTGAGTCATCATTACAAATTACATTTATGAACTCTGCCAAGCATCACTCATCACTTCGATTTGTTAAATACCGTCACTGTTAGCATAGATGACAGGAGGGCTATAATGGATTTACACCCGTTGCTCCTTGTAACCTTTACTAAATTTCCCTTTCTTGGAATATAAGAAAAACCATGAAGTTGGTACTCTGATATCATTAATTAGAAATTTGGCATTAAGTGTTTGAAACTTAATGCAGTTGCATTATGTTATAGGGAATTTATTTAATTGTATCACGATTGTGTTTGAGTTGGATTCAAGATGTTTTGTCCTAATCTATACTATATATAAAGGGAATTCCTCCCTTTTGGTGTCCAAATTTTAAATATTCCAAAATGCCCATAATATAGAAATTAAGGGAAGTTAGAACAATTAAAGGAAGTTATAAAAAATTCAAAAAAAGATATAATAAATAAATAAAAAATAATGTATTTTAATTTTTTTTTAAATGTGAATTATAGGCACCCAAGGGATTAACAATTCACTAGTAGAATCAGAATTAACAAGATTTATTCAGAATTGCAATATGGATTAATTTTCACTAGGCGTAATTGAGTGTTGAATGAAGATCTCACAAGTCTCTTCCGATCCTGATATCTTTATACTCTTCCAACTTTCTCTTGCTTCCCTAATCTTGTTTTTCTTTCTTTCATTGCATTCTTCTCTTCTACGGGTATCTGAACTCTGTGTGTCCGATATCAACTGGGTTTCAACTAACTACAGGTTATCCATTCTAGATTATACCATATTAGTTTAGTACAGCATACATGCTAAATTTTGTGCTATAATAATCAGATCATGCATGCTTTTGGATAAGTTTTTTTTTTGGAAAAAAAGGATTATAAGATAATACAAAAAGTGATTTTAAAATGCTGAAAATAAATTATTTTTTGACTATTTTGACAAGATGCTCATCTCAGCTTTTAGTAAAAATCTGAAAGCAGATTTTTTTTTTCAGATTTTTATTCTTTATCTCTTTCTAAAATCTTATCCAAAAATTCAAGTTGTATAAGCAGTGAAAAATTCACTTTTCTACCAAATAAGTCAAAATAAACCACTCTATATACTCCAAAAATCCTTGATTAAGAGTTATGTTTGACATAGATGTACAGAAACAACAACAATAATTACACCTTGTTCTACTAGGGGGCCAACTACATGGATTTAAACTGTGTCATAGTATCCATCGTAAACCATGTCAACAGACTCTTTTTTAATGCTTTTACCTATAGTTTTTCTTGATCTCCCTCTACTTTTGGTTGTTGAGTTGCTCTCTATCTGATTTACTTCATATTGGTGCTTTTACAATCCTTCTCCACATATGTCCAAACCATCGAAGGTGAGATTCTACCTACTGCACCAAATTTCTCTTATGCATTCATACATAATTCTATTTTGTCTAGTGTGCACACTCATTCAACACAACATCTTCATCTCTACAACAAAGATGTTATGTTCTTGTTGGCTTTTTACCGTCCAACATTTAATCTCATACAACATCGCGAATCTTAAACTTGTGTGGTAATAATTTACTTTGAGCTTTATTGAAACATTTTTATCACAAATAACTTCTGAAGACCTCACTCATTTCATCCACTCAACTTGAATTTTATGGTTTACATCTCTCCTTATTTCTTCATCATTTTGGATGATGGGCTCATGAGGATGAGTCTCGACGCAACGGTAAGGTTCCTGCCTTATGACCTAGAGGTTACGGATTCAAATCCTGAAAGCAGCATCTCCTCAAAGTGAGGGTAAGGCTACATATAACTACCTTCCCTAGACCCCACCGGGTGGGAGTCTCATGCATCGGGCTATCTTTTTTGTGATGATGGACCCATAATATTTAACTGTGTGACTTGTGATATGATATCCTCCCCAATTTTTGCCTCTAAGTTACGATTTGTGTGCCTCTTGCTAAACCCACATTCCATATATTCTATCTTGCCACTAGTTAATACAAAAACCATGTGCTTCCAAAGTGTTTCCACAAGACAACCACTCTAACTTATCATTTATTGATTCTCTCTATTCTCCTAATAGGACTATATCATCGGCCAAAAAAAAGCCCCTGTCATCGACTCTTATATGTTCAATAAGCATGTCCAAGATCAGGATAACAAAATGATAAGAACTTAAAATTGACCCTTGATGCAGTTGTATAATTATAGGAGAATCTTCTGTCACCTCACCTTGTGTTCTCACACTAGTTGTGACCAGCCAGACATAGGCAATCTAAACTTTATTCTCTAGAAACTTTCAAAAGACCTCCCTTGGCACTTTGTATTACGTCTTGTCCAAATCAATGAAAACCATATGTAAATGTCATTGATTCTTCCAATATCTCTCCATTAATCTTTGTAGCAAGTAAATCACTTTTATGTCAAACTAATTCTCCATATGTATGTTTCCTGTCATAATCTCTGGCCAATTACCCTTCTATACTATAACTTCATAATATGGCTCATCCAGTTTTGTTAGTCTTTGTTTTTGTAGATAGAAATTAAGGTGCTCCTCCTCCACTCATTTGGCATTTTCTTAGATCTCATAATCTCGCTAGACAACTTTGTAAATTGGTTAAAAAGTTCTGGCAAATCTAACTAGCATGAAAGTACCACATGAAGACAGCAAATGTGTAACAATAAAATTCAGGAACAAGATCACAGATTACTTTTTCAATGAAACAAAATAACCTGAATTGATATGGAGAATTTATTATATCAGATACAGAGAAAAATGCCCCCTGGGAACTTGAAGGCTTACTGAAGTCCATTACGTAATAGTTATGTTCTCCAATTTGCTTAAGGATAGATTTAACTTTTGCTCTTCAAAAATTACAGGGAAACAGTTTATAAAACCAGAGTGGTAGCCTAAATCAAAGTGCAGTTAAGAAAAAAATGTAAAAACATTTTTAAATAAAATCAGAACCAGCAATGGTTTCCATAAAAAAATTTTGAGCCAAGTCACTATAACTAGTACTATCAAAATTTTAAAAATATGTAATTTCAGCTCATATCACCGCAATGTCTTAAAGTGAAAATTATATCATAATTATCAAGAGTTGTGAATATCATGCCACGACACCAAATTAGATTTATTGGTTCATGAAAAAGCTTTAAGAAACAAACTATACAACTTTTAAGGAAGAGGAAGGGTAGCTTTTATTCATTTATTTAGTTTATCATTATTTCTGATAAAACAGCAGAAGAACTATGATCTTACTTTTATAAACCACCTTTAGACATGGAAAGAACATAACACTATAAAAAGAATAGATATTTAAAAATATAATTAGCAGAACTATTGCAACAGGAAGAAACTGCAATCGTAAATTAACAAGAACAACGAACCTTAAATGAAGATTGTTGCAAACCAATTTGAGGATCACTACAACTTGTAGTTGCTTCATTGCTTTGATGAAATTCTTCTTTAAAAGTTCCATTTGAAATGGCCAGTCTTCCAACATTCTTTGTTGCAAGTGCCACTTTATTTGCAGCCTCCGAAGTGCACTCATAGCCACATCATAAACTCTCGAAGAGCCTGCTCCCTCGTCAACATACTTAAGGGCCTCATGCCGAAGATTATTGTATTGGAATAGTTTAGAGATTCTCGTGCACCATTTAACAAATCAGTGGTATGTTCATCCAATATGACACCACTTTTAGCATTCCTGGTCCATCTTTTTAGAATATGATGAGATGGTAAAGTAAGAATATTTGTCACCCTAAAAACAGTCAGTATATGTCTACAAACTAGACCTGAAAACTCAAACATCTGGCAACTACAAGTAGTTTTCATCTCAAGAGAGTTAAATCTGACAAAGTAGGCCCTATGAATTTCCCCATATTTGGCTACTCTATACACAGTAGTTATTTCTTCGTCATCTACTTTGTTTGCCAAAAAAGTTAATGTCTCAACCAACTCTTCTTGAAATTTGATAAACAATCTCCTAGTGTAAACTCCAGCTGCCTGTTTCTCCATAGGTGATGGAGTCTTCAGAACTGGAGCAGTGTTTATTGTGTCATAATCAGCTTTAACTTCTTTCTCATAACGGCTTTCGAAAGCCTTCTCATACTGCTTAACAAAAAGCTGAAGTGTTGTTGATGCATTAATATATCCATCAAAGTAAGAGTTTATGCTATCACTCGTTGTGTTATTGACATTTCTGCAAAAAATGTGTCTCTCAAGTACACTGGAACCCATTGCCGCCTATCACCATAAATTCCTTGTAGCCATTCATGTTCTGTGAGATTATACCTATCAATTAGAGATGACCAACAAGACTCAAACTCCTCAATGGACTCTGTCAGGTTAACACATTTATGGAGGTCACCTTCAAAATTAAGGTGTTCAGAAAGCACATGAGACAGCTTCTCTTGGCATTCTTTAAAAATGTGCCACTTGCAGAATGATGACGGGTATCAGGAAAGACTTGGTTGATGGCTACACGAATGACCCGGTCATGATCAGTAGTAATTGAAACTGGAGATCGCCCTGACATTGCTTCGAGCCAGGTTTCGACAGCCAGACAAATGATGCCTCAGATTCATTTATCAGGAGAGCACAGCCAAATAATACAGGCTGTCCATGATGATTTACTCCAGTGAAAGGTGCAAAAGGCAATCTATAGCGGTTTGACCTATATGTTGTGTCAAAGGTGACAGTGTCACCAAAATAAGTGTAGTTAGTCCTGGCCTTAGGATCAACCCAGAAGATATTACTCATGCAACGATCCTCATCACCCTGTACAGCAAAGAAAAATGAAGGATTCTCTGCTTGTTTACCCTTAAAGTAATCCAAGAGGATTTGAGTGTCACCTCCAAGGGTCCTTTGCCTACTGCTTCTCATATAGTTCCTACAGTCACGCTCAGTGAACCCAATATTGCTAATTCCACCATATTCTTTGATAAGTGCAGACATAATTCCACTGGGCCCTATACCAGCACCCTGCAAAGTATCAATCAATGACTTGGCTGGACCTGAAACATGGCGGTGAGAGCGAAGGCAATGCACCTTATCAGGGGGAACCAATTCATGGTTGTGTTCCTTGACAAAGGAAGAAACAACCCATCTGCCAGAATCTTGAATTTTCACAACCAACATGGCCTTGCAACCAACACGAGTCTCGGCACGAGGCCGCTTGACTCTGCCATCGAGAGAAGAATGCTTCTCCTTCTCCACACGGAAACCTTCCTTGGCACACACGAAAGACCTCTGAATTATAGCACCATCGCGCCTGAAGCGGCGAGACATGCTCACCCGCGTACTGAAGCCAACACGTAAAGCATAGGAATTATAAAATGCCTTAGCAGCCTCTTCTGATTCGAATTCCATTCCCTGATAAGGTTAAAGATTCATGTCCCCTACAGGGATCTGAGGGCCCATAATGGCATTTATATTGGTAGCAGCAGGACCATTGTCAACATTTACAATGTCATCATAATCTTCCACAGGGTGCTCAATGTCAATGGCACCATCATCCCCCAAGCCAATCATATCAAATTCAATGACCTCAGTGGTCAGACTCAGAGGTTCAAACTCCATTTTGCATAAAACCCCAGTAACCAAAATAGCATCAAGGCATCATAAAGGCAAGAACTTTGCTGAAAAATAAGACAGCATAGGGACAAAAAAACAAAAGGGTTCAAATGCTCAAATACAACTGAAACGAAAAAAACCAGAAAATCAATAACCAAGATCACCATCATCATCTTTACAACAGCAATAACTTATGTGCATGAACGATGCAGTTTCATCTCTATGATACAACCACAGATGGTAAAACGAATACATGGTTAGAATAGCAACAAATGAGAGTCTGCTGAAGATGAATTGTTGGAAGAAAAAAAAATAATGAATAAAAAGCTAAAAGAAGAAAAAATGAAAACGACGAACCCGGATCGTGGAAGGGTATAAAAGAAGGTGAACGTTGAAGTCGAATGAAAGTGGGAAAATAGGAACGAGATTGTATCAGAGTGCTTAGTAACGGGTGGAAGGAAAGTTGGGTTTTTCGGGAGAAGAGAGAGAAAATGAGAAACAACACTTGCAGTTTGTAGTAGTAGAATTCAAAGGGTGAAGTGAGAAAAACAGAGAGAGAGTGAGTGTGTAACAGTGACAGTGATTTGAGGAAGAAGAAGAAGGGGAAACTTTGTAAGCGTAGAGAGGAAGACGATAACTTGGTTTCTTGTTTTGTCTTTTTTGTTTCGCAGTTGGCTGAGAAAGATGTGTACGGAAGAGAAAATTTAAAGAAAGAAGTGATATATATACCTCGGAGCTATTGATAAATTAAACCCAAATTTTAATTCTAACTAGAATAAAAAAAGAAAATATTAGAAAATAAAAAATTCATCATTTTATATTTAAAATAATATGTCATAATTATTAGCTTAGATGAATTAGTTGGTCATATTAATTTATTTCATCTAACCATCATCAAATTTTTTATTAAAAATTTTATTCATTTTTTAAATGTATAGCATTATTCATACAAAATATGCAGCAACTATGTAACAGGAAAATAACATAAAGGGAATTAAGAAAAGAAAACAGAAAGCTTGTTTGCACGGAGCCGTTTTTGATAATATGTTGGATAATATTTTAGGGCTTTTCTCTTACTAAGAGCAAACATTTTTTTTTCTTAACATTTTTGTTCCGAATGGTATCTAGAAAATATATTTAGAATCCAGAATGGGTTGGAAACACGAACTATTGCATGTGATCCTCCTTGCTCCATGCTCCAAACAGGGGATGTGTATTTGTAAGGACTCCAATGATCAAGTTAGAGAGTGCTCAAAAAGTTTATAGTAATAAATGAATTATGCATACCTTTCAGCCTTTGTGATATTATACCCAATAGGCTATTTATAGAGTTACAGGGGATATCATAGAAACAATTGTGCTCCTATTGGGCTTGAAAGCTAGTGCCTAGCCCATTGATATTAGGCCTAGGCATGATTCGTAATAGAAGCCCCAACTCGAATATAGACTATGTTTAGTAAAATGTCAAATTTCAAGTATGATTGGCCTTTTAGGTTTCAAATAGTTCCTGGACTTAGTTCAGTTTGTCGTAGATGAATTGCCTTCCTTCGATATGGAATAGGTTTCAAGCATCCAAGTTTCATCCTAGATCATCTATGTAGGAGTTTGAACTACAACATGAGCTGTGGAAGGCTGTAATGAAAGTGAGACCCAGTTATAAGGGTTAATTTCTCGTGAGGTTCTAACCTCAAAGTTCCTCTAGATATTATCTTGATCTGTAGGTTACATTGTTTTGACATGAAACTTTTGAGCTTTAGTATTTTGAGAAATCTTTGGAGACTTGACTGTTAGAATATTTTATGTTGGGCCTTTATTTCTAGGCTTTAATTTTGGGTACACTCTTTTTGTATAGGTTGATCTTCTTGCGTTGACCTGGGCTTATCTTTCAACCTTAAGAACTAGGAAGCCATCTTTTGCGCTTTCCCTTGTGGTTCATTTTTGGATACCAACAAGAATAACGTTCCTTCTTTGCCAGGTGGGTGGATAAACAAGTGATAGGAGCCTCATCCTTAATTGGGCGAGTATTATCATTCACTTAAGCTGGATGTATAATGCTTCTATACAAGAGTATGACCCCCATTGAATGTGAACGTGTGATACTTTGTTTGTTCGCCTAAGGTTCAAAGATTCCATTTTTCCTATTTGTAATAAACTTCACTCTAGTGTGGGCTTATTGTAGCAACATTTTGCCTCGATGTGGGCAATGTGTCAATTTGTGCTTAGATTTTCAATCTAAGGGAGAGGATTTGTAATCGATGCTTGGAGCAATCATTTGAAGAAGTTGATTAGCACTTTACGCTTAGAATGATTGTCTAAGCGCCAAAGTCTAAAGTGATGTGATTAGTTTATACTCACCGACCTTTAGACTTTCAAACTAGGGGAGGTAGTGTTTAATGAATACTCAAACTTTGGGATTTGGATCAGAGGGAGTTAATGCTCCATAACATAAGTACTCGACCTCCAAGCTTTTATCCTAAGGCGAGTTCAGAAATCGAATCATAGGGGGTTTCTAGCACTCTTCCTGAGTTAATTTATCTTAAGGAATTTAATTTGCCTTAGTTTTGTCCTTAGAGCTTCTTATTTCATGCCAAAGCTAAATATTCCATAACTTGGAATCTTGGTATTGGGAATTTACGGCATTTTCAACTCATGCCCAAGTTGGTGAACTCGCACCTTAGAGCTCACACCCTGGGAGAATTTTAACTTTAAGCCCAAGGTGGCCATCTTGGGACCCAGGGAAATTTTCAACTCATGCCCAAGTTGGCGAGCTCACACCTCGAAGCTCACACCCAGGGTAATTTTAACTTTATGCCCAGGATGGCCATCTTGGACCCAGGAAATTTTCAACTCACGCTTAGGTTGGAGAGCTTGCACCTCGAAGCTCACATCCTGAGGTAATTTAAACCTTAGGGAATTTTCAACTCACGTCTAGGTTAACGAGCTTGTACCTAGAGCTCGCATCCGGGGGAATTTTTTATTTCACCCGAGGGTGGCCATCTTGGGAACTTGGGAAATTTTTAATACATTCTCATTGGCGATCTTTATCTCAAAGCTCGCACCTCAAGAAAATTTTTTATTCCACGGAGGATGGCCATCTTGAGATCCTGAGGAATTTTCAACTCACGCGGGTTGGCAAGCTGGCATCTCTGAAGCTCGCACCCAGGCAATTTTAACTTTATACCTAGGGTGGCCATTCTGGGACCCTAGGGAATTTTAACTTACGCTCAAGTTGGCGAGCTAGTATATCAGAGCTCGCACCCGAGGGAATTTAACTTTACGCCCAGGGTGGCCATTTTGGACGCTGGGAAATTTTTAACTCATGCCCGGGTTAGCGAACTGGCATCTCAGAGCTCGTACTTCAAGGGAATTTTAATTTCACGCTCCAAGGTGCGAGCTTCGAAAGGATTTTGATCTCAGTCCCTTTGTTTTGGGGAGGAGTTGTGCACTTTACCCTTTAGGGCCCAAGAGAATGATTTATAGTGCATTGCGTGACCTCGTAAACTTAGATTCTTAGAGGGATCACACAATAAATTTAGTTACAAGCATTGGACATTGATAACCATTTAGAAGCTCGAGTTGGAGCAGAGCTTATTTTATACACTTAAGATGCAGATGCAAGAGTAGTGTAGTTAGGTGAGACTATATCCTGGAATAAGTATATGTAATTTGATGAACCTTGTGCACAACTCTCTTAATGATAACAAACATATGAGCATTTATAGACAGGACGTGCCATAAAAATAAAATTATCGAAATGGTCATCATTCCTCACATCATATATCAATAATTCATTCCAATTAATGTTGAATGGACTTAATCCAAAAAGAGCATGTAATTTCATGCAATTTGCGTGACTAAGATGAATTATCATCGTATAATAAAACATGCCCATAACATTTTTTAATATCCTTAATAGAATATTAATCAGCAATATAATTAAATATGAGGCGATAAAAATGCATATCAAGCGAGGTGGCCTGATGGTAAGGCATTGTTGTTGTATGCTTAGATTGAACTTCAGAAACTTGGAAGGTTTAAATATTTGATGATTTGTATCATCCTGTATTCATCTTGCAGAGGTCGGAAGGCATAACTTCGAGACTTTGCATGTGGACGGGCCTTCGAAGCGGCTTGGTGTAAGGCGTTGTTGCTACGCTAGATATGGAAGTCGGAACTTGAAGGGATTTAGTTTAGACAACGTATGTGTGTTTCATTGTTTTTAGCTCCATGTATGCTCGCTAGCAATGGAGGCGTGAGACGGCAATGGATGACAAAAAACCTTCTCTAAATGGAAGAGGGACTTTCAAGCAAATGAAGAAGAAAAACACTGCCATGAAAACTTGGAGCAAAGATGATCTCCTTTTTTCGTTTGTCCTCCGTATGGCTAATCTCAAAGTGGAGTTCGTGGCTTGATGAACACATTGAAGATGCTATGTTTCCATTTTTGTTTTTCTTCTTGTTCTTCCTCGCAAAAAAGGTATGAATGAAAACATGAACAAGAAAGTAGCTTGCATGCTATTTTAAAAGGACAAACTGTAAATTGTAATCAGGAATGAATCAATACATAGGTTGAAAATTGAAAGGAACTCCCTTGAAAAAGTTAGTCTCAAAGCGCAATGTGACATATGCATGTTGCTTGCTTGTCTTTTGCAAAATCGTCTTTTGTAATTAGCATACCTTATTCTTCCTGGAAACAAGAAAAAGATCAATAGTAGATGAGTTCTCAGACGGTGCCATTGTTACAAATGGGTATCTCGGATAAAATGTACCTGGAATCCAGGATGGGTTGGGAAACACAATAGAGGGTGTATACCTTCAAGGACTCCAACAATCAAGTCAAAAAGTTCTCAAGAGGTTTATAATAATAAATAAATTATGCATACCTTTCAACCTCTATGATATTATGCCCAAAGGGCTATTTATAGAGATACAAGAGATATCATGAGAAGGTTGAGATCCTATTGGGCTTGAAAACTAGTGCCTAGCCTATTGATATTAGGCCTAGGCATGATTTGTAACAATTTTCAATTTCCTTCTAATAAAATTTTAATATTAATTTGTTCCTAATAAAAAAAAATTTATATCAATTTAATCATAATATTTTTAGTTTTGACATTAATTCAATTCTAATATTTTTTATTTTGTCATCAATTTAATCATTTCATCAAAATAGAATTCAACAAAATGAGTAAAATGATGTCAAAATTCAAACTATTAGGATTAAATTGATATGAAAAATTTATTATAATTAAATTAATTTCAAATTAAAAATGTTAGGATCAAAATGGTTATTTACTATTTAAATAATGTGTTATTGGTTTAGATTTTTATTCATTCAATCGTGCTTACAAAGTTTTTAAAATAAGCTTTTGTTTTTCACTTTGAGAAGTTAATTTTTTGAAATAACTGAATTTTAAAATATATATAATTTTAATCATTTTTTTGAAGAATGTGTCACTGGTTTAAATTTTTAATTCATTTAATCATACTACAATTTTTTAAATAAGTTTTTCATTTTGAGAAGTTAATTTTTCAGAATAAATTGAATTTTCAAATATATATAATTTTAATCATTTTAAGTATATTAATAATTGAAATTGAAATAAAAAATCTTAGTTACATTTTAAAGCATTTAGTATAAGTCTTTTTTAAGTAATTTAAATTAAAATAAAAAAACTTCTTCCTTAAATTTTAAATCCATGTACCACCTATACAAAATGGTTTATTAATCCAGGAACCGGACAACATTACAAGCTGGTTGGTAAAAGACCACCCACACCCCTAGAGTCCACTCACGACGGACCAAGCACGAGATGCTTCGGGCAAAGGGGCATAAAGGACGACGCCTTTGAGGTAAGTCTGAAAACCTATGTCGAGGAAGTTGAATTGACACAGACCCGAAGGACGGGGTGAGCACAAGATAAGTGCATTGCCAGCATAGGACATTGTACGAACCTTAAAAGGATAACCCTAAGGTAGCATTTGGTTCCTGTCCTGGACAAAAATACAAAGACAGTAGATGTAGACACAAAAAAATATTGTCTTTGTATATTGTTTGGTAGTACATAAATACAAGAATAATAATACATGGTAAAAGACTTTCTTACCCACTTAACAAACATAAAAACAAAAACAAAAAATTGGAAAATGAAATAAGGCTATCTTACGATAAAGAGTCCTCTTCCCATTCCTTTCGTGGTTTCTGACCTCCCTCCCTCATTCTTCCTCCATTCATTGCGGTCCTCTTCATGGCATCCAGGTATTTTCTTTCCATTTATCCTTCCATCTATGGCCATGGCTTCTATATCCACGTTCTCTTTGACATCTAATTTCCCTTTTGTGCGATCGTCTTCCTTCGTGCTTCATCCTTTCATGACTGCGGAACCATGGCTTGCAGGTCAGATCATCATCATCGATGGTCTCCACTAGTTCTCGAGGTGTGGTTGTAGGGACAAGTTGATTCTACTCACATCTAATAGCGAAGCAAATCAGGGAGAAGGTTTTGGAGGTGCCCTAATTGGAATGTAAATGTTAATTTATTTTGGTTTATTTTTGTTTATTTTTGCTGTAAAGTGTTAATTTTGGTTGATTATGGCTTCTTTAGATTGGAATATAAAGTGTTAATTTTTGCTATGGGTTCCAGTAAATGGACCCTTTTTGGTACAAAACTCCTTGTCTTGGTCGTTGTGTAGTTCCTTCTGAATTGCTTCCTTGATTAATGTCTTATAGGAAATTTTCACAATGAAAAGAAGGTGGTTAGGTAGATAAACGATGGGATAAAAGTTGTAACTTTATTTTTTTCAAGTACAAATAACCAATGAAATGAACATTGAATCATAAAACTGCAATATGAATGTTACTATGCAAGGTTGATCTTATGCACATGCTTTTGAAGTTCCATATTGTTTTACACATTGGTTTGTTGTTTTCTTAACTTCTGTGAGTGAAAATTTTCAACTTTTCCTTAATTATGAAAATTCCACAAAGTACTTATTTTACCATAAGTACTTATTTTCAATGGTCCATGATTTTTCATTTTAGCTAAACTATAGGCTATCCTTACTAGAAAGATAAAATACCTCATGGATCCTTTATCATTCTAACCTTGTTGGATGACATTTAACAGGTAGATAAGAATAATATTCCCAAGCCTTTGTTATCAATTTAATCCATTTGACTATATGTTTCTAATAGCCAGTGCAACAAAGGATTGAATCAATTATTTATATCAATATATGGCTAACAGCCAAAGCAAGATGTAGACTTGCTACCATAGTAGTTGGGAATTCTTTTAGTTTCAGATTAATGAAAATTCCTAAAGCTTCAGAGTTAATTTTCTATATCATGTACTACCAGGGTCGATGGCTAGGAATTTTCCAAGCAGATTGGATTAGATCTGATCTAATCTTATTTGAGTGATTTAATCAAATGTATTTGGTAGGTAAATTGCTAATTTACTATACAGATCATGTGCCTCTCATGTATTTTGTTACATCAAAGTTCCCTTTTGGGGTGGGACATATTTAAGAGCAGTGATAACAACAATTTAATTACTTCTTCTTGTCTTCTTGCAACAATTTAATTACAGCTTCTTGTCTTCTTGCAACAATTTAGTTATGCTTCTTGTCTTATTGCTAGGAAATTGATTATGATATGGCATGTGCCGAATAGTTTATTATTGTTGTCACAATCTTTTTAGTTCGATCTTTGTTCTCAATGTTCAAATTTGTTATTGTGTGTAATAGATCATATATCTCTGCTGCATTAAGGCTCATGCTCGTGCCAAACCTCCTTCAATCCTCTCCAAACTAGTCTTATTTTTCATACCATTGCTAAACTAAATAAACCAAAAGAGCAAAAAGGGCATCTAAGAATAAAGAACCAGTATATGAACATGTATATATACTTGAAAGAAAAGATAATCATCAGGGTAGATAATGATAACCTTTTTAATCCTTGTACGAACTATATTGTATTGTTGTAGCTGTCACTTGTTCCAGTGGTTGAGACAAGCTCATGAGGTTGTTGTACTTGTGGGAAGTTATACTTACATGGTTTATTTTGGTTTATTTTTAGTTAGCTTTTTTTATTTTTTAACTCTAAAATTGTTTGTACTCTTTGCAACTCCAAATAGTTGTAACTTCTTTAATTGGGCCAATAAAAAAGATATTAGAGAATGCAACTACTAGATGAAGTAGCTCAGTCCTCCTTTGCATCAGATTTATTACAAGAAGAATCAAGAAGAAAGATTATAAAGCTTAAAAAAAAGGTAAGTGCTGAGAAGAGGAAATCAAAGTGGCTTGTGGTGGCTATTGTGGTGTCATGGGCAATTACATTTGTTGCTGTTATGTATAGGATTAGTGGTAGGGTTGTATGGATTAGAGGTTTAATACTTTGGTTAGGTAGGCTTGGTGCTAACTTTTGTACACTGATATATGGTTTGATAACTTGGCAATGAAATGAACAGCTAATGTTTTTTGTTCTAAATTGTTTGATCTAATTACTTGACTTTGGTAATATTTGCTGGATAAGTTTCTACATAATTGATAAACAGGATTCTACATAATATATTTGACTCAATGTTCATTGCTAGTAACAGCATGCAAGCATAATAATAGCAACTCACTGAACATTACTTGTAAAAAAAAACAAAACTCCATGCATAAAAATACAGCAAATGCAACTGGTATTTGGTAACAACAAATAGCATGGAGTTTAAGATTTGGTAATAGTATGGAAAAAAAAAAAACCAAACTCTAGGCATTTGGCTTCAAAATTGGTAACAACAAGAAAATGAACATGCTGAAGCACTTCTTTTTCCATATTTCACATCTAAATTGGTAGCAACTCATAAAGCTAACTCAAGTAACATAATCAAGACTTCATAGATAATGAATTTAACTTTAAAAAATATGAAGTTTTTGCAATTCAAAGTAACAGAACGGGTGTTAAACCATGACACCTCTAAATAAAAGTAACAATTCAACAAAATACATTAAACCATGTTCTAATAAAAAAAATAACATTCCACAAGATCACTTTGCTTGAACAACATGACTAATTATGGATAATTGCTCTAACAAGTGCACGCCTTTGGTTGTCATTGAAACTCCAAAAGGTAATTAGCAATTGAGGGTTCTCTGAGAACATGAGTCCCACCAGCACCACTTCGTCATCAGTGAAGCCAAGTCCTCCAAGAGCTTCACCAAGTTTGTTCTCATCGTTAACACCTACCATAGCTTTGGCTAGGACCTGTACATGCTTGCCTTGTTGCTCCATTGCATATCTCATAGATGTAGCCAAGTCCTTCAAAATATCAATGTCTTTACCCTCTTTACCCTTTTTAAACAAAGTAGCCTTCCCTTGATTTTTGCAACTAGAAAAAGCAATTGATGCATTTGGTTGTAGTAGAGAATCACTGTCAAACATCTTAACATCATTGAGCCCCATTTGTTGATCATCATCTTCTTCCAATTGTTCATTTGCATCATTGCCGCTCATAGCATAACTACCTGTAGCTTTATCCTTCCTAAAAATAGTCTCCAAGGAAGGGAAGAGTGAGAATGGCTTCCTTGGACTATAGAACTTCATGGGATGTTGCTGAAAAAAATAAAGGAAACAAATGTGAGAAAGTGTAACATGCAAGTATTAAAAGATCATCACAATATTTAGCCAAATAATCAAAATAGTGTAACAAACCTTAATCCAAATTTCCAACACCTATTTGCTATCCACTTTTACAATTTTCTTATCCTCATTCCACCCAAATCCACTGCATACAAGCATGTCTCGCTGATTGATACTTCTCTTTGAGCCTTTTGTGCTTGTTTTTGCAATGTTTAGCAGTAAAACCAAGCCAGGAATTTCTCATTCATCTTGCTAGCAAGTTTCTCAAACGCACCTGGTTTGAATTGCCCAGGATTAGCTCTCTGTCCCTCTACTACCAACTCCTATATCAAGCCAACAAACGCAATTGTTTCCTCATCATTTCACGTGTGTTTGCTATCCATTTATCCCTATTCTTCATAGGAAGATATCAAATATAGTATGTGATATAGTACATGAAGATATCAACAATAGTAACTCAGAAAATAAACAACCATAACATCAAAGAGATAAACTCATAAATCCAATTACTACATATTATTTAATCAAGTCAAAGCAATAACAAAGATCAATGTTTAACTCAATCCAACAATATTAAAAACTATTACATGAATATTACAAACACAAAGGTCTACAATGTTAAATTTCAACCAAATAAAGGAATTATGCAGAATGATTTCTTCTCTAATCTTCAAACATTTCAATTGCTAGGTTGTCCGCATTTGAGTCCATTCATTGCTACTTTCCACACAATCAATCATCTCATCATTGTTGGGAGAATCCTCTCCTACAGGCATATGGTCAAGTTCAAGAATTATGTTTTCTTCAGGATCAATGTCCATATTCATTCGAATAAAGTTTTGCAAAAGACAACAGGCAATAATAATTCAGTTTTGTGTCTTAATTGGATAAAATGAAGGATTCCTTAAAATAGCCCATATCTTCTTAAGCAACCCAAAACACCGTTCAATTATGTTCCTAGCTGAAGAGTGCTTCTTATTAAAGTACTCTTGGTAGTTTTGGGGTGCACGTGAACCTTGAGCCCATTCTTGCACGTGATATCGAGTACCTCTATACGTGCTAGGAACCCTTGGCCATTTGTTTAACCAACATCAACTAAATAATAACTACCTATAAATCAAGAGAGAAATATTATAAATAGTAGGGAAATATAAGTAATCTAATTTTTTTAAAGTTATTTTTAGACATACCAAGAGGTATTTTGAGGCTATTATGCCGTGTAATAGCATCTTAGAGTATTCTTGAATCAGATGATGATCCTTCCCAACCACTAAGTATATACACAAAATTCATGTCTCGATTGTATACTCCCAAGACATTTGTAGAAATTCTACCCTTTCTTGTTTGGAATTGGGGTTTATCAATGTTAGGGACAGTCACATCTATGTAAGTGTCATCTAATGCTCCTACACAACCCTATACATTCCAGAATTAAAATTTTCATGGCTAATTGTATACATAATCAGTAAGTAATGTAAAACATTATCTACTATGTATTGAAGTTACCTTAAACCATTTCCATCTAAGATCTATGCAATCCTCTAAAGGTTCAGCCTTGGCAAACAAAAGGCTTTGCACACGTATGATTGAGCACAACACCTTGTTAAAATATTTCCTGATAGTTTCTCCTGACCTATAGAATCTAACTTATAGACTGCGATTCTTTTTATGATGGCCTATTATGATTAAAAAGGTTATAATTTGCTCAACTATGCTTACTTCACCATCTTCAGTTAACCACCCTAAACTTGAAGGCTCACACAATATTGCAAATGCATTTAAATTCATCCTTAACTCCCAAACACAATTCCTATCACCCACTCCAATGATACGCTCTAATGCATCTCGTCTTAATGGAATACTATTAATTCTTTGAGTTAGTGTCATAGAATTATTGCATATTCTTCTATTCCTAATATACACAAACAAAGCAACTGATACAACTAGCATCAATGTGTCAACTTGAAATCTCATTATCAAATAGCAAGCAACACATTGTTTAATTCGCTAGAATGGTCCATTGCTTCCTATAAAACAACAAAATAAACATATCATCTTAAAAGTGGATGTATTAATATGATAATAAAGCAAAAGCAAATATAAGCTATGATAGAAAATTCCTTATAAAAACTTGAAAGACCAAAGAGCATGCACATTTCAGAACAACTAAGAGCTTCTACATACATGATTGTGATCAAACTTGATATTATTCATCATTGTTAAACCCAAAATTATCTAAGGGAAAAAATGAAATTGTCAAACTTAATTTATATTTAAGTGACAAATTGACATGGTTTCTTTTATATAACACTTTCCTTTTCCTTTTTGAATCCATAACAAGTACCCTCACGGCACTTGTTAGCAAAGCTCATAATAGTTTTTGTGTTGAAAAAATTATATAAATTTATGATGACATTTCATGTGATTATGAAGTTCACACCTAAAGAAAATGGATGCTTTTGTTATGGATTCACTCCTGTTGTCTAAATTAGATCCTCCATAATATTGGTTCTCTCTTAAAAGAATATGTAAGAATTCTTCTGGAATTATTGAAGAAAGAAGAGAAAAATTATGCCTGCCATTTCAGGCAAAATAAATAGAAATTCAAAGTATTCATCAAAAGGTGTTAAAATCAAAGTTACAAACAATGAAAAATTAGAGTGTTTTACAAAACAAAATTGAGCAACTTCTTCAACTCGAATGAAGTGTCTTTACACGAGAAAATCAACTGTGCATGGCATGTTTTCTTCCTGTCTATGTAAACTGTATTGCAACTTACACTATGCACATTTTTTTTCTTTATAATCCAAAGATCATTAATTTCCTAATCACAAATATTGAAGAAATGATGCTCGTATTTCACCTAAAATAGCCCACATGACCCAACTAGCCTCTAGCCCTCACTTTCTTCACATCCCACAACCACCTAGATGGATTAATCAAAACAGAGACCAAATAAAAGCAAATTCAATGTTCTATAATAACAACTAAGACTACTCATAAAAAAAGGGGAAATAAATCAATAAATTAAAATACAAAAACAGAGTCATAGATGAAAAAAAAATCAAAAGGAAGAAAACTTGGTTTGGCTCATTTCCAAGGAACGAACCTCTGAAGAAAACTTATGGTCTGGCTTAGTGAAGATGGTAGCGAAGATATGGAACGAACTGTGAAAATGGAATCCAAGGAAAGAAGAAGCTAAAGGTGAAGAGGACTTCGAATCACACAAGCTGAAGCTGAAGGAAAGTGGAGTTTGACAGGCAGCGCAAGCAATAGGAACAGGAACGAGAAGGAAATAAGGCCCATTTAGGTTGAAGGGCAAACCATGTCAATTGCAAATTATTATGAGGGTAACATTGGAAGAACATTATTAAAGAAAACTATCCTGGAACTAAAATCCTTGTCCCTTATGTCTCTAGTGTTTGGGGACACTAAATACAGCTAAAATCTATCGGAAGCAGATAAAGGTTGTCTCTATTCTAAATGTGCTCCAAACATGATTCTGTCCAATATGTCTCTATATTCCTGGATCAAGGAAACCAAATGGGGCCTAATAGTATTTCATACATAGTACAGACATCTTATCCCTAGAGTTACCCTTTTTGGACATATCCAGCAGTAGAAATAAAGAAGCGTAAATTTTGAATGGTAAGCGATTTCATTCCAATTATCCTTCACCCTTTTATTATATCCTTGCTGACTTAGGCGTTGGAGTCATTTCAGATATTCCGGTCCAACATGTGGAGGGAGGATTGCATAGACCCGTGTACACGGAAGGTAATAATGACGTAATCAAGTGTTACAATGGCAATAATGACCGGGGACTTTGAACTTCTTGTCCTTTTTTTTTCAGCTTTATAGTCATTTAATTTACAAATCCAATAAAAAAACAGTCATTTAATTTCAGCAAAGCTCATGTCAATGCTAAGCAAAAGCTAACATGCTTGAATTTGCGTAGCTATGTCTACTTTTGTTAGGAAGAAAATTAAAGAAAATAGTGTGTATTTAGAATTAACAAAAATCTAAATATATATTATTAGTTCATTTTCTTCTTTTAAACTCTTTGGTGCCAAATATGTATAAATGGTACTAGTGCAAGTTGCAGTGCATTTTTGCTTATAAAAATGCAATAGATTAGTCAATATATACTTAATAAAGATTGGAATGTAATTTTCATCTGAGTGAAGCATTACAAAATAGCATATATAATTCTGCCAAAAAAAAAAACTCTAAAACTCCACCAAAAAGAAAAAATAGCATATATAATGATAGACGGTTTGTTACATACACACTCACATATATTTGGCTTTGGTAAAATTACAACTTTTATCTATTTGAAAAAGCATTGTATAAAAAATTATAGATATCATAGATAGAACCACTCCTGCAAAAAATTAAACAATCATAACAATGCCAATAAATGCAAGATCAAGCCACAAGCCACATGAAATAGGTTGACCAAAGTGTAACTGCAACTGACGCCAACACATATGTCCATAGCATGATAACAGAACATTCACTTTCACCTGCTCCGAACAACTGGGCTATTGTTGCTGAGAAAAGAAAGGTAAAGTCAGAACAGGAGTTAGTCATATATTATATAGTTGACGATTTTCAAACATGAAACAACAGTGGAACCAAAAGAGCATAACCATGTCGAAGTGTGCATTATCTAGGAAACTATCAGAAACTCATGGATAAAATTAGATTTTTTTTGTCATGATCTCTTATTAATTTTGGCTTTAGTTCTAGCCCCTTATTAATTTTTAGTTTGGTTTTGTCACCTCTTTCTCCAAATGTGACTATTTGGGACTGACATTAAATGGGATATGTTAAATGATGACATATTAAAATGAGAGGCCAAAATGGTGACATTTAAAGACAAGGGATGAGAACCGAAACAAAAATTAACAAATGACTTATACCAAAAACATATTAAAACCTTAGATACTAAAAGGCATATTAGTCTTCGGTTTGACAAGCATGGACTGTGATCATCATCCAATGAGAAAACTAAAGATGATGATTATATAGACATTAAGAGAAATTCTACACCTCTAGAGTCACCAGATTTTTATCAAGAAACACTTTTAAAAGTAGGGTTTTAATTGGTACCTATATTCATAGCTGGTGGAAGTGCATATTGGAGAAGCAGCATAAACTGATACAAGGGATCTGGTTGCACCAAACCCAATTGTGCTGCGCCTTTAAGAATTAGAACACCCAAAATTGGCAGGACAATATATCGGACTACTATAATTCCTATAGTTGTCCACAACGGAGTACTTGCTCCCTTCAAACCTGGACCATTCATCAATGAAAAATTTTACTTTTAAACAACCACAATGAAGAGGTAGAAAATAAAAAGTGAAGATAAAAAGAGCCAGGCTACATAAGAAACTACACAACTAGCATTACATTTAGTTTACCTTTAAGGAGGTTTGCACCCAAAATAAGGGTGAGAGTTGGGATTGCTGCTTCACTGCATGTTATATATAAGATAACATAAGGAAATAAAACTTCCTAATATATGAATTAGGTAAGGTTCACATCTTTAAAGGGTAACTGAAGCACTTTCAGGAAAGCACTTTTTGTACCTATTAACAATAAAAAAGAGGGAAAGAGTTGAGTTCTATATGGATGGATAAAGAAAGAAGAGGCTTAAAATTAGGTCCTTCAATTTCTGCCATAACAGCCAATGAGGGTCTCTGGACTTTTGGACTCAGACCAAACACAAGTCACTTGATTACCTCTTGCCCAATTTACATTAAGATATACAATGTAGAGATAACATTACTCTTTCACTTATAGCCATATATGAGTATAATGATTGTGATGTGACTACTACAGCAAATGGTGCTTTTGAGCAACAAAACTTTGAAGGATTTCAAACTTATTAGAAAATAATGCAGTTAGAAAACATACTAAACAATTACATAAAAGAATAAAGTAGCTAGAGTAATCCTTCACAAAATTTCGGCTTTCAGTCTTATGTAACTTCAAAATCTTAAAGAAGAAGTTTTGGGATGCATACCCCACCATGTTAACAGAGTCTTCAACCACATGAAGTGGAGCATTGCTGCCAATCATGAAAGTACGGAGGGGGGAATTACACCAATAATGAAGCCAACAATCTGTGAGACAGAAAAGTCATTGGTAGATTCACATAAGAGTATTTTAAAATAATGGTAGATTCACATAAGAGTATTTTAAAATAACATAAGAAACTATTCCAGTCATTCTTATCAAATATGTATTCTGGTGATATATTGGTGGTTACAGTCTATTGCACTGCATCTTTATATTACTATAGTTGCATTGCACTAGCATAAGTGCACACACAGAAAATATGTTCTCTGTGGATTTCCAATGAAATGAACAGTGCATGATACCGCTCCAATAGTTGCAGGCGAAAATACGGCTTTGATATTGGTGTTGACAAAAATCGTTCCGATTTGCTGCTTAATTTTCTCTAAGGTTGACCCCTGCAGCAAAACTCCCAAAATTTTTTGGAATTACAGTTCTTATCATTCAAAAAATGACAAAAAAGAGAGAGAGAGAGAGTTAGGAGATTGTATGACTCTATAAATAAAGTTTTATTGCTCTCAGTGATGCATGTATAATTTATTGGCCATAAGCTAGTCAATTTCCTTGCATATGAAAGAAGCTCAGATGAACTTTAGGAACATGAGTTCTACAGAAACTGATGAGTTTGAGATCAATGCAAACATGCCTGGTGGTACAATATTAAGGGATTCTGCTATTTTGCAGGCAATTCATTGAAGACTGGGGGTTCAAATTACAATTGTATGGGTGATTATGTTCCCAAAGCTGTTATCTATGTTCAATTTGAACTCAATGTATGTCCATGACTCCATGTCATACACTTGGTATATAGGAAATGAAAAGTTTATTAGCATAGTCAATGTGATTTCTTAGTTAAGACGACATTTCTGAAATAAGCATCATATACTAATAAGTTGGTCCTTTCCTCTTGAATTTTCTAAATATACAATGTGTATATTGAAAACCATGCTAAGGTTATAATCTCCCTTTGATCAGTATAAATTATTATCTTTCAAAGGGGAATGAAGAACTCATGAACCTTCACTTTTTCCCCAGCTTCTGCGGAAGAAAGCAGTTGGGTGTATGCATCATCATCAACGATTTCTTTTGGTGGATTTTGGGGTTCTGAGGATTCCTCTGGAAGTGGATCCAGCAACTCCCCTGAAGCCTCCAAGTTGATGGAGGAATGCCTCGAAAGGATGGACTGAGTACTTGTATTACGTTCTTTGTTGAATTCAGTTGCAGAAACCCGCATTATGTTATAAACGTAACTCCATATATAAACAGCTCCAATCTGCAGTTTACCAATGAATTAACATCAGTTCAGACAACAGGTTACAGCAACATAATTTATTCCTTCCCATTTTTGGTTTGAGAACTGCACATTAATACCCACCCAGTTGTAAATTCTAATTCAATATGAAAAGATCTGAAGTAGTAAGTTACATACCGCCATAGAAAGTGAAGCATATGCCATCCCATATTGATGGCAGACATCAGGATCTCCAAAAGGACTACCTTTATCTTTACATATAGCTGGGATAATGATTATAGGCAAGTTTCCTAAATTTCCTGTTCATATCAAAATCTTAAAAAATGAGCTCAATAAAAGATGCTATAGCTCCAAGATTAGATAAAGATTATTTGCAAGAAGCAAGATGTTTAGGTATGTTTAACTTTCATGTGTACAATAAATAAAAGCCCTTTCACATTGTGAAGCATACACAGATTTCATGTTCCTGCATTCGTTTATTTGTGAGGAGAAGGGATACACACACACACACACACACACACACACATACCTGCAGAACAGACTCCAATGACTAGACCTTCTATGTGTTTGGGAGCCCTTGTGATTTTGACAAGGATCCACCCCAAGACTGAGCCTATTAAAAATGTAAGAAGAATATTGACTGGCATGAACCACCTGAAAAAAAAATGTCACAACCCAAGAATTAGAATGAAGAAAGCCAATCCTCCAAGAATCAAGGAACATGCTCTTGGCTATATAACCAGAAATTCTTATTCAGAGCAATACTCACAGGGAAACAAAATTCTCAAAAGTAATAGTATCGGCCAAATTGCCACCCACCAGTGCAGGATTAAACACATAGTGTACAAGCTGTCACCAAAGAAGCACTGTTGTCAGTAACATATACATGATAGAAACAACTCAAGTAAGAAAAGAAGAAAGATGAATTTTCCTGAGCATTCAAGGATTTTACATGATTCACTTGTATCCTTGCTTCTTTTCCCAATAAATTTACGTTTTCCAGTGCAAGAAATAGGCCAACTGCAGTGATTAGTAACACTTTGATCACCGGCAAAGAGGCCACATAGAAAAGGTCCAGAAACCCCATTATCTGCTATATTCCAAAACTATATATTGCTAATCCTACACGCAAACAAGAGAATTTAGTAAACGAAAGTATACCTGAAGCAAACTTTTGAGCACAACTTTGACATAAAAAATACTAAAATAAACCACAAAGATATATTGAGAAACATAAACTTCAGTCTCATTCTATTTAGTACTATAAGAAGGGCCTCAATGGTTGCTAGCACTTGGCTATACAGCAAAAGAGCACGTTCATTCACTTCATTGAACGTGTTAAGTGAAGAAGAACAAGACCATAGATCATCTCTGTCGTTTGAACACAGACAAGTCGTTTCATAGATAGAAAAAAAGTTATATGAACTTAGAAAAGTATAAATTAAATAAATGCCGATGATGAGTATCACAGACACAGACCAACACATGTAATCATATAGTAGCCATCAAAGATAAGCGAAACTACTTCAACCTCTCCGGTTTTATGCTATGAAATGTGAAGACAACTGGAATAAAGAAAAGGTGAAAACAAAAACGTGCGGTGGCACTGGCAATAATGTAGGTGAGATGAGATGCCTTAAGAGACATGCGCATATCGTGGACCATAGAAGTGGTCCAACATATTAATTCTTTAAAGCTTCTCTAACCGGTGCTCTAAATATGTTGATTAAGAAATAAAAAAAACTCTTATTTTGAAAAATTATATTTTTATATTTTTAAAGTTTAGGATCTACTAAAATATTTTAGAATTTACTTTTTCTAATATATTTAATCAATGTTTTTTAAGATTTTGATTAAGGATATTAGAAAATTTTCTCCCGAGATTTTTTTGAGAAATGATAAAAGGGTTTATTAGGCTAAATAAAGTAGTAAGATATACAAGCACGGAAGAGTGTTGTTAACACGGATGCCTATGTCAACACTCTTCCTCCCAAATGCACGGACGATAGATACAATCAGTTTATTAGCCAAGATGATTGCATCTTATTTAACATGCGCATCTTTGTTAACAACGCTCGTCCTCTCAAATGCACGGAGTGTTGTTAACACGGACACAAAATACGATATGAAGATCAATATAAAGACATATCAAATTCAAAAAATTATATGATATATATATATATATATATATATATATATATATTATATATTTTTTTATTTTATTTTTTTTTTTTTGGTTTTTTTTTGTTTTTTTTTTAATCATGTTTATAAATTTTTTATCTAATTAATTCTCCTTTTCATTTTTTTAATCAATTAAAGAATTTTTAAAATGATTCAATTATTTTTTGTATCCGAGTTCAAAAAAGATATTTTTTTAATTAAACACGTGTCCAATATATGTTTTGTGAGTGTCAATATTCGATATGTGTTCATACTTCTTAGGACCCAACTAAAGAAACGCTAAAATAAAAATTTGCCATGATCCGGGTAGGACATACATGCATGTGAGTATATATTTAAACTTGAAATGCTTATTTGTCGATACACGTTTAGCATAATCTGCCAAAACTTTTGATCCTCTACTGCAAACACCAATTTATTTTGATTTTATCTCCTTGTTACCAAGTTGTGCCAAACTAATCATCCGTAAACAAAAATAATAATAATTTTGCGGTAACTCTATCAAAAGTCAAACTTGATCGGAAATGCATATGCGTTTAGTGTTTCCTTTAATAATAGCAAAATGATCGCCCTGATTGAAATCTTCATTTAATTTTAATTATTACATATGTATTGTTAGCTAATTTTTAATTTAAAATAATTAATTATATATGATGATGATATGTATTGCCACCGAATTCTGTCCAGGAAATGTTTCTGGCTGCGTAGCAGCGCTTTAATATTTTTTAATTTGATATTAACTTGATTTTAGCAATTTTTTCTTTCTCAATTTAATCTAAACATTTTTAATTTCAATTTCAATTTTATTCCAATAAAATATTTTGTATCAATTTAGTTTTAGTATTTTTTATTTTGACATCAATTTAATTATAATAATTTTTTATTTTAACATCAGATTAGTCATTCCTTTAAAAGAAATATTTAACAAAATGACTGATGAATATAATTAACATCAAAATTTATAATGTTAAAACTAAATTTAAATTAATTTTTTTATTAAAACTAAATTAATATTAAATTAAAAATATTAGGATCCTTAACGTAGGCCGACTTTTCCTTCTCACTTTCTAGCTACTTTCAATTATTTATTATTATTCACCACCGTTGCAATCGTAGGAAGCTTGTTGGGTTGTTTAATGGAGGAAAAAAAGACCTGACATATAATTTTTACGGAAAATATTATTTTAACATTCTATAGGCACTTACAATAATATAAAAATAGTGATAAAAGAAAATAAGTTGAGAAAAAAGTAATTAATGGAATTATTATATTTTATGAATAGGATATTTGGATATTTTAGAAAATTAAATATTGAAATAGTATTGTTGTAATTCTTACCTTGGTTGGTGTTATGTCCTCAAGTTGAACCCGCATACATGAAATAATTCGTACTATTAGGTAGCGTTTGTTTATTATTTCTTATATAGTAATAGAGAGATATGAAAACAAATATATTTAGTGTTGAAGAAGAAATATAAAATATAAAAATATAAAAATTTTATATCTTTAGAATGTGAAAATGAGATAAAAATTTAATATTTTTATCTTCTAATAATATTTTATATATATTTATTATTTATATCTCTATTTTTATTATTCTTATATTCCTATCTCTATTCTTGTATTTTCTATTTCAGGACAATAAATAGACGCTGCCTTAGGCTGTAGGGCCAGGCTCCCTAACCAGAAGAAAAACGAACTACAGAGAAAGCTGTATGGCTTGTTGCCATTATTATGGTTAAAGTGAAGTCATAAAGTAAACTGGAAGAGAACTGGAGCAATGATCATTGATCAGCCAACCAATCTGACAAATAATGTGAACAAGAAAAGTGGCAAAACGATAAAATAGTGGTTGAAACGTATTTAAACTTAATATTTTAAAAAATCACGTGACAATTTATTAAATTTTTATTAAGGAATTAATGTTTATTTTAGTCTCTCATTTTATATTTATAAATTATTTTAGTCCTTAATTTTTAAAATAAATTAAATTAGTTCTAATATTATAAAATATAAGTTATATTAATCCTTCAATTTATTTTTATTTAACATTTTATCAATTAAATAAAGATAGGTAACCTAAAGTGATATGTTGACATATCATTTATCTTTTAAAGTAGAATAAAATTTAAAATAACTTATTTTAATATGTAATATTGTACAAAATAAATCATTTTATGATTTGGAATAGAAATTTAAATGACCAATTTTATATAATTTTATACACCAAAATGAATTATTTTAAACTTTATTATAATTCATATGATATAAAGTATGCCAAGGTATCATTTAAGATTAACTATCATCATTTAATTGATAAATATTAAATAAAAAAAATTGAAGGACTAAAATGACTAGTTTTACAATATTAGGGATTAAGTTGACTCATTTTAAAAGTTAGGACTAAAATAATTTATGAGTATAAAGTCGGGATTAAAATAAATATTAACTCTTTTATTAAGTGAATGAAAATTATTTAAAACATTATCAAGATATTTTCTAAAAATAATAATAACAACCACTAGATGAGTTCAGTTACATAGATCAAACAATATGTTGTTATTATTTTTAAAAAATAATAACTATTATAAAAATAATATGACTTATTAATTTATTTAATAATTATCATATATATATAGTACTTAAGAAATTACATTTGGCTGCAGTTGATATTAAATATATCAAATGAATTCCATAAACAATTTTCTTTTTTGAAAAAAATGGCTGTCTAAGAATTTTACTTTTATATCCACACAAAAAAAAAAAATTTACTTTACTTATAGTAATGTCTGGCTGTCTCCAAAAGATGTGGAATATCTTCAGTCATCTGGCTGGAGAATAAAGCCAGTGTACCCATATTTGACTATGCATTTTTATTTAATTCGCATCCTATAAGTTTCAAAATTTAAGGTAAGCATCCAAGAATCAAGATGGGGACGAAGCACGTGCTTCACGTGACCTACTAGAACCGCGTGGGGGCATTATTATATCGAAATGGCATGATGAGAAAGATTGGATGATGATGATGAGAACATGGTTTAATATATAGTGCTTGGACAATACTAGACGTGAAAGAAAGAACAAGTAAATGACCAACAAGGCCAGGGTATGACTGGGAGGGGATGGGGAACTAGAAAACGAAACCAAACCAAGGTCGCTTGCAGCGTCATTCAGAGTTTAGTTATTGGTAAACCACAACACATACAGCGACCGTTCTACAGTAGAAAAGTATCAAGAGAGGACAAAACAGGTGTAATAGATGTAGATCGCGTATGGTGGTAAAATTAAAAATTTTCAAAGTTTAAAACATTTTAAAAAAATAACTTCTTCTACAACCCTCTCTTCTCTATGGGTCTCTCTTCTTTTTCTGCCATCTGTTCTCTTTGTTGCTTTCTCTCTTTCTTCTTCACAGCATAGGTTTTCATCTCACAAGAACAAGAATCCCTCGTATTTCCCATCTCATAAAAACGATCTTCACGCATGAAAGCTAAGTTAATCTCATTCTTCTTCTTCTTCTTCTCTTTCACTTCTTTTCACAGCAAGTAGCATGACAAAGAAGAGAAGAAATGAAAATCACCTCTTTCACTTCTCTTCACATTTTCTGATGCGGTTCCTCTAAAATTGTCTTCGTGCAACAAAAATATTGAACTAAGAACGGTTTTGTACGAACTTTATATTTGTTCTTATAGTTGAAAACTGGCATTAGAAACTTGTATACTGGTATCAAAAACTTGTAACTGGTATTAAAAACTTGTAAAGTTATATTAAAAAATTTGTAATCTCATGTTAATAAGTTGTAAAATAATTGTAAATATTTGTAAATCGATTATAAATACTTGGAACTGATGGTACAAATTTCTAAATTGTTGGTAAATACCTTAAAATTGGTTCTAAATAATTTGAAATTGGTATTAGAAACTTGTAACGCATGTTAAATCAAGATACAATTTGTAAATCACAAAAACTTATAAACTAGTGGAGAAAACTTAAAACTTATGTTAAAAACCTGTAAACTCATACTGAAAATTGTAAATCAAGCACAAAAACTTGTAAATTTGTGCTAAAAATTTATAAACTAAGATCAGAAAACTTAAAAATTTGTGCTTAAAATTTGTAAACCAAAGTCAAAAACTTAAAGATCAATTAAAAAAAATTGTAAATTTGTGAGAAAAGCTATAAATTGGTGGTACTAACAAGTTGTAAAAGAATAGAAAATCATTTTTCTCAAGAAAATAGAATAACAAAATAATAATAATAAAAAACTTGTTGTTGACTTGATGAGTGAGCTGATTGAGAAGAATGTCAGGTGAATTAATTAGTTTTTATTATTGTTCTTTTATTATTCAATGTTGCAAATTTTTAATATTGGTTTATAAGTTTTTAACACCAATTTATAAGTTTATAACATTAATTTCAAATTATTTAGAACCGATTTCAAGGTATTTACCAACAATTTAGAAATTTATACCCCAGTTTCTAAGTATCTATAACCAAGTTACAAGTATTTACAACTTTTTAACACGGGTTTACAAATTTTTTAACATGAGTTTACAAGTTTTTAACACCAAATTACAAGTTTTTTACACTAGTTTATAAGTTTCTAACGCTAGTTTCTAAGTATAAGAACAAATATCAAGTTCATATAAAGTCATTCTCAGTTTAATACTTTCACTATACAAAGACAATCTTAGAGAACTCACGTTAGAAAATGTGAAGAGAAGTGAAAGAGGTGATTTTCGTTTCCTCTCTTCTTCGTCGTGCTACTTGATGTGAAAAGAATAAGAAGAACGAGATTAGCTCAGTCTTCATGAGTAAAGATTTTTTTATGAGATGGGAAAGGTGGATGATTCTTATTCTTATGAAATGAGAACCCAAGCTATGAAGGAGAAAGGGAAAGAAAAGCAATAGAGACAAAAGAAGAGAAATATTTAGATGCAAAGGAAAGAGAAAGTATTTCTATAATTCATTTATTAATTGAAACATAAGTTTTACGGATCATTATTATATTTTATTTTCTCTATATTTTTAATACAACAATTTATTTGTCAATTAATAAATAGAGTAGAATAAATAATTTATTTTACTTTAAGAACACCTAAGAATTTCTCAGAGGAAGAGATGGTAAAAAAAAAAGAAAGAGAGAGAAGAGAGCATAGGAGAAGAATTTTTTTTAATGTTTTAATCTTTGAAAATTTTTAATTTTACCACCATATCCAATCTATATTTATTACATTTGTTCAGTCATCTTCTGTAACTTTCCTACGGTGGAAGTGTAGGTCTATGTATTGGTGGTATACCAATAATAAAACTCCTCCAATATACGTAATTAATATGACGCCGTATATTGTACCTATATTATATCATATAATATATATTTATTTTAAGTTGTGTTATTTATATTCATTATTCATATGAACAAGTGTCAACTCATAATATCTATTATTGAATGATATAGAGTATTCAAATAAGATTTACATTCCATTCAATAATAAATAAAGTGTAAATTAATATTGCCTTATATTCAATGAATATAAATCCCATTTTTCATTTATATCTATCTAATTGTGCTTTTGATGGTGATGTGCAAGGATGGATTCTGGAGGATGAAGCTGAAACGGAATCCACAACTTAGCCGCTAAGAACAAGGGACTTTTCACTGGGGGTTTCCGTGCTATCTAAACAGGTACATATGCTTGTGAAAATGACAAGTCATTTTTTTTTTTTAGATAAGCAAAAAGTCAAAGCCCTCTTTCTAGGCATTTCAATGTCTGGAGTAATTTTAAGATCACATCATGATATGTTTTTTATAAATGGTTTTTGCTTTTTAAAAACTCAACAGATTAATACAATTTTGCTCTGATTAATAATAATAGTAAAAGTAACAAATATCATCTTCGATACTTATATTTATCGAGCATTGCTATGATAATTTTGTCCTTGTTGATAACAAGTACATTATTTTACCTATATTATTATTATAGTTTTTTAATGGTAGCTTTTGGGTTCAGCAATTTTCAAAAATGAAAATGCTTATTGTTAAGAAAACATTATTCGTAGTGCGAAAAGATGCGATTGTCCTAACCATTTATAATATTTTATAAATGGTTTTTGCTTTTTAAAAACTCAACAAATTAATATAATTTTACTCTGATTAATAATAATAAAAATAAAAAATATCATCTTCAATACTTATATTTACCGAACATTACTATGATAGTTTATCCTTGTTCATAATAAGTTTTACATTATTTTGCCGATAATGTTATTATAACTTTCTAAGAGTAGCTTTTCGGTTCAACAATTTTCAAAAATGAAAATGCTAATTGTTATGAAAACATTATTCATAGTGCTAAAAGATGGGATTTGGCCAAACCATTTGACAGCTCACTATATTACGTTAATTTTGTCCATGTTTTCTCTCAATTTTACCGTTTTATTCTTGTTTAAATGATTCGTAAGTTTCCTATGGTACTATTTTTTTTTACTTCAAAAATTATATTTATCACAATGATATTTGAATCTATGATTTTATTCATATTACTCAAATTTCCAGGATTATGAAAATCGAAACGAACATCAAACTGGTTAGGGAAGGGTTCAAAGGTTAAATTGGTAAATAAGGTTAAAAATATAACGGTATATAGTAAAATTTATATTTATATAAATATATAACAATACAAATAAAATATATGTCATAAAATAACTAAAAATTAAATTAGGTATCAACAAAACCCATAGAACATAACATAATTCATCTCTTAATTAAAATAAATATTATCTATATGGATCAAATCTCTCAAGTTATTACTTTCCATATCATAAAAGGAAAAGAATTAGGAAAAGAATTTTAGGTTTAAAAAAATCAAAATGATGTCATTTTGTATCTTTTTTATTAAAAAAATTGACAAACCTTTTTCTCTTTGAAGTGGTTCTATGGAGGCGATTTAAGTTCAACTGGATAAGGCTTTCTGGATCCCAGTCGCAAGGATTGGTCGTTTTGAACCATGCAAATGTCTCACCACTAGACCAACCATAATGGCTTTCTTATGGTACTATCTAGCAATAAGTATTGTTATTCCAATATTAAAAAATAAGTGGATGGATAAGTGAGAAAGTGAAAGTCACCATCAATTCTAGCCATGTTCATTCAAAAAGCTCAAAACCAAACCAAACATAACTAGGGTTGCTCGATTACCAAATAGTAATAAGGGTTAAATGCATTTTACCCCTGAATTTTAGGTCATATGCAACTTAAATCCAACTTTTTAAATATGTATTACGATACATTGAACATTCAAACTCTGCAAAAAAACCCTACTTTAAAAACGGTGCATTATGACACCTTAAATTTTTAAACTGCAAAAAATCCCTTAAAAATTTATGTCATAGCAGGATGTAAAGTTGCACATAATAAAAAAATTAGAAGAATTAATTGTATATAGTATTCACAAACAATGTCAGGTGCACAAATTAAAAATTTTAGGGGGTCAAGTGCACATAATCTTACCTTTATTACTTGCCAAAATTATAGTGAGGGGTGTTTTGCAGTTTAAAAATTCAAGGTGTCACAATGGACATTTTGAAAAATCAAGGGATAAATTGCATATGACCTAAAATTTAAGAGGTAAAATACATTTATTCCTAATAATAATAAACAAAATAAGAGTGGCTCAAAGTAAAATGCTGGTTCTATTTAGAAAAAAAAAAAATACTGCCATTTATTATATTGCCTTTAATTATTGTTTGATGGGCTAACTATTTTTATTATTATTGTTGTTAACGGGAAACATTATGGTTATGCCAACGGGAATGAATGAATATATTTCTTTAAGTTTGGCATAATCTTGCAAAACTCTTGAAAAAATAAAATTTCATCAATGGTATCAACTCTATAACTTTCGATTTAGACTGATGCTACATTTCTAGGATTATTTGTCAAAATAGTTCTCAGAATTAGTCAAAAGTCAAATACAATTGTTGAATACAAAAATACCTGTTTATCATTAAAAATAATATCACATCATTTAATAAAAAAGTATAACAATAAAATTCTGATTGTCCAATATTTTCCTTAATTTAATAGTACATTTAATCTAAAAATTATAATAAACTGTCAAGTTGAATTGGAGTGCATGAATAACATTAGAAAAATTAATATTATTAATTTGACTAACATTAATAGTACTATTAAGTCACATGATAGCCAGATTCCTAAGTATTTAGTTAATGGATTTGATTTTTAAGAGTATATGGAGAGGATCTTGGCAAAGGTTATCCTTAGAGAGCTCATCTCAAAAAAATTATTCACTGCTCCTGGTAAATACCATAGGAAATCAAAAGAGTTATATGATAGTCTTAATAGATTGACTTATGAGGTCTGCAATAGGAATTCTCCTTAATTTTGATATATGTGCAAGTCATACTTAACTTGGTAATAAGTATTTGACTCAATAACTGCTAAAAATGGTTGCTATGGTTAGTTAGAAAACGAGGAAGGGAAGAGAAATGTAAGTAAAAGTTAATCTTGTTCAAGCTTTCATAAAATGAATGAATAAAAGGAAGTTTTGATATTTTAGGATCAATTTGGTGTGGAGTTTTTTATATTATTTTATTAATTAATTATTTTAATTCATAAATTTTTATTCTTATTTTTATTTCCTTATCAAATTGACCCTTGGTATCTTATTATTTTTAAAATTAAATATTTAACATTAAAAAATGGCTACTGGATTCTTTTCTTTTTGTATATAAATGATGGTGATGATGATGATGCATGTTGCGATGTTTGGGAGAAAAGGAAAATGAAAAATAAATAAACAAAATGAAAGGCAGTAGAACAGACAGTCCAGTGATTTTGTTTTTCTTTTTATTTATAAGTTTTTTAGGTTTAAAATCCAAAATTATATAATAAATGAATCTAGCCACGAACTTTACTACTTTTCGTTTTCAGAATTAATTAGTGGACCGGACTCGTGTTGGTAGCCCAGACCCTCAATTCAGCAACGTGGCCGTTCCAAAGGTTCCCACATGATTATTCTGGAGAAATCCTTCCTTTGCATTTAAAATGTTTATCATTATTGTTTTTGTAGTGGCTAAAAAGAAGTTTCGGCTTTAAATTGTTCATTGTTTATCATTATTGCTGTGTTATAGGAGTAGACATTTGCAAAATGTTAAATGGCTCGATGGATGCTGACAGGCTCCGAAACTATTTCGTAGAACGATGTATGAATCGTGAATCAAGAGTAATGATTTGCATTTCAAAATGGTTAAATAGTACGAAACGATGTGAGGATAGCAAAGTATAACACTAAAAAATTGTGTGTTTGGATGTTTATCTGTATTTTGCCTCTTCTAAGTCAGTGTTCTCAACCTCTAGTGAATGGTTTTGAAGGCCCACACTACTCTTGTACCAATCTAATATGCTGTTAAAAAATAATAAAAATAATAAATAGAAAAACTAAGTTAAGAAACTATATGCTAATACTATGACCGATTAATTTTGAATATTTTATTCCTCTTTACATTTCAAATTATTACATTTTTATAATGATATTGGCATTCTATGAACTTTCCCGCTAATAATAATCAATATTCTCATTAAATATTCCCTTTCCCTTAATTATTATTAAATATTCTTATTCCTAACTCTAAAACATTTCTCACAAATATTCTTTCATGTGCAGTTCTCATTTCTCCTCTTGGACATCGTTTTACAGCCAATGATGGTTTGTCTGTTCGAAGGCTGGTGAAGTTGGTGTTCGTGCAGATTAGAGGACTCAGTTCCATGATGTCACCTCCGTTTGATGGGTTAGGGCTTCTGTCTTGGTGTATCATGCATAGCTTAGGGTGTTTGATGTTGGTTTTCATTATTCTGTTAGAGTAGAATATTTAGGAATATTCTAAAATAAGTATTATAAGATGACAACATTTATAGGAATAGATGTGTGGCGGAAAGATCTCAAATTCTTCAAATAATTATAAATGTAATCTTCTAGAATGAATAGAACAAAGAAAAGTGTTAATCAATATTCATTTCACCACACACCTATCCCTATACATGTTATCATCCAATACTCATTCTAAAAAATTGCTAAATATTCTACCCTAACGCGTTCTCAACCTTTTTTTTTTTCATAAAGTTGTGATTTCATTAATTATTTTAAAAAAATCGATCATGTTTTAAATTCTGATCGGTTAGTCTTTTGAAACTCGTTATATATTTTCAAAAACATGGGCCCCTTGAACATGTGGGTAAACAACCAGAGATGGTCCACCCTACAGAAACAATCGTGCTTGAAAGAAGAACCAATTTGATAACCATGTCAAAATGTTGGCCCTGCAATAATTTTTAATCACCTCATATAATGCTCAAAAATTAAAAACATTTATTGAATTGTATATTTTTTTAAAGGAAATTAAGGTATTTTAATAAACTTATAGTTGTGTGTACTTTACGTGTCTTCTAAAACAATTCAACCTGTGGCGAGTCGAAATAGATTGATCTGTTTGTCATCTCTAATATTGTTTTGATATTCAATTCTCAATTTTTTCAGTTGTTTATGTTTTTCATCAATTAGAATTTAAAATATTATTTGTTATTTTTGGTTCTTTTGATAATCTATTTCTAATTGTTGTTTGATAGTTTAAGACACGATGTCTAAAACAGATCAATCTATCTTTTCATTGATAATTGATAGTTGATATGCCTTTTCATTTCTAGATATTATTATTGGATTACTATCTTTTAATAATCTGACCTATTTCCGCTCTTAAATATGAGTCTATCAACCTCATTATCAATCAAATTCTAATACCAGTACTTGTGGATTAAAAAATTAATCCGATCAACTTCTAAAAAATAAATTCTTAATTCGGGTCAACAGAACAACATCCCTACCTCATGGTCTTTTTCGATTCATGAGTAATGTAGTAGAGGTCCATAGCAACAATAATGTCAGAAGTTACTTGTTAAGCTTGTTGACACAAACCATCATATTTGTGTAGGTAATTAATTTGACTTGTAATAACTTATGTCCTCTGAAAGGAGTCATCGTCATTGGTGGTAAGACCAATTTTAGACTGTGAAAGTAAAATTCCCCTCCCATTTTAGAATAATTATAAAAAATCAAATAATACATATTAAGAAAAAAAAATCTTGATAAATATAAAAACTTATATAAGTTAATAAAACTATTCTTCTATGATCATTATTACTTATATTGATAAAAGTATTGATTACTTAACTAATACATTTATATTAAGGATGTAAATGAAAACAAAATTCTACTTAAATATTACAAATGAATAGAATTTTGAAATATAAAAAAAATTAAAAAATAACAATTATGCTGAAATGGATGGAGTAAAGTAAGCAATGAACAAATGGATGCATATTGCATGCAACTCATGTGCATATATACACATTTACAGTGGGAGGGACTGCATGCGGATTAGAACTTGTATAAGCATTTTGGTCTGCGTTTACTCTCTCATCGGTATGTGAGATAGCATGTCATCAAAATTTGCAATTTAAACATAATTCAATTATGTAAATGGCACATGCAAGATTGCAAAAATCTATGATTCCCAGACACCCCACATTCTCATGATGGGATTTCAAACAAAAGCTTTGAAGACTATTGGTATGAACATAGTGGCCTGCCAAGTACTCCATCAAGGTAATGTCTGAAGGGAACGCTTTGTGATTAAGCAACAGCTTATAAGCATTGCTTATTTCTATTTTCTGATTATAGGCATGACTTTTAAGTGTTACTTTTCTGTGGCTAGGACAACACAAATTCTGACCAACACAACACTTCAATTAGAAGCGTTGCCTATTTTCTGATTATAGGCATCAATAATGATGATTATAGTATAAGCGTTGCCTTATTTCTCTAATTAAACGCGACACTATTAATAAATATACAATGCGTATAAAGAAAACCAGATTAAGATTATAGTATCCCTTTGATCAGTATGACATATCTTTCAAAAGAAAGAGGGATGTATGAGCCTTCACTTTTTCCCCAGATTCTGTGGAAGAAAGCAGTTGGGTATATGCATCATCCTGGGTGGGATGAGTCCTTAGATGGATTCAACCATGTTGAGAATTGGGCTAAATTAAACTGACCCAAATATAGTTATTGGGCCAATCTTCAGGATACTCTCCTTTCACACTTGGGCTCAGGCGGTGCACCAGGTGGCCCGATGATAGTGGGGCACATGCAACGACGTCGTATGAGTACGACTGCAGTTTTTGACTTTTCTGAGCTCGTGGTTAGCGCGGCGCGTGGCGCGTGTGCTACCAACCTCGCATCAAAATCTGCCGCTTCAAGCTGAAAAACGCAGGGTGTTGGTGAAAATTCATGTAAAGCGCACGGACAGGCACGGCACAGCACTAGAGGACAAGCAATTAGGGTTTTATCAAAATTCTACTTCCTCTTTGCTCTTCCATTTTAGGGTTACATTCAATTTCCAATTCATACAGGTAAATACCACATTAACGCTGTTTCTTCTTTTGTTTCTTGCTTCACTTTCATTTAATTTTAATTTATTTATTCTTTTCACCCTGAATGCCTGCAAAGAACACCGAGATAGCAAATTTTCGAGCTTTGTGAATCTCCCAAACACATGGTCCGTGGATTTTTTTGGGGTGGATTATGAATTGTGAATTACCCATGGTTGAATGAAGTAATAGATGGCAGGTTAGGGTTTAGTTCTTAGAAGGGATTTTTTTTTTCTCTTTCTTTATCCTTAAATTTTATGCTTCTGTTTAATTTGGTGATTTTTAATTTTTGAGGTTGGGGTGAGTGTTTGAGATGAAAGTTTTGTTTTGTTTTTGTTTTTGTGTTTTTTTATCTTCTTTATCTCAAATTCCTGGTTGGTGTAGGAGGTTTTTGTGTCCTTCTCACTAGAATTTCGAAATGGGTGATGCAAAAGAAAATGAGGAAGCTGTCCAGGGTGTTCCCTCGGCTGTGGAAGAAAACGAGCAGTTAGTTGATGCTCAGGTTGAATTTCAACCTGAAGCTTCTTCTGCTCCTGTTCCAGTAGAGGAAATTTCAAATTATGTTGAAAATGGGAAGGAAGAACCACCTTCTGAGGCTAAGACGGAGCCTCCTTCCGAGGCTAAGTCTGAGCCACCTACTGAGGCTAAGGTAGAACTACCTGCTGAGGACAAGGCTGAGCCACCTGCTGAGGATAAAAATGCGGAGCCAGAGGCCATTTCTGGGGGCATTCCACAGCAAGATGTTCAAAATAGTGAAGATACTCTTAAGTCAGTACCAGTAGAGGCTGATGCTCAGGTTTCAAATAGAACGGAGTGTGAAGAAGGTTCTGAGGTGAAGAAGGAGGCCGAAGGTTTTTCTCAGAGTAATAAGGGTGCTGAGAACGATGGTAATGTTTGTCAAAATATTGTTGATACTGCTGAAAAAGTGGCGGTGGTGAAGCCTGAAGCTTGTGAAGTGGCTAATGGTAAAACTTGCGATCATGTTGAACCCATACCATCAGGTCAGAATGAGCCTGCTACGCCTGAAACTGTTCCTGCCGATACAAAGGTTCAAATCAAGAATGTATCAGAAGCTGAGAATAAGGCTGATGAAAATCAAGCTGCAGCACCTGCGGATAATGGTAATTCAAGTTCGAAGCACATGTTTTTCTTGGACGCTGACCATTCTTATGATGGTAATGAGTCAGGAACTGAGGAGGAGCAATCAGCTTTCATGAAGGAGCTTGAAAACTTCTTTAGGGAGAGGAGCATGGAATTCAAACCTCCCAAGTTTTATGGAGAAGGACTAAATTGCCTCAAGTGAGTTTTATCTGCTCCGTTAAGCTTTTTCTGTCTTGAAATATGATATAAAATACACCAAATCCTGAAATATTATCACTTTGGCCTAATCCATATTTGGTGGATTATAAGGTTATGGAGAGCTGTAACGAGACTGGGTGGTTATGATAAGGTATTCATTCCCCCTCTCCTTCTTTATTTTGTTGAAGCACTTACACAATTTTATGTAGTTGATTTTTAATTGATGAGTAAATATAGTAGAGTTCCATAGTAAAAATAATGATAGTGTTTACTGGTTAAGCTTGTTGATACAAACCATCAGATTTGGGTAGGTAATTAATTTGACTTGTAAAATAATTGCTCATGTCCTCTGTAAGGAGTCATCAGTGATAAGACCAATTCTTAGAATGTGAAAGTAAAATAAAGTAAACACTGAACAAATGGATGCATATTGCATACAACTTATGCGCATATATACACATTTACAGTGGGAAAGACTGCACAGGGATTTTAACTTCTATAAGCAATCTGGTCTGCATTTGTTCTCTCATCACCTCATCGGTATGTGAGATACTATGTCATCAAATACCTAGGTATTTAAGATTGCTAGTGTAGTGTGCAATTTAAACATAATTCAAATTATACATCGAACATGCAAGATTGTAAAAATCTATGATTCCCAGACATCCTACATTCTCATGATGTTGGCATTTCAAACATAAGCTTTGAAGACAATTGGTATGTTAATCATTGGTATCTTTTACTGGCCTGCCAAATACTCCATCAATGATCCTTAAATCTACTGTTGATTGATTAATGAAATTAATGAACAATTGGTCACGATGCACATAACATGTGTAAATTTGTGTTGCTACTTATAAAATTGCATCTGCATCATGAAATTTGATTCTATTTGTAAATAGGTTTTTGGATGATTATATTTTCAAGGGCTTGTTTCTCAAGGCAAACTAAATAGTAATTACACTCTAAGCTATTAGTTTGTTACTTTGTATATTTCAGATCAGTTGTTTTCATTGCTGCCAGTACATACACCTAATTGGCTTATATTTATGAATAGGTAACCTCATGCAAGTTATGGCGCCAAGTGGGAGAGTCTTTCAAACCTCCTAAGTAAGGACCAACTTGCACTTTCTTGATTTGATCCAATTCATGGCTTATACATTGAAAAGTCTCCTTGGGCAGTTTGCATTTTGTGCTTTGTATCTTTTCAGTGCTTTGTGTCTTAGTGTTATTAGATGTTAGTTTTGTGATGTGTATTCTTTCTAGTTTGCAAAGTAATGCCATTGTGCAATGATAGTCTCTATTGGAAAGGGTTTTGAGAGGAATTGAAATGGTCTTCAAAGTTCCAAGTGTCTATGGAAAACAAAGTGGAATGGATGCTTCTATTGAATTATGAATTGTTGATTGATTTCCATATTGATCAGAGAGTATAGCTGTGAAGCAGTTGTTTCATTATTCAAGTTATGCGATCTTTTTATTTATTTTTTGAATGCTGTTGGGGGTTGATGTTGAATGCTGACAGCTGTTTGGATGGAATCGATAAATTTGTGATATATTAATAATGTTCTGTTCTTCAACTTATGCAGGACATGCACCACAGTTTCATGGACTTTCCGGGATTTTATGAGAAGGTAACTCATGTTGTACTTTAGGTTTTGGCTTTTTTCATGAAATGAATATAGTTTATATCTATGCATGCTTAATGTTCCTGTGAAGCTTCTACGTAGACTTTTTGTTTGGACACCAATGTTAACTTCCGATAAAGATAATGTTCATTTGCCCAAATTGCCTGGACAATTTTTTGTAACCATACTTTTTGGGGTTGGCAAGATGATGATTGTCAAACTATGGCCTAATTGGGGAAATTTCATAGCTTTTACTTAGTGCCCTTGCGCCAAATTTCCATATAATCTATTCGATATTAGACATGGGCTATATTTTCTATTTGTTTCCTTTCTCATGGTTCAGCCATGCTTGATTTAGAATGTAATATGACACATGCTTATTTCATTTGTTACTTCCCCCTTTTTGCTAAATTTCAGAAAACTGTATCAGATATAGTGCCTTTGGAATTATGCAGTCTGTAATCCTTGTCTTTTTATAACCCTTCTTTCATTATTGTTGTTTTTGATATGCTACTCCAGGCGCTTCTTGATTATGAAAGACATAAAATACAAGGTGGTGAGCTGAGTGTGCCTGTTGCTTCTCAACCTGAACCTATGAATATTGAAAATCAGGTAATATGCATTTTCTGTGTTTGATTTCACAGCATGGGCAATAATATACAAGGAACAATTGTGGATGGACATATTATCCAGTTCAAATTATCTCTGATAATTTTAGTTGCTGGCATATGTCATGTCTAACACTGTTGTGAAGACAAGTAGCTTATGAAATTAAATTACATGTGGGATCCTCTCTTGCCTCACAATTTGAGAAAGCCATAATAGAATTTATGTTTCCACCAAGAATACATGTGGGTTTTTTTTTATGCTTAATACATGTGGGGTTTAAGGCATCATTAACTGCGATCTAAGTTTCATGTGAAAGTTGCTTGAATAATATCCAAAAATGGCTTAATTTCGACTGTCTTGTAATCTAGAAAATTTTTTCCTATAGTTGACTTTGCAGGAGCAATTAAACTGTGTGTCTCTGTCATTATTCCTATGATCTTTGTGTACAATTATGTTTCAATGATGAGTGTATCCAGGCTTCAGCATCAGGTAGAGCACGGAGAGATGCTGCAGCACGGGCTATGCAGGGCTGGCACTCACAGCGTCTTCTAGGCAATGGTGAAGTTAGTGACCCTATTATTAAGGTCCGCTACAATTCTGAAGTTATGATTGATTCGGGCTCTCCCTTTTTATTGTTTTCTTTGTTTTTGTTTTTACACCCATATAATTGTTTAATACTTTTTGCTTTTCTTAGGATAGGAATTCTGTGTCTATGCAAAAGCGTGAAAGCAGCTTAAAAGCATCAGTATGTTCCTTTGTCCTATTGCTTTCTTTCTTAACAGTATTGTGGGCATTATATGATTCAGTATTGGATTTCCCCCTTATTGGCTCAGATTTACTTAAACGCAAGAAACCATCGTACATGGACAACACAGTCAAAGCGGCACGTAGTAAACCGTCTAAACCACAGTTAAGATACGGTTACTTCATTTTCAACATCTCTGTTCATCTTTTGCACTGGACTTGCTTATCTGTTTTAGTCAACCGGTGAAATGTGTTGCCAACCTATAGACTTGCTAGAAGTGATTACTTTGGCACTTTGGTTCATTTGCTGACTTGCCTGCCTTTGTTGATATCTGCGGCTGCTAGATTGGACACAGCTGTGATTGATATTGGACCTCCTGCTGATTGGGTGAAAATCAATGTGCAAAAAACTGTAAGTTGTTTGCCTTGTGTTCAAATAGAATATTATCTGTATACATAATTTTCTCGTTGTAACAAAAACTTTTGGGTGCAGAAGGATTGCTTTGAGGTGTATGCTTTAGTTCCTGGCCTTCTGCGAGAAGAGGTATTATATATGATGAATTTTTAAACATAATGATTATTTACCCTTCTGCAATGAAGGTAAGGATAATCATGTATACTTTCAATGACCAGGTGCGTGTTCAATCAGACCCAGCAGGTCGCTTGGTTATAAGCGGTGAGCCTGAGCATCCCAATAATCCTTGGGGTGTAACACCTTTCAAAAAGGTAAGAGTTTTTTTTTTCTTTTTCATATCAATAAGGCTTTATCTTCTTTCAAAAACTGGTGTTGTTTCAAGTTTTCGACCTTCAACTTGGTAACATGTTACAACTTTATATTCCTGGTCTATGCTCACTGCAATTTTAGTCTTTCCTACCAAAGTATCGTCTCATATTTGAACCATCACCTTTTATTTTTTTCCTGTGCTTTCATGGTTTAATTGTCTCTCCTTATGTCACTCTAATTTAAAGGATTTTAATGAATTCAGGTTGTCAGTTTGCCTGCAAGAATTGATCCTCATCAGACATCCGCAGTGGTAACGCTGCATGGACAGTTGTTTGTTCGTGTCCCATTTGAGCAATCAGAATAGTGGTTTCCTTTACCATGATTTATAGATAGTTAACATGGAAGCCATTTGGGGGAATTACTTCCGCCCGTTCAGACTTACTCCAATTTCTAGCTTAGTATAGTATATATTTATGTTTGGGATATTCAAAATCATCGTGCATGATTTTTCTTAAGCATTACAATTTGACCAATGTTAATATGAGCTAGGTAGGATTATCTAATTGCTGAAGAACATGTCATACTATTGGTAACTTTGGTAGTGAGATTACATTAAACTGTTGATATTTTATTTGTTACAGCCGTTGCATCGGCTCTGCTGCATTTGGTTCAACTCTTGCCAGCGGTTCTGTATTGATTTCAATTTGGGTTCCACTCCCAAAAAGAAAAAAACTTGGGTATCCCTTAAAAAGAAAAACCTTAAAGAAGTCAGTTTAACTATTTTTTTTCTTATAAGTTTTCGATTTTTCATATATATATTTTTTTCTTCGGTTCGGTTCTGACTTCAACAACCCTAGCAACTTGAGTATCATTGTAAATTTTGTTGAGGCTTGTAGCAAACTATGATACCGATCACATTTTCTTGAAAAAGAACTCTCTTTATAAAAGAAATAGATGTTTAACAATCAATGTCTTGTTTATGGTCACCAATGGAAACGTGCAAATGTCGTTGTTATTCTTCGTTTGACTGGAACAATTGGTATTATCATTGAACACGTGACTAAAATCAAAGTTCATATCTGATTTTGAATATGTAGTGCGTAGTCTCTCTTTTTCAGTCACCGTGTGAGAAAAGAGCGAGTTTCTTATTGTTAATTAAGCCAAGTTTTGGCTTTTGTTTTAGAAACCCAGTAATCGATCAGTTTTTTCTTTTTAATTTTTTGCGTTAATAATGGTTTTCATTGATATTTTTTTCTTGAAGACGTAGTGTTTTAAACTTGATCCAAAACTGATTATGTCTTTTTTGGAGGGAAACTATGATGATGTTACCCATCTACGAAATCATTAAAACCATGATGTGTCAAATAAATTAATTACCGCATTGGCATATTATTTTATTTTCATTAGTAATATGATAATAGATTAAACAAAACACAAGTGATAAAAGTCGGTGAAATAAAGCTCACAAGTTCAATTTTTAACAAAATTTGAATAAATATTTATTGCTATCAAATGGATCCAAATTCTTAATAATGACAAGTTTCTTGTTTTATAAACTTATAGGACTCGCTCAATGCCATAATATTAGACAGTAATATCACTGCAAATAATTTATTTTTCAGACTTCTTGTCAGTTTCTTTTCATTGTTTTCACGAAAGTTCTAGCTCTAGATTTTAAAAATGTCAAACACACCGCCATGACGTAATTTATTTGGTTTTTCACATTGAACTACACGTGTAGTATTGGCATTATACAAGAAGCAATTCAAGTTTTTGACAAAAAAACAATTACCCATCTAAACACACTCTATCTACTTATTAAACAATCTTTCGACTTTCGATCTTACTTCTAAAATCAATCGTTCCAAGCCACAAATAATAGGTAGTAGTTCAGAAGTCGGCACTATTTTGAACATTTGCATGTTAGTTTGGAATTAAATATGTCAAGGTAAATGGATAACCCGTTTACACAAATATCCGTTGCTGGCTGCTAAAAGTGGAAGTCTTTGATTTCCAATGTCAAAGGCTTTGCTCTTCTTTTAACAAATTTGCACAAAAAGTAGTTAAAACAGGTGTGGCAGTAGTAGTACTATAAGCAGCATTCAGCAACCTACGGGGCTTGTCCGAGACATAAGGCACAAGTTATGCCTAGTTGATGAACAATGTTCACATGAATTCCTTCATCTACCTCTCCTCTACATTAATTAATTAGTTGAGTTTGTTTACTTGCTCTTCCATGAACTCATTAATTACTTATACAATTTTAACTTTGTTTCCCTTTTCTTGCCACTCACTTTCATCCAAAGGGAGATACACCCATGATTTTGGCAAAACAATATTTACCAAGTGGACTTCTCGAGACGAAAAACTTGGTTACATATAAAACTAATGAAAATGCTGAATTAGAGAGAGACTTGATGAGCTCATCTCATTGAAAATATGTAGACCATTCTGTTAATCTGTTCATTAAAACTAATATATTCCAAATTATTAAATAGTAATAATAATAATAGTAATATTTTATGAGGTGGGTTGTTAAAGATAACACTGATTTTCAATGGAGACTGTGGATCAGCTACTCTTTTGGCAGATTAGTGGATCTTTTGACAAAAAACTGTAGTGATTAAAGATGTCATAAATCCGAATGAGCACTAGTCCTCAAAGTTCGTTATTATCATTAAAGGTAAGCAGCAATCAAACAAATTTTTTGATGGAAAGCAGAGGGAAGGGAACCCATCACAAGGCTCACATTTCCTAAAGGAAAAAAGCCAGCCCCCTCTACCATAAAGAGCCAATTCAAAAGTCAAACTTTGTTAGACTAACTAAAGCTCGAAAATAATCATATTATAATATATGCTTAGCAACTCAATTCCGGAATCTCACCTGTTTTTTATACTGATTATCATATTCCTGTGCTGCTTTAGTCACCTACTTTGAAAAAGAATCGATGGCATTTTTCTCTTTTTCTTGTTTCCCTTGTCCCCTATATGGCCCTACCACACCAATCAATGATTCAACACCAGCACCTTGATGTGTTTTTTAAGTCCCTTCTATATTTAAACATACCAAAGTTTTCAAGTTTAGTCCCGGTCACATATATCACACCTCAAACTCCCTTGTCTTTGCTGCAATACCAAACCCTCCAAAGTTTCAAAACAGTCCAAAATCCATATATTTCCAAGCTTCTTCCCTTCATTCTCCTTCACACCACACCCACCATCCAAAAAAGGCACCCTCCAACCTTATATATTTGTACATAACTCAGGTTACTTCCCACAATCCCTTGGCCACGGCATAAGCCAAAAACATGGATCACATGAGTTACAATTACAATAGAGTTAGCAGTGGTAGGGGATCATCATCCTGCCAGGGAAAATGTAGAGGGTTTAGGCTGAACCTCAGAAGGCTTTACTTTGTGAGGCTGCGCAAGAGGTTCGCCAACTTCCTTAGGCTCTTTGATAGGTGGAAACTCTCATATGCTCAGGCTCTTCAGCTTCTGAAGAAAGTGTTTCACAAAAGGGGTGGCTTCAAGAGAAATAACAGTAACAGCAGCAGAAATGGTTTGGTGAGGAGGAAAAAACCAAGGGCCAAGTTGATTGTAGGGTGGCATCTTATGGGAGGAACAATTCTTTCTATGCAGAAGCCATCGCAGATTGCTTGGAGTTCATCAAAAGAACATCTATTTCCTCCATGGACCAAAGTCAAGACCCCATTGATGATCATATTCAAGATACCAACTCATGACTCATTTTGTGTTTTTTTTTAGAAGAGAGTAAATTAATATGCCAGTATTTTAGCTTATCTTCTTGGTTCTTTTGGTGTCCTATTAAGATTATTATGACTTCATGTTTTTAATATATGTAGTTAGTCTCCTCTTTCTGTGTATATTTCATCTGAAGTTTTGCATCGGTAATGGGTCATTCGCTGTAAACAGGCTTGAGAAATGTCACAGGTTAAACTTGTAAAATATTGTTCCTTGAATTTAGAAATTTTGTTGAACATTATGAGGAGTGTAAGATATTTTTTTTCCCTATTTAATGTGAAGTGGCAGTGGCTGAATGGTGTTCTTGTTTCTTGTTTGATATGAATAAAGATTATAAAGCTGGTTTTACTACCTAACACAGCAATCCTTTTTTGACTAATCTAAACCTAAAGTGAGTCTTAAAGGGGAGATTATTGTTGACGTTAGAAAGAGCAATCATATCCCGGAATTGGTAAATTTGCTTCATGGTTATAATGTAGTACACATGAGCTCCATTCTCAACCATATTAAAATGAGAAAACTTTACTATCATATCACTATTGATGCTGATTAAGCATCCACTAATGCTTAGCTTTTCAGCTAATAATCTAGGGGATTGTTTGGTGGGCCACACTATGGCCCGTGACAAGGCCAGGTTGTGGGTAAATTGGCTTACAGGTTGGCTCTACTAGTCTTACCAACCCTTGTCCATAATAATCTAGGCTTTGAAATCTAGTGCCAACAATTCTTCAACACAAACATTTGCTTTGGATGCTATATCCCAGTATTGTTTTGTTGTGAGTGTAACTTAATTAGCTTTATGATGTGATATGTTTTTCAAATAATAGCCCTTTTAAAAGTAGTTATTAATTTATCACAACTGAATTCTTTTAATCGCAGTTGAATCAAAACTACATGTGATATCTTCATAAATTTTCAGGTTAGTCGAATATTATTTGGTCTGTCAATATAAAATGCTTTCAAAATGGTATTTTTAGGTGAAATTTGTATTAATGAATATTGAGTTCTTTTAACCATAAAATTTGGTTCAATACCACCTCATCTTTAATAATTATTTCATTAATGGTACTCAAGATGTGTATAATAATTTCAACATTCAAGTTAAATGTGAAAGTAGAGAAAGAATAATTTTAAATTAAACTTATTTACTCGATTATGAGATGACCCCATAATTATGGACAAAGCCTCAAATTTTTCTAACGCATACGAGATGCTTCTATCTTTCTTTCCATGGATCTCAGGATACTTTTAGGACGTACGATCTCTTTTGAAGTTCAAATTTTGTGCCAAAGGATTTCAACCACCAAGGAACAAATTTGGTCAAACTAAAATAATCTTGGCTATGCTTGAAAAAGTTTGGCCTTATTACATGGGGCTTTTTATAAATAGATATGGCAAAATGGGCCAACCCGGTCTTGTTCGATTAACCCATTTTTTGGTGGGTTGGGATAAGCTTGACTAGTTGGTCAGTGCATTTTTTTTAAAAAAAATAGAATACTAGGGCTTGTTTGGTAAAAGAAATATTGTGAATTCTGAAAGCTTAAGGTATTTTCCTTGGGTTTAGACTTTAATTTTCATTTTTTAGATTTTATAAAGGAAATCCTGAAAATTTTGAAAACTACAAATTCTAGTTTTCAGTTTTAGTATTTCCTTCACAAAATCTTGAAATTGAAAAACTAAAAATAAAAAATTAAAATTAAAACTAAACAGGCTCTAGTGTTACTTTAAAACTGAATATCATTTATTATTATTATTAAATATAGTATAATGATATTGACTTCTAAGGCTAAGTTGTTATTTTATTATTATCATTGTTCATGTTGAAATTTTTTTACTACTATACAGATTCCATTGCTAATTTTTTTAAAATTTTCTTTGAAAAATTTATTAATCTATTAAAATAAAGATTATTATTATTATTACTATTATTTTTAACTTTTTGGTGAGTGCTCACCTAAAACTAAGTTGCTCGCTGTTTAGCCCATTTTATTTTGATAGGTGATTCACTCGCCCCATTTTTTGTGATTTTTTGGGGGCGCCCATTGACACCTCTATTTATAATCATAGGCATAGTTATAATTTTGAATGTGCATAAACCAAAAATATAGTCATACACCTAAAAGAAAAAGATTGATCTAAGATTCAAACTAAATAATTAAAAAAGATAAATGCATTTTCCCAACTTTTGGTAATATGTAATTTACACTTTGATCTTTTAAAATATGCATCGTGACACGTTAACTTTTAAACCTTGCAAAACACCTCTCTGTATAATTTTGATAACTAATGAAGATAAGATTTATATGTACTTAATCCGTGATATTTCTAATTTGTGCAATTTGACACCTTGTTATTGAATATTATGTGCAATTAACTCTCTTGATTTTTTTTTATTATGTACAATCTTACAGGTTGCTGACTTAAAGTTTTTGCACTATTTGAAAAGTAAGGTTTTTTGCAAGTTTTGGAAAGTTTAGGATATCATAATGCATATTTTGAAAAATCAAAATATAAATTGCACATGATCTAAAATTTAGAGGGGTAAAATATATTTAACCCTAATTAAAATTGATAATACACCTTCGTAACACGAAATTAACCCCTTGTATTACTTAAAAAATACTAACTTGATGGAAATAAACTATTACTAACCATATTTTGAGACATGCATACAAGAATGATACTCAAACGTAAAATGGGTGCATGTCTTTGCACAGTGCTTTTTATTTTTTGGTGTAAATAGGAAAGAAACAAAAGAAGCAAACTATTGGCCGAGTGCTTGTTATAAGTCTCACATCAAACAAATAAGTAAGTTCAATGTGGTATTTAAGATATAAAACTCCTCTACCCAAAAAATTAATCTTTTAGCTAAATTTTTTCTATAAACTTGAGTCATAGTAGTGTTCATGTCGTATGTAAACGCACTCGATGTCTAAACCTTTTTTGTTTTTCTACATACCGTGGCAGTTTTTAGATAAATGGTACATTCGTTTTAGTTTTTCTTCTTTTTTTTAAAATAAAAAAGTAATTTTAACTAAAAAATTCATTTTTCACATGAGTTACTTTTTTTGAGCTTTTACCCAAAAGTAAAAGAAAAAAGGAACCTTTTTTAATTTTTTAGTAGAAGTTAATATGAGTGAGTAGCTTTTATGAAAAACAATTATCCATTAAACAATCATTTTTTGGGAATAAAAAACTGAAATAAACCTACCCTAAATTGATGTTATACTTTGATCATGGTTGAACCACTCAAATGGAAAAATATGCTTTGTTGCATTCACTGTCTAAAAAGATATTAATTTTGATTCATCATACGTATATATTAAAATACATTTTAGATAAGTATTTCAAACCCAAATCATTGTGTTTTTTTTTGGTCTTTAACCCAAATCATTTTTTATAATAAACCCATTTCGAGGTATCCACGTCATTTTTTTTCTTAATTTTTTTGGGCCTTAAGAACTTGTTAGTGTTATTCACTCATTCTCTTTACTTTGTGTCCAAGAAGTATTAGGAATATTTATTCTACAACCTCGGTAGAGAGAGCAAAAGAACTTTCGTATATAAACCAAACGACAGATTACCATACCATCCGTGGCAGCAAAGAACTTTCTTACATAAAACCAAACGGCACATTACCATCCACAGTTCCTGCTATCCGACAAAACAAAAACCAGCGTCCCACATTGTAAGTAACACCAATTGTCGTAGCTGCGGGATCAAGAAATAGGTAAACGAAATCAAATCCTCTTCCAAATTCCACATTTGATTCGTCTTTATGATTTGTTTTTTGGGTCCAAGTCTTTTTGATTTTTAAAGTACTAATGCTCTATGGTACAAAATGAACTGTAAAAAGGTCATCCGAAAATATAACAGAGAAACAAAAAAGAAAACAAAAAATGGATGAATAAAAAATGAAACATAAAAAAAAAATTCTCCGATCAAAGGGGAAAGCTTTTTACACAAAGATTTGATTTCAGTTTTTATTTTTTATTTTTAGAATTTTATAAAAGGAGCACTAAAAATTAAAAATTAAAAACTCACTTCTTTCACGGTTTTCACAGCATCAACCATCAATTCGAGGCCCAAAAGCCAAAAGTGTCTTTCTTTTGGTGTCACCATTTCGCGCCTTATGCAAAGACAAAGAACATATGAGGGGTCTTGATAACAACAATTAAATATTATCTTCCACCGAAGGTTTTTAATTATTTAAACAGATTATTTTACTTTTTATTTATTTAATATATCTGATAATTTAATTTTAGTATTACACCATTACTTAATAACATAATATCATATTAATAAAATAATTTATTTTTTATCATTTCAAAACTTATATATATAAATATACAATTAAATGATACCATAAATTTTCAAGTTTGTTTAAAATTTTAAAATCGAACGTGTACAAATAAATGAATAATAATACGCCTTACATCCCGAAAATATAACCAACAATTAAATAGAATAGAATAGAATGAAAAATAACCCAAAGAAAATTTCAAAAAGTTTGAAGAGTGAGGGGGAGCGGAGTCTAATGAGATTTGCCCTAACAACAACTGGAAGAAGCTCTTCTCCAAAGCACTTAACATCGCCACCGGTCATCGACGCGCCACTACTACCACCTCCGCCGCCTCCACTGCCGCGATGAGCGACCTACAGATCCTCAAAACAAAGCTATGCATCATCGGCAGCGGCCCCGCCGCCCACACGGCCGCCGTGTACGCCGCCCGCGCCGAGCTCAAGCCCATCCTCTTCGAAGGCTGGATGGCCAACGACATCGCCCCCGGCGGCCAGCTCACCACCACCACCGACGTCGAGAACTTCCCCGGCTTCCCCGACGGCATCCTCGGCGGCGAGCTCATGGACCGCTGCCGCAAGCAGTCGGAGCGCTTCGGCACCGAGATCTTCACCGAGACAGTCACCAAGGTCGACTTCTCAAAGCGACCCTTTAGGCTTTTCACCGATTCCAAGGCCGTCGAGGCCGACGCCGTCATCGTCGCCACCGGTGCCGTCGCCAGGCGCCTCCCCTTCGAAGGCTCCGGCGACGGCCCTGACGGTTACTGGAACCGCGGGATCTCTGCCTGCGCCGTGTGCGACGGCGCCGCACCGATATTCCGCAACAAACCGCTGGCAGTCATCGGAGGCGGCGATTCCGCCATGGAGGAGGCGACGTTCCTCACGAAGTACGGGTCGGAGGTTTGCATCATCCACCGGAGGGACACGTTTAGGGCTTCGAAGATCATGCAGGGGAAGGCCTTGAGCAACAAGAAGATCAAGGTGATTTGGAACTCGGTGGTGGTTAGGGCTTATGGTGATGAAGGGAACAAGAGGTTGCTTGGAGGGTTGAAGGTGAAGAATGTTGTGACTGGTGTGGAGTCTGATTTGAAGGTGAGTGGGTTGTTCTTTGCGATTGGGCATGAGCCTGCTACCAAGTTTCTGGATGGTCAGCTTGAGCTTGATGGTGATGGCTACATTGTGACGAAGCCCGGGACCACGAAAACTAGTGTTGAGGGAGTTTTTGCTGCTGGGGATGTTCAGGATAAGAAGTATAGGCAGGCTATTACTGCTGCTGGCTCTGGTAATTTCAAACTGGCTGGCTCATTGCATAGGTGTTTTTATTGTTGTGAATCAGTTTCTGTGATTATGATTGATAACTATAGATCCATTTGTGGTGGAGTGTGTTGAAATCTATTTTAGGGCAGAGCAAGGAAGAAAAAATGGAGAGAATAGAGAGAAAATTCAAATGGTAAATTTTACTAATGATGAAAGAAATGATTCGTACAAGTGAGCTGACAAGTTTATATAGACTAAGGGTATGTTTAGTTGGGGAGTGAAAATGAGGGTAAATTTTCCAAGGAGGAGGTTCATTTGTGTAATTTTACACATAAAAGCTCACTAGGTAAATAGGGGTAACTACCTAACTACTAATATCTTACCAATTCAACAAACTCTAACCAATTGCTAATATCTAATCACATACTCTAGCAGAGTGTTTCCTTATGGTTATGTGATCAATGGTTTTTGAAGCATAGCTGTGTCTTTCTTGTGTTTCCCTTTTATGAGATTAAGTTTGATACACTTTTGGTGTAAAGAGTTTACTATTGGTGTAAAGAGGTTTAACTTTTATCTAATAACACTATCACTTGTGACTTTAGAAGTAGTGATAGTAAGAGTTGAGCACTCATGCTATCATAACAATATATGATTGAATAACTGCTAAAATTTTTTAGACTGACAATTCATCAGAATTAAATTCCACTTGTCTTTAGCACTGAGACGTTTTGTAGGAACCCTGTTGTTGATTATAAAACAGCAACCATGCCTTTTCTCACTAGGTGAGGATGGTCCTATAGTTGATTGCCATTGAGCAAAGTTTCTGATTTACCATTATTTGACTGATTAGTAAACCAAGATTGCAGACTTTTTATTAAGTGGGGAAGGGGCCGAATCAATAGGCTGTAAGTGCATGACTGAGTCTCATTGAACTCATATAGGTTCATATTAGGTGGAGTATAGTAGTGCCAATGCCGGGTATTGAAATAGGAATATAATCGTCTGAAAGCCCTGGGGTTTGGTAAATTGGTAATAAGGCATTGTATTCACTTAAACTGAAAGTTGAAACATAACATCTATTGATATCTCTTTAGTTGAATATCATCCAAGATTGCATATTTTTAATAAATGAGAAAATAATATAGGTTCTATTTGAACTCATATAGCCTATTAACATCTTCCCCAATTTATTTCATTTCTTATTGAGAAGTTCGTCCTTGAAATTAAATTAGATAGATTTTTGAGATAAAATAAATAAGAGAAAGAGTTGATGTCCTGAGATATCAATCGGATTATTTTCTTTTATGTTAAGATGAAAACCTGGTTTATTATTTCCTTTTACTAAATCAATATTTCAAACCCGGGTCAAAGGTCATGTCCCATTTTTATATGAACTTCTGTTCAAGCACTGAACAAGATTCCTATGTTCATGTTCTCTGGATTTCTCATTCATTTGACCAGTTGCACTATCAACATTCATTTTATTCCTTTCTTGCTTACAGTTTTTTTTTTCTTTTCTTTGCGGTTATTACACTATTTTATCCTGTTGATAGCATGATAGTGTGAATTGTGAGAAGATTCTAAATGCTTATGTAACATTTGATGAGAGCTGTCTGTATTATTTCAACATGAGCAAAGTCATCAATGTCCGTGATCTGCCAATGACCTTTGGTTACTTCTGATGGAACTTCTTCCTTAGAAATGATGGCAACGATGGTAATACATGTTCAAACACTAATTGTGTATCAGGAAATTTTCAAGCTGTTTTGTTCTGTTATTGGGTTCACATTGATGACAACTTATATTCATTCTGTTAAGGAGGGCAGATTTTAAAGATTGGGGATTACCAGCTTGCCACATTATTCTGTCATGTGCATTAATTGTATGGATTGGATGTAAGTTAGACCATGTTTTAAAAATAATGATGATTCTTGGTTAGGGTCGTTAGGCTCTACCTATGATAGGCACTTCATTCAACTGTTAGATGGAGTGCCTACGATATGACGTGTTAAGCAGTGCCTACCAAAGAGAATTTCGTGTTGTGAAAAATGATTGCACTGCCCTGTCTTTGGCTTTGATGCATGATGAATTCACGCTATTTGTGCAGGGTGCATGGCAGCCTTAGATGCAGAACATTACCTGCAAGGGATTGGTATACAACAGGATAAGAGTGACTGACTAGCAAAGCTGTCTCCGGAGTTTGGAAGATGCTTAATTAGAAGCAATGTCTAATTTATATGGAAAAAATGAGTAAAGCTCATTCTGTACGCTGCTATAATCTTTATATGCTCGTTGGCATTCACAATTTGATTGCAGAGATATTCTTGCATTGTTTTAGAAGCAATGAAGTTCACATATACACGGTTATTTGTCATGATTTATTTATTCGGCATATGGGACGTGTCGGTCACCGTGATAATGTTAGATTAACTGCAGGTTAAAATGTCCCATGGTGACTCTTTCCCCTTCCACTCCTCCTCTACCCTTCCTTTCTCTTTTGCAACCTGTATCACCAAGAAGATCCTGCTGATAAGCACGTCAGGTCCCGCCATTGTGGGAGGAACAAAACCTACCAACTTTCTCATGGAATCATAATTTGTTATTCCTTTGTATGCTTGATGGCTAAGATGGAAAGTTGGAAACCGTAAATTCAATGATTGAACTATGGTTTGTCTTCTTTGAGATGGTTAAGAGCAAAAAACCAAAAATATAAAAAAGGGTTATTAATGCACCAGATCTTCCCATTGGCAACAACCTCCGAGTAGAAAATATCTTTGCGGGACCATTTAGATCAAACATTTCAAGGGCATGTTGAATTTGAGCAGAGGTAACAGAAGTTGTCAATGGGTATCGATTTCATTTTCCCGATAAGTCCCAATTTTCATTGACAAAAGATCAAAGATTTCATAAACAAATAAATTCCAATTTTTCGAGTAGAAAATTGGCCACCCTGCGTGAAGCTCTTCCTCAACAAGGAGGAGCTGCTCACTGGCAACTCTGGCGTTATCCCAATGCCGAGTTGCAATAAAAGATTGTTGTTGTCGACATCGGCGGGTAGACAGCTTAAGCTGTGCTATGCCATGGAAGGCTATCGCAAGCTCTCGTTTGATTGACATTAAGCTTCATGGAGCTCAGTAAAATAATACTATAAGCCAAGTTATACTAAGAAACAAAAGTTTGTGACAAAAGTGACTAAATGGAACTCCTGTTCTTAATTTTTAAAAAGCTCCTCATTGTGGTCCATAACTCGACAACGAACATGTTAAAACAATTCGAAGTTAGATGTCTTGGACGAAAACTATCTTGTCTAACCACCAATAGCTAGCTAGCGCTGCTAGAAAGAAAATGCTGCAAGTCTCTTGCTCTAGCATGAACCTGAATTTTCATTGGCGATTCATGTGATCGTGTCATGTGTGGCTTTAAAAATTGCACAAAAATGAATTTACCTTGAATTGAGGGTCTATTATTATTTCGTATATATATATATATATATGAAGTACAGAGGAAGTGATTTTAATTTGATTGTGGCACAATGAAAATAATCTACCTATTAGCACCATCTAACGGGAGAAACAAAGAACAATGCACGAGCCAAAGCCGAATTCTATAGTGAAGGGGGTGTTGATTTCTGATCATTGCAAATGTATGGTTAGGTCCACCATTTATGCTGACGAGCACACTAGTTCACTTTAAAAATGGGTCCAATTTTAGTAAAGTAGCTCCCTTCACCTTGGGAGCACAAACAGAATAAAAAAATTGAATTTATATTGTGTGCATTACTCAGTTTGTAAATCAATCATTATAGTCTTTTACAACTCATTCGTTAGAATAAAAGTGAGCATTCAAAGATATTATGCCACTGTATTGCCATGCATATTATCCCAATTTAGCATAAAGACAAACCATCCAGTCATCAAGTATCTATGGATTTCCAAAAGCAGCCACACTGCATCTTGAGCTTACCACTCTCTGGAAAGCTTTGAAATGGGGATTAGATCATGCCATGACAAATAAATAAACAAATAAGGTGGGTTTTATGATTGACCTTTATCTTGGGATTCATCATAGACCCTATATTATTAGTTATTAGATCAAATTATCCAATAGAAATAATAATAATTCAATGACTAATAATAAGGGATCTATGATGGACTAAAAAATTTGAGGTTCATCTTATAATTTACCAATAAATAAAGGCATAAGTTGCTTCCTCTCATAAAGTCAAACTTTCATCTATAATAACCAAGGCTTTTTGGACAAAATCATCATAAACACTCGCATTTCATCGAAGCACAAGCCCACTTTAATGACCAAATAAAAGAAAGCACCAACGCGCTTTCCAACGAAAAAACAAAAGCACAAATTCACGTCGATGGAATATTGACCTTGTTTAATAAAATAAATAAATAAAAGCACCAGTTGGATATCAGATAGCCGTCTTAGCTCAGCCGGTAGAGCGCGTGGCTTTTAACCACGTGGTCGTGGGTTCGATTCCCACAGACGGCGTTGATGTGTGATTTTTGTTGTGGCCTTTTGTGATGTGATATTCCACGAGCTTAAGGAGTTTATGTATTTGTTACCCTCAAGTCCTCAACAAACCAAACTATCCTCCACGACTGGAGCATGGATGCATTTTTGTAATGATATTTTAGAGCCACCTTTTGTAAATGGAGACGTCAATTTCAAAATAGTTGTTAATATAATATATGGCCACAAGTATTTCGCGATGTACATAATGCACATGGATTGTTGTGGCCTTTTGTGATGTGATATTCCACGAACTTAAGGAGCTCATGTATTTGTCACCCTCAAGTCCTCAACTAATCAAACTATCCTCCACGACAGGAGCATTCATTCTTGGATCCTAGCAAAGCACAAAAAGAAGTCTCAAATTAGTGTATCGATCACAAACGTTATCCTCGATGGCTGGATGCATTTTTATAATGATATTTTAGAGCCACCTTTTGTACTAAATAGAGACGTCAATTTCAAAATAGTTGTTAATATAATATATGGCCACAAGCATTTCGCGATGTACATAATGCACGTGGATTGGTGTCGAATATTTATTTTTTATAAATTGTACTTTGTAAAATATTAGTCAAATTTAAATAAATATAAATATTAAAAAAGATGATAAATAATATGGTAGTAAAATATTCATGTGTAAAATAATGGTATATGGATTAATATATTCTAATAGTCATTAATTATAAAGCATATCAAATGATTGAAAATAAAATGTTAATACTACTAGTCATTAATTACTTATAGGTATTATTGAGAAAAAAATCTATTTTATTGAAATGTGAAATTAATAGATATTTTAAAAGATGACTTTATCTAAAAATAAATTGATATTTTAAAATGGAGGGAGTATTTACATATGGTTGAAGCAGTATGTCAAAATAAAACGTGCCTACGTAGCAAGGGAATTTACTCCTCAAGCGATGCTTTTCCTGGTAGATACCTCAAGCCATATTTAAATTTATTTGAGAAGCATGGCAAACATGTTTAAAAAGAATGATACTGTCATATCCTATTTCAAATTATGATCTCAATGAAGTTAGGTTTGTCTTTTTTCTTCAAGGAATTGGTTAAGAAATTAAAAATTGTAAGTTGTATTGAATAATAATTTTTATTTGTAATGTATTTAATACATTAAAAAAATTTAAAAAAACATCATATTTGATTTCTCAACCAACACAATATAATAAGTATCTCTGAGGCACTGATTTTTTTTTTTTATTTATCTATCTTTTGTTTAACAACACATCATGGAATCAACCTAACAATGCTAGACTATGGTTATTACTCCATCTGTTTCTTATTAATAGTCATAATAAGAAATTGTATCATTTTAGTACATTAAAAAATTAATATATCTGGTCACAAAATTTTTTTTACTTCCTATCATTGTTTATATTAGACATACTTCTTACGCTAAAACGCAAATGACAAAGCCTTCATGTGATAGGATGTTGATCCATGTCCCAATTTCGTCCATAAGATCAGAGATGGGATTGTTGCCTAATGCTGCTAGAACACCCACAAAAACATTAAAACAAACAATGCGTTCTACGATATCGCTGGCCAATTTTAAGGAATGGTATGTCTTGAGGGAAACTGAACGTCTGGAAACATGTATTTGGTATAAGTAAAGGAGAATGCGGTAGTTCCGTTATTTTGGACCGTAGTGAAATGAAGGTTTATTTATATATGTGATCATTAAATCATAGCCTTCAAAATTTTAGTCAATGACCAGCTGAAATCAATTAAAGCTAAAATTAAAATTTATAGACGATTTTATCATTTTACCCTCTTTCTTCCATCCTCCTCCCACATCTCACCCCTCCGCACCGACACCGAAACGCTGCCGACGTCGTTTTCTCCATTCACCTCTCTCTATTAGCACCGGAACGTTGCCACTGTTTCCGCCTCTGTCCACAGCGCGCCAAGATTGTCTTTGCCTCCAACGAGTCGCATTGTGCTTGGACTCTTGCAGCCACCCCCCATGAGTGGTGGGTCACAATGGAGCTGGGCTAGTAATGGTGAAGGCCAGTTAAAGGGATGTAAGTGCAATGCTTCCATGAGAACGTAGTCAACCCATAAGGCATGAACTTGGGGTTTGGAAAAAAGAAAATTTTCTTTTTCTATCTTTGGATCTTAAAAATCCTGATCTATTATACTGTAGATTATGGTAAAATTCTTAGTTCGGATTAGAAAACAAAGGTGATTTTATTTTATTTTTTAAAGAAGAAAGGTAGGAATGAGCTTGCGCTTTTAAGTTACCACTTTTTCTATCTTTTAATCTCCTCCCCCCCCCTAAAATATTCATTTCAATGTTGGGTCTGTGGTGGGCTTTTTTATTCTCTAAAGATAAAGTTTATGTTACTAAAAAAAAAAAATCTTCTGTTGCTCATTGGCTTCTATTCTAGTGATTTGTTTTAAATAAACACCATCATCAATTTGTTGAACGGTCAGGGAAATGGACTTGTAGATGTAAAACTTATTCAGCATGTTGAAATTGGAGTGGTTAACGAGGGAGGAAGCAAGGCGGAAGCAGAAGCAACATCTAACTTGCTGTTGGCTGTTGGCTGAGTTTTGAGGAAGTGGAGGTTGATGTCGGAGGTGAGGGGCAAAGGTAGAGAGTAAAAAGGAAGGCAAAATGGGAAATCAAATTCGATCATTTTAATTTCATTATCTTTTAGGTTATTATGTTATTATTATTAAACATTAATTAAATTATTTTTATATCAAACAAATTTTCAATCCAAATTAATCTCAACCTTTCATCTCTAAAATAAGTGACTAAAATTCAAAAAACTGTAGTGGTCCTTAACTCATTAGAATCACCTAAAAATTCTCCTTAATACTTGTACCAAGTACATGTTTCAAGATATCCAATTCCCCTCATGACATATCACTACGAAACCATCTCTTAAAATTGGCCAGCAGTACTGTAGAATGCACCTTAAAACAATAGTTGCTATTATTCATTAAAAGTATAGCTAAAGGGCGGATTTTCACATGCAATGCATTTGCCGTAGTTGTCTTCAGCACCCAATGGGAAGAAGACGCGCGTACCAGTGGGTACTTGGTAGGTAACGAGTTGTAATCATGCCTGTTAATCTATGCCATTTTTTGGGAAAAAGGAAAAATTAAAACCGATTGTGGTTTAATATTGAAAATCATTTGCAAAAATTGAAATCATTTATTATTTTAAGTTGTTGTTAAATTTTGAAAGAAAAATTAAAAAATGCAATGAAAATTCCTGAGTTGTCATCTCCAGTTGGCAAAGGCAAAGAAGATCGACATCGTTGCTCATCCCTCCAATCCCTATTAAGTATACCACATACTCACATATAATCACTCCTTCTTCGTCATGGTTGCAGTCTATATCTCACATTAAGACCAACATTACCTTCACAGATGGTTAAACATGCAGACCAAATTCCTAATGGCACCCTTTTTGCAGAACCGCCCTTTATTTACATTTTAAAAACGATATTTTCAACATTATTAAAAAAATTAAATAACAATTAATTAAATATTTAAAAAAATTAATCACTTCATTAGTGATTCCCGTGTCTCATAACAAGGTGCGACATGTCATGGGCACATGACTTCACATGGTGACTGCAACATTGGCACCTTCGCCTGTATGCTAGTAATCACCTAATTAAAGCCTTCTTATTTACTATATACTTTGATTGATAATAGTATTATTATTTAGTATTGCAACGTCAATCATAATATCTCCTATTTGAAAGATTTGTTGTAACAGATATGTATCGTTCAATTTACAATTAATTGTAAAGGTACTCCAGTTGGAATGTTCTTTTTTTTTTTTCCGCCGGACTAGTTGCATCATTTCAGCATGGCATAAAATTGGAAAAAGGTCAAACAATTATTCAATCCATTAGAGGGATTGTCCGTGTATATGATTGAATGGTCGTAGGAATCTTGCTTTAACTTAACAAGAACACATTTGAGACATTGTTTTCTCAACCAAAGTTTAGGGCGGGATGCAAAGTTCTCTTCACTTTAGAGTTAGGGCAAATTATCGACTTCAATAAAAAAAAATTAATGTGAAATTATAAATCATTCACTATAGGCATAAAACTAAACAAATAAGTGTAAAAATAAATTTGGTTAATCAAACAAATTTTTTTTATGAGAAATCAAACAATTATATTAAAACAAGGATAAATAACACTCTCCACCCTTAAAGTTTATAAAAATGCCACTCAACCCCAAACTTATAGAAAATTAACATTACACCCTATTATTTTATCTCATTAACTACTCATTTAACTATAGTTAAGATATACACTTTTACATGTTCTACCATATCCTATAATCCTATTAATTTTATCCTATATTCTATAATCATAATACAATTAGAAACTTATCATAAAGAAAGTTTGGCACATGTGGTAAATTTCCTTCTATGAGAATTCAATGCATGATTAATTTTTCTAAATAAATTATGAACATTGTGTCAATTTGCTATAATATTTTATCAATTCATTTTTTATGCCATAATATTATCATAGCCAATAAATACTATCAATTAACACCTAAATACTATCAATCAATCATTTCTTAATTACATAATTAGAAACCTATTCCAAAGAATTTTGACACGTTTCAAATTCTTGTTCAATGAAAATTTAATACATGATTATTTTTAAAAAATCTCAATATCCTATCAATTTATTATAACATTTTATCAAACTCAAAATTTACTATTTATCAAATCTATATTTAGAAATGCAATTCTTTTTCAATAAGAGCTACATACATAAAAATTAAGAGAAATATCATTTCCATCGGATATCTTTAAAGGACATCGTAACGTGATATTTAAACTTATTTAAGGGATAGTTTTTAGTACTCTTTTAAAAACTTTCTTAATAAATAATACAAATAATATTATTAAAAAATAATAAAAAGGAAGTGGCTTTCGTACCATTGTTTTACTAAGATGTAATAAGTTTAAAAATTACAATTAGAAGTGTTCAACAAATTAAATTAATTTAAAAATATAACACAAATAAATAAAATTAATTAGAATTAGTTTGGTTATTTAGTTCTCATATTTGTGATACTTCAAATTTAAAACTCAAATATATCCGTCAACTACTCGATCATTTATGCCTTTTTATTTCATTTATAAAATAATCATGTATCGAAATTCTTATTGAACAAAATTAGGTGTGACAAAACTTTGTTTATAATAAGTTTCTAATTGTTTTATTATTATTATTAGGATGATAAAATATGATAGAAGATGTAAAAGTGTATATCTTGACATTAGTTAAATGAATAGTTAATGAGACAAGACAATGGGATAAAGTGTCAATTTTCTGTAAATCTGGGGCTAAGTGTCACTTTCACATATCTCAAATAAAAAGTATTATATACCCTTAAAACAATAATCCTCTAGTTTTTTGATAGGGGCAATAATCCTCTATATTAATTATGTTTAAATCAAAACTAAATTCCTTTACATATATGCACACCAACAAAATAAGTATTGTTATGAGTGCCATTTAATTGGCCTATTTTACTTACGAGTTATGTTATTTGTCCTCATAATGCTGGACAGATCTAAATTCATAAGGATTGGATAGTGTGTGCCTCATTCAGTAAGGTCTCCATAATCTAATGGTAAATAAAATATAGTCGAATGTCTAATCTGTGAATAAATATAATATTTTTCTTTACTATAGTATCACAATTTATTTATTTATTTTCAAAATCACCCACCACAGGAGATGTTTAGCTTCTTCCTTCCTAAAATACAAACTACCAACAAAATGGTGGAGATTACAACACAGCCAAATACCAAAAGAAGAAAAAGAAAACCTAATCAAATATCACATACTTGACATTTGGGACGTTAATGATGGGAATGAGGCACCAACACACAACACAACACAACACAAATGATTAAAATTAAAAAAAAAACTAAATCTGATTCGAGTCCCTTCGGACTCATATGGACCTGATATTTAACAAAGTTTTCTAATTTGCAGGCTGTCCTCACTGTTTGTTTCTTCCTAGAACACATGCCTCACCTCACGACGGTCGAATTTTCTCTTTACCAAGGGATGCCAACCATCAGTTTCTTTATTCTGACCCCACCACTATCAGTTGTCCTTAACTTACACACGTGCATATCTTTTCCTCCTTTTTTTTTTTACTTTTTATTATTTGATTATACAAATTACAAAGTTTTTAACTGTATCCCCCCCCCCCTCCTTTTTTTTTTGTTTTGTTATGAGGGGCCACCCAAGGCAAGGTAGGCTCACTCAGGAGGCAAGTTTGGTGGTAGATCTGTTGTATTTCATGTGGCTCTTAACGAGCTGACCCGCTGCTATTGCAGACATCAGTGAGAGCTCCCCTGCAAGGACTGACCCTCCTACTATGGAGGCCAGTTGCCGTGAGTTTGCTCCTGGAATCTCTTTGCTGGCACCCTTCACACCAAGCAGATTGAGACAAGCTGATTGTGATGCGAGCTGTGTGCCCCTCCAACTGTTCCCACCTGCACCCATTAAATTTAAACATTAATTAATTTACTAGTATTTTCTCAAGCATAACAAAATCAGAGCATTAACATGGCAAGAAATTAACAAAAGAAACACCTGAGACAGTTGGGACAGACATGTGAGCAAACTTCGCCTGCTCATTATTATTATTATTATCGTGTTTAGATTTCAGTTTTACACGTCTCAGATTATGGTTTGAATTTCCTCAATGAGTCTTGCTTGATCGTACCACAAATTCAAGCATGAAATTTTGTCACGTGCGTGCATAACTAAAGATGCTGAGTTACAAATCACGATGATCTAACAGTGGTTATTTTTCGTACAGAAATTGGTAGCAAAGATGTTGGAGCCATAGATGATAGATCTTTTCTCTTCGTTCAAAAGTATGAGTTGAGTTTCAGTTCAGCTCAATATAATTGGCAAAATGATGTTGACTTACAACTTAAACCATGGTTTTAAGTAAAAGTGAAAATATAAATTACTTTTTCGTTGGAACAAAACCATAATTTGCAGACTACACCCACCCCAATCAACACCCTACATGCATGATCTGTCCTTGTCCTAGAAGGCATACAAGTAAGGAAAATTGAAAAGGCTGGAACTAAGTAAAGGAACTGGGAGAGGATTCGGTTGAGCTCGTTCCGTGGGGAATGGGACTGTCGGTAAATTGACACCCTATTAGGAATAATCAGTGTCATATTCACACGGTACATTGATACTCTGGAGTAAAAAATATTTTGAAAAATAAAGGGTGTTGAGTGTAATATCCATAATATCAAGGGATATCACTGTATAGTTTTACAGATTAAAGAATATCATGTGTAATATAGTCTAGCATCAGGAGATGGGACGTTAATGTAATTACTAATATATATATATACATATATACTGAGAACACTGAATCTTAGATTGCCATGCAGATCTGATAATTATCATCTCTCTGAGACAGAAGGGTGGGCAGGTCCACAGACAGGTTGAGACCAACCACCGGCCCTGTCCCTTAGTCACGTGCCATGCCAAAGGACTCGTCTAGAGGGTGCTAGTCCTACAACTCACATCTACCACAACCCCGAAAGAAGAGGGAATATACCACTTACCTCATGCAGAATATAGAGCCAATTTTCTGCCTAAGGGATAATAAGGATTTAATTTTAGGACCAAAGTAATTAATTTGTACCTCAACGGATGGCATAGTGACAGAGATGTGAAGGTCCTTGCCATCGTTGACAGCTTCCATCATGGTGATGCAGTGGGAACTCTCCACGTTCTGAGCAGGGTCCTGACCAGTGGCCAAGTAGATAGCAGAGACAATATTGCTGGCATGAGCATTGAACCCACCAAGAGCACCAGCCACGGCTGAGCCAGCAAGGTTCTTGAGCATGTTGAGCTCAACTAAGGCCTCCACGCTCGTCTTCAACACCTTCTTCACCACCTCTTCCTTAATTATAGCCTCGCACACCACTGACTTGCCCCTCCCTTCAATCCAGTTCACTCCCGCAGCTTTCTTGTCCGAACAGTAGTTCCCTGCACAACCAAAACACCATACATATATTTAAAAACCATCACACTATAAACAGTAGTAAATGAAGAACATGTAAAGAATTTCATGTTATACTATATGGTGTATATTACCAGATATTCCAATAACATCCATGTCGGGGAAGTCATTCTGAAGGAAATCAAGCACGTTTTGCACCCCTTTGGAGACCATGTTCATCCCCATGGCGTCCCCAGTGCTGCAACTGAATCTAATGTACAAATTCTTGCCCGCAATAGCAGGCTTAATGTTCTGCAGCCTGGCAAATCTGCTTGACCTGCACGTGTGTATGAGTAGGTACACAGACCACCACCACCAACAACAACATCATCAAGAACAGCCCCAGTTAATCAACCAAACAAACAAAACATGAATAACACGCCAACCTTAATCACTCCTAGTAATCCTCATAAAAAAAGGGGGCAAATTCCACCATCGCATGTCACACCCATAAATCCCCCCAAAAAGAAAGCTCCCAATTGTCACAAAATTTAACTTACCCATAATAGGAAAATATAAAAGCTCCCATTCAGTGAAAATTTTCTTTTTAATCCCTTAATCAGTTCCCCACACTAGTTAGATAAACCCATTAACTAATCCATTGTGCATTAAATGAAGCATGCAACGTATGGGTCAAAACCGCGCATTCGCATCTACTCAGGAGGTACTTTATTACGATAGAGAAATTAAAAGATCTAAAAACAATAAAAATACAAAAAGATCAAAACTTTGGCAATGAAAATTTGAGAAAATTACCTGTTGAAAATGACAGCTAGAGAATCGAAGTTAAGAGGGTCTTCGAGGTACGACTTGAGCTGGGCCGCCCTGGTGGCGGTGGGGAACCTGACAACGGGGGCCCTTGTCATGCCGTCACGGAGGACGACGGAGAAGGCGCCGCCGGAGACAAATATAGCCTTACAACCCCTATTGGTACTGGCCACAAGGCACCCTTCAGTGGTTGCCATGGGAACAGTGTACTCAACCCCATCCAATAACAGTGGACCCGCAACACCGACCGGAACTTGAACGAACCCAATCGGCATCTCACAGCACTGCCCCAAAATCGCCTCGTAGTCGAACCCTTCCAGCGGTAAACCCTTCAGGGACTTCCCGGTGATCCTCTCCACCGCCTCCCGGCGTATCACCGCCGCACGACGGCAGTCCCCGAGGCGGGACTCCAACGAGTACGACGGCACCGCTCCGGAAACAACCTGCCGGACGACATCCTCGTCCTCCGATGACAGAGTGATCGGAGTCGCCGGAAGGGAAGAGACGAGCTTCTTCTCCGGCGGCGGTGGGATTGAGCAGTCGACGAGGGCGGCGGGGCAGGGGCCAGGGGGTCTGGCGTCGTCTTTGGCGATGGAAACCTCGTCGTTTTCGAGGTCTTCTTCTTCTTCTTCTTCTTCTTCTTCTTCAGAAGGGGAGCGGGGAGAGGCGATGATGGGTTGGACGAGGCCAATGCCGAAGAAGCCGAGAAGGTAGATGACGGAGGCGATCATGGAGAGGACGGCGGCCATCTCGGAGAGCGTGACGACGTGGAGAGGTGTCGAGTTCCTGATCTTCTCACGCCACCTGTGGAGGAGGAAGTACGCCACCGAGAAGAACACGCCGAAGAACACCCCGTTCGTTACGTACAGAGGAATCACCGATGACACCAGCGCTTGATGGTGGTGCTGCGGCGGCGGCTGCAGCTTCTTCTTCTTGAAGGGTTCGCCGGCGGGGACACTGGGTGGTTGTCGCCGGCGAAGGTCCATTTTCCTTTTGGAGAACCAAGAAAAACAAAAAAAAAAAGGAGAAGAAATGAAGTGAAGAATGTGGAAAAAGAGGGAAATGATAATAATAATAATAATAAGAAGAAGAAGAAGAAGAAGAAGGGAGAAAGGAGAGTGGGTTGAAGGGAATGCGGAGGTTTAGAAGTTCTTTTATAGCAATGAAGAGGTTGGCGCGCTGGACCTCAGACTTGTATCCCCCACGCGTACGGCGTGCACCCTCTCCTCTCACTATCTACTCACCCCTCTTCCCCTTCACCCCTCCCCTTTCTTACTTCCTTCCCCTTTTTCTTTTTTATAACAGTAAATATTTAAATTGCTCAATGAAAATTTTTTTTATAGATAAATTGATTTCTAATAATTATGAAAATATAAATTAATTTTTTATAAATATAAAAATAGGATATTATAAATCTCTATTATGACTTAATTGGGAGACAGAGATAAAAAAAAAATTTAGTCAGAAAATTTATTGATTGAGTGTCGGGAAATTTTTCTGAAATTAACTCTTGACATATTTGTAATGTGTGTCATCACTACTTTGTGGGTGAATTTCTTTTTTCTTTGTCTTAAGCGTATCATCATGGACCAATGTAATGTTCGCGGATGTGACTCATTTACCATTTCGTCATCTCTGGTCCGCTCCATTGCTGTGTCAACAAACCAACTACCGTGACTGTGATACATTGTATTTGTGTTCGCTGATACAGTATATCTCTGTGTTTGGATTCACTTGCTGAATATTTGGGACGTGTTTGAAAGCAAAGTTGTTTGAGGCAAGGGTTTGGTATGATTATCATCGGTCCTGTATTGAAATACTGGAGGATTTATCTCAAAAGCTTTTTCTCTTTTCAAACGTTTTGTTTGTAATATTCTGATTATCTTGAATCTTTCAGATTTTTGCGAATTTTATTCACAAGTCGTTGTTAAGCATCTTCAATGTGACTAAATGTTGTAATGAACCATTTTGTAATATTTTTAAGAATTTATTTTTAATATATCAACAATATATTATTATTATTAATATATTGTCATCAAGTGATTTATTGTCATGTTATCGTATTCATCGCTTAAAAATGATATAAATAAAATAATTTGATTGAATAATAAAGTAAAGCACTGTTGGTACATCTTTCTTTTTTATACTTCTTAAATTATAATAATAACAATGAGATTTGAATCTAAAATCTCATGTATATTATCAAAATCTCTAACCACTAAACCAATATTAGTGATTTACATTGTGCTATATAAGAAAATTAAACTTTGTCTTTAATATTTTTTAAACAATTTTTTACACCAATATAATAAAAAATAGAATAAACTCGTAAGTTAGTCCATGGCAATTACAATGCCAAATAAATTAATAACAATATCAAATATCAAACATTTAATAGTCTCTGAATGAAAAAATTAACAGTATTAATACAATTAAGCAAAACTGCCACGTTTTGCTCTATCAATGCTCAGAAAAGAAAAATTATGCCCTTATTATCACCTTCCTTCACCCACTTCATCATCACCACCAATATAAACTACAGGCAAAAGCTTCAACAATGACAAAAACAAAACAGTACAATGGCACAATAGAAGTAAAGTCACGCTTAATGTAGTCAACATCACCATAACAACAAGGATCCTTTACCCATAGGTTCCGACATTGACTCATATCCTCAACCAAACCAAATTCAAAACTCAAACTTTCAATAATATATTAAAAAATTAAAAAAAATCCGACAATGCTTCTTCATCTTCTTCCTCTTCTAGTTTCCTTTGCCATTACTTAAAACCATAAAACCCCACCAACTACCTTTTCCCCTTTTCCCATTCTTTATTTTCCACTTGTTTTCTCATCTCTCTATCTCTCTAGCTTCCATGGCTGCTGCCACCGCAACCGTCGCGTTGGTGGTGGGAGGAGCAAACCACTGCACAGCCAATGGATCTAAAGATATTAAAATGGGCTAAGTCGGTTGACCGGTAAATCGTCATTTTAGGTTGGGTTAAAGTTTTGAACCTTTCAAAATATTCCAGCTTGCCTAATTCGCGGGCTAACCCAGGATTTAGGCGGGTTGGGACAAGCTTGGCTTGCGGTCCAAGTTTTTTTTTAGAAAAAAATTCATAATTTATTGGTAAAAAAAATTAGAAATATGTACACTCACCACACAGTAACACTATACAATTGACGTTATTCACTCAAAGTTAAAACTTAAAAATAAAACAATATCATAACTCACAACTAACATTATTAACAATAATATTTTTTAGTCAAAGTTGATGTATATTTGTTATGAATATTGAAAAATTGAATATATATATATATATATATAGAAATATTTTTAAAAGTTTTTTTAAAAAAATTTATCAAAACATTAAAAAGTATTTTTTAAATTTTTTTTTAATTTTTTGACGAGTGCTAAAACGAGTTAGGCTGAATGTTCAGCTCATGTTAGTGGATCCTTCTCCTTTTGGAACCACCAACGCCTTTCCGTCGCCACTAAATCCCAGTGACGCCATCGATCATAATGATCCTTCCACGTCGCCTGTTACTTTAAGTCCACTGATGACCGCTCCAACAATTGCTCCTTCAACACCTCTGGAATCATGTTTATGATATTACAAATCCAAGTCCTGATCTATGTAACCAAAAGGTTGTAGGTATAGTTGAAAACAACCCCATTTTGTTTGTGATTTATGGTGGTGAGAATGAAATGGGTGAAGGAAGGTGATGATAAGGGGTAGACTTTCTTTTTATGCCCTGATAGAGCAAATCGACATCGTTTTGTTTAATTACACTAACACCGTTAACTTTTCCATCCAGGGATCATTAAGTGTCCGATGTTTGACATTGTAGTGTAATACCTTGTGTACACGTGTCAATAAACAAGTTCTGTAACCTCAGGGTCCTCTGGAACCCACCCAAGTTGTCGAATCCTAAATTTCGCTAAGTCTGGATCCTACACCTCCTAGAAGGGCTATATGTTAGAGCCACCTCCTAGTAATTGTTCTCAAGAGGAAAACAAGTTAAAGAATGATTTTTAACGAATTTTATGAAATCTATATTTCGTTTTTGGCCTACAAGTTTAAAAATTTTTGAAGATTTTCGAATTTGAACTAAAACCCAAAATTTGGATTTTGATTGGTTGAGATTTTGATTTCTGTGATATTTTATTTGAATCCAAATAGGGAGTATTTCCTTATTTACATTTATGTTTTAAAGTTACATTAACTTAAAATAAATAAGTGAGTGTTAAGGCAACCCAAATGCCTATATGACAGAAGGATGGAGTTTGGATGCTATTGTTGCATAATTCTCAGAACGTCTCGCAGTGAATTATATTTGCTGCAAGTGAGAATACGAGCTAGGGGCTCGCTGAATGAGATATGTTTGTTAAGCGAGTTGATGTTTCTCAGGTTTGCTGCATCGAGCTTTACTCGTTGCAACGAATGTGTTTGATGTCGGTAGTGCAAAAAGATGCAATTTTGTTTAATGAGCCCAACCCTTTAAAACACCCATGCTCGTGATTTTCTTCCCCAGAAACCCTTGGGTCCCAAACCCTCTCCAACCCTTTCTTTCTCAATCCTCTCAATCTTCATCTTCCAAGAATCAAATGTAAGGGTTTATGGTGGTTTTCTCATCTCTTTCCTCTCCTTTACATGTTCCATGGTTTGGGCTTTGTTGTTCCTTCATTGTTGTCAAATGAGAGTGCTTCTCCAATGTTGTTAGAATTAAATTAGAGCTCTTTAGAGGTTTTTAAAGTTTAATCAGAGTCTATGTTACTCTATGACAGTTGTTGGTGTCATTCCAAACTTTAAAGGTCAAGTTAGTGGTGCCCACACTCCTGGCTCCAAACGATGAGTGAGTTTGAATCCTGTAGTCTCTATGTGGATCACTATAGTTATTTTGTTAGATTGTGGCAATATTGCATGATTTTGGAGATGATTTTAAAGAAATTATGAATTATTATGGGTTATGTCACGTTAATGAAATCGCGGTTTTCAACTATTATGAATTGTATGACTTGTGGCTATTTAAAAAAAAAAAAAGATTGGAGAGTAGTGATAATTTTGCCAAGCTTATGAGATTATAATTTCAAGAGTGGAGTATGCATATATGATAGAGTTTAAATCAAAGAAGAACTTAGCACAGAGTTATTATGTTTATGATTATGAATTCTAGTGTTTTGAATTATGATTTTAAATTATCAAGTATATGAAAAGTTATGTTAGCTTGAGATGAGATTTTAGAATTTCAGTTTTAAGGTTGGAGGTACGAAATTCAGTATGATTCATATCAATTGCTAGATATATAGTCTGTGGGCTAAAATTGGAATGCCTAAAAATGAGTGATCCCTTGGGCACAATTTTCACAGTCAAGTTATACTAAAGTTAGATTGTTAGAGTTATATGAATCCAAAATTCTTAGTGTACTAAGATTTTAGGGGCTCTACTTCGCAGGAGAATACCAATTTTCAACATTGTTATTTTTATTTATTTTCAGTTAAGTTTTATATGATGAATAGTAAATAGTCATGGAGGCAAACCTAGTAAACGCCATGGAGGTATTAGTATTAAACGTAGTGGAGGCAACAATATTAAACGTCATGAAGGCAAATCTAGTAAACATCCATGGAGGCAAACCCAGTAAACATCCATGGAGGCATTAGTATTAACGGCTAACCCAAGACGCCATGGAGGCAACGGATTAAACGGCCATGGAGGAGCCCGGTAAATAGTTATGGTGGCAATCCAGGAAATGGGACCTAGTTAGATGCCCTTGTCCACGAGACCAGGAACAAGGAAATTCGTGACAACTATTATTATTATTATTGTTGTTGTTGTTGTTGTTGTTGTTGTTATGATTTAATACTTCCTGTTGTTGTTGTCCTATGAAGGGGGTACATGTGAGATTTCACTATCATTTTAGATGAAACTCACCCTCTCTTTTCCCATTCCAGGTATAGTAAGTTATGAGTCTTTTCTAGTCGTCTCTTCTCCGCAATGGAGATATCAGTTAGTGAGCTTCACTTTGGAGTGAAGTGCCTTTTTATTATTCTTAGAGTGCTCAGTGTCGTTGCGAGGTCCTAGACAATAGAAATAGTTTTTGCATTTAGCATACTATGATAGTATATTTAAATTTGTAATTAATGATTTAGTATTCATGGTTTATTTTGTAAATAAGCAAATCAGTATGATTTATTTTATAACTCCAGTTTTAGACTTTATTTAAGGAAAAAGAGTTATTAATATTTATTATGGGTTTAATATGAGATTTGATTTATGAATCGAAATGTATTTAATGAATAAAATATGCATATAGTACGGTGTAACGATCACAAGACATATGTGGGGATAGGAATCCACACGTGAATCACGTAGAAGTCGTGGTAGGACCAAGTTGACATTTTCTAATTATCAAGACCAACTTGTCACGCTAAAATTATAATATTAATTTTGCCATAATATAATTGATTATATCAATTTTTTCATATGCTAAGTCAAACACATTTTTATTTTGTGATCAAAATAATATTTAAGAAACTTTTGAAAAACACTATTTTTTCTAAATTAATCAATAAGCAATGTTACACATCTAGAAAAATATATATAAAATATTTAACGGAATTCTGGTGATTTTTAGATGAAATAAAATATCATGACTCACTATTTAAAGGCTAATAATTATATCACATCATTCCAGATCCAAAGTTCTGAATAAATTTATGGTTGTCAATAATTTTTCTTAGTCAAAACAAACATTTATACATTAAAAATGAAATGCTTAAAAGGGTGATGTTAATCAATGTTATGGACATCGATTGAAAAAGTGTTTAATATTTAATCCAAAAATTTCTATCAATATGCTCCCTCCATTTCATATTAATATTCGCAATTGGGAAATTGTCCAATTTTGGTATATTGAAAAGTGAATGTATTTGTTGTAGCCAAATATGTTCACCTTTCAATGTATCAAAATTACATGGTTTAAAGGCGACTATTAATATGAAATTGAGGAAATATTTATCTACGAACTATAACAATAATTTTCGCTAAGTGATTTTTTTTTTTTTGTCGAGTGAATTATACACTCATTATTTAGGTGCTATTTTGTGTACAAACTTGAGCTTGGAAATGAGTCTTAGAATTAATATTTTATAAGCCACTATTATTGATATGGTGATGAGGGGTTTAAACAATATGTATAAAGTGCTATATTCAAATTTTCTTGCTACTAATATAATTTAAAAAATAAAAATAAAAACATTTAATGCCAATGTTTGCTCATAATCTCAATCATTTCAAACACTAAGTACTTATATAACTACTACGTGAGCCCTCAAGTCATGCTCTCACTTTAAAGTAAAAGGGATAATCTCCTCAATATAAGCTTTTGTCTATAAAAAAAATAAATATTTGATCGCACAACCCTAAGCTGCTTGCCACTTTTTCAGTAATTAATGCCATTTGGCATAGCTTTACTACCGTTAATTGTATATATTTTTTCTCTATATCACCGTGATTGTTACCTTCGTCGTTTTGTGTCCATGCGTATAGATAATGGTTAATGCCAACGCCGTCCGACGTTGCTACCCACATATGTTACACATGATGATATCCTTGTTGATCGGAGACATATTTTGACAAGGCGAACTCTACAGATTTTTTTCTTTTTGTTAAAAAAATGAATTCTTACTATTTATTTATTTTAGTTTTGTTATATTTTTAATATTACGCGAAAATCGAAGGAAATGCATTTTGCCTCAAGATTTTCTTTCTGATATATATGAGCGTATTGACAAGTATTAATTTGTGTTTTAAGGTTAAAAAATAATTACAAACATTATTTAAATCTTCATGTATGATTATAAATAATCAAATATATAAGAAGATAGTATTGAAATATTATAATTTTGTCATTAATAGCCACGTACATATAACATTCATTTTTTATCATTTAAATTAACGTATCAACAAATTAGGGGAAGGTTGTGTAATTTTAACAAACCTTAGGAATAGATGACAGCAATTTTGTGAATAGAGAGATATCAAATGTAATTATATTAAATCTAAAAGAAGTAAGTGTAATTGAAAAAAACAAAGCAAGCACATGGTACACCTTTTGAACAACTTAAATTGCATATTCAACATATTTGTTCACCGTTTCAAATCAAAACATAGGTAAATCATTTGTGAAAAGGAAAATACTTGGTGGGACTACAACATTTTCGCAGAATACAACAGAATTACAGATGGAGTTTATAAGCTTTACATATGAATTTTTCAATTACAGATAGATTTATAGATGAAAACATGTTGTCTGGTATTTTTCACGTCTATAAATGTTACAAATGGATTTGTTTCCATCTATAATTGGCTAAAAAAAAGGCTTGCAAAATTAGCACATTATAGATGAAAAATCGGTTTGTAATGAGAGAAAAAATAAAAAAACATTCATCTCCACCGCCATTGCCTCTCCGCCATCGTGCATCATCCATCGTTTCTAACAACCCTTTTCTCGATGCTACCCCAAACAAACCCAAATCTTTCTAAAAACTCTACCACCACCATGTGCCACCATCATTATGTCCTTTGCCGTGCCATGCCAATTGCGGTGGTATAGCCACCCAAGACCAAATAAAGCACCAATGCTCAGGATGTATTCTCTTCAATCATACACATTAAAAGCTAATAACTCAATGAAACCCACAACAAAAAAAGGCAAAAAATGAAAAAACTAAATCGATTGAAAGTTAGAAAATATTACCACAAACGGAATGACGCAAATCATTTGCAAAATGGAGGCTCTGGTGGTCGCGCTACTCAAAGAAGACGGCAGTGGTGGTTGTTTTCTATTGGGAGAGAGAAGTGAAAATAGGAAATGGGAAGAAGAAAAAGAAGGCGCCATGTTTGTAGCCACAATTTTGATGTTATAGATAGATTTTTTTTGTTTGTAATTCCTTTAATGAAACGAAATATGTTGTTTCATTAAAGAAATTACATATGAAAAATCTATCTAAAATGCGCATTTTAAATATGGGCCTTCTTAATATCGTTCATTCAGACATATTTTTCGTCTATAATATATTGAATTTATTTTAAATCAATAATTGAAATAAAAATTCATTCTGTAAATCCATCTGAATGTTTTGTAAAAAAAAGTATTTTCTTTCATTATCCATCTATAATTTCCCTCTATAACAATCATATGACATGCGGCGCGAGTTTACACCAACAATTATAGATGGATTTACAAACTTTGCCAGATAAAAAATTCCCACGTTTTCATTTACTCATATGTAAATTTTCTGTATCAAAGACGGAAAAAATCGTCTATGCTTAATAAGTTTCTAATAGGGTAGTAAGATAAAAGTGTACAAAATGATCGACTTGTTAAATAATCTGCATTATTTGTCATAAGGAAGATTGGATTGGTATGGTCAATTCAACTTGTCCAACCAGGAATTGATCCCTAGTTCTAATCCGTTAACCTCCAAAAACCAGAAAGTTAAAAACAGAGAGGACTAGAGAGAATCAATCAAAAACTGATGAAATCGGCCCAATTCACCTAGTTGGCCTTTTTTTTCTAAAAAATTATTCTTGTTTTGATTGGTTAAATTAATGACTACTACATCTCTTACTCTTTTATTTAAGTGTTTGAGATTGCTATGAAATTAGTATATTACTAACTCCATTCAAATCCATAAACTAATATATGACATTTATTTAAGTGTTTGAGATTGCTAAGAAATTAGCAATGTTTGGTTTATTTATTTATTTATATTGATTCATGTTCATTTTTAGTCTATAAGTTTAGTTTAGGTTTGTTGTTGCCTAACTAATTTTGTTTACTTTTGAGATTTTGTTTATATTTTTTTGGGAATAGTTAAACTTGATAAGAAAATAGTAATGTAGCTTTAGTTTATTCATTTAATTTTATTTATCCTTACAAGTTTAATAATATTTTGTAAGTTTAGTTTGGTGCAATTTAAGGTTTTGCTTAACGAATATTGTAAATTTTAAGATTTTAATATGTTTTATTTATGAATAATTAAGCTTGATGACAATTTAGTAATGTAGTTTTAGTTTGGTTCAGCAACCTTTATTTAGACTATACAAGTTTAATAAAAGTTTCTAAGTTAAATACGGTATAGCTTAAGATTAGAGATTTTATGATAACTTATTTTCTAAGAAAATAAGGTTTAAAGGATTTCAGAAATTTAGTTTAATTTATACTATAGTTTATGGAAAAATAAAGTAAAAACTATGTATTTATTTGGTGCAGCCTAGTATTTTGTAAACATTTTATTTAACATAAAACGGCTAACTGCTGGCCAATTTGCTTGTGTTAGACATGTCACATGTTATAGTAATACGTTGCATTACTAAATGTGCAAAGGGATAAAACGTTTAGCTATCAAACGTTTTAATTAACATAATTCATTTAATTGTTAGCCGTATTACATTTATTCAAAAAATGACGTATAATGGTAAATAATGTCAAGACGGATAAAGATCGTAAATAACTTTTTTGTTTTTGGTAAAAAAGCCTAAAACTCATACAAGATAAAAAATTATTTTCTCGTCAAAATATAAAATTAAAAACCATTCTAACAAAGCATTATGTTGTGAAAAATATTTCGTGAACTATTGAAATTTTTGGAATAACATAAAAAATATTATTGAATAAAATAAAATAATATAACAAATTTACCTATTTAAAAAATTAATTTATATGTGACATTATTCTAATAAATAAATTTAAATAAAAATTGTAATTGTATACCATTTTCTCACAATAAGGTACAGGTGGACTTCATTTAAATTTCATAGTTTGGTAGGGATTTAAATTTGATTTTTAAATGTTCAGATGTTTTTACGACGAGTAGACTTCATTTTTTCCACCTGGTTTACTATTGGATCAAGATTCATGGAATTTTTTTAATTAACACTCTATTTAGTTGGTAATATTAATGGCTGTAATATTGATATGAAATTCTAATTGGTTGTTTAGAATATAGACGGCCTCGTTTTAATTCCTTTTTTTTAATGCCAATTACATTGGTTTCCATTTTGCTTTTTTCTTGAAATTTTATCATCATTTTCCTTCTTCTTTTTTACGTGAACATCAATTTTCTTTGTATGAGAAGGAGCGGTGGAAAAAGAAGCCCATTATCTTGAATAAAGCAACACTCGGGAACAGCGAGGGAAATATTCTAATATTCTAATGTATTATGTATATATAAAAGTAAATAACCTTTTGTGGACCACGTGGAGATCGCTTTGAAAAACTAATTAATAGATATTGAATTAATTTGACACAATATTGAACCCCGGAAAATATGTAACATCATCACTTGAGCTCCCGAAGCCTTGAATTGACTAAAACTAAGGCAAGTTACCGATACATACCACATGACAAAATAATTCTTCTTCTTCTTCATCTTCTTATTATTATTATTATTATTATTATTATTATTATTACTATTATTAATATTATTATTATTATTGGCCAAGGATACTAAGCACCAATAGAAAGAAATTTGCATCAGCATACATAATATTATAATTATCGACAAAATATCATGTATAATACTCGATCATAAGTCTTTAATCATAATAAACAATCCGCATCACAACATTATCATATATAAAACTTAGTGTGAAACACACACACATATATAATAAAAAAACGTTAATACTTGACAATATACCTCTTAAAGAATGCTACAATTAAAATATATCAACATAGTACAACAATGCTGTTACCACATATAATTACATGACATATACAATGAACAACAATGCAAGATCAAAGGATCAATTAAGCACAGAGCAAATTGATGAACAACAAAAATTGTTAAAAGCTGAATTGAGTCTAAAAATTAAACAAACATTCAAATATATTTATCTTTCTTGTTTTATTATTATGATTATTTTGGATCTTACCCCTCTTAGCGAACAAGCTTAAATAATCGAGTTACAAGTTTTATATTTTGGAAATGTGACGGGCAAAAAATGTATGAAGTTGTGTTCGACTTTTTTTAATATGTATATAACTATTTTTTGTTTTATAATTATAATAATTTATACGAGTGGCAGTAGTGTATGATTTTATTTCTCCTTCTATCACTTTATGGTATCAAAATTAAAATAAAGTTCACACGTGATTTCACAGAGTGCATTGAGTTATTTTTTATTTTTATTTTTTATTAACAACGGGGTGGAAGCCCCAAAAAATAAAACTAATAAGCAACAGATTTCCTAGGGAAATAGGTTCTCATCAAGTCCGACTGAAAGGAAAGAGAAGCAAAAGGGAGGAAATCAAGGAACGCAGGACCATTCTCCAGCCTATGGCCATGCTTGGCAAAGCTGAGTTATTTTTATTTTTAATCACTTTAGAAATACTAGTCATATCATATTTTGATAAATGCTCTGTAACACAAAGTCAATTTTGTACAATTAGATGAACAACACTGATTAATCATTTTACTCATGATTTTTGTCCAATTTATACTATATTTTCTCTCATTTGTTATTTTTACCTACTTTCTAATTGATTATTGAAGCGTTTATGCAAATTTTTCCACAAAATAGGCTTGTGCTAATTAGTAATACTATTATACTTTAAACTTAGATAAAAGAATAACGATTGGTGGATAATTTGTTATATAACAATGTTACAACAATACTTATAATGCTATTTTATCTTTTAGTGCATTAATAATATCCACTATTACTAGAAGACAAAATAAGTTTATGAGTAGTGTTATAATATTGTTATACAATTTTATTGTGCATTTAGCACTACTCTAATTCAAAACCTCAGATACATAATCCAATAACACCGAGTAAAACATTTATACATATGATCGATATGGGATAAAACATAACTTGTTTGGCATATCAATGTCACTGCTAATGGATAAACAAGTACATATTTACTACCTCTTTTCTCTAATAAATGTCCATTTATAAAATTTTATTTTTCTATTATTATCTGTCTTTTTAAGAATTCCATATAACATTAATTATTATTTTCTCTTGATACCCTTATGTGAGATATAGAGAGTTAGTGGATAGATTAAATATAAGAGTGTTGAAATAAGTGATAAAGGTAGTATTATAAAATATACTTAAATTTATTTAATTTTAAATTCATCTAATAATTTCCTTAATATACATGCATAAGTGAAGATGAACGCTTATTAGAGAACAAAGATAGTATTATATATATAGGGTTCATCATGAGTAAAATGATTAATCATGTTGTTACTATTGAGTTAGATTTAAGTTGGGAAATTTAATTAACTCCTGGACCAAATTTTTGGGTTAGATTTGGGTCATATTTTAAGTTGGTTTGATTCAATTAAAAATCAAATATTACTTTAAAAACTAACAATGAACTATAAAACTTTTATATTGCAATTAATATATTATAATTAATAGGGTAAATAACACTCTCTACCCTTGAGGTTTATGAAAATGACACTTAACCCCAACCTTAGAGGAAATTGACACTCTACTTTATTGTCTTGCCTCACTAACTACTCATTTAACAATGTTTAAGATATATATATATATACATTTTTACATATTCTATAATATCCTATAATCCTATTATATTAATGTTATCCTATATTATACAATAATAATACAATTAAAAACTTATCAAAAAGAAAGTTTTGTCACATGACAAATTTCCTTCAATGAAAATACAATACATAATTAGTTTTTCTAACAAAATTATAACACACTATCAATTTATTATAATATTTTGTCAAATCATTTTTATTATGGCATAATATTATCAGAGCCAATAAATACTATCAATTAATACATAAATACTATTAATCAATCATTTCTTAATTACATAATTAGAAACCTATTCCAGAGAATTTTGACATTTTGAATTTTCCTTCAATGAGAATATATGATTATTTTTAAAAAAATCTGAACATATCAACTTATAATAACATTTTATCAAACTTAAAAAAATATTATTCATCAAATCTATGTTTAGAAATGCAATTTTTTTTCGATGAAAATTATATACATCAAAATTAAGAGAAAAGTCATTTCTCTCGGATATCTTTGAAGGACATCATAACGTGTTATTTAAATATATTTAAGGGATAGTTTTTAGTACTTTTTAAAAAAAAATCGTAAAAAATAATACAAATAATATTACTAAAAAATAATAAAAAGGAAGTGGCTTTCATACTATATCTTTTGCTAGGATGTAATATAGTTTAAAAATTATAACTAAAAGTGTTCACCGAATTAAATTGATTTAATAAACTAAAAAATCTAACACAAATAAATAAAATTGATTAGAATTTGTTTGGTTATTTACTTTTCATATTTGTGATACTTCAATTTAAAACTCAAACATATCACTCAACCATTCGATCATTTACACCTTTTTAATTTATTTATAAGATTTTAAAATTTTACATTTAACTATCAAATTTGTTAACATATCTTTTTTATTTGTGCTTGTTTAATGTAATTATCTTTTATTCAAACATATAAATTATTTCAATATAATTTTTATTGAAAAATAATTGCATTTCCAACACATGGATTTCACAAATAATAAATTTTGAATTTGATAAAATGTTATAATAAATTGATACGATGTTCAGAATTTTATTTTTTAAACAATCATATATAAAATTCTTGTTAAAGGAGAATTTGCAATGTGTGAAAGTTTTCTCTAGAATAGTTTTCTAATTATCTAAATAATAAATGATTGATGGATAGTATTTATGTATTAATTGATATTATTTTTTGTTGTGATAATATTATGCCGTAATAAAATGATTTGATAAAAAAAATATAATAAGTTGATAGCATGTTCATTTTTTAAGTAAAAATAATCATCTATTGAATTCTTATTGGAGAAAATTCAACACATGACAAAACTTTCTCGATGATAAGTTTCTAATTATATTATTATAATAATAGTATATTAAATGCATTTCAAATATACTTCCTTAATCTGGCTGATCTCCTGCGGTTCCTTAATCCAGTTAACTAATCGCACGCCTGGCATAGCACCGTGTCCGAATTACTTCAGACAATGGCAATACAATTTGACCACGAGGTTTCTTACAATCTTACTTACCTTTTGAATTAGTATCCTTCCCGAAGGTTATGTAATTTCGGACTAAAATCCAAAATGGTGTGATTTGTACCCCACGATACTACTACTACTACTATTATTATTATTATTATTATTATGAAGGTATTTTGACGGCAGTTCATGGCACATCACATAAGATATAATATGATAAGCAAATATAATACGTAATGAAAAATGTTATTTATACATAATGTATGAAATATAATATAATACATCTTATTTATCATTGGATAGATGTGGATCTTATTTGGATGTGATACACACCCCATCCAATGATGGGTAAGATGTGATGAGTCGACATAGTGCTTATATATTATGAGTAAAAATAACATAACTCTACGTAATAACCTTATCTATTTTTTGGTACAAATAACGTATCATATAAGGTTGTGTTTGTTTCAAGATAAATTTAGTTATTCCCAAGAATAACTATTTAGGAATGATGTGTTCCCTTATTTGTTACAAGTTATACAAAATTATTCCCGAATATCAATTATTTTCTGAAAAATGATTTTCCCATGATTTAGTGAGATTTCATTCCTACGATGAAAGGTGGAAATAAAAATTTTCCATAATTTGGGAATGATGGTTATTAAGAATAAATAAAAAAAATATCTCTCAATTATTTGACTTTCCCCATAAATTTCATTTACCATTTTCATCTAACTTCATAAATTCATTACTCTCTCAATTTAAAATTTTTGTTAATTGTTATATTGATCAAGATGAACAAATTTTAAAAAATTTAATTGCTAATTTTATATTCTTTTCTAGAAGTGTAGTTTTTTTATTTTGGATTATAATAATAATAAATGTGTTAGTATTTTTTTTTAAATTATGATATATATTCTCAGAAATATATGTTATAAAATAAAATAAATTTTAAAGTTATTTATAGGAATCTCAACAAATAATTCTGAAAATGTTTAATACTAAATAAACAATGTAATTTATTTAAAATATTCAGAAATAACATTTTTAGGAATGTGATTCCTTATATCATAATTTTAAATCTCAAGACAAACGCCCCCTAACTTAATACCTTAAACCAGCTAACTTTTTTTTAGTTACAAGGCTAATACCTTTGGAGGTTTCTACCCGAACAACTTAAATTTGCTCGCTGCAATTTTAATTAGTTTTATTATAATCTTGTTTAACTACCTTATCGTTGAGGGCAAGGTGTCCACATTTTGAAGCAATTGCCAACTTGATTGAATTACTTAGCCACATTCAATTAATCACAGGTTAATGCAATAGTTTAATTAATTATAAGAATAATTATGCAATTTGCAATAAAAAACAATACAACCACTTCTGCATGTCATGTCAATATATATATGTTGGGATAGGATTACCCCGCGAGTAATATCCTCTAATTTCCTCTGTATCACCCTTCTTTTATTATTCTGTACACCTGAGCTTATAATTATAAATATGGAGTGTGGATTCTCTTATATTAATTTTTGACATGACGTGAGCATATTTTAATTCATATCCTTAATTAAATTAAAAGAAAAACTGATCATATCAAAAAATAGGAGAGTGTGGATCATATTTGGACATGAGTTAAGGGGATTATTTGGTAAAACGCATTAAAATACTTCACTTCTGAAGTAATTAGTTGTCTCAAATCATATAATGTTATTTTAACATAAAAAATTTAGTGTCATAATTAAATACTCACTTTAATACTATTAAAAATGATGTTCATTTATCCATTTAATAATAATAAAATGAGTATATTATTAGGACACTCAATTTTAAGTGTTAAAATAATACTATTTATTCTTAATGGGATTCATTGGCATGTGATATAAAGAGGCTAATATTGTCCAAGTACCATTTCCACTTTAACGCTAGATAGCAGCAGTTGCAGCACAAACGGTCACATCATTGCGGGCTAATATTAAAACAAGTCATACGTGACATTTGATCGAGTCAGCGAAGTATTGTGGCCAACCCAAATTGGAAACTCTGCCTAAAACCATCTATTGACTCACGATAGCTAAAACTTCACTTTTGGTGAACACGTTGAAGTTGAATATATATATATAGAAGGTTGTATGCAGCAAGCAAGTAGAGTGCAAGATGACAAAGTCCAACCCCCAAGATGATTGGTGAGAATAATATCACCCTGAGAAGCTAAAAAGAATCATATTAAAACGGTGGAAGGAACCTTTTTTAAGTTGTTTGTTTGGGCATATATGCTGGGCAACGTAAAAAAGAATGGAGGATTATATATATTAGTTGTGATGGTTACCTCAGCTAGATTTTACCATGGATACAGGGCATTGAGTGACAAAATAAACTGCTCTATATGGACAAGACATGAAGGTAGCAAAACGTAACATCATACCGAATAAGTTCTGATACTGCATTAAAATTAAATTAAGTTTGAACTAGGGTCTAATAATCTAATTCAACTACCCTAGACAGTGTATATATATTGTCCAAATTATTATAAGACAGTACCATATGCCACATACCATGGGGAAATTATTAAGATTATTATTCAAATTTGAAGGCTGAAAATAATTATGAACCCTACAGACCTGAGTTGTTGATTATGTAAGCTGGCTATACTACAGTACAAATATTACTACGATGTTGATTGCCCTGTGATCAAGTGCATGTCTATGCTGACGTTTCAAAGTGGACTGTATAATTGATATTCAATTCGTTATACAGTGCAAGTGCATGACTTGTGCGCATTTTTTCAAACACTTGTGGCCCATGCATGTAACCTGAAGTACTTCGAAAACAGTTATTCAACCCTTTTGTAGTCACACACTGTGGAGCATGCTGTGATATCAACTCTCAAAATTTCGAAATCAGGGCCCTAAGATAAGAACTGCTGGATTCTATAAGATTTTGCTATATATATATAGCGCTCCAAGTTGTTTTGTCATATAATTAAACTAACCATTTGAAAAAAGGAACTGATATATATATACAACCCTATTGGCTTGATATAGCTAGCTAGTCAATAATAATGAATGTATATCACGAGTTAATCACAAATAATTTTCTTAATCATGACGTGCTAGCTAGTTATTCAAGACTTGTTGAACATGACTTAGCTAGTTGGAGAAAATGATGTGAAATATCATCTCTCGGGTGAAAAATAAAAAATAAAAAGATACATACATACATCCTGAATTTTCATGAATGAGGAGGAATTTCCAAGCTTTCTATAGTTTTCGACCCCACCATATATAGCAGCAACCGACACAATGCAATTTTATCTTGCTTTAAAATTGAAAGACTTTATTAGTGAAATCCTGCCTACTCGTAATAGTCTCATATATCACTGAAGATCATTTGGGTAAGTAATGTTACTTTACACAAACTATATTACATCAATAGTGGACATTAAAAAAAAAGAAGAGTGATGCAAGAGACATATCCTATAATAGTAGTTGGGGTCAAGACTAAAGTATTGAATGTCTATTTCTGATATGAGATCCATATCCCGTGTATAAATGATATTACTCAAAATTCTTTACTTCTCATTTCTCGGAGTCTCAATTTTCTGATTGAATTTGCTAGCTATAGACTTCACGGCATCCCTGATAAGAGTGGATATTAATTGGCTCAGTATGTACTTTCTTTGAAATGGTTTTTTTCATGCTCTCATATCAATTTATGCAATTCCAACAGCCAACAACAAGCATGTCCCCCCTCAACCTTTGAGAATCTGGTTGATATTCCATTAAGTGTTTTTGACTTCTGGTTCTGGGTGGATATATATTCTTAATATACATTTTATATATACACAGTCAAAGCACCGATATGCATATCACATATTGCTATCTACACTAAATTCTAGGTGGATTGCATTCAATTATTTTGAATAATATAATTTGGAGTTAAAAGACTGACATAATTAGGAGTGGATATATTTATATACGTACAAAATCTGGTCCCGGTCCACCCATCACTAACAGAGTCTTCTCTCTCATATCTACTTTTTATATCTGCAAATAATATTATTCATTATTACCAGGCAGCTAGAATCAAACTATCCATGAAAGTTATTGGGCAAGGTATGGCATCTCCGGATTGAATTAATCCTGATCTTAATCGATGATGAATTGATAAATACATCAAACGCTACAAATCAATGAAAACATCACAAGGTAAACGAAGGCACTAAATGCAGACCAGACTATACGTACAGGGTTGTTATCCTTACTAAGACTAAGAGCTTTTGCTACCTTTTCAAAACACGTACGTCTTTTCTTATATATATATCGCGAGCTAACAAAACTTCTCTAGACGTAGACAACCTTTTATGTCATAACACACTATACATCTTTAAGGGTGTGTTACATTTAATCAGAGAATAAAAGTGGGGAGAAAAATTTACATAATATGATGTATAATTTTATATATATAATTAGTTTTTCTCGTTATTTTTAACTCTCAACCCAATATAGCTTAAGCAAAATTTGTTTTCCTACACAATAAAAGGAGACCAAATAGGACGGTTTGATATGATAAATAGTTTTTGTTGATCCGACACAATTAGTTCGATTCAATTATTCAAATAATGAAATAACACCTGTATATATATATATATATATATATATATATATATAGATTATAAATGCATGAGCCACATATATGTGACTAGTATCGCTCCTCAAGTTCACCAGAAAATGACAACACCTATTAATTAATAATGTACACCCTCATTATTCGCAAGAAAGCAGAGGAATCGCAACACAACAAGTAACCAGGCACAAATGATAACACTAATGATATGCTTCAGCAAGTTAATAATCTAACTATCTAAGAAAATGTATGTCTAAATGACACCGCGCAACCTATCCATCGCTATACCTCTGTATTCCGCCCTACTATATATTTTTGTTATTTTAACAAGCCATCATCATAATATTAATTAATTCAAACGTAGCTTAGAAATCTATAACAAAAACTCATGTCGATGCCCAGTTGAATATGATTATTCATACGTACGGAGGAGTAGGATTGCCTTCTAGCTTGTAACAAACTCGATATAACCATAACCGATGTATAATATAATAAACCATACCACCATTATCGCAATATATATTCGTATGTGCGGCGTTTAGTGAATCTTAGCTATAACCCGATATTTCCATGACAATATTTGTTTAGGTTCATGCAAAAAAGTAAAAATAACTGCGTCGATTTTATCTTTACATACTGTCATGTAAGCCATTTCCCGTTGCAATTTCTTTCATATATAAATGGCGATAAAAAGACGAACGTGTCAACGTGGAAGTATTAGTGATAGTAGTATCATGTATTTATTGAGAATTGAGAAATTAGTCAGAAATGGTTTTTGATTTACGCACCTTTTAGTTATAGTTAGTTTTGGTTAGCTTTGTATATATAAATAGGAATAACTGTAAGCATTAGTTTGTGTACTTCTTTTTTCATCAATGTAATTAGTTTGTGTGGTTAATTTTTCATCAATTCAATACACAAAAGAACCTTTTTTTTTTTCTTCTGCTTTCTCACTTCTCACTTCCTTTCTTCTTCCTGCCATTGTAGTTTGCAAAAGTTTGTTGGAAGCTTTAGTTGGTGTTTTATTTTTGTCCCAAGGTAGTGAGACAAAGATAATAGAGATGAAAATATGAAAACACTATCTCTATATTGTTTGGTAGTGGAATACAAAATATTATGACCTGTTCTATCTTATTTGAAACATGATGACAAGACAAAAATTCATGATAAAGGCATTATTTACCCTTCTACACTCAGAAGCCACCAACCACTGTTAGACCACCGCCACCACCACCACCAAACCACCTATGATATAATGAGGACAAAGAGAAAAATAGTAAATATATATAGTGATATTATTGGAAGAAAAAATATTAAATTTCTGTCTTCATATCCTGCTCTACTGTTACTCCATTTTTGCGGTACAAAATTTTTTGGCATTGTGTCCTGGGACAGAAATTTTTTTTTTTATACCTATCTAGGTCAAATAGCTTTGTATCTCTTGTATCTATATTTTTGTCCCAAGACAAAAGCCAAGTGTTACCCTTAGGGTTTTAAATTGTGATTGTAATCATGAATGTGATTGATTGTTACAATTGTGGATAATGTCATCGGATGCAAATTTGCCACTAATGCAATGTGAAACTTTTGTGTGTTACATACAACTTGAAATAGACCTTGTTGCACTAGTTGTGACATAACTGTGAGGCTACTTATTATTGCGGTCTTGATGTGGTTACACGTATTATAGTCAATATCTGTGATTTAAAGTTGGACCGAAATTGCAATGTAATCGATTGTGACCATTCCCACAACTATAGTATTACAATCACATCATGTAAAGCGGTTCACAGTTCAAATCCTTGGAAGTTTCAATGCACAAAAGAAAAAAGAAAAATGTTCAGATGCTTCTTAAATTATTGGATTGGAAAAAACTTATGCCGTTACTTTTAAAAAATAAAAATTGTTTTCAAGTACATTCAAATATAAGTTTTCTTGTACACCAAAAAAAATACCAGTACCCCAAAAAAATATAAGATTTCTTCTGAGAAAATCATAACATTTTCTTCTAAGTTAGATTTGCATTAATTATATAGTCAATACTGATCAATTTCTTATGTTAAAGATTAGATATATAATATTACCAAAAAAAAAATTGATAGTGAAGGACTTAAATAATTTGCATAACGATAGATTTAGACTTCATTGATCTGGCTTCAAAATTCTGATAAAAAAAATGTGCAACACCATTTTTTTTTGTATTTATGGAATTATATTAATCGCTATGAGATTTAAATTTAGCGAAAAATTACGGTAGAAATATTTTCACTATGTAAAGATAAAATTACACCTCTCTCTAAATATAAGAAAAGAACAATAACATATTCTCTTATATTAGGAGAATACATTTCTCTATAAAAATAAGAGAAACTCTTACAAAACACTATATATATTAGTGGATGATCCGTTGTTCTCTCAGAAACCAAATGCAAAGCTCTCCTTTTATAGAGGCTTGAAGTTACCTGTGTATACTATAATTATTACATAGTAACTCTCGTGATTTAGTGCTAAAATCCTTCACACGTGTACAATAATTTTTACTTGCACGTTTAAAATTTCACCTCTCTTCACGTGTGCAGGAGAAATTCTACTTAGCATGTTTGAAAATTCTACAAAGGTGGCTGTATGCCACTCACATCATATATCACTGAAGATCATTTGGGTAAGTAATGTTACTTTACACAAACTATATTACATCAATAGTGGACATTCAAAAAAAAAAGAGCGATGCAAGAGACATATCCTATGATAGTAGTTGGGGTGATGACTAAAGTATTGAATGTCTATTTCTGATCTGAGATCCATATCCCGTGTATAAATAATATTACTCAAAATTCTTTACTTCTCATTGCTGGGAGTCTTAATTTTCTGATCGAATTTGCTAGCTATGGACTTCACGGCATCCCTATAAGAGTGGATATTAATTGGCTCAGTATGTACTTTATTTGAAATGGTTTTTTTCATGCTCTCATATCAATTTATGCAATTCCAACAGCCAACAGCCAACAGCAAGCATGTCCCCCTCAACCTTTGAGAATCTGATTGATATTCCATTAAGTTCTTTTGACTTCCTATTTCTGGGTGGATATATATTCTTAATACACATTTTATATATACACAGTCAAAGCACTGATATGCATATCACATATTGCTATCTAAACTTGCAGTTATATATATATATATATATATATACTAGTTGTTTGACTATAATTCAGGATGATAATAAAAAATAGTTTATTGGCCATTAAAAAAAATAAATAATAATTTATTTAAATATATTTTATAAAAATTAAATATATAAATTTATTTTGAAAATAAGTTAATAATTAAATGAATGGAGAAAAATATAATATGTATTATTCTATTTTATATCTTATTTCAAATATCATGTTTATAATAAGGCTGAAAAAATCTCATAGATGACCTATAATTAATAATAAAGAGCCTTTTATGAATATTTTGCATATTTCAAAAGTTGAAATTGTTAAAAAATGAAAGAGAATAAGTGGATAATTTAATTATATCATGAGTATTTATAGGAATGACAATGAGTATCCATGAGAAGGGAACATGTCTCACACATCCTAATTTGAAATTTACTAATTCCATCCACATTTCCGTCATGGTCCCCATTAGGATTATGGATTCTCATTCCTTATCTAGTGAGATTTGAATCCCCATAGGTATTCATGGGTTTACAAAAAATTTTCAAAAAGAGAAAAATTAAAAATATTTTGAAATTAAATTTTTTTGAAATTCAAAACATAAATATCCACAAGTAACAAATACTATTAATAACATAATCCAAATTAAAAATGTATCCAGAATACAAATCTAACAAAGATAATTGAAAAAATGAGGGTGTGTTATCCTATCCATACTGATTAACAAATGGGGACTTTCCCCCAAATCATCCTCAAAAAGACAAAATCTATCATCATTCTCATCCTATCATTACGAGTAATCCCTATGTGTATCTATTTTCATTGGATTTTTTTGTCATCCTTAGTCATTTATATCTTTTTAGTAAATTAAAGTATTCAATTTATAAAAATATAAAAATATATTTTCTAATTAATAAATAATTAATAAATATATTTAATTTATGTGATTTCAATTACACTTCCTCTCATTGTACATCCTTTTAGTAGATTAAAATATCAATTTTAAAATACATGTTATAATTAGTAAAAAAATCATATATAATCCAAATTTATGTCATCTCAATTATTGAAGTAGTATATCAATTACATAATAATTTTCAATTAAAAAATATTATAATTATTTAATTTTTTAAAAATTTATAAATAATTAGTATCATTATCGAAGAAGTATAAATTGTGGAATTTATTTTTAAAAAATATTTTAATTTTAAAAAATTTAAATTTTTTTTTTAAATATGAAACAATTGTGAAATTGACAAATTGAAATGTTTATGTTTCAAAGAATTTTATATATCATTTTTAAAAGCTATAAATTTGAAGTTAGAAGCTTTTCTCCTAATCCGTCCTCATTTATAATTTTGCTCTCATCCCTATCATGGATCATCATTCCTAATTTCTTATAGAGATTTGAATCCCTACGTGTATTTATGGATTTATTAAAAAAAATTTTAAAAATGGTAATAGAAAGGATAATAATACAATTAGCATGTATACATTATTGATTGATATGAATATCAGCATCATAGTATTAGGCTTATAAAAAAAGTAATAATATAATATAATTTATTATTAATTTTTGCTATGTTTCTTTTTTTGTATGTAATAATAGCCTTTTTGTCACTTAAATAGTTGGCTTGGGATTTAGAAAATAAAATCAGTAATCTATCGATAATTATATTTTTCTAAATAAAATAATATATTAATAATGATTATACCTTAAAAAAGCAAACACAAATATGGATTGTATATAGATACAAAAATAATATTTTAAATTTTATCAATTAATTTAAAGTTTTAGCATGAGAAAAGAAAAGGAATCAATAAATGCATATATTGGAAGAAAAACAATCAATAGATATACATATATCAGTATATTCGATTCACATCAAAATAAAAATGAATAATAGTTAACAATTAATTTGTACAATATTAATGCATAATGGAAATTTTAAATAAAAATATAATTTTATTCCAAAATATTATTCATCCTCCATAATTAGTGTTTGTAAATGGAATTGAAATTATAATTTAATAGCTATATATATATTGAATTCGACAATCTTTAAGCCTTATAAAATAATGAAGAAAAAATAAATTGAAGAAGGTGGAACAACATAAACAAATTTCAATGGAAATTAGCTTATTTGTCTATATTATTATTTGAATCATCAGCTAACTTGGTTGTGTACTGAAATGACTCAAGAAAGTGTTATTCTCAACACAACAACAATTCACTCTCATATAAATGTTATGCCAAACAAATGAGCAAAACAAAATCAAACGTAAAAATAGAAGTAAAACCAAACACAATTTTCAATCATTCTTTGTCCTTAACATTTACTACCTTAAGTTTAATGAAATGACCAGTTGAGATAGTCCATCAATAGCATCTTCTTTACTTAATTGTGGCTTCAGATTCTGAAAAGAAAAAAATTATAAAATCATTAATACTCATTTATAAAATAATAAAATTAATCTCAGATTTGATAAAATGTTTATTAAATTATTTATGAAAAATATAATTACCTTTGCCACAAAGGATTGGATAATACGATTAACATATAGTTTAGTGGTTGTCTCCTGCACAAAATATAGAAAAAGACTATTAAAATATATACATAAAATAAAAGACTAAATAAACATAGAAAAACCTCTATATGAAACAAAAAAAAATCACAAAGAAGAAAGGTAGAAATAAATTAGATATAAATAATGAAAATGAAAAGGATAAATAAATTGTTTTATTTTAAGAAAACTCCAAAAAATCAAATATTTATTTCATTGATGAAATATTTAAATGTATAAAATAATAAAATATATATACAAATTAAAAATACTAAACAAACATAAAAAAAATGTTGTATAAAAAATCTCATAAAGAAGAAAAAAGCTTCAAAGAAGAATGGTGGAACATTTAAATTTTCTAACGTACAAATTCTTATTCCTTAATATAAATCATGAAGAAGAAAATTAAAAGATTAAGAAAATTAATGTATTTTGAGAAAACTAATAGATAATGAACAAAGAGAAATGAAAAATATGAAAATATGAGAGGAAGAATGGAAGAGAAAGAAAGTTATAGAATAGAGAAGAGAAATGAAATGAGATGTTAGCATTTCAAACTAAAGCCTTTGAACATTAATATTATAAATTATTATAGATAGCTACAAAATCTTGTCCCGGTCCACCCATCACTAACAGAGTCTTCACTCTCATATCTACTTTTTATATCTGCAAATAATATTATTCATTATTACCAGGCTGCTAGAATCAAACTATCCATGAAAGTTATTAGGCAAGATATAGCATCTCCGGATTGAATTAATCCAGATCTTAATCGATAATGAATTGATAAATACATCAAATGCTACAAATCAATGAAAACATCACAAGGTAAACGAAGACACTGAATGCAGACTAGACTATACGTACAGGGTTATTTCAAAACGTATAGTCTAGTAAAACTTCTCTAGACGTAGACAACCTTTTATGTCATAACACACTATACATCTTTAAGGGTGTGTTACGTTTAAATAGAGAGTAAAAATAGGGGAGAAAAATTTACATAATATTATATATAATTTTACATATGAAATTAGTTTTTTCCTTATTTTTAACTCTTAACCAAATATAGTTTAAGCAAAATTTGTTTTCCTATGTGCGGCATTTAGTGAATCTTAGCCATAACCCGATATTTCTATAACAATCTATTTTTAGGTTCATACCAAAAGTAATGATAACTGCATTGATCTTATCTTCATATATTGTCACGTAAGCCATTGAATAATACTCTATTCCTGTTGCAATTTCTTTCATATATAAATGGCGATAAAAAGACGAACGTGTCAACGTGGAAGTATTAGTGATAGTAGTGTAATGTATTTATTGAGAATTGAGAAATTAGTCAGAAATGGTTTTTGATTTACACCCCTTTTGGTTATAGTTAGTTTTGGTTGGCTTTGTATATATAAATAGGAATATCTGTAAGCATTAGTTTGTGTGCTTCTTTTTTCATCAATATAATTAGTTTGTGTGATTAATTTTTCATCAATTCAATACACAAAAGAACTTTTTTTTTCTTCTCCTTTCTCACTTCTCACTTCCTTTCTTCTTCCTGCCATCGTAGTTTGCAAAAGTTTGAAGCTTTAGATAGTGTTTGATTTTTGTGCCAGGACAGAAACATGAAAAATATTATTTTTATATCATGTTTGATAGTAGAGTACAAGATATGACGCTGCCTCATATCTTATTTAGAAACATAGAGACAAGACTAAAAATACATAATAAAGACATTATTTACCCCTGCCCTTTGCCATCGGCCACCGCAATTGGCACGATCACCGACCACCAAATCACCCATGATAGTGAGGACAAGAGGAAAATATTATATATATATATATATATATATATAGCGATATTATTGGAAAAAAAATATTAACATTTTTTTCTTCATGTCCTGTCTCAACTGTTCTTCCATTTTGGCGGTACAAAAATTTTCATTGTATCCTGTGTAAGAGAATTTCTGTATTTTGTACCTATCTCCATAGTCAAACAAGCTTTATATCTCCAGTGTCTCCATATTTCTATCTCTGGACAAAAACCAACTGTTACCTTAGGGTTTTAAATTGTGATTGCAATCATGAATGTGATTGGTTGTTGTAATTGCGGATAATGTCATCGGATGCAAATTTGCCACCAATGCAATAATGTGAAACTTTTGTGTGTTACGTACAACTTAACATGCAGCTTGTTGCACTAGTTGTGACGATTGAGAGTCTACTTATTATTGCGGTCTTGATGTGATTATATGCATTATGGTCAATTTCTGTGATTTAAAGTAGGACCGCAATTGCAAAGTAATCGATTGCAACCATTTACACAACTATAATATTACAACCACATCATGTAAAGCGATTCACAATTCAAATCCTTGAGAAGTTTGAATTCACAAAAGAGAGAGAGAGAGAGAGAGAGAATGTTCAAATGCTTCTTAAATTATTGGATTGGAAAAAACTTATGCCGTTACTTTTAAAAATTAAAATTATTTTCAAGTACATTCAAATAGAAGTTTTCTTCTGAGAAAATCATAACACTTTCTTCTAAGTTAGGTTTGCATTTATATAGTCAATACTGATCAATTTCTTATGTTAAAGATTGGATATATAATATTACGAGACAAAAATATTGATAGTGAATAATGATAGATTTAGACTTCATTAATTTGGCTTCAAAATTCTGATAAAAAAAATGTGCAACACCGCTTTTTTTTTTTTTGTATTTATGGAATTACATTAATTACTATGAGGTTTAATCAATATCCTTATAAAATCCTAGTATACTGGTATTTTATAGTTATTTATAGCTAAAATTGTAATATGTGTATAACTAATCTAATTTATTAAAAAAATAGAAAAATAGATATTCAATCACAACCAACCATTATATCTAGAAAAAGCAAAAAAGATTTTTTCGTATCTTAGTTATTCATTGCATGGTTCTTTTAGGATCCAATCAAGCCCCAAATCGGCATATTTCGATTGCATTAGATATTTTGTGAGAAGACGTTACGCATTGATTGTATTGTGCCAACCTCCAACGCTAGCCACAGCGCTTAATGAACGATCACATTACGTCGATGAATAAATCAATGTAGTATGAATAATAATATATCCCCTTACACATCATCCAATAAATCTTCATATATATTAAATAAATTAAAAAATTACATTGAATTATTGTCTGGAATTTTTAAAAAGTAATCAAAACTTAGTTCATTTATTATTTAGGAGAATTTGTAGGAAGATGAAATAGGAAAATACATCATTTTCCATAAGAGAGATATATACAAAGACTTGATATGTATTCACTCAATTTTATTCTATCTTAAAAAATATATATATTAAGAAAATAATAAATAAATTTTGGATAATAGTAAAAATTTATATAAATGGACAAGATTGCCCTCTTTAAATATAATTAATTATATTAAGGATAGTTTTGCAAAAAGTTGTTTCCTTAATATAATAAATGGATAAATATTTTGAAACAAAAAAATTAAAAAAATCTGACGCATGGAGTGAGTATTTGAAAAAAATGTAAGGTTAAAATTAAAAATAATAATAATTGCTCATGAATATGATGTTTCATGTAATTAATTATATGAAAATTAATTTATATTTGGATACGTTAACTTAAAAGTAATTTTAAAATAATATTTTTTGTTTAAATTGTATACAAAAATATTTTCATATGATAGATTAGTAAAAAAAATGAAATAATTTGTTTATATTATATAGTAGTTGATATTTATAATTAACTTAATAAGATATCATGATTCTATAATATCAATTTTTATTTATAAGCAAAAGTTTTGAAATATTAATTTTGATTATAAGCTATTTTTGAACATAAAAACGTAAAACTTTCGATTCATACTTTGCCAAACATGATAGATTTTTGCAAAAAGAAGTTTTTTTTTTACCATAAAAAGCTAATTTTTTATCTCCTCAAACATGCATTTAGTCCAGAAAACAAAAATAGATGTACTTTGGATAAACCTCTATTTTATTTTTAATATTTTAATAGTTATATTAAAAATATAGTTATAATGAATGACAATAGTTATCTATAAAATTTAAATATTAGATAGACCATAGAACCATTTTCTTTTTTTTTTGGTCGTAGAGCGCACCTAATAATTCTTCATCAGCCTATTGTAGACTCACTTGCATGAATGCTGAACAGACATTTGGGTTTGCCAAGAAGTTAGGGATATGGACATAATAATATAACTAAGAAATAAAGTAGCATGGTAGGTGAACTGGATAATGGCCTAAGAAAAAGAAATAGATCTGTCCCAACAAACGACAAAAATAAATGATGCTAGTTTTATGCGGTCCTGATTGTGATTCTGGAATATGATGCTCTGCTGTTTCTAATTAGATTAGTCTCACAAACATAAATGCTTTGGTTGCGTTGAGCATTCTCTTTCCCTGCTTCTAGATATCATGACCAGCCTTGGGAGTGGTTTCGGATTTTTTCCTATTTTTTTGGTTATGCTTGAGATTTCATTTTATCCCTTCGATAGCCCTTCTTACTTAGCTAGGCAATTTCATTATTGACAAAGAAAAAAGAAAATTAAGAAATTGACTATGGAACTTAATTTCGTGATGCATGGTTAAGAGTTTAAGAGTAGAAATGCTTCTCAATATGAAGATTCTTCCACTTGAATCGGTTCGTCAATGACTTGGCAATAAGGGAGAATCTCGGATTGTGTTGTGGTATTGTAAAAACCATATTTGGGGTTCCGGTTGAATTCATACACATCTCATATCTTGAGTGTGAAGAAATAAATTATCGTATGTGATATGCAATTATATCTTTATGAATTGTAAAATTATATAATTTGAAGTAACTGCAGATGTAGGTTGGAGTTCTTTTACTATTATAAACAATAATATTATTTTAACACTCATTTATGAGATAGATGATTGATGAGATAGATGAAATAGATAAGAATTAATTTAATAATAATGAGATGAATATTTGAATTAGATATTTAAAAGTGGGTGTTAAAATATCATTGTTATTGCAAAAATGCTTGATTTTCAGATTTCTTACAAATTAGGGAAGTCAGATAACATTAACTTAATGAGTTCAGGTATCGGAGATTTATAAGGTACCGCACACTCAACTGTTTACGTGTTTTTGAGAGTGTTGATATGATAATTTTAAAAAGGCTAGTTTAACAATCAGCCCTGGTACGGGGTTGACTATAATCAGGTCGGCTAATATTTTAGTGAATAATATTGTTAATATGTATTTACATATATAGAAAAATACCATTAATATATTAAAAGCAGACAATTTTTTTTCCTAAACATTATAGCGAAAATGAGAAATAGGGACACAAAAAGTCCAAATTATTTATTACTGAAGAGTGAAAATAAGGTTATGGCTTTCCATGAGGATTTAATTTTGATGTATTAATAGTGTAACAATGTAAAATAAAAATGGAATAAGAGACTAACTTGACTCACATTTTGTAATGTTAGAAATTAATTTGACTCATTTTAAAAATCAGAGATTAAAATGACTTAAAGATTAAAATGAACATTAACTCAAATTATATTTTTAAATATTGAAATCAAAATAGGATGTTTTAATTTTAATTAATATTGACCATTAAATCTAAGACCGAATGGTTGAGGTTTTGGTACTTTGTGGTTCCAAACATACTTCGAACCGCGTGAGAATCCACGTAAATGTAGAATATTTACTCACTAAAAGAGTTCGATATGAACATAACATTACTCTATTGTAACAGTATTGGGCCATGTAAAAGAAAGTAAGAAGCCCAAAGATAACTTCATTGTTAAACGTGACCAAGGACTAGAGTATAAAGAGCAAAAGCCAAAAAAGGAATAGAACAATACGGAACTATGCTCATCTAAGTTGTGGATGAGCCCAAAACTTCTTATATAAAGGGACCAAAATATAATGGAAAATTCAGAATATCGTGCAAACCTTTTTCAAGTTCCTTTGGGCCTCTTTCTTTGGGCCCCTTTTCCTAGCCACGGGCGAGCAAAAACATCAAAAGTTCCTTTTATATTTTATTTATGTCCTGCAATGCTGGGAAACAAAATATGCCGTATTCCCACCAAGCATGAAAAATGCCACATGCGACAGGTGTGGAAGCTTATAACAAGCCCCATTAAAAAATTCATGTTTTAATTTAATTTAATTTAATTCTGGGTGACAATAGAATTATACAATTTTAATTTTAAACTTTGTTCGGAACATATTCATATTTTTAAGCCCATTTAACACTAACCCCATATCAACGGTTGGATATCTTTCAATTGCTCAGATTTTGCCATCGCAATGATGACATTGACTTGACAAATTTACATTTCTCATACAAACATTTGTTTGGGTTTTTCTAATCAAAATCATTTGGACAATAATTTCAAAAAGATAATATTTTACGAAAATGTGTGATTTTTAAGTTGTTAAAATATGAGATCCATTAAAAATTTTATAAATTTTTTAATTGGAATCCTTATATTTGTATGATTTTAATTAAATCCTAATTTATTTTTAATTAAAAACCTATTTATTTTTAATTAAATCATCATATTTATATAATTTTTGTAATAGTAAATATAAAAAATCAATTATATTTATTGTCTACCAACACATTATGATTGAATGAATGTAAACGAATAAACTTTTATTTTCATAGAAGATTAAACTCTATTATTTTATTTGATGAATTTTATGATAGAGTTCATATGATAGATAATTTTTTATTATTAGTTATTAGATTAAATTATTCAATAAAAATAATAATTATTTAATAATTAATAATAAAAAATTTATAATAGACACAAAGATACGGTATGCATCTCATAATTTATCATTTTTATATTCTTGATCAAAAAGTTAAGAAGGTTCACGCCTCAACCGACTTTTGGCTTGTAACCAAAACAAACAAACAAAAAAACCTATTTTTGGTTAAATAAAGAGAAGTTTCATCACTATTGTGATGTCTACTTTTGGCGGTTACAGCTACCGCCAGTTTTCATTTATTATTCCCTCTCTCTCTCTCTCTCTCTCTGGACTTGCTATACCAAAGTCTGATTTACCTTAAATTTTGCAAGGACTTACAAAAATTAGGGTTCGCCTCTCAGTTTTGCTCCAATCGCCACCCATTCAATTCTCATCATTTTTGCGTGCAATGATCCCAAACATTCATTTTCTCCTCCTCCTCTTCTTTTTGGTTTCATTCCCTGGATTTCCCATGTGTTCCCCAAACATGATTTGATTTTGCTTCTAAATCTTGAAGATATGAATTTTTTTTTTCCTTTTCAAACGAGACGTGAATTTTCAATCTAGCAGCTTCTTAGATTTCGATCAGTTTTTTTGTCTTGGGTGGTTGAAAATCGTTACGATCTTGCACGCAAAAATGATGTCAATTTTGTGGGTACATGTTATGAATCAGGGCTTCATGTGAATCCATTGAAATTCTTTGTGGATCCTATATAGCTCACAGGGTAAGACTTTGGATACACGTAATCCTGGGCTATTAGTCAATCAGATAAGGTTTTGGTTGCTTCAGACATATCGAACTTCTACTGATATATGTCATGTTAGTTTATGCTTAAAAAGTATTATTTGATCATATGTCTTGGTTGAATTGGATGGGAAGATAATTTCTGATCCATCCTCACTCAATTGATGGGATCTCACATGCACTTTTATGAAATTAAAATACTCCTGCCACTGGAAGCTCATTTATCAGGGCATTTAACTCTTGTTAGTCACATGAGGTGTGTTCTTCTTTTATTGTAATAATTTGATGATCACTGATCATATATATATCCTTGTAAGGATTAGACTGTGAAGGTATAGCTATAGGATGTAGAGGGAAAATATTTTTGCTGAATCTCCCTGTTCTACTGTTGCGTGGGATTTGTTTATAACTGACTGAAATGGTTTTCATGCTATTTATTTATAGTATGCAATTTCTCACAGTAGCTTTTTTTTTTTTTTAAGGTGAAAGTGAGTAATTCTCTTCTTCCTTCCTCTCAATGCTGGATGAATTTAGTGTCTTTTTCTCTGCATGTGTTTTGTCATTGTACCTTTCTTATGACAAATATTTTAACCAAAAGTGAATCAAGCCATTCCATTAGATGTGATGGTGGCTTCTACTTTTTACCAAATCCATTACATTTAATGATGATAGAGTGGGTGTCTAATTGGACACTTACTTTAGGTGTTGAAATTGCAATCCTCTTTCTTATTTATCGTTCATTGAGGTCCACTATCTTATATCTGATTCATTCTCTCATGGAACCATGACATTGGTTGTGTTCTTTCCATAAACACTGATAAAGTTAAGCATTGTTTTTCCTGCTTATTTAGTATCTTAGTTTATAAAATTCAAGGTTGATTGGTTTGCTATTCAATGTCATTTGGTCAATATGGAGGACAAGAAATGGTATGACATTTGAAAAACAACATACTTTCACTGGCCAAGAAATAGACCTGCAGATAAAGAATGAGCAGGAGTGACAGATTGGGTGCCTTATTCGTGATCAGATATAGTTAAGTTGGTGTTAGAACTGTTGATAATGGTGTGAGTGAGGCTGTGCTGTCTAATCTTCCTTTCTTTGGATTCGTCTTTTTGTTGGATTGCTGTGCTGTCTTTCTTGTTTCTCTGTTTTATAGTTTCCTCTATTGTGGTTTTGTTTGTTCTATTTTGTAATCTTGGTTGCTCCTCCGAGGCTTGGAGTTAAGCTGCAGTAAGCCAGATAAAACAAAAAAAAAAAGATGCTTTAATCCCTCTATTTGCAAACTACCTGATTGATTAAAGTCTTGAAAACATAACATGTTTTATTGTCAATTTTTTTTTATTCAATTTGTGTGGCAAATGTAATTAACTTTTCAGATAAATCAACATTTATTCTCTTAAATGTTACTCCTGAAATTGTTACGCAATAATATTTTCTCTCGTAAATGTTTAGGCGCACCAAACATAGCTTAAGAGGTGAAACTAATATTATACTAAAACGGCTTGTAAACTGTTTAAATGAAATGGGTCCCTTTCTTTAAAAAAAAAAATACAGATGTCAGATGTTGATTGGTGGTTCTCTAAAGTCTCGACCAAGTTTTATGTTTATTCTAGAGAATAAGCAGAATTTATCGAGATGTTGATGGTGAAACTTACCGTATACAATAGCCGAAAAAATCGGTAAGTTTGCTGACCCATTTTCTCAAGAAAATTAACGTGTCACTATTTATAGTTGGAAAATACTCAACCCCTTTCAGTTGAAACTTGAAAGATTATTCAAGATTATTACGCGTGTTGATCAAAAGAAAAATTATTCTGCGTTAATTATATTTCATATTTAACTTACTCGAAATTCAATTGTCACCAATCACCATAATTCAATTAAAGAGCATCCATGCCTTGACAATTGCTTTCTATGATATCTTTTTTAAAAAATAAAATGACCAAGAGACCAACCTCACACAAATAACACTTCCCATTCGTTTTTAAAGTAACAACATGATGAAAGCACCCAAAAAAAGCACCTTCGGGATACGGTCCTGATCCCTGCCAGTGTTCTAATCAGGTTCTCAAACTTGTACAAAGTTACATCACTAATATCCTATAAATCAGCAAAGAAGTTGTTTGAATCGCCTATGGCATGTCCATTAATTGCATGCTTTCTCTTGTTCCCTGCAAAAGGTAGCAACATAAAATGAAGTACAAGATAATATTATAGCATACCATGTCTTCGGGTATATGCAATCCTTATTACAATTAAATTCTATACAACCATACCCTTGTTAAACTTGAAAGAATCATCAACATCCATCTCGTCGTCATTGTCACTGTCAACTACTCCAGCTTCATTTCTTTGTGAGCTTCCTGAACCTTGTAGTATATTATCCAAGTCCCATAGCTGTGCAAAAGGAAAATTGTTGGAAGTTCAGAACGAATCTATTGGTATACTCTGCACAAAATGCAGACCTACATGTATATACAGGAACACACATGCAACCAATAATTTTCACAATTTTATAAGACCAACCCTCCACTATTATGATGAAGGACTAAACACCTTGAGGGAGTGACGGGAACATTTGGAGCCAAACAGTTCCAAATTGACCCAAAAAGCTCATAAGGTACAATACCTGTCATTGCAAAAGCACAAAATTCTGCCTTACACCTCAAGCTGAAGAAATTCTTATGTAGACCAAGTCTACATAAAGCTGTGGCAATTATTTCATATTTACTGGTCTAGTCAACACAATTTGTGTCGATTAGTCTATGTATGATTATTTCCTCAAGATGATTTATCGACTTTATACTTCATATAACCATTTGTCCCCCTTCTCAGTTGCAAATATACATTCAAATTAAGGACACTACTTTGAAACATCGATGAACATTAATAAATCTCACCTCAACATGAGCACTTAAAGTGAAAATTAACTAAACTCAAAACCCTAACCGCTTTTGAATCAACTTTATACAATTTACTCAAACTTAATTGCCCAACCCCAACAAAATTTCAAGACAAGCTTAGTGGTTTGCAATCAATAAAACAAATGTTGACTACAAATAAGCATAAAACTAATGGAGTGAGCAAGCAATTCCTATTAATTTTGGAGGGCAGAAAAATAAGAAAGATAAGTACCTTTAACATTTGATCATGAGCAATACTGCCAAGGAACTTTCTATCATATGAGAATGCTATAGGAATAAAAAAAAAAGAAAACCATGAGTCAAACTCGCAGCAAGGAAAAAGATAAAACATGCAAAATACATGCTTGAGCATGTATTGACTATTGAGGCTGAAATCATCCAAATAAAATACTGAGGCAAAAAACCACCTCAGCACAGCAAAGAAACCCAGAAATAAAATCTGCAGAACCAGTGGTGAAGAAATTAAAGCTGAACCCTCACACAGAAACAACTGCGTTAAATGTTGAGAGAAGAGGAAGAAATTATATATTACCTAGACACTCAACAGGATATTCTGAGTGCTCTGCAATTGGTTGGATGACTCTGTTGGGTAATATCCCAACCAAGCTGAACAAAGAACATTGGAAATTTGGAATGGTGAACTAAAGAAACAAAAGATTGAAAAATGATTTTATGACTGCAAAAAACTCACTTGATAATCCCATTCTCTGATCCAGTAATAATCCTATCTTCATCAAGCTAAGATTAAAAAAGAAAAAAGAATTCAAGAATTGATTACATGAGTGGAAAAGCCTATTGATGCTGAAATAGTCCTGTTTGGTTATCCACTGACCTTCAACATAGCATCAATAGAGTTAGGCGATAGATCAACGAAACGGTCACTGTAAATTGAAAACCATTAAGCAAGAACATCAGTAAGAAGAGGTAGAACACAAAATTCTAGAGAGAGAACAACCAAGCAATGTCTCTCTTCCATAAACAGAATTATTTCCAACACACAATCAATTGTGACATTTTTTATATTCTACATCAAATACCTGCAGTCCTTGAAGCATCCCCATGAATACAAGAGTAGGACTCCAGTTTGTGATCCACAGACAACCTTTCTACCATTCTGATCACAATAAAGGTAAACATCAGTACCATAAAAACAATTTTGCAAGAGCACCTCAAAGTTGTTCCTTTTATTTTAGTTGTAATATAATTTTGCAAAGTGTTTCTAAAAACTGAAACCAAAATATCTATTTCACCATACATGTTTTCTAGTTTCTAAAATTGAAACGGTTCTTGAAAAAACAAACAAACGAGGTCACTTGTTTTCCATTTTGAAAGTAGGAATGGAACCAGAAGTTTTAACTCTTCAATCAACACAGTTTTAGTTTCTTCCTCATGGCCGTTATAAGAACTGTATGAAAAGTATCACAAACACATTTATTTGCAGCTTTGGTACTTCTATCCAGAAGGTATTAAAACAAAATCAGGTAGGTCACCAACATAAAGGTGTTTTATTTTTAGATGTCTTTGTAATTAAAGAAAAACCTTATTCCTTATATACTAAGATGACTGCAATTTCATTAATATGTTACTAAACAGAAGCTTAGAGGGAAACTGATTGAGGCTCATTTGTAATGTTCCAGTGATACACATGCCAAAATGCTTCACATAATGAGAAACAAAAATGTTTTGAAATAAGCAGGAGCAAACTAGTAGGATAGCAACAAAACATATTCAAACTTCAACACTGGACAATTTTTAAACTAATATTAATAAGATGAAGAGACATGTGCAAAACCCAGAACATATGTCAAACATGCACTATGACAAGGATACCTTCATTATAACAACAGACAATAGCTCATCTTCAGAAAATTCAGACTGAGCTTGTACCTGTCAAAAAAGCAGGAAGAGTTGGTCAAATTCAAATGTATCAAATAATGTGCATTTATTTTTCAAAAGGTATATCAGAAGACACTAATGTACAACTTACTTTATTTCTTCGTAGATTGCAAACAGATAGTGTCCCATCTCCACTTAACAATGAAAAGAAAGTTAAGGATAAAAGAATTTAGACTACATTCATAAGCCAAAGAAAGTATAAATTGAAATAACAATTTATAATTCATGAAGCATGCAGGCAATGTGTGCTGGTAGGGGTACATATAGCAGAAAGTTAACGATGAAAACAAAATATCATTGCAAATACATATTTCCCAAAATTCAAACCAAAGGAATATGTGCATGCTAATACTAATAGGTAATAACTGATTTGTTCTAATAAGAAAATAAACAAATTTATTATTCAATTCCTGTCAATAGATGCTAAGGGATTGACTCAGCTAATGGGCAATCCAAATATAGACAATCAATATGGTTAGAAAACAGATTCTCACTATTACTATTTCTACAACAGTTACTACGGCCCCAAAAGTTCTTTTAAATTTTTTCTTTTGGGCTAAGTTAATATGGATTCAACCTTAGAAGTAAAAAAAACTGCTATACGAATTGGAAAGTAAAGTATATGGTTGTCTCTTGCACTCATGGTTTCTTTAAAATAAAGTGCAACTGTGAATCTGTAAGTGGATTCCACCACGAGAATTTCAAAAAAATAAATTGATCATTGACATTACGGCATCATTTTGCACCATAAACTTTCAGAGAGATTTTACAATCAGCCCCTAGTCTCAACAAGGGTAATTTTTCTCTTCATGATATTTTGGGGCAGTTGAAGAAAGTACTTAATTTACTACCTTGTTGCCAACAGTTTCATTGCATCAGATGCAAAAGTCATGTCCGAAATGTAGTCTTCATGCACATCAAATGAATTGCAACAAGAACGCTCTCTGGTGTCCCATACCTACAAGTGGGTGTAGAGTAGAAGGAACAGTTACTGTAGAAGGGATATAACAGTAAAAAATATAAAAGGAACACAGAGAAAAGAAAAGACGGATGAGTGACACAATATTCAAATAAGGAATGTCCAGAAGAAAGACTATCAGCTGCACCTTACCACTAAGTGTTGAAAGTAGTAGTTATAAATGAGATCAACAATTTAAGTATTTTTAACATAAACTTTCTTGAATACCGGAACAACAACGAATTGCAGCAAATCCTAGGGTATTGGACCATTGTGGTCCAAATACTTGCACGACAATGAGGAAGTGACAGTACAATACCATATTCTCTTTCCTTTTCAGACCATAGTGTTTTCAAAATTAGTTGAAAATGACTGATTAAGTTCAATAATTTGTTGACACATGCAAAGGTTATGAAAATCTGAAAACTAATGTGTAAATTATCACTTATCACTCTTCTCCTAATATCTCAAAACAAACTGGATCCGAGCAAACACAAAAGCTAAAAACGTGAAACAAACCAAACAAGTTACCTTAATACAACCATCATCATCTCCTGAGGCAACAGTTGATTCTGTCAAGTTTATCAATCTATTAATTGCAGCCCTACAGACAAACAAATACAAAATTCGAAGCAATGAGCGTATCCATGAACAATATAAGCAAGCCAAATCATGAGAGACGCGCAATCGCAAGCAAAAAATCCACCCACTCATGGGCATTATCAAGACGGGCAACAGTAGCTCCAGTTTCCACATCAGTAGCCAGTATGGAGCAATCCGGAGAACCAGTCAAAAGTGCTACAAACACAATCATAATAGCCATTTTAAACCCAACTCATCCTAGTGAAATCACTCAAAAAACATAAAAAAAAAAAACCACACAAATAAAAAGGAGCACAAGCAACAATGTAACATGCATTACCACGCCCGCCATTGATGAACCTAGCAGCCCTGCAAGACTCAGTGTGGGCATGAACTTCCAACAGCCTAAAATGTCCAAAAAAAAAAAGAAATTGAATTGGAATTAGCAACAAATACAGTGAAACATGCAAAATTTGTAAACAGCATAAAATCAACATTCGTGTATCCAACAAACAAATATTATTATTATTATTATTATTATTATAAAAGCAAACGTTTCGGAGTTTTCACCTCACAGGCTCGCTATCAGCACTGTAACGATATCTGGAGAGACACAGAATTTCAGTATAATTATAACCCAATTAACTGAGAGAGAGAGAAAAAAAAAAATCCAATGACAGAAGAAACAAAGTGACTTACAGGTGAAGGTCGCCGTTGATGAGTCCAGCAGCAACAAGATTATCGGAGGGATGGAAATCGATGAATGCGAGTTTTCCTAGGTTTATTTCCGTCATCACTGTGTTTTTTTTTTTCAATTGAGAGCCAGTAATGCTAAAACCTCAATTGGTTCGAGCTTCGGCGGAGTGGTTTGAGACGTTGGACTCTCTGGAGCTGTTCAGTGTTGCCTCCTTCTTACGGATAGGGCTTTACAGAGAAAGAGTTTCTTTTATCTTGTGGATAATGGTTTTTCTTAACCAAACAAAAATTCATGGGCTTATTGTTATTGGACAAGCCTCAAGGCTTTCTTAACATTGCGACAAGGGTCACTCGGTAAGATAGCTAGGGCCTTGTTCTTTCGGCCTGCTGTGCTTGTAGCATCTTGATCCCAGGGCCTTCTTTCTACCCTGTGCCTTTGGTTTTCGTCGTGTCTAGGGTGGTCATTACTGGGTCCAGCCTGCTAATCCGGGTTGACTCGAAATTTATTAAGATGGATTTAGGTTCTAATTTAACTTGATTGCATTTTTAGGTCAATCCTTCAGGTTTGGTTTGACCAATCCTAAATGAAACAATTCTTTTATAATTATACTTTTTTATAATAATTATTAATAAATAATAAGATTTAATATCCCAACTAATATATTTTAAATAACCTGATATTATTTTTATAATTATATATTTTGTTTTAAATATATATTGTAAAATATTTCTTGAATTTTATTTTTTACTTGTAAAATTTTATAATTCTATTATGTATAATGTCAAAAATTTTATAAGTTGTTTAAAAGTCAGGTAAAAATTGACCCAATATAAAATTTGATTAAAGTTGGATTTTGATCCAAACTAGACTCATCCATCTAAAAGGTTGAAAGCTATATTGTATGGTACGGGAAGGGCATGAGGTTGGAAAATTATGAAAAACATATAAACCATAAACAACAAATATTATTTGAATTTATTTTATTGTAATATTTTATGCAAGTAGACATTTTTTTTGTCTAAATCATATGTATTCTTCTATGGATAGAATTATGCTCGAGTTGGGGAAAACAATTAAAGTGGTAATTTTCTTACTCCCAAATTTTTATATAGTTATATACCCAAAACTCAAACACAAGGCCTCTAATTAAGATAAAACAACCCTACCATTTTATATGCGAGCTCATTGATTTCGAGCTAGTAAAAATACCCAGAGAGGCAAAAATTTATAAAGGATAAAGTAATATACTTTAGTATGAGTAATTCAATGAAATGACACTGTTACTTCGATATATATTTTTTTCGGTAATGCTGCTACTTAAACAATTTTACCTATACAATAATTGTTTCTAGAGAACAACTTTTTTAACAAAAAAAAATCCCATGTCGACCACCTTTCTTTTTCCAGTTGATTTGGAAAATAATTTTGAAGAAAAAAGTTCTATAGATTCATTATTGAAAGTGTAACCGACGAGTGTGTATATTAGTGCTTGTTTGCTTTGCAAAATGGTAACCCTAAACGTAATTTTAGTCATCTTAAACTGAGAATGAGAAATTTTAAATACATTTAGGAACTTAATTGGCAAGATAGAAATTATTTTTAAGGTGGTAAAACAAAATTTTGGTGAAAAGAGATATAACTTACATTTCAATTGACTTTATTAGTCACTTATTTTTACACATCTATCGCTATTAGTCACTTATTTTATACGTATCATTCTAACTTACTTTTCATTCTCATTCTAATATAATGAAATCATTTTTTATAATTATGTTTTAAAAGTGATTTTATTTTATTCCTTTCAAACAAAAATATTCCCTTCAACCTACTTCTGAAATATTAAAACCAAACACAAATAAATTATTTTCAAGTTAATTATTCCAAAAATAATTCTTTTCAACTTAATTCTTTTAAAATAACCCATTCTATCAGCTGGCAGGGTATGTAGAGTTGTTTCAAGCTATTCGGGTGTACAGTTGCATTCCAATTCAAGAGCAACTTTGTCATTTATGTTTTATCCAACTCAAGTAGGATGACTTTCAGTAAGAGAGTATAAATTGATTAACGCTATAAAATATGTTTACACATTACTTTATAATTTTATATTCTTTTGTTATTCATCTTGCAATATTTTATATATGACATAATTTTACCAATAATTATTTGAGAATGGGGGAACGTGAGGGTATTAGTATGGTAAGTCTTGATATTCGAATGGGATAAAAAAATAACAAATGCAGAGCTATGTAGTAACGATTAACGAGTGGCTTTCGTCAAAATGTTACCAAACTGCCACAACTTGACATTTTTCAAGAGAAAAATGATATCTAAACTAAAACAATGACATGTGTAGTATTTAAATCGAGTTTAATTTATATGTATTAATAATATATGTTTTTTAATTATTATTCAATCATCTATTGTCATATTATTAAAGGTAGTTGGTGTTAGTTATATACCCTAGAGTTAATAAATATATGTATCAATAATTTCTTTTAATGAAAGTTATTATTCTTTTATCCATATTTTATATTTATAAGAATAAGTCCATAAGATACTTGTTAGATATTTCATTTTTAAGAGTTCAAATATGAGTGATAATAATCTAGTACAATATCTTTAAAATAATTACAATTATAGGAATTCTAATTGGATGTTATTATTCAGAAGATCATCACTTATGTCTATTTTCATGATTGGTATGAAATATAATGAAGATAGAATAGTGAGTCTCCTACTATATAACATTAGATGTCAAAATAGATATGTGGACACTTATAGAATAAGTGAGTTGAACGTAACAAATAAATAAAGTTCACATGGTAATTTTACTAATGTCAATGAAACATTATTCTGGATCATATTAGTTCATATAATCCTTAGACCTAAGATGACGCGATTATCTTGCATGTAGGTAACTATAGTTTGCGACTTCCATATACTCATGCCATGCATTAGTATTAAACAGTTTGTGACTATAGTTGGTTATGTATGGAGATATATAACCAATCAAGATGGGATTTACTACCTCATGTAAATGAGGATAGGTCCTATGGATAAGGGGTTGTTATTGATCATGAAATCCTTAGTCGATATACTTGGACTTAAACAGAAAAGAGTTTATAGTTTATGTCATATTGATCAAAGAATAAAAAATAAAAAAACTCAAAGAATCTATATGATCTAGGCTATAGGGTTTGACATTATCCATTGCCCTGGTTGGATTGAGATCCTGAATGAAAGGATTTGAGTGCATGGGAAATATGATTATTGATTCATTAAAATGTTCTAATTGATACATTCGTCACTATTTGGGTGGTCATGGCATGTTGTGTGGGTGTTACCCATGACTTATGAGAACCAATGGTATTTTGAGAATTGTACTTTAGGTTTGGAAATGAGTTTTTTATAAGATCAAATATTTGATTTTGTGATCTCATTACCATTATGATGAACCTAGTTAGTCACATAAAATAGAATATGTATATGCCAAGAACGAATTAATTCTAATTAATGTAGTTAATTAGAAATTAATTATAGAATTGGACTTGCAATTGGATTGCAGGGTTGCTAGTACATATCGAAGTCAAATTCAACATGATGATAAAATCCTTAAAAAGGAAAAGGTTTTATATGTAAATCTATATTTTAGAAACCTATATCAAGGATATTTTGGTCTTTTTGAGTTTTGATTGATATAAGATATAGATGACTTATATGTGAGATTATGTTATTTTTTAAATACCAAAATTATATAAGTCTATTTAAAATAAAAATTATTTGAAAAATAAATTAATTCAAATTTTAAATAAGTTTTTTTTATTGAAAATCAATTAAGAATTGATATGCGACATAAATGTCATACCCAATTATAAAATAAAAAAAATCTCTAACTCTAAAAGAAAAGAATTTGACACATATTAGAAAGAGAGAGTGTGGCTCATGGTTTTAAAAAGGGGAGAAACCTTTTGAGTAGCCAGATCTCTATATTCTTAAAAAAACCTCTCCACCACCCACTCCATACTAATTTAGGCTCTCAAAGGCAACAAAGAACGGGACTTGGATAAAAAAGTTTCCTTGGCATATCGTGTTTGTGTGGACAAGCTAGAGGCCATGCGATTGTGCGGCTATGTATTCATGAGACGACAACTACTCTACGACTTCACTGGAAGAGGTACATGTCCTATTTATTCATCCTTACTTAACCGTTATGTTATCTAAATGACACAAGGTGATATCAACCTCATGAAATATGATTTCATTGAGAGTGTTTTCTTATATGAACGGTTCATGTGATGAAAAATTTTTGTTCACTATTGTTTTATATTCCGTTGTGTTAATCTTATGTTTTCCAACAATTGGGTCTCACATTTACTACTTAAAAAGTGTATCAAAATTAGGGGTGGAAGTAGGTCAAGCAACTCGTCGGGGGCCTTCGTCTACCTTTCATTCAACCTAGTTTGGCCTAACCTATTTAATAAATAAGTTAAATTTATACTTTTTAAAAAGTCTTTTTAGCATCGCTTCTTAAGGTAATAAAAATAGCTATTAGACCTAACAAGCTGACATACTTATATGATGATGATTATTATTATTATTTAAAAATATAATGATAATAGAATTAATATATTTAAAAATATACATTTAAATTTAATTAATAAGCCTTTTTGTCAATTTAAAAATATTTTGATATATTTAGAATATCTGTGATTTATTTAAGAGTTAAACATTTAGACTTTTTTTAAAAAATTAGGTAGATTTTACTAACCTCTATTGAGTTTGTAAAATAATTACACTAATATCACCTCTATCGTACAATGAATAATGCATCTAAAGGTCAATGTTAGGGACAACTAGAGAGAAATAAATATAATTTGTCAAAAAAATTTATAATCAAATAGAACTTTAAATAATCTTTCAGGCCAAATCATACTTTTAAAAATGCTAGGTTAAGGCCATGAAAAATGGCTATATTAGGTAACAAGCCAAGACTCAAGCTACCTTTAATTTTGATAATAGATCAAACCTATTTAAGTTAAAGTCTAACTTACTTCCACCTCTAATCAAAATTAAACTCATTCAAATTTCAAACGAAGGCATTAATGAAAATGCTTAAATTACATGTCGGGAATCACATTTTCAGAATACTATATCTAGGAATATTATTTTTGGATATTTATGAAAACTTTTTTGTTTAATATAAATTTTTTCTTCAAATATTTTTTAAGATTGCTAAGAATGAACTAAAAATTTGTTTATTTTATGATACATATCACAGGGGATATGTCATAATTTTTAAGATAGTCTCAATAATTATTTTATGATACATATCATTATTTTATATTTTTATTTAATAATTACCATTCTTATGACATGGAAATCTCTTATTCTCATTGGGAATAAAATCTTATCAAAGTATGAGAATATATTTTTTCTAACAATTTTTTATATCTAGAAATAATTTTATAAAACTTGTAACAAGCATGAAATATATCGTTTTCAAGTATTTATTATTGAGAATAAGTTAATAAACCTTGAAACAAACACACTTTGTAGCTTTGAGCAAGTTTATTTCAAGTCTAAGCTTAAAATAGTATAAAATAATTTCACATGATCAATCAATAGAATTTTATTCAAATGACAAATTATGGTGGATGGTTATGATAATGAATAGTTACTTTATGTGATTGATTAGTTTATTGATATCTACTATTTGAAAATATAAAATTATTTTATATTTTCAATACATAAAATTAAATTTGTAATTATATTTAAGGAAATTAATTTCTATACATCAATAATGAAAAAATAAATTCACATTTTAGATCAATAAAATTTTACTAAAATATCAAATCGTAATAAGTAATTATAATAATAAATAATTAATTTTAATAATATGTCAGCGTGATAAATTGCCATGGAATTCATATTACAAATTGAGGACATATTTAGTTTATATTTTTTTATTTTCTAATTTTAATTCTAGATTTCTGTGAAAAAAATAGTGAAATTAAGAAATGAAATCAAGAAATATAATTTTTCAAACTGTTTTTGCTATTTCTTTTGCAAGATGTTAAGAACAGAAAATATAACAAATAAAATCATAAAAGACAAATAAAATCCAAACCATCCAAACTCACCTCTCCAAACACCCGTTTCCAAACATATACCTGACATGATTAGAGAACTGGGGTGGGGTTGTGGGGGCATTTAAGTAATTTGGGTGCACATTTACTTACCGCCTTACGGTTGCAGGAAGTAGATTCTTTCATGTGCACAACTTTATTTAAACTTTATTTAGACACGCTCAAAGCTGGTTCTACAGTTTGATTTCCAGGCATTGATAATATAAAATTTTTATATACATTAGTGCATACAAATTAAATTTATTCATACACATTTACTAATATTTTTTTATGCATCAGGAAGCTGTTTCAGCATGATTAGTTTTCCACTGACACCACTTATAATTGATTTTGAGAGCTCAGAATCAATTCTTCCTGATTTTTATGCTGTTCGGATTTTAGACATTAAATCAATTTTGGCATCTAGAATTGATTTTTTATAGATGTGAATTTTTTTTATTTTATATCAGAATCAATTTTAGGATCTATCAAACATATAGCGTGTTTAGTTTTGTGTTTGTAAAATTAATTTTAGATGAAATCAATTTTGTTCAAATTAATCTTGTTAGAATTGATTTTAAGATAAAGTGATATATATTTACTAGTTTAATTTGAAAGAGATTTTGATAAATTTGATATTATTTGGATAGTATTGGTCAAAATTAATTTTAAATGTACAATTACAAAAAAAGGACAAAGTTTCATATTAAAAGTCAAAATAAATTATGTAAATGAGGATAAAGTGGGCATTTCATCATTAAATATTTAAATTTATTTAAGAATCATGTTGGCTCAATTGGGAAAGCAACAATTTATTGCTTCTAGTGAAACCTTAGTTTTGAGGCAAAATGGATTCTGAAAATTGTTCAACTACAAAACCAAGACCCTATTGGGTCTCAATTTTCAATTTTTTAAATTTTTCAGATTTTATAAAGGAATGATTGAAAATTTTAAAAATTATAAATTTAATTTTCAGTATTTCTTCACAAATCTTGAAAGTAAAAACTGAAACTAAAACCAAATAGCTCTAAACATCTCATTTTTTAACCAAAACCACGTTACCACATGTTTAGGTAGTAAAATTTTTCTCACTAGGTTAGAAAAAAGTGGGCTGAAAAGTGAATATGTTTATTTTGTATTTTTTTTTTGATAAAACTTTCTCACTTTTGTAAAAATTAATTACAATACAAGTGAAAAATATTAGCTTTTATATTTTCATCTCATATTAACTATTTTAAACTCACTTTTCTAACATTTTTTCAATACAAATCAATTATTTCAAAATCAATTTATTTAACATTAATTATTTTAAAACCAATTCTATTAAAATCTAAATTAAATAGACTTGTACATAGCCAGAATCGACTGTAGGGGTGAGCAAACACTTACAAAAATATACATATAAATCACTTTACATTAAAATCAATTCTATACGAAAGTAAATCTATATGTCCATAATCAAAGATGCTATTAGTAATCCATGGATCTCACACTAATTTTTTCGGTGTGTCTAAATAATCATTTTGACACTTTTGCCCATAGGAAAGTGTTTCGACAGGGAAGGGAAGGTACCTTTACTCTCTGCGCCATATTTTTCGGCCTCACTCCCTCACTACACTACACTACACTTCACTTCAGTTCACTGACCACTGTCACGTAAACGTCTCTTCCACAGCCTTTCCACTTCCACACTCCTTCTTCGGCTCCCCCAAACGACGCCGTTTCTCACCCTCTGCTTCACTCTCTCGCAATTTCCTACTCCACTCCACTTCTAGGGTTTGCTCATCCTAAAGCTGTGAGTTCATGCTTGCTAATTCTACGTCAAAGCCCTTCACATCTTTTGTTTTTCCTTCTTTTTTTTTAAACCTTTCTTGGTATTTTTTAGTGTCATTATTATTTAAATCTATTTTATCATTATTCGTGTTTTTAATTTTTCGATTTTTAGTATTGGACGATCACGCGATACGTTGTTGTTTTGTGCTGCATTGCAATCATTACATGCTGCTAGTGCTTGAATGCTCTCGTCTTGAACAGTGCAATTTTATTGAAGCTTTTGATTTTGGTTCTGTTCATAGTTTTTTTTTTTTTTTTGCATTGGTTCCTTCTGCAGTTTGTTTGCGCTTGAAGCTGGCGTAAGCTTTTTGTATTTATTTATTTATTTTGTTTGGTTCCTTCTGCTTTTTGTTTGCGCTTGACACAAGGTGAAGCTTTTTGGTGTTCTCTGTACAGAAAAAAAAGACCTTTTTGGTGTTCTGTGGTGTGTTTCGGAGCTTGTAGCAGACGTCGAAGTCATGCGAACTTAACGCTGCATGTGAAATATGAATATGGCTACTTGGCTAGTGCAAGACATATGCCAAAAAGTAAATTAATTAAATAAATTAAGTAAAATTAATTAAATAAATTAAGATCAGTGTAAAATTTTTGAGGAAAGATGGGATGCTAAATGAAAATCCCAACTTTATCATAGAAAGAAATTTTGTAACTTTTCTTTTGTTTTTGAGCAAACAGATTTGTTTGTTTGTTTATTATTGTTTTTGATAGAAAAAGCCAATAGGAACACATTTACAACCTTCGCTTTCTGAGCCTTAGCTTATTTTATTTTATTTTATCTTTTTCTTTTTAATATAACACGCAATATGTTTCATTGGTGTTTAAGTTTATTGGCATTTATGCAGATGGGATTTGTCCTTAAAAAGGATTGGAAAACTATATGCACTGTAAATAGCCCAGATCCACCTACAGAAATGTATGAATTTCTATCTTTCTGAAGTCATTAGTTTATTTATTTATTAAAAATAATTTTGGAAATCCAACTATAAGTACAATCTCTTGTCTGATGAGACAACTAGAATTTACTGTGTGGTCTATTTGCTGATGAGTTTGTTTGACGTGAAAATATTTGCAGATCATCCCATGATTTGAACATCACTACTATAATTCCAAAGATGAAAATATCTTGTCTTTCTGAACTGCCCCAGTTTTCATTAACATCTGCTCCAGAGAATAAATATGAGAAGAATGAGTGGGGGAGATTTTTAGGTTTCCTGCAAAGTATGACATGGTATGGTACTTCATTATACTTCCTCTACACCCTTTCTTTGTCTGCACTTCCTTTTATAATAATGAGTGATGACCAATTTTGAGCAGGGAAAAATATTTTTCCATTTACAATAAGAAACTACCATGTGAGTGATAGAGGTAGTTCATTTAGTTAAATATAATAGATAATGGATATAATAGATTAATATTAATAATAATACTTCAAAAAACAAAAGAAATTGAATGCAGAGAAGAGAACAATCACCGTCCGCATTAGTATACGTTGGTAAGAGGAGAGGCATTAACATGACAGGCTTCCAAAAACAATAGATGGCCATAAGCCAATAATCGACAAGTGATGACCAATTTTGAGGGGCAAAATTCCAATTGTAATTAGAAGCTGTCATGTGATAGATAGAGCTAATTCCTTTAGTTAAATAAAACAGATTGCTGGCCTGGCATGTATATGCTTGTGAGGAATTCCTTAATTTGTATTGGATGCTAAGAATGGTTTATATATATATATATATATAATTTTTCAATTTTTTCTAATCAAATTGTAGCTTAATTATATCAATCAGGACATGTTATGTCTCCTTATGGGAGACAGAGTTCCAGTTATGTCTAGACCCAAATTCTTCACTTTTCTGTTAAGTATTTGGAAGTATTTATTTTTAGGTGAACCGAGGGTATTCACTGTTGCAAGCAGTGACTAGTTCCCTCGAGGCATAGAGCTCACAAGTGTAGGTTTTGCCTTTGGCCTCAAGACTCTTTCCATACACACCGCCTGGAATTGAAGGCTTGGTGTATTAGTTTTCTTGGATATGTTATACCATTTTGCTGAACAGTGAACATCACCACTGTGCCAAACCCAATCACATGGAAATTATGAGAAGAGAACCCTTAATCTCCTTCACATTATCTTCTTTATAAATACAAGCATTTTTTTTATGGTTAATGTATTGATTTAACGAGTATATTTTCCCTCATTACTTTCAATTTTTTTCTTTATGGTCTGTTGAATGAATATGACCAAAACTCTGTTTTTGCAGGTTGCTGTTGCAAAGTATATGGATTACTATTTTTACATTCTGCCTCCTAAAACCACGGCATCTAGCCCAGTCAGTGTTGCCTATCAGATTGACAAGGATACTTGTCCAAGGGATTGTGAATCAGGTGTGCCTTCTATGTTCTCATTATATAACTAGTCAATGCAACGGAGTGCAAAAACCTCTCATGTTGTGCATACACAAAAGCACAACGATAGATCTAAATGATTGATGCACATTTCATTCTTTAGGGCATCATCTTGCCTTTTATCTTTTGCTTTGAGGTGGAGAATGTTCTTTGTAGCTTTAGCTTAGCTATAGTTTGGGAATTTGGATTTATTTTTTTTAATAATTAGTTAGTTACTTTCATGGCTTCCCTTTGTGCTATGGGGCGTTTGGATGGTATTTTGAGGGAAGAAAATGACTTTCTTCCCAAAAAGATCACTTTTTGTATATTTGAATAATTTTTTTAAAGAATAATTAGAATCTTAAAAAAATCAGTTTTAAACTTTTTTTTAGAAGACAAAGAGTAGTTTCTAAGGGGAAAAATAGTTTTCAGCTTTTTCAATTATATATACAATTTAAGTTTTATAATCATTTTTTTAATTGCAAAAAAACACACCCTTATTTCATGGAGTGCTGGTATTTGACTTACAAAGGGATTGACATGCAATGTTGCATGGTTTATCTTCGTAGGAGTTAACTTTTTTTATTTTGGGTTTCTAGGTGAGGATGTCTCATCCTTTTTGCGCTCTTTCCTTCTCTTTTAATAAAATTTTCTCTCTCTCTCTCTCTATTTAATAAAAAAAGTCTTGGTTTTTGCCGCTTATTTACATTGGTGAAAGTAACTTGTCCTAGATGATTCCTTAGCAGGTTCGCACTTGGCTGAGGAGCATGGTGGACCTAATACTTGCAATGCAAGAGGTCCATCAAATGGTGCGGATGTTTGCTCCTCGGATCTCAAGCATCCTCGACACAAAGATCGTTCTACTACTGAAAATTGTGACAGATTACAACCTCATGTGAAACATGATAGACTCTTTGAGAAAAATTACATACGGGCAGACCCAAGTTACCTGAAAACTCTTGGTCAGGTTCATTCTGGATGGATTTTTGGTGGAATAGCTGAGCTTGTTGATAATTCAAGGGATGCCAAAGCATCCAAGTAGGTTTTGTATTTCTTTGTTTCACTGTCATCTCATTTGCCTTTGTCAGTAAACTTGCTATCTATTATGGTTTAATACTTTCTTTAAAATGGATTTCTTCAAACTGCATTCATGAAAAATGAATGTGCATTGGAAATGTATGAACTGAACATACTATTAGTATCTTTGGTTTCCTGCAGATAATGTCAAGAAAAATTATGATTTTGTCATCAATTGTCTTACTTTGTAGTGTTCAGCCAGTGGTCTTCTTAGAGGTGTTTCTCTGGTAGGTATGCAGAGAGATTGGTTTGCCTTCTTACACGGGCCAATCTCTTAGGACCTAAATGTTATCTTTTGCCATTTTTCTTATGAGGATACCTTATCATCTCTCTGTAATCTCTTCTTTCTCATCAATCAATTTTTTAATCAAACATAAAAAATACTGATTTTTTCAAATCACCAACGGCTTTGAGATAGGTGAAAGGAATCTGATGACATATATGACATTCTGCACTGGGATTTTGCCTGATATGTATATATTTTTTCAGTTTTTATGGTGAATGACCTTTTTTTTTTGTAAAAAAGAAGTGAGTTGCTGTAAAATAAAGACAATGGTTTTGAAGGGTTTTGGGTAGTTTGATAATATATAATGGATTCGAAAATTAAGAAGGAATGGAGACAATTTTCTCTTTTTTTTTAATGGTTTAGATGTCAAAATGTGCCTGCTTGAAATGTTTTTATAAATGTATGAAAAAAATCTATAGGATACCCAATGCTTACCTATGCATCATTAGTTGAATTTTTCTACTGGAAGTAAAAAGCTATAGCCAATGGGTCACCCTTTCTCCTGTTTTGACTTTGATTCATTTGGAATGAAGGCATAGGCAAGTTTAATAACTTGATGCGAATTCTAAAAAAATCATGTGAACTCTTTGTCATTCTCTAATTATAATTATTATTGCTTGGATGTAACAGGATGGATATTTTTGTAGAGATGATAAAGATGAAGAAATCTGGGAAGGATGTTCCTATGCTGTCAGTTATTGATGATGGCCAAGGGATGAACCATGATGAGGTTGTGAAAATGGTATCTTTTGGGCACAAGCAGCCTGATAAAGATGTCCAGGATCGTATTGGCAGATTTGGTGTTGGTTTCAAGGTAATATGTTCACATTTGGGATAGGATTGTCTAATCAGCTTCTAATTTCTACATGATGTTCAATTAAGGGAGTTTCTGGGTCTGGCTTTAATGCATATTGTAAGAGTTGGAGGGTGTTACTTGCTTCATGCATTTAGTTTTAGGAAAATACTTGACAGCTAGAATTCTATTGACACAATTTTTACCAGAATGAGCTGGCATTGTCTTGACACAATTCTTATATTTGGTATTTAATTATAATTGGTAATAATTTCTTTGAGATTGTAAATTTTATCCTTTGTGTAAGATTATAAATTTTCATTTATGGTTTTCTTGCCTAGACAGGAGCAATGAGGCTTGGGAGAGATGCTCTTGTTCTTACCCAGACTGCTGATTCCAGATCTCTAGCTTTTCTTTCACAGTCATTGAATGAAGGCAAAGATGTATGTATTTCTTTTCTGTTATTTCATACATGATAGGTGGTGGGCTTCAAAAATCATGATCTTGCTTCTGGATTAGGCCCTATATCTGATAGACCCTATGGCAATTGGCATGTATTTTTTACTATGAATATTGATGCCATTTCTATTAACTTAATTGCTACTTCATTTAATGATGATTTTACCACAGAATATTGAGATTCCCATAGTTAGTTACCGCCGACAAGGACAACATATGGAAGTTGACACAAGTGTTCAATCTGAAGCTTTGGCAAAATACAACTTGAAAGCTATTAAGGAATTTTCACCATTTGATAAGTATCTTATTGGTGAAAAGGCAGCCTTGTTTTATGGTGGTACAGGAACACAAATATACATATGGAACTTAGATCGGTGGGGTCAGAGTGTTGTCTACAATGGCATGATGGACTGTATGGTCAGAGTTCTTTCCACCAAGGTGACATTTTCATCCGCTCTAAGAGGAGCCGTTCTCGTCAAGGCCAAGTTACTCAGAAGGTTTGACTCCAAAATTTGCTTCTATGAGATTGCCAGTTGAAACCATGTTGTTTGTTTCATGGTTTCTATGGTTTTCAGGTTCCACTGGATTATTCACTTCGAGCTTATTTAGAAGTCATCTTCTTAGTTCCAAGAATGAAGATATTCGTTCAAGGGACACTGGTAATTGCACTCCTGTGCTGTTTGAAATAATATTATCTTTCTATGTTATAACTTGTTCGGGGTTAGGGGAATTGAAAATTTAGGGCTCATTTTGTTCCTGTTTTCAGTTTGTATTTTCCAACTTGTTTTTGTTTTTCAGGATTTTGTGAAGGAAATTGTGAAAATAGGAAATGAAAATTGAAAGCTATTTCATTTACAAAATCTTGAAAACAGGAAACAAACCAAACAGGTAATGAAAACATAGAATAACAGAAAAACATGTTTTCAAAGTTTTGTGAAACAATTAGTGAAAACAAACAAAAAAATCGTGTTTCCGGTTTTTGTTTCATATCTTTGCCATTTCCTTCACAAAAACTGGAAACATGAACCCAAAAACCAAATAGATTCTTATCTTCTGTAAGCCTCCTGAGCTTCATTCTAATTGTTCCCCTTATCTTTGCTCAGGTTAAATGTCGACCACTAGCAAATTTTCTAACTAAAACTGTTATCGTAACTGGTGATGTCCTGGAAAGCGTGTTGAATTGATTCTGGGATTCAGTCAATTAGAATGGGAGCGGGCAAGCTGTGGAATATTTTTGTATTGGCATGGCCGCTTAATTGAGGTAAGGAGTTAGTGCATGGTTCTGGCATAACTAATACGAGGCGTTTGGTATGCCGCTGTTTACAAACTAGTATGCAGCATGGCCATGCATAAAGAGCTGTAACTCAAGATTGGCTTGTTTAGTTGAATTAGTAACCATTGAATATACATAGAATAGTCATGAATATGGAGATACTGGGTTTATGGGATAATGTTTTCCTATAGTTGAGGCATTCCAAATGTAGCCATCCAATATATTGGGTGAGTTTCATGCTGTTGCGAAAAAGTCTTGTGCATAAAATTGCCCCATAATACAACAATTACAACAACAACAAATGATCAAGCTTTGTTGAATGGGTAAGGTCGATTATTCGATTAGATGATGCTAGAACGTCTTGTTGTAAGTTATGTCTATAATTTAGCCATTAAAAATTAAATATTTCTTAATGGTTTTGCCTATGAGAAATAGTTATGTTGGGGAGAGTCTTTTTGCAAAACACTCGTCACTTTACCCTTATGCACACGAATTAAGGAACCCAAAATCAAAGGCAAAGATTTTCTACTAAAATATCCTTCCTCAATCCAACAAATGTGTCTTTATATTTCTTGATTATTGATTGCTTAGAACACCGCAAAGGGTAAAATTGGAAAGTTAACTACAAATTCTTTATTTGACAGATATTATATAACATTTTTTCCCCTCAAAAGTGACAAATGAAAAGATTGTAGGGAGTATTTCATAATTGTTGTGACTTGTGAATGTGAGCCTGGTTCTTTCTCTTAGCTATATGGATTATGGAATCCTTTAGTTGCATTTTGGAGTTCTGAATCATTGGAACATCGTGTATTTTGGGAGAATTTTGCTGAACAATTTTTTTTTTTTCCAAAACAAATTGCCCGACCCTAGAGGATGCCCTAGTTTTACATGTGATGTTATGTTGATGTCCTTGCCTTTTGGAGTACATATCTACTCTTCATTGTGTGGACCTTGAAGTCATGACCTCTTGGTTTGAGCATAAGAAATCCTGTATTGGAGCTTTTTGCGTTCAATTTTAGGTGTGGATTTCCTCACTCAGATAATGCCTATGTATTGTTACTTTAGTAATTTTGAAAAGGCTGCCTTGTGGTTTTAGCATGAATTCCTGTGTTGGAGCTTTCTTACGTTATGGACTGGAGTCTGGACTGTGCATTCTTAACTTGATTCTGCATAAGAACTGCAGCTTGCTTTTGTCTAATTTTTTTAGGCTTACAAGAGAGTTGGTGGCATGATTCATAATGCAGATGTGGGCCGCGGTGTAATAGGGGTCATAGATGTGACCAATTTAATGGTATGTTCTTCTCTGATTTCATTTCCTTAAAGTGTTATATTGCTTTGGCATTGTTCTACCTGTACTCTAACCATTTAAAACCTTTGAGGAAATAATGTTTTTATGTGCTCGGATAGTTTTATTCATTCTGGTTGCTTAGTGCGAATGCATTTATGTGCTTCTGTAATCTGGCAAAATGATATGAATGCTGTGTGCCTCAATTATGTTGATGTGTACTTCCTTAGAGTTTGATTGTATTGTATTTAATTGTTCTGATTTCTGAAGAAGGTTTTTTATTGTAACAATAAAAGTCATATGCCTCTCTTTTTGGGTTGGAGTAACAGGCTATTTTAAATTGTAGTTTATAATAATTCCTCCTGTATGCTGTATCAGAAATATTTTACATCTTACCATTTGAAACTTGTAACAAAACGTGTTTGATTTTTTTCTCTTTTTATCATTTTGGTTGCTTATCTTTTGCCATGTGATTTAGATTCTTATGCATTCTGCTTATTAATGTCGTGAGCCTCAATTATACTGATGCTGGCTTTATTTTTTATTGAGCTTCTTCTGAAGAAGTGTCTTTGATTAAACTTCTGAAGAAGTTTGTAATATTTGCGTCTGTATGATATTGAAATCAATTTTTCACCAAGTCTTAACTCAAAAAAAGCTTAACCAACAATTATCTGCTCTTCTTATTTATTCTCTACATCTTAACTCCTGTACTCTTTTCTTCCTTCCTGATATAGGATGATCAGGAAGATCGGGTCTGGGTGCATAATAACAAGCAGGGATTTCAAGACTGTGAATCATACGCATTGCTTGAGCAGTGGCTTGGGAGAAAAGCAGATGAATACTGGGACAAGAATTTTGATTCACTTAAGTTGGTAAAGCTCGTGTAAATCTATCCTAACAACAGATTTTTTCCAAGTTCTTGTTATTTCTTATACCTGAACATAAAACATTGTTTGTAAGGGGTTGCTTTCTCCATGAGGGTCTGCTTCCCAAGTTATCATTGTTATTCCTTGTTTCAAGCAATTGAATTTGGTAGCAGAAACTCAAAAATCAGATTGTGAATAGTTAAATGTCCACTTTATATGTGACGTGCTGTAGTTTGACATGCACTTCGGTTTTCTTCCAACATTGGTATGTCTGGTTAAATGGGAAAATGTGCGATATTAGATGAATAAACAGGAGTTTCACTTAACTTTTCATGCTAAAAATTTCCAGAACATGAATATTTATATAATGCTTTACAGGGGAGGTGTGCTGAATTTTAGTTTTATTTCCTTCCCAGGATAAAGATAATCGTGTCTACAAACCAGATTGTGAATGGGTGCAATGCGACAAGTGCAGAAAGTGGAGAATATTACCTCCTGAATTTGACAGCAGAAAATTACCTATCCATTGGTATGGTACAAGATATTTGATATTCACATATATGCTTGAGTAACTTATGATTCCATGTCATGAAAATTCGATAAAATTTCAAGTTGTTGCTTGAGTACTCATGATTAGTAAATCACTGCATCACTTGGTTCGTAATGGGGTACGGATTCTCTCTCTTTTTTGTTTGTTTCCGCTGACTGGTATGAGTTCCTTTGTCAAACTGTTCAGGTCTTCAGGGTTTTTTTGGTTAATTGTTCCAGCAATTTCATACCGAAAACAGATCCTTGTGGGGCTAATACTTTGAACTTGCCTATGTGTATGAAGAGGCTTTCAAGATGTTTGTATTGTGCTTGTTCATAATGTGTCGGTGATTTGTTGAATAAAATTTTGGTTAAGTGCATCTGGTCACTCTGTTAACCTTGCTATGTTAACTATATATTATGCACTATTCACTCATTAGGTTTGTAATGATTGGTCTATTCATTTGTAACTGCATACTATGGAATTACAGAACATGGTGCCGTATATAAATAGATAGAATGAAGTTAATCAACCAACATACATGTTGGATGAACCTATATGTGCCTCTGCCATGCAATTGAGTTAGAATTCATTTGTAACTAGCTCCAAACTCAGTACCATTTTTTTCTTACTAGGTCAATGTATAGTGTGTACTTGTATATTAACATTGTCTAGGACTTCTATACAAAGGAAAAACCACCATAAATGACACCGTGCATGCTAAAACTAGTTGATTTTGATAATTTGATAGATGAGGCTGGTCTTTGCTTATATTTGGCACTTACAAGCTTCAGTAAATAAATGAATAGATAATTCACAATCACATATCTGTGATTGGCCTCAATATTTTATGGTTACATATGACTCATTATTAATCCATTGTGGATTCTTGCTATATTAGGTTCTGTTATATGGAGCCTTTCCAAGGTCATGTGCAGATGAAGAACAGAAGATGGAGCCTGGTGTAGTCAACATTTCCACAAAGCGTTCTGAAAATTACATGCTGAAAGATTCTCATAGGATAAAGATGGAAGATTGTATCAATGCCTCTGGCACAGGTCAGACATCAGATTGCTTCATATATACAAACCAGCAGATAATATTTTTATGTTTGTTTTTAAAGCGGCTTTAACTTACAATCTTAAGTTGTTAGATAAAATAAAATAACTGTTCCTTGCGAAACTTTTTCATTATCCTTCTCGCAAAAGACTAGGCTTGAAGTTAGGACCAACAGTAGCCCATCACGGTGTTGTGAAATTCAATTTAATCACAAGAATGCCACCTAGTGGCAAGGATTTGGCTCTTCTATTGGGTTTAAGTCAGTGACCAGACTAATTTAGTTAAATTTATCTGTTTTTGGGAAATGGATTTGGATTGCTTTCAGTGTGTTTCCAAGATGGTTGGATAACTTGGTTGGTTAAGTCCTAACTCTGTTTAACTTTCAGGGTCTTTTGGCTTCATTTGACCATTAATGAGCAAATGGGTTCTCAAATTCAGGAATATGATTTTGCTAATTCTTTTATGATGGTTTCTTGTGGATTGGGAAGCTGCATGTTTTCTTAAGGGTATGATTATGAGTTTGGATTTTGGAGGGGGAAGGGACTGAAGGAAGGATATCCTAAAATCCAAAAGCCAAACTCATAAACATACCAATCATTTTTACTAAAATATTGGTGATTATTGGATGAGTTCTTGTCGATCTACAGCTGCTTATGCCACCATTGGTACATACCTTTCATGAAGTTTTTAGTCTTTTCTGTGCTATGTCCTCTTCATTCTTCATAGGGACATTTGGAAGGTACCAGACCACACAATACAAAATGACATGGGTTTTGCTATTGTCAACTTTGTTGTGTTACGATGTATATATTAGATTACTTGTTATTGTATAGTTGTATTATGGTGGCAAGTGTGCTACCATATATAGTAGGTTGTTTCTACTCCCTAATTGTTGTTAACCTTTCCAATTGCACGGACAACAGGAGCATCCATCTTCTTCCTGATATTTGAATATACTACATTTTCATTTCTCACCCTTGCTTTGTCCTGCACTTGCAGATAAAAAAGTGGTCAAATTTGAGGATGTCAAACTGACAGCTCCAGCCTTTAAGAGGTTGAGAAAGGGACCTCCAAGATCTGAGGATGTCAGGTCTACGTCATCAACCAAGCTGACAAAGTGATATCCACACGATTAAAATATAGTAGGCTACAAGAACCACGTGATAGATTTTTTTTGGTTTTCTTTCTTTTTTTGGGGACAGGGGAATCACAGCAAAATTTTGTTCAGGTGGATGATACCTATCAATGGATCTGGTTCAAACCCATATAGTACTTTCAATGCTGTTCAAGGTTTCGGAAATCTTTTCCATTGGTATCTTGAATCCTTCATAGTTCATTCATTGTAGTTAGAACAAAAACTTAGGCTGGCTTTAATATGAAAGTAAATCTGAAAATCACTTCATATCGTCTGAATGCTACTCAGCAAGTTAAATAATAAATTTCTTATACTAAAAATGTAGAATTATACAGACGTGGTTCATAACATAATGACGTCATGTAGTTGATTTACTCAGTGAAAAGGTTGTTGTAGAATTACATAATAAAGGATTTAAATTTGATTCGGAACATTGTCACAACATAAAATTATTTCATTTTTCTGTATATGGGTTTTGATCACTCATTTCAGTAAAATTATGGGCATGATATTGACAAAATTATGGTGTCAATTCATTTCACCACTAGCTGCAGTGAGTAGTAGTTAAATGTAAGATAGAAAGTTGATTTTGTCACGAATTATTAGAAAAGGTCATAAAAAGTTAAAGTGCCTCAATAGTGGCAGAACTGTTGGGCAAGAGTTTATACGCATTTGTATCTTTGTGAGAATCTTATTCATAGAAAAGTCTAAAGGTAGTTATAAATTGAAGATATTTTGAATCTAAATTGAATAAGAAATAATGATATTTTGTATTTTAAATTATTCAACGATTTGTGATTCTGATCTTTAAAGCATTATTTGATGTTAAAGCATTTTCTACGGAGACTAACATGAAAAGTGGTGCAGTTTGAAAGATATATTACAACTCCTTCTAATGTAAATATAAGCATTTTTATATTTGTAAGACCATCAAAAAAAGAAAATCAAAACATACATAAAATGGATAAAAATATTACAAAGGGGATAGAAAACACCCATTAAGAAGACAAATAAAAGATTCATAAAGAAGACAAAATGAAAGAAATAAAAAACCTAAGGAATGAAGGGAAAAAGAAAAACAAAATTGATAGGGTTGTTATCACAAAAAAAAATATTACAATGCCCCTTAACAAAAACTCCACAAGAGAAGACCAGAGAAAAGAGGAAGATAAGAGAAGGTTGAGGGGTTTTGGCTGTTTGTTTATCCACATTATGTTGAATGTGGCTAAATGCATTACAAATGAGTGATTAAATACATTTACTATAGTTGTTTATTCAATCACATATCATCGACTTATTAAAGGCGTTTTAATTTTATATATATATATATATATATATATGTGTGTGTGTGTGTGTGTGTGTAATTTAATTTAAATATATTAGTATTTAATCGTTGAATTTTTGTCTATGCAAAATATCTTTGTATTGACCGTCTAAAAATAAATTTTATGCATTGGCAGTATTAACCAATAAAAATTCAGTAAACTGACAAATTATCATGAGTAAATACTCACCAAGATACCCATCATGATTGTGTGAAAAAAATTTTATATCACTAATTAATAAAAATTATTTTTATATTTAACAATAAAAATACAGGCTTTAGATAATGACTGATTAAGTCAAACATTTTAAGACTTTAAAGTAATAAGTGAGTAAGTCATGCAGTTTTCATTGATATAATAGTATAAAATCACATATTTGTATATAAAAAAATTATACTAATAATGAATCAAAATCGAATACTTGAAAATGTTAGTATTTTCCCTTTAATCTCCCCCTATTATCCATGAGTCCATGACTCCATGTCAATCTTTAGACGCCAAGTTTACCGTGGAAAACTAATGATAAGATAACAAAATAATCAAATAGGAATGAAAAATATTTTTAATGGACTAAATAAAAACTTTTTAAAAATAAATCGCGATATTTTGATAGATACAACATATATTTAAGTCTCATTAGTTTGATTAAAATTGATTGTTTAAGATCACTCAATTCAGTGAAAAGTAAGAATAAAAAATCTGAATTCAATATAGAATTTGTGTTTTTACTGATTACTTTTTATAGGATAGATTAAATTAAAATAATATAGTATGCATGAATACATAACTGGTTGTTTTCATCAAAGATAATATACTTTAAATAATTTAATATGAAACTGAGAATTTAAATATATTACAAATGTAAACTTTTTCTAAAAAGAATAAGAAGCTGCAAAATGTGCCGTATAATAGAGTTATAATTTTTTTTTCGTCAACAATGGTTAAATTTACGAAACTATGAAATTTAAAAGTACTTTGAAAACATTAAATATTTATTAATTTTATTTAGGGGATTGCTATCCACATATTGTTTTGAAAAAGGAAAAAGAAAGCCTCTTCTTTCTCAGTGAATCAACTTGTAGTTTCGGGTAATCTTGTAATTTTAATTTCAGGCTATATAAAAAAAATTCAAGCACAATTATTATCATTTTGTTTCACCTATTTATTGAAAAAATGATTGATTAGATACACATGAAATTTTTATTAGAAGTGAATATTTATGCCAAAAATATATATATATCATAAATGTATGGTGAGCGATACATCAATTATATATATCAAACTTTCCTAAATTACCTTATAATTTACTAACGTACAATTTTTTGTTTCTTTAACTTATAATATTACGATAATACACTTCAAAAAGTTTATAGTGATATTTCCGATTTTATACTAAATAATCAGATAAAAGTCAATTACGTCTTAAATAAAAGAATTAACTTCTCAGGATATTTTTATTTAATATGTAAAAGAAATTGAAGAAGATAATATTTTTAAATTACAAAAATATCATATGTGTTCTATGGAATCATTTTTGAAATTAAATAGTAAAAATTCATTTTGAAATTAGTGAGTGAGAGAAAAAATATACAGTGACAATTAATGTGGATATGAGAGTATTACAGACTTAGTCAAAATAATAGGTTGATTTCTTAAAGAATGAGTGGTTTTTTTATTCAAAATAAAATGTGTAACTTGCCGATCTTTGACCTCCACACGAGGGTGTGGACTACGAAGGTTAGCATTTCTTTATATCATAAATGATATTTTTATACTTCTATGACAATTATTTTAAAATTTGATGGGTACATGTAGATTAGGGGAAAAAAAAAGTTAAAAACGATCGAAATGAGAGGATAGACTATTTTATTGATATTATATTTTTAAAATGTTGAAATACATTTATATTTTATAAAATGAGATAACTTTAGTTATTGTTTATTAATGAAAACGTTGTATATATATACATGTGTGTGTGTGTGAATTGAACATTCATGTATTTATAGTGTTTTTAGCAATATGTATTTTTTAACTTGTTACTCTCATTTTTGGAATATTTGTCCACTTTCAAAGTTATCTTTTAAAATATTTATCAATTTCACATTAATAAAGTAAAACTTTTTGTTTCAATAGTATCCATGAGTAATTAATGATTATTAGTGTAATATTTCATTTTCAACTATTTAATGTTCTACAATTAATGACTAGTAGAATATATTAGTCTATACATTATAATTTTATATAGGAGTACTTTATTATCATATTATTTATCATATTTCTTAATACTCATATTTATTTAAATTTGATCGATGCTATGCAAGGGGGAGAGTATACTCTTATTCTCTCTGCATTATATTCAAATTTTATTATTGTATTTCTTTATCAAATTTCTTAATATATCTAAAGTTGATGTATGAATAGATGACAGTGGAATTGATATTTTACAGCTCTTAGAATCTATCCAAGCTTAACCCTGAAAATCTACTGGTTTTGATTGACTTCCTGCCCACACTGGATTTCCACTTTCCACCATTTCAGAATCCTATCTCCAGCTGGCAATTGAATTCATCCCTAGCTAGTTTTGATGCTTGATAATTAATATTTAAAACAGTAATTAATACTGATTAAGACTCCATATAGGATAAGTATCTTCTACGCCTCATTCATTTCATTTTTTTTTTTTTTAGAAAAGTATCTTTTTCTTTTGTGTCTTTTCTCTCTCTGTAAATTCGCAATAACTCTTTTCCCTTTCAACCTTATCTTATTACATTCCATATAACGTTCAATACCACATTTAAGATTTGAGTACAAAGCATTATTTCATTAATCGCCTTCCATAGATTAGCACATTCCAAATAACACCACGATGAAAACCAACGGCGGTATTGACTGTGGTTTTCATTTTCAGAATGAGTACCATCTATATATATATATATATATATACACACACACACGTATGGTGGTCTCATTTCATTCTCACAACTCACAATAAGAGAGCAAAATTACTGAAACTTTCATTGTCTCCATTGCATCCAGAGAGTGGAGAAAATGGTTTACACATGGCAAACCCAAGTGCCTCAATCCAACTCTGAGCAGAATCAGAGTGCCAACAACGTTCCTCTCCCACCATATGGTATATACATATATATATTTCTCTAAAGCTTGTCATATATCTTCTAATTTGTCTCCATTATCTTCTGGCCTAAATTTTGTCTTTTTATTTGTTTCACCTATCAAGCTTTGTTAATTGAAAAATAGACACCTCAAAAGAATTTAGAAAAAAATGAAAGGCAATTATTCACCATCTATATATTATTTTCAAGTTAATTAGCAAAACATGATTAGTGAAACACGGAAGGATAAATAATGTAGAAATAGAAGATTTACATCCTTAGGTACTAATTAACCATTTGAATTATACATTGACTAAGTAATAACCCACCCTCTTATGGTATTGCAACAGTGATCCTCAGCTCATCATCACCACCCATGGTGGTGGAGTCCAGTGCAGTTCATCCACCGTCATTCGCCAGTGGTGCTGGAAGCAGTTCAGGTGATGGTGGTGGCAATGGAGGGTTGAGGTAGCTGCTTGGAAACTGGTGAGGATATGAATATTTGTTTTCCTGATTTGGATTGATATATTCATTTATTTATTTATTTTAATATTTTCTTCATAGTACATTTTAGGTTTAATTACTCTAAAGTTACTTATAGTTTTACTTAATTTTTAATTAGATCTCTATAATTTAAAAACTTATAATTAAGTCTATGTACTCATAAAATTTTTTAATCAAATTCTTATAATTTAAAATTTTGTAATAATTAAGTTCCTATATTGTACAAAAGTTTTCAACCAATTTCCTATATTGTATAAACATTTTCAATCAAGTTTCTATACTACAAAACTACAGACTTGATCACAAAATGTTTAAACTATGATTAGGGATTTAATTAAAATTTTTTATATAGTATATGGACTTAATCACAAATTGTTAAACTATAGGGATTTGATTGAAATTTTTTATAAAGTAAGAATTTAATTACAAATTTTTAAAATATAGAAAGCTAATTGAAAATTGAATAATTAACTATGACAAATTAACCTCCAAAATAATTAAAACTACTTTTTATAAACCTTCGATGGATCAGTGCTTACGTAGAAAATGATCAAAACAAGTTGGTAACTGTTACTATGTTTTAGAAATTCAACAATACATATTTTGATTTTGTGAAACAGATATAATTGATAGATTGACATTTTCTGTTTGAATTGTTCTATGATATATTTTGGGTGTATTTTGCGATTGATCATATCAATTACATTCTTAATTTTATATGTCTTGTTACCGGAGTTAGTTGGTTCAGTTAAGTGGGTCTAAGAGTTTATTATATATTGCACTAATGTTAGTTATATTTATCAGATAGTAGCAAACCACAAAATTAAAGGATTGTTTGCTTGAAAGGTTTCATTTTCGATTTTAGATTTGTGAAGGAAAAATTGAAAACTGATTTAGATTGTATGCTTTGCTTAGGCTGTGTTTATTCTTGGCTAAAATACTATATTTCACTTTGTTAATTAGTTATTATATTAACAATTTATAATCAATATTTTCTCTAAATAAATTAATTTAGATGTTCTTAGTTACATTTGGTTATTTTTTCTTGCTAGTCAAAGCGGGCAACATTTAATTTAAGATTGTTATATCAGTATCTGTGTGTAGATTCACACTTTTGTTTTCAAAGGAAAAAAACTTAATATAATCATAGAATCCCTTATTTCATAGAAAAATATTCTTTTAAACACATTTGTGGGGCATCATACGTTCACATCCACAATTTGATGGGGTATGACTCAAACTAAAGGGTCTATCAATAACAGGTATATAAGAGTGTAAAATGTCCCATAAATTGTTTCAAAATAACATTACCCAATTTGATAATATGTGAATTATGAAGTACAGTGCATTCTGGTTGCTACTTGCTCCCAAGTTTTGTTACATGATATAAGATCTTAGGTTTTTTGCAGAACCATATCAGTTTCCTTTTGGAGCAACGCACTTTACAGTGGGTGCCAATGAGGTGCTACTACTTTTTCTTGTCCTTTATATCATTCTTAACCATATCAGTTTCCCATCTTGTTACAGTTATTGTATAATGCATATGTTGTATATGACCTTATATCACAAAATATTTGATTTGTGGAAATGTCTAATATGCATGTATAAAAGAAATTGAACCAAGACAATAGTTGATATTGGGACTTAAGAGTAACGTTATATAATAACAAAATTGCATAACAATTCATCACATTTAATGATGATAAAGTGTGTGGTATGTATTTGTTATGCAATTTTGTTGTTCTCATAACATTGTTCTAGGAGCTATTAATGATATAACATAGAGAGGTGAAAAATTCTGGTGTGTGGGATACTTGTTTCTTGATGGATATCTTAATTACAAAAGTATATATAACTAGTTAATTATATTGTCCATGCAAATTTAATTTGTGCTAAATTTGGTTTTCCGTATGATATATTTGGTCTCATTACTTGAACACCACTTATTATTGGGTTTATTATTAAAGAGTAAGAGTTATTTCTTTGTTTTAGATCTTGAGGCATCCTTATATCATTCACTTTTTCTAGTTGCAAATTGTATGCGTAAATTGCACAGACATTATTTCTCGCATCTTAATTTTATATATATATATATATAGCACATTCCAATCTAGTTTGATATAATACTTTCTGTAGTTTTAATACGATATTTGTAACTTATTGGAGAAACATATACATAATTATAAATTCAAAATTTTCACGTTTATATTAAGGACAAATTAAAGCATCATGGTCCTTAATTCCACGAAGCATCAAATCTCACCAATTACATTTTTTCAGGACATTTTGGAGAAACTGACAGCAATAGCTCGAGAGAGGGAGGTTTTCATCTTAGGGGCGTATGGCACCTTATCGTATGTTGAACTGTGTAATCGGAAAGATGCTCCAGTTGCAAATACTGCTTTACAGGTTTTCATCTCTAAATAATGCATTGATTTGAGATACAGTATAAATAGTTAGATTTTTTAATAGTGATATATATCATATAGTGATAATAAATTACAAAGACAAGCTTGTTAAATAATGATAGTGATAATTTGCCTTTGAATAATTTAACTATATATTTAAGATTAAATGATACAACAAAAGTAATCAAGTATTTTCTCATTAAATGAAACCGGTTATCAGTCAAATGACACACAAAATTAAATGATAATGCAAAATAAATAAATAAATTTATACTATCGTCTCAATTTTAGCAACATACGTTAGGTTCGAGTTCATATATATGTGACACATGTGCCACTTATATGCAGGGAAACTTTACCATCAGCTCACTTGAAGGCAATATGGTAATCCCAAAAGAGACTGAACCAAACCGACCAAGTCGCTTTTCTGTTTTAGTGGTTGGAGAAGATGGTCAATTTCGAGGAGGACCTGTGCGAAAGTTAATTTCCAAGTCCCAAGTTCAGGTTTTTATTTTTAAATCTTTTATTTTTGGTGTATAATCGTTCTCCTTGAGAAATGTTATTTGTTCATCATTTATAGGATAGATTGACAACTTATTTATCATTAGATGGGTTATGGACTTAATTTGTGACCCATCTCTCATCTAATGATAGATAAAAGTGTGTTGACAAATATCACAAAGTGTAGTTCAAATAGCTATACTCATTTTCCTTGTATAAAACATATATACATATATGGCTATGATATTCGTTTTTTTCTTTTTTTTAAAAAACAAAGAATTCTGCCTATAAGATTTCTACATCTACAATTTTAAAGACATAGTACATGGCTATCTATGATATTAGTTTTCTTTATGTTAAGTCAAAATGAATCACATTTAGCATCGTTACAATTTAGGGTGTGCTCAGTATGAAATATGAATGAAAGGTAAAAAGTTTTTCGTTTTCATTCTGATTGACATGCTCATATGGATGACAATGAAAATAATGTATATGATACTACCATACTTAATAATAGTTTTCTTTTTTTTTAAAAAAAAAAAAATTGCTTTGTTTGAGAGTTACTACCACCTTGTACCAATATTCTTCACATTCATTTCTTAAAAATTCTAAGTTTGTATATGGATGATTTATATGAAACGTTGCAGCTTGTTATCAGCTCAATGAGTCGCGGTGGTATAGAAAGCTGGGCAAGAGACGCATACGGTGGAAGGATCAATCCTGAGGATATTCCCGGCCAGTAGTGACAAAAAGAAGAAAGAATATCTGAATGAAGTCTATGAGAATACATTAAAGGAGATTAATGAAAGGAACACCTTCAGCTGGCGATGCGCCCAACTGAAGGAGTGATGACCAGGCCATAATTAACTTTATTAAGGAGATGTTAAATAAACTCCGGGGATCTTATGTGGATCATAATTTTAGTAATTAGTTTCATATATATGGTTTGTGATCAGTACTGTGTGGTAACATTGTAAGTGCAAGACATTATTGCATTTGAGTTCATCAATAATATCTTTGTTACCGTTATATGAAGTTGTTTTGTTGACATGCATGATTTTGCTGTTCAAATACTTAATGGATACTTTTGATTTGAGTTATGGAGGAAAGGAGAAAGATAACACAAAATAAAAGGTTTAATTAGAGAATGAAGTATAAAAAGAAAGGAAATTGAGGGTTTAAAATATATTTTTATGACTTGATTTTTTAAGTTATGAATTATTATTTATCCTAAAAGTTTAAGTTGTTGAACAAAGAAGCATAAAAGATTTTATATTTAATATGCATTATCACTTATATAGGAGTCTCTTTTGAATTTGAATTGTGATTTAAAGTAACGAAAATAATAAAAATTCAATTTTACATAACTCTGATGATAATCATCTTTCCAAAAACTTTAAACTATTAGGTGTATAAGTAATATGTTTCATAATTATATTAATTTTAATTTTTGAAAATTTGTATATTTTGTAGACTTAAAGATATTTTCATTTTCAAAACCATTTTATCTCTCTAAAATTTTTGTCTAAAATTTCTCTAAAAGGTTAATCTTCCCTCACAATTTTCATCTCTTGATTTTTTTTTTTTTATCTCTCTAGCTAATTTTATTTTTTTCACTTCAATTTTTTATCCTAGAAAGTGATCTTTCAAAATTTTTTATCTAGCTATAAAAATATTGTCTCCCAAAATTTTTCCTTTTCATTATAAATTTATTTTTAACATATGTATTGCATTGTGTGGAAAAAAAAAACTATAAATAACAGGTAAATTCAACATTTTAATATAAATATCAAAGTAGGTTAAATTTTAATTCCACTAAAACCCTCATCTTCAGGAACTATAGGAAAGTGATAAGGGGGTTTTGGGGTATTAATGGAAATCTTTACTATACCTCTCTTCATTATCCGACTTCAGGCTTGCAGATTAGAGGCTACTGGTGTGAAATTAGTAAGTACTACCTCCATTCAATTATAAGTGTGTTTTAAGATTTTGAAACATAAATTAAAAATGGATAAACACACAAAAAAAAGTAAGAAATTGTGCAATAATTATTATGATACGTTTATTTGTGAGAGAAATAATATGTGCAATAGTAACAATAAACAAAATATCAATATTTTTAAAAATTCTCAAATGATAGATAAAATTGGAAATTTTTATTTTTACTTTTTTTCCTAAAATGACACTCTAAAATAGACGGAGGGAATGACAATTAAGTTAGTTGTTGCAGTTTGTTATTAACTGTTAGGTCTGTTAATTATTCTAACACGTGATGTAGGCTCTACTAGTATATAGAGAACATGATTTTTCGGTTGATTAATTATTTCTATATACAATCAATGAATCAAGATTTTTTTCTTCCAAGTTGTTAAGCGAAGCATAACATTATTTTTTTAAGAGGTCGAACCATATATATCTAATGAATGAATTTCATACACATGACTAATTAAGCAGATTCTAATTTCAAGTTTCTCATCATTCAGTAAATTAAATAAATTACATATAATCTTTTTGTTTAATTTATTTTATATATATGTTAAGACTAGAAACGTGTTTCTTGGATTTTCATGCAGTATCACAAGATTGGAGCTTTGAGTTACTATATTTTCTCCCATTTTTGAAGAACTTGTGACAGTTGTTGAAAATATATATTTTAATAGTCGACAAATTAATTAAAGGACTGAACTATTTATCAGGCCTTTTCTTTTCCAAGAATTCTAGATATAAATACAGAAAGAGTTAGACAAGTATAAACCAACAGATAAGCATTTGAAGGTATTTATGTGTGGTCAACGTCTATTGGATCCCATATCTCAATAATTTTATATCTCCCGTGAAATTTGATTGTGTATTAGTAGCCTTTTGTGGTTAAAATAACAAAAATATTATTATAATATCTAAAATTGCTCCTAATTGGACAATATTTCATCATTATTCGATATAATGATGATCCCAACTTCTCTACTTTTCCATCACATTTAATAATGATAAAATATATATTCAATTCAACAGACTTTTAGATATTAAATAATAACGTTCTTCAAATAAATAAACATATGTACATACGATTGGCAAGAATGATGGGAACAAGGATACAAGGTGAAAGGCGCTCCCGAATTTTGCTCGCAATGCTTGATTTACCATGTCATATTCCTCAATGAAGCAATAATAAATTTTTATTCATTCCCATAAATTAAAATTGACATTTATATTATGTCATGATTCACTTCTTTCTTTTAAAAATTTGAGTTATTAAATAGAGCTGAAATATTTGACACTTTGCTCATATATGTGCAGTGTTATTACTAAAGTTACGATGAAGTGAGAAAAAAAAAGAAAAAAAGAGGGGAGATGTAGAGTGTGAGCCCTGGGATTTGAATGTGTTTGAAGATGGATGGATGCATGTGAAATAAAGTGACCCCATGAAGGAGTGGCTGAGGATGGTGGTGGTTGGTCACAAACTAAATAGTTGTGTGGAAGATGTAGGAGCAAGGGGGTAACATGTACATGGGCTTCGCCTGAAGGTGAGGGGACAGCTAATGGCACAGCACGTGAGGCTGAGTGCGACATCAGACTTGAGATCATGGGACGACTATGAATCATTCAAGGAGGATTCATAGAGAGAGAGAGAGAGATGGATTATTGTGTGACCGATTTGAGGGACGGCGCTATGAGGTCCATGACCATGACCCCTTCTCTCTCTCATCATACTATTAATTAAGAATAAATTATAGTAATAATTTATACCTATATTTGATCAGAAATCATATTTGCTCAAATTTTATTTAATATTAAATATATTTGATATATAATAGGACATGAGTCGATAGATGATTTTATAAAAATTAATTCTTTCATGTTGATTTTTCTTTCATAATTTTATTATATGTAATCTCTTACCATTAATTTTCTTATTTCAAATGTTATATTTGAGCCCACTTTTAAAATTTAGGCTAAGAGATTATACATGATGCAGTGATGTGAAAATCCATATGAGAGGATTTGTTTCCCGTGTTTTATATAAACCATAGGGTAAACCACTAAACCAAGCACTTTGGTTGATCTTGGGCGTGCTGTGTTGTGCTGCATTGTTGGGTTAGCCGCAGGGTGAGTAGTAGCAATGCCAGCTGGATACACCTTTGGACGTGTCCACCTTCCAAACACTTACACCTGTCCCATCCCCTATTGCCCTTGCATTAATTTACACTCTCCCTATCCCCACTCTTTCCCTCCCTCCTTTCCCATATTTCTCTAGAATTTTACAGGTGTATTTGGTTTATCAGTTATTAATTTTCAATTTTTAAATTTATAAAGAAAATATTGAAAAAATGAAAACTCAAAATTTAATTTTTAATTTTTTTAATTTTTTTTATAAATTTAAAAAATTGAAAATTAAAAATAAAACTGAAAACTGATAAAACAAATATACCTTTAATGTGTTTGTACTTTCATTTCACACTGAAAATGTATAATTTCAACAAAAGTATAATATTTTTTTTTGTCTAAATTATGATTTTATAGATTTGTACAAAAAATTAAATACGTTACTAGTCTATAATTTTCGGGAAAGAAACAAAGTTTATCTAATTAATAAGAGAGTTTCATATTTCTAACCATTCTTTAAAAGACTAATATTAATAATATAATATATAAAGAGTTTAATTTAAATACACTTTACATTTTGATTCAATCAAATTCTCATATTTACATAATATTTCAAATAGTATGTGTAAAGTCAACTATCATTTTCAATATAGTAATATAAATAATAATAATATCAATTTTGATTTATACTATTAAAAGCATAAATTAGTTTTTCTTAGAAACGTTTCAAACAATATAATCTAAGTTAGAGATGTAAGTAATTTTTTCAAATCAAAGATAAGAGGTTAAGATAAAACAACTTTTATATTATGTATACTTTCTAAATTATGGATCTTATATTATTGATCATTAGAATAAATCATCTAATAAAGATAATAATTATTTAATAATTAATAATAAAGGATCAATAATAAAACTAAAAATTTAAAGCCTATCTTATAATTTACTTAATTCAAGCGCTATTGTACGCAGATTACCACGAATTCAACCTCGCTCTTCCAACTCAGCCATGATCGGATTCCATTCCCACTGCCCGATTCTGCTTATAAATACTTAACCTGACTTATTGGGCAAAGAAACATAACAAAAACGGAAAGAACTTGAATCCACTCACTCATCACATGAATCAGGAGTAGTAACATAACAACTCCTAAATTTCCTACCCCGATAGTTGCACGTCCTGCACCTAACCGACGGCACTTTAAAACCGTTAATAACACCGCGGGCATGCAAATAAAAGCAACAACAAACGTTGTGTTGTCCTCTCTCGTCATTTGAGGAAGTTACCAGGGGCATATCGGGAAAACAAAAAATAAGTGCTGCATGGACAAAACCCACAACAAAACAAGAAGAAAGAAGAAGAAGAAGAAGAAACGAGTAAAACAGCAATTGCAGCAGAAAAACGCAGATCTCATTAAACACACTCACTCATCATCTCTCACAATCACAATACCAATCCATTCTCTCTCTTCAATTCCCTGTTCTCCATTCAAAAAAAAAGAAGCCTTCAAGTTTCAACAATTCATTCAACTCTTAACCCTTTCTTCTCTTTTTCTCGGACCTGGGTGCTGGAGATGGTGTTAAAATTTTGAACTTTGGGGCCGAATTAACGAGGTTTACGAATCTGGGTATTTGTGAAAACGATGAGTTTCGAAGTGAAAATGGAAACTTGGTCGTCGGTGGATTCGGTGGTGGAAGAGATAATGAGGATTCACAGATCCTTGCCACCTAGGCCTGCCATTGACGAGGTCGAAGCTGCAAGGGTTTTGATTCTGAACGTTGAGAAGGAAGACCAAGCGAGGCTCGAATCGATTTCGAGGCAGAGCAAGGGACCCCAAGTTCCTGAAGAGCTTTTCATGTTGATGCAAGAGATGCAGAGGAACGTGGTGTATTTCCAGAGCAAGGAGCAGAAGAGGGAGGCACTGAAGCTTCTTGATCTCGAGAACGTTCACTCTCTGTTCGATGAATTGATTCAGAGAGCTTCCAAGTGTGTTTCTTCTTCTCCTTCCCCTTCTACTAGTTCCAATTCGGATTCGAGGAGGCATGGTTATTCTAACGGTTCTGCTTCCGCTGCGGTTTCCACGAGCTTCTCGAAGAGCTCGGGTTCGGGTTCAGGTTCTGGGAGTGGGCTTGATAAGGTTCAGGGTTCTTCTGGTTCTTCTTCTTCTTCTAGCTTGTTCCATGTGGAGAAGAGCATGGGAAGGCTAAGGAACTGGTTACACGAGATGATAGTTATGTGAAGAAGGCTAAGTCTACATTCCACTCCAATGGATTTGGAATTGAACCAAGTGTACCATCTAAACCACAGATTTTGGATCCATCACTGAAGGCCACAACTGCTGCAGGTAAATGCCATATGTGCTTCTCAACCTTTGAATTTGGTTATTGTTGTTATTGTTAATTGTTATGATGATGATTTGGTAGCTCATATTGTGTAGTTAATCATATTGAGAACTTGGATCTGTTTGTAGGCAATATCAATAATGGTCTTGTTCTGATGTAATGTTTGTTGTGCAGGTCAAGATGGTGGTGATAAGTTAAGTTTGATAAAACTTGCTAGCTTAATTGAGGTTTCTGCAAAGAAGGTACTCGTGATCTCAAGCTCCAGAACAAGTTGATGGACCAAGTTGAGTGGCTTCCTGATTCGATAGGGAAGTTGTCGAGTTTGGTAACCCTTGATTTATCTGAGAATAGGATTACGGCTCTACCTTCCACTATTGGAGGCCTTTCGTCATTGACCAGATTGGACTTGCATTCCAATAGGATCATGGAGCTTCCTGATACTCTGGAGATCTCCTAACTTGGTCTACCTTGATCTGGGGGGAACCAGTTATTGGCGCTGCCTGCTTCTTTCGGCAGATTGGTGCGTCTTGAGGAGCTTGATTTGAGCTCAAATCAGCTTTCAGTGCTTCCTGATTCTATTGGGTCACTTGTTAGCCTAAAATTACTGAATGTGGAGACAAATGACATAGAAGAAATTCCACATTCTATTGGTAATTGTTCTTCCCTTAGAGAGCTTCGCACTGATTATAATCGGCTTAAGGCCCTACCGGAAGCTGTTGGAAAGATCCAGAGCCTGGAGATTTTGTCCGCGCGGTATAATAACATTAAGCAACTACCTACAACAATGTCATCTCTAACAAATTTGAAGGAACTTAATGTGAGTTTCAATGAGCTTGAGTCAGTTCCTGAGAGCTTATGTTTTGCTACCTCCCTTGTCAAGATGAACATAGGAAACAATTTTGCTGACATGCGATCCTTGCCAAGATCCATTGGGAACCTTGAAATGCTTGAGGAATTGGATATCAGTAATAATCAGATACGAGTCCTTCCTGACTCATTTAGGATGCTCACACGATTACGCGTCCTACGAGTGGAAGAGAATCCTCTTGAAGTTCCGCCAAGAGATATAGCTGAAAAGGGAGCACAGGTAATCTTCCCTTCTCTCATCTAGTTCTTTTGGCATTTTAGTGATGACATTTCTATATTTAAAAATCTCAAATTCTCACGTGTTGGTGCATCTCAGGCAGTTGTTCAGTACATGGCTGAGCTAGTGGAGAAGAGGGAAAAGAAGGATGTAAAATCACAGCCACTTAAGCAGAAAAAGAGTTGGGCTCAGATCTGCTTCTTCTCAAAGTCTAACAAAAGAAAGCGTGATGGGGTTAATTATGTGAAAGCCTGATTGCTTTAATCACACCGTTGTTGGCAAGCAACAGATTCCATGAGTAAGTTGAGTTTGTATATTAATCATCATGAAACAGTCATAGTTGCAAGCTTCACCATTTCTCAGGTGTAAGTGTATTGCTCCAGTTGTACTAGGTTCACTGCTTCTGACATGGCTGGAAGGCAGGGCTTCTGAAGTCTTCTGTTTCCTATTTGACAAAACAGACATAGATATGTGTCAATCTGCAGTCAGTAATATGAGAAGATGCTTGGATTGTACGACAAGGTGTGTATTTATCCTCATTTGTATAGGATATTGTGTTTATTAACACTTCATTCACCATTGGATACTTCATCCATTATTGGATGGGGTGTGGATTTCGTTCAAGTAGTCTCACTCTATCCAATGGTGAATAGGGATGTGAGTCGATACAATGTTCACACTAGGAGTACACATGACATTTTCGTACGAGAATGAATTGCCAACTTTTGTTGGCTGTTGGAATTTGCTTTGACTTGGCGGCTCAAATTGTAGATTTGTTGTTCTATATTTTCTGATTTCTTTTTTTTTATTTTTAATTGTACAATTTGATTTTTCGATTTTACTTCATTTGTATTTGTGTGACTGTTGTCTTGAAAGTAGAAAAAAAGTGTAGAATCAACAGGCAAAATAGAGATGGGGGGTAAGGGAGAACCGAAGATGATTATGTACTATGTCTAATGTATGTTAAATTGTTCACCTTCACTCCATTGTTTAATGAATTACATTTACCGTTGTGCCACTCAATGTGCTATGAATTTCTCATCTTTGTTATTGCTACTAATGTTATCCTATTTGAATGAAATTTACCTTGCTGGAACTTTTGATGGCTTATACAAATACAAATGAAAAAGAATAAAAGATACAAGTACATTGAAAATTACCATCACCATCATTAGTTAATCACTTAGCAGTCCCTCATGGTTCATTTAATCACATGGGTTGCTGGAGAACATTTCTATAAATGTTTCATAATGATAATGTAGCACAAATAACCTTTCAATGAGATTACTTGATGGCGGAAGAAGTCATTGACCGATGTTTATTTATAAAGAACAAGATAGGGAAAGATTTGGAGATTAGCTAGTTGTAGTTGCCTTAGTTCTCACCAAACCCTTGTTCTTTAATGTATTATTAATAACATTCGACTTTGGTTGGATTCTATAGACAGCATAACACCTTGGTATAATGGGAAAATTATAATCGAAGTTTCTAATAAAAGAAAGAAAAATACTAAACAGTTAGAACTTTTATTTCTAACATTTTGTTGAAAAGACACGACCTTATTTTTAGCTTTAGAATGAATGAGTGATTTTTCTTTTTGATTTATCCAACTATTCTCCTTTTATTTTTAATAAATTTTAGAAATAATAATTTTGACTATACAAGAATTGATATATTAAGGAAACAAGTTGAAGTATTTATAAATATACATATAATTATACATTATATATATTACATATTTCTTAATAGTAATTTTGCCTTCGTTGATTGCTACCCAACCTTATAAAAAGGACTATTTGTCACTTTGGAAGAAGATAGTTCTCTAGACACATGCTCTGCCTATACCACCCCTTTCCCAAAATTGGGCCAATTTTAGAAGGTTAGTCTAACATCACATGTCATTAATCATTAATTTAACAACAACAGGGGATTGTATTTACATAAAATTAAACTAAAGCATCAGTTTCTCAGTTCTCTCTAGTCTCATCTATCTAGCTCTGAGTATCTGGAAGGGGTCCACAAGATCATTCAACAAACCTTTCACAATCATAGATAATAGATTTACAGCTAATCAGGAAGTGTCTCTCGGAAAGTATATTCAGTTTTCAAGACAGCTCTTGTTTCCAACACTGGCAGCTGCGAATTAAGGGGTGTATAAGATGTCAAACTTCAAACGTCAAAATTCAAAGTTATAAAACGTTGCATGAGAAGGCGTTGCACAATTAGACACTCAATTGGTGGTTTCAAACAGGTATTTTGTTTTTTATTTTATTAAGAATTGTTCAATGCAATTTTTGAGTCAGTTGTGATAGTTAAGTGAAGCCTTCTCTAAAATAGAAACTCTATGATTCGAGCCTTTAATATTACAAATAAAGTTTATTTAGAGTCGCAATTATTTCCATTAGGACCAATCACTTTTACTGTTTTACATATCTTCAAACATAACTGCGAGATAATGAGCGAATATACCTATAAATTCAGGGTTATACATGCATAAGCCGTTCTCAGTAGTCCCCACACCAAAATCTATTGAAGTTGATATCTGTAGATAGGGAAAATAATTTAATCTTGATTGAAGTTTCAGTGTACTCTCTATCGTGATTTTTTTTAAAATTATTTTGTGTACATTATCATGTAATATGGCACCACAAAGGTTTGCTCAATACTTATTGGAGGAGGAAGCCTCTTTCGGTATAGATCACTAACAAGTGACAATCTAGTAAGAGAATCATTAGAGAGATAAAGTGCGGATAGGGAAACTATTTTCATCGCTATCTTTTTTCTCTACTCACTACGCTTAATTTTTCAAATATGGTGATCCTAGAACATTGAATAATTATCTAACTTGGACAATTTTGTATTTGAAAGCATGGTAATCCATACATGTATAAATATTTACATAAATAGTTATCTTGTGCTTAATAGTAACCAAATAATCATGGCTCATGCATAGGGTTAAATGACATTACCCATAATATTTCTGACATCAATGCATACCTTGAATTAATGGGAAACGAATGCAGGAGAAACCAAGGAAGTTATTACATGCACATGTAACACTACTTGAATATGTTCTATCAAGTAACAAAATGACGCTTTAACTAAAAATTGAAGTTAAATATGGGTCATAGATAAATGTCATTTTATAATTAAATATGGAGAATATCTATGTGATGCTTTCACACAAGAATTTCCTCAAAAAATCATGGGTTTGTCATGCCTGACGCAAGAGAAAAGTTTTTTGAGGAGCATAAGATAGGTGGCAAAGGTTGGTCGAGCTAAAAATGACGCATAACATTTGTTAATTGGCCCATCAGAATCTTATTAATGTTAATAAATGATGGGTAATCTTTTCTTCTGTCTACTACAAGTGAAAAGAGAGCCTCCACAAACTTTTGAGCCACACTTGTTTAGCATTTACCTGTGCACTTATGTCGAATTAGATTCGTTTTCGGTAACTGTCATTAACTCATTATAGTATCTAGTATTTTAAGTACGGGACATTATTAATGGGCTTGGAGTGGGAGCACTAAGTTCTTCAACTTCCAAGTTCCAACAATTTTTTAATCATCCGTCATTTCAATAAGTTTAATTAAGAGTACTATTCATTCGAAGAATATGATTAGAAAATAAGTAACTTAGGTGGCGATCCAATCCCCGCCCCTCCTTGAGTCACATTTATGCACAGTCCGCAGGCAGAACCCAAGTCAATCTTTGCAAAGGAAATAAATAAAAATAAATGTTAGTTGTAGTAGTGCAGTATTTTTATATCTATTCTATCACTATTAAATTTTATACGATCCATATTTAAAGATAAAAAGTGTTATTTTTCACCATTCAATTTGGATGATCCGGATAAAAATTGTATAAAGAGTTGTATATATAACACAACTTAAAGAATATAGATTCAATTAAAGAGTTTTCAGATAAATGATAGTTGCCCGTCATTCAGATCTGCGAATAATTTTTTCTAAAGATCTAGTAGGAAATATTCAGATCTAAAAGCTTGGGGATAAGATTAGTTAGTTTCAACTTTCAACGTTGCTACATTAGGCCAGCTAATTATGCCTTAATTAATTGAGTTCCAGGTGGACCCTCGTGTGCCCCTCAAAGTTATATGGTTGGTTGCCAGGAAGTATATGCAATGTACAACTATTATTCGATTATGTTATCTAATACTTTATATTTATACTCCATTTGATCACTTAGTACAATACCTAGCTTAACACTTAGGGTATGTATGGTAAAAGGTCAAAATAGAGTATAAATTTTGATGGATGAGTTCTATAAGTAAAATTACACATGAACCTCGTTCACGAAAAATTTACTATCAATTTTTACTCCCAACCAAACATACACTTAATAAGATTCATAATTTGAAATTAGCGTTTTTATTTTTATTCCAAACGAATTGAAACTGTCTTTTTAGTACTTTTAACGTTTGAAGTATCAAGGCAACTCGATAAGATGAAGAAAATATGAGCGGTTTGGTTAGTATCCTAGTAAAACGTTTTTCCCTAAAAATGATATTTGGTTAACCGCTTTGTTGTATTTTTTTTTATTTTTTTTAAAGAGTTTAGTTTTTGTGCAATAATATCGTAAAACTTTTTTATTCTGTTATTCAATAATGTATTACCTCATTAGCAAAAGTGATTTTGTCTATCCATCACTTGAAATGTTTGGCAAATAAGATAATTTGATTGGATAACAGTAAGACATAAAAATTAAACTATTTTTTAAAAGAAAAAGGAACTTTGCTATGAATCCCGTGAATATACTTTCTTGAGTGAGCACGTCATCCCTGTTATTTATTATCCTAAACTCATCCTCCTTGGTCATGCCACATTATCTAGTTTTCTTTAATCAAGTAGGCTTTGCATATAAATATCTACATGAATTTCTTTGTTTGTTTATATTAAAAGAACAAAAGATCAAGTGGTTCCAATTTCCAAAAATAACATACATATTTTACTTTCATTGAAAAGTAATACTACATGAACCTAAATAATTTTATACTATCAATTTTGTCCCTATATAAATATGAAGTTTGTGGACTTCCTAAGTTTGGCATTCGCTATTCAGGTTCATGTGAGGGGAGTTGGTTCCATCCATTATCTCCCGTTATTGTGGGCAAAATTTGGCTAACACAGGATCATGAATCTTGTGCAAAAAAGGACGGTAGTTAAGCGGGCCAACACAAAGTGTTCCTGAAAGTGTGGTTTTGATATTGACATGATGCAAGTCATGTAGATGATAGTGAGATTGCACCTTGAACAACAAACCATATCACGATGTGCTATTATAAGGACATTTGGTGAGTGGTGACAACACTCTCAGATCTCATGCTAAGTCCCTCTCATTTATCAGCTACAGGCCATTCTGCTCCTGAGTCATGACCTTGCTGTCACCTATAGCATCAATCAATATTCAATAATAGTGTGTTCTCTATGATTCAGTTGCTTAAAAGTTGACAAACGTAGCTTTTACTCAAATCAATTCCAAGGCAATAGTTGGACTTAAAACCTGTTAGAATAGATGCTTCTGGTCTTCACTGTTTGTTGAAGTGGTGAAATTCTAGGGTGTGTTTGGTTTCAGAAAACAGTATTCAGTCTTCATTTTCAGTTTCCTATTTTCACGACTTTATGAAGAAATCCTGAAAACGAAAAATGAAAACTGGGAAACAGAAAATGAAAATTGAAAACTAATTTTTGAAACCAAACGCACCTTTACTTTCCTTCAATGTGAAGACAGCATCCCAAATAATATCAAACATTATGGAAAGATTGGATACCACAGACAAGATGTTAACAAGAAGATAAGGAATGTATGAGCAATAGAAGAACTCAATATCAGATAAATTCTAGTGCGGCAATGGCATGCCAAGAGGCATGGGAAAAACTATAACTGGTAGATTGATAGTACAAGCATTGCTAGTAAATGTCAGCTTCTTTTGGTAACTCATTGATTGCTATTGCATGACAGAACATATATGGGCTCCTAACCCTTTTTATAAATAAAATTTCAAAACTTTGGAGAAACCCTACCATAGCAAAGAATTAAAAATTGGTAAAATGGTGGCAGAAAACAAAATCTGCCACAAAAATTATTCCTGTATGTAACTATAAGGTGACTTGCAATGTTACAGAATAGCAGAAAACGTGACTGCAGAATTCCATTTCCCTTAGAGTAGCCTGTCTCATCTATCAAGTCAGTTGCAACTTCACCACTAGTTGGCCTGCAAGGTTTCAAAACAAAAACACATTTCAGACAATAGAGAATATGAATTCAAAGTATTATGTTAATGCAGCTTGTTCATTTTCTTGCATCCTAAGGGTGTATTGACGTTGATGTAGGCAACAAAAGGCTTTAATTCATAAATGTTAGGTTAGGATTGATTCTGAGCTTATCAAATGGAACAATGTAAACCCATTGCTTGACAGTGTAAAAACTATGATAAACCCGAACCTGGAAAATCTGTTACATTCAAATCATAGCAGTTGACACCTTTGCAAACTTCTCATTGCATAACATTCTTTCCGACCAAACAGTACCAGCCAGTAGCTGGTGCTTAAGTTTAAAATTCATGCAACTCCGTTTTCAGAAACTTTGTTAGCATATTTTTATGGGGTAATTTGTCTAGAATGTTAATATCACTACTACAGAAACTCTGGAACATCAACCTGCTTGACTACAATCAAATCCTTTTCACAATTTTTAGTATGCTAAATGGTTAAATCATACACAATCAGGTGAGTTAAACACTCACATTCACTCCCTGCACTGTTATAAAAGCAGTTCAAGGTCCCACTACAGTCAAAGATTAAAGCACATTGTTATAATCTTCCTTTGCATTCTTATTATTAGTGAAAGATCAAATATAGAATCTAGTTTCATAAATCAAGGTAGAAGCTTTATATAGATATGTTAGACCAAATTTCTTCTTCATTAATTTATACATTTATTTTTTTAGTAAAAGGAAAAAAAGAAAAGAAAAGAACCCATTCAATGTTAAATTATTAATTATCTGCATGTTTCTCCAGTTTGCTCCCTCCTCTGTTTTCCTCAGAAAAACAACAACCAAGCCTTATGTCCTGTTATACACCATGTCTACAGTCAAACCATTAAAATCTAAATCTTTTTTAATGATTTCATCTATAGTTTTTCTTAGTCTCCCTTTACCTCTAGCTATTCATCTAGCCTCCATTTGATCTGCACTCCTAACTGTAGTTTCTACGGGTCTTCCTACACATGTCCAAACTATCTAAGTAACTTTCCCCTTTCTCTCTAATGTATTCATTCTTAATTCTATTTTATCTTGTGTGTCCACTCATTCAACGCAACATCCTCATCTACATAACATTGATTTATCATCTTGTTGGCTTTTGACAGCCTAGCATTTAGTCCCATACAACATTACCAATTTTATAGTTATGCAGTAAATTTTTCCATCAAGGTTGAAGTGATACCTTTTTTATCTCAAAAAACAATTAAAATCAAGGAGAAAAGAAAGACACACAGAGAGAAAGTACAACCTGAAATATAATTATGACTAAAATGCAAGGTGGTGAATTCAAAATTGCATCAATAAAGATATTTAAATCAAACAGAAGAAACTACATAGTAAACTTTTAAATTTAACTTAAAAGTTTATGAGCAATGCACTTACAGTCCGCCTAAAATTTTGATGGTGTCATAGAAAAACCATTGCAAAGTTATTGAAGGACCAACCAGCAACATTCTAATAGGAAGGCTCCTGGTAAATAGATTGGCTAATCCAATTTTTCTGATAGCCTGCTCACAAAAAATAAGTGGACCGCATTTAGTGTGACCTATCCAATCTCTCAAAAGAGTATCATAAAACAAGTGTATAAAAATAAATACCAGCACAAGACTATCAGCCTTTCTGTTATAGAGAGAAGCTACAATATTGTCAGCAGGATTAGAAATGAAGCTGCCAACAGATCCAGCAGCATATCCAGCTAAACATGTCACACCAAGCTGTTGAGCTTTTGAGCAGTCCTCCTTTCTTCTTTTAACAATGTTACGATATAAAAAGTCAACAGAATGCTCAAATGTTGAGAACATAACCATGGAAACTGCCCAAAAATAAGCACAATACCTATTCAGTTCATTGATAATATCACTGCAACTGCTTACTCCATCACCATGATAATCCAAAAGAACAAAATTAACAAGAACAGACTCCCAGGGTATACTGAATACTCAGCATGTTTAGCCTAAAAGAAGTTCATCGCTATTTTTTTAATTATCACTTACCAGGCAACTAATGCCAGTAACTCTATCAGCCAAATTGCTACGGGAGTATCAATATGAATAGAATAATATAATTATTCAACTTCAATGGAAGAAAAGGAAATTTCTGGATGTTAAATTGAGCAGGAATGATAATGGCATTGAAACATATACCATAGAGAAAACCAAGATGTATTACAGTAATTTTCTGGCAGATAGTTATATTCTAGAAGATTTCACAAGATAGAATGATGTCACTTTAATTTTTAAATATAGCTATACTACCCCAACTAGTGTGTAATTAAATAAAGCTTTAAGAGATCAAGAAATTACATGGAAGGTTTCGAGCCAAAAGTGGAAAAAGTCCACGGTAGAATCTGCAAGCAGTACACAGAATATAAGATAATCATTATCATTATCACCCCTAAAGACAGGTGCAATGCATACCAAGCAGGAAACTAATTTTTCAGTAAGAAGCAGGAAATTTATTTAATCTTTCTTTACCCTCGTGTGCCTTCTGTTCCATATAACTTTGGAAAACCATCAACCAAGCCCTTAGCAAAATAGGGTTGTGCTTGAACCCTCACTTTAACAGCTTCAAATGGGCACAGAGCTAGATTGGCAAATACTTCAGCAGACGCGCTACTGAGAAAGAAAACAAGATTCCTGTTCTGGTCTACCAACACCTTGGAATAAACCCCCTTAAAATATTCATAGAGACCAAATCTACAGCCTCCTTGAGCACCATAGCCAAAGAACTTGCCGGTCCAACCTCTCCAGAGGGCAGAAGGCCCTTGTTCCCTCAGTAAGGTGGTAAAGCACTTAGAAATGCTGTAATACTTCATTGGGTACACCTACATGTAACAAAACCACTTCCACATCACGAAATGTGATTAAATCAACAATATCAACAACAGCTAAGCCTTCCACTAAACGAGGTCGGTTACATCTATCAAACAACGTAAACAAATCATTAGAAGCTACGGCAAAACCGTTCTCATTTCTCAATCATTATTACAAATACATTAGGATAAAAAAAAACCACACTCATCACACTCTAATGCTATACGGGCAACCAAAATAATTCAATCTTTACACAATTTTTGTTACAACAAACTGACAAAGTGTAAATTTCATTGAACATTAGCATGAAAAACCAATTCTCATCTCATTCACATGTCAAAAGGGTATCCTAAAAGAGAATTCAATTCTTGTAACAAATCAATGAACACAAAAATTGAAATGCACCTGCATGTTGACTTTCAAGACATCAAGAGGAGTGATGGCAAGATGGGTAGTGCCTGCACTGAGCATTCCTCCAATGGCACAAAGGGCATAATACCTTGGGGTAAATTCCTCAGTGATTCTTCCCTCCATGGCCATGAATCAGAGCTCCACCCCACAAAAACAAAGAATGCTGTTAAGTTGTTTCTTCAGTGCAAAACTCACCCTCCAATTCCATTCACTCCTTCGCTCTAGCAAATACTCACAGTGAAAGTGTTTATAGCACCCACTAGAATTTGACACAAAGGAATCAAATTTAGGCGGTGACAGTGATACTCTTAGGACTTAGAATCTGATTCTGTTATATGCAAACGCAAATGCCAAACTCAATATCCCCCATATTGCAGGAACTTGTTCGGGTTTTTGTAGAAGCTGGTCGGGTAATAGCCCCAAACGAGGAACTATTCAAAATTGTCTTTTTCTTCTTTTCAGTGGAAAAAAATATGCTGCTATAGAAATAATAACTGAATATATTGCAATGTTTTAATTTTTTAAACCAATATGCCAAGAAAAAAAATATTTAGTTTTAATTGTAATAAATGTAGTTTAGAATTTTATTAAAGTTGGATTTAACTAACTTGACTTTTATTTGGCTGATAATTGTAAAAGTCATTTCCAATTGTGCTTGTTTTCCTTTGTAAATTCTGTCAATTATGTAATTTTCTTAAACAATAAAATGCTGCCCAGATTATTTACCCAAATAATAATGCTGTCCCGATTCGTATGTACCTTAAAAAAGTATTTTCTTTTATTTATAAGTAAAAAAATATCATTTTGAGCTCAATAATTATATTGAATTTGGGTTAATCTTTATAAAATAATTTTGGTATAAGTTTTTGTATTTTTTTTAAACATTTAAGCATTGATCTTTTAAGGTTACAAAATTAAAAAATTTAAATCAAATATTGATCTTTCATGAAAATAAAAATTAACCATTAGTAAAAAATAATAATTGTGAGAGTTAAAATTCAAAAATATTAAATTGATATCCAGTTATTAAAAAAAAAACTAATCAACGATATTGTGAGGATTAAAGTTCAAAAAAAATAAAATTATAATAATCAAAACTAAAATTAATAAACAAATGTAACGACTAAAACCTTAGTTAAATTTTTTGTATTAAATCAGGCTATAAAAGTTTTAAAAAAATGTAAAAAAAAAACCTTATAAGAATGCATTGCACCTATATAATCTTGCCATAATATAACATAACATATGTATTTCAACACATATGTTGTTCTTAATCTTTCTCTCTTAATTAACAATTGCCTCCCTTTTTTAATTGAAGAAAAATGTTGTCATTTATGATATGCATTTGTTTTATTGACACTTGTATGAAGCAATGTCTTATGATTTCTACCCAAATCTGCATTGATTTTATTTTTCAATTTTCTAATATCAAATTTTTGGGATTGAAATGCAACCAGGTGTATATTGACTCATAGATTTGTCAAATGTTTGTAACAACAGCATTCCTAATATCAAATTTCATGTTATTTTGTATGAATTAGCTCAAGCTATTCTATTTATAAGAATATGAAACCAAAGATTTAAGTAAAGATTGCACACATAAAGATCTCAACCGGGCTACATGCCTCTCCAATGTTTGAAAAAAACAGACACAATTGGCAAATCAAGAAAACTCACCACCCACTTTATTTGGTTGGCCCAAAATTGAGAGCATGGATTGAATCTTCAGTAGCCATCTATAATTGGGTTATGGTCCAGTTTTCATTCTGGCTGTCGGTTTGTATGTCATTCTTACCCAGTCCATGAAACGTTGCGCTAAAATATAAATACTTCAGATGGACTTATGGAAAAATCCAATCTACAACACTTTAAGTTTTTGTGGTACAAAATTGGGGCCAAGGCCCAAAACATAAAACGTAAAGGTTTATCTAAACCAAGAGAGGATTCTTGTGAATTCTCAATGGATTTGAGTCAAAGTTAAATCTTGATCATGGACAGAAGCAACATTTCTCTTAATATAAATTTTATAATTAGACTATGCTTAGTTAGAGGATAAAAAAAAGATAAATTTTTATGATTAAGTTTTATATGTAATTTTACATATAAAACTTAACAATAGAAAATTTAATCTCATTTTCACCCATCAACCAAACATATCTAAAAAGAAATCAATTCTCAATGTTACTAAGATCATCCCAGTAAGTTTTTGTGTTATGATCTAATTTTGAAATGGGATAATTTTCTCCCCTTTAATTCGTTCTTCTAGAAAAAACAGTAAATTAATCAAAATTTGCTTTCATTTTAATTTTTTGGTACAATGAAATAAAAATTCTTCTAGAATGTTTTAGATAACTCTAATAACAAGTCACGCAGATATGAGGCAATAAAATCAGAGTGGCGGCAGGGATTGAACATGTGACTCTGAGAGGGACGTTCGAAAGAAGATCATTGAGGGGGCATATGGGGTATGTCCAAATTCGGCAACAAATATTACCCTCTCCTTTATAAAATATCTATCAAATTTAAATAGATACAAGTATTAAAAAAGATGGAACACATCAAATAATTAAAAATAAAAAGTTATACAAATGATCATATTAGGAGTAGTATTGAAAAAAATATTTACTTTATTATAAATAAAATTAATAGATATTTTAAAAGATAATTTTATCTAAAAATCGATTAATATTTTAAAAGGGTAGAAGTATTATGTTTATATTTAAGGAAAGAAAATATGACAGTTTAGTAATATTTATTTACTATTTTTGGAAAAAAATAAAGAATACAGATTTATTTAGTGATAAAAATAGAAATAGAGGATAAAAAAATATAAAATTTCTATACCTCTAAAATATAAAATAAAATACAAAAATAAAATTTTTTTCTCTTTTAATAATATCTCAATATATATTTATTATTTATATTTTCATCATTATTATTTCTATAATTCTTATATTTCTATCTCTGCCCCTTACCCAACGCTAGCTTTATGTTGTTGGATACTCGAACACCTTCTCACAAAATTGGTGGCTACCGATATATTTGCCCAAATAATATCTGCACCAACAGTACACGGTGAAACAAATTTCGTAATCATCATAAACACTACAAGTTAAGATGACCTGAAAAAAAGTACATAATAAAAAATACGTCCCTCAAAAACGACGAATCCTCAAGTACAAAATCATCTCCAACTAGAACGTACCACAGGGGTCCAATCAATATTCAATAGCGATTAGCGACTACGTCCGAGTTATTATATTATATTATACTAGTGAATTAACATATACTTATCTATCTATTAATTCACATTTTCTTTTTTTTTAAATTTATTTTATTTACTTTTGTAACTTCCCTTAATTCTTTATGTATCAATAATATTTTAGAAAATAAAAATTTTAGATATCAAAAAGACTATTCCCATGTTAGATATTTTTATTACCGTTTTATCTTAATAAAGAAAAGAAATATCACGTCAAAAAAATCCAAAAAAACATGAGTTAGGCAAACATAAAATATCAATCAATATATTTAAACTTCATGTGATATTTTTATTAAAAATTTGGAAATTTCATGTGATACATTCGGTAATTCACTGATTATTTTTTTTATATAATTTAAATTTAGATCCTATTTCTAAATATTAGTTCGTCTCTATCATTGTCCACAATATTTGGTGAAAAATATTTATTAATACTAATGATATAAACATGACGGGAAGATTTTGTAAATTATTTTTCATTACTCTGTTAATTAATACTATGTTTTAAAAATAAAACAAAAAGACATTTTTGTTGAATAGATGATATATAATTGAACAACTATATAAAATAGTTTTAACATTAAAAGTGTAGTTAAATTATAATCTTATATAAATCTTTATAATCTTAAATCTCAAATTAAATAACATTTTTATTAAAATTTCCAACCTTTGTTGGACCACACTATATGGTATATAAAGGAATTTTGCTCCATTTAGTAGGTGAATAAAAACACGTGGTTGGATAAGGTTGCCGCCTCTTTGGCTCCATTTCACCATGAATTCTGACCTTTCCATGACAAGATGACCAGTAACTAGTAACAAAATATCTTCCATATTTGGCGTTGTTGTCCTTTTCAAACTTTTTTTTCAAAAAGAAAATAGAATTGAACCATTTGAATTGTTGTGGGCCAAATAATTTAATTACAAGTAAACAACAATTTTTAATCAACACAGCATTTTAAGAAGAAAAGTTTAACCGATGCTGGCATATATATAAATTATTCAAATATATAATATATATGAAAAAATTTTTTTCCCCATAGAACATGAGAATGTTTACAATTATAACCATACTTTATTACCTAACGTGCTAATCACGACCGTGGAAAATGCAATCGTGGCGCCTTCTAGGTCACCAAAAAAACCGGAGGCACATTTCATTTTCACGTGATTGCCACCAACATTAATCACAATCCACGATTGAATTCTGGGTTGGCATTCCTTTGACTTTTAATTAAACTAATTAATCAACAATTATTATTTTATGAAAATTAAGTTAAAAAGTCCACTCACATCATAAAACGGGAAAAAGATAATAATTCGCACTAGTACAGCTAAGCCTGAGTACTTGGATATGATTTGATTTTGCTGACAAAGAAACAAGCTAGCAGGGGACACTTTGATTGAAACCGTACACGTCTGGAGCCAACACTCCTCCAAGCATGTTCAGCGTGTTTGTTTAAAGTAACAACACTATTTTTTAAGTCTTAGGAACGCTCCACTATGTCTGAATTTTTCACATTGCATATGAAGATCTGAGTTGAGTTCCAAATAGCTATCAAATTTGAGTGCAAGTGGTTGTCTTTGGCTTTGGCCTTACGTTCTCAGAAAAAGAGAAGATAAAGGGTAAGAGCAAAAAATTTAAAAAATAAAAATGATGGAGGTTGTGATCGTTGCAGTTGCTGCTACACTTGGGAATCTACTGGTTGGATGGGATAGTTCAACAATTGCAGGTTGGTCTTTTATTTTATCACTTCATCTTTTGTCATCTAATCATGTTGTGTCTAGTGCTTTTATATTTATTTGAAAATCTCAAGGCCATGCATGTATGATTGATTATTGATTCTGGGTTTTCATTTGGTTCTCCCATATGTTGTTTTCTTTCTAGTGATTTTGATTTGAGGATATGGAATTCAAATGGGGTGCCTCACTTCTCAATAATCAATATTTAGTATGTGTAAGGTGTTTGAGCTCATTACTAAAATCAAACAAACACGTTGGTTCCCTCTTGCAGGGGGCATGACCTACATCAAGCAGGAATTCAACTTGGAAGCTGATCCTACACTTGAAGGGCTGATTGTGTCCATGTCCTTTCTAACCGGCACTGTTGTGACTATATTTTCTGGGACAGTCTCTGATTTGCTTGGAAGACGCCCCATGTTGATAGCGTCATCAATTATGTTTTTCTGTAGCGGTTTGGTAATGTTGTGGGCTCCTAGTGTTGTTGTTGTTCTCTTGTCAAGGGTATTAGATGGGGTTGCAATTGGTCTTGCCATCACTTTTACTCCTCTCTACATATCTGAGATAGCCCCAGCTGATATCAGAGGCCAATTGAACACCCTCACACAGTTTGCATGTTCTGCCGGAATGTTTCTGGCTTACATCTTGGTGTTCTCGATGTCCCTCATGTACTCACCGAGTTGGAGAGCCATGCTTGGTGTTATTTTCATTCCTTCAATTGCTTATTTTTTGCTGGCTGTGTTCTACCTGCCTGAATCTCCTCGGTGGCTTGTAAGTAAAGGCAGGATACATGAGGCTGAAAAAGTGCTGCGAAGACTTCGCGGGGCCGAAGATGTTTCAGGTGACAAGAATTGCTGTTGTTGTTCGGTTTTCAATTTTGTGTATTATAATTTTCTGCTGATTAGGAGTTAACTTTGATCTATAGGCGAGTTGGCTTTGCTGGCTGAGGGTCTTAGCCCTGGGGGCGAGGCGACTTCATTAGAAGAGTACATAGTTGCCCCGGCCAGCGAGGTTCTTGTTAACCAGGAAGCAGCTAAAGATTACATAAAGCTGTATGGACCCAATGAGGGAGTGTCATTGGTTGCACAACCAGTGAATGGACAGGGTAGCTTGATATCGCGCAGTATGTTGTCCCAGCAAGGAAGCTTTGCATCTCAAGCTGCTGCTGGTCTTAAGGATCCTATTGTCAATCTCTTTGGAAGTTTGCATGACAATACTCTCCCTGAGAATGTAGGTTCGCGCAGTATGCTAATCAATAATCCAAACAGTGTCTTTGGAGATCCAGAGTCCAGCCCTTTTGGTACCAGTGACAACCTGCATGCTCCACTGCTTTCATTTCAAGGGGGTGCTGGGGAGAGATCCAAGGACATGTTGGGTATGAGGAGCGCTAGCAGCCTGAGAAGTAACAGCAGTTTGGTTCATGGGAATGCTGTGGAAACACCTAGAAATACAAACATTGGTGGAGGTTGGCAATTGGTTTATAAAACAGCTGATGGTGCTGGAGGTGGAAAAGAGAAGGACTCCAAAGGGTTTATCTGCATGCGGATCCTGCCGCAGTGCCTCAATCTCAGCATGTTTCGTTTGTTTCAACTTCTGGTTATGACATACCTGTGGATGGTGGTGAAACTTACCAGGCTGCTGCTTTGGTCAGCCAGTCCGTTCTAGGTACTCATGATATGTTGAGTGCGACAGAAGTTGCGACAAAAGGTCCAAATTGGAAAGGTCTTCTAGAACCAGGAGTAAGGCGAGCATTGATTGTTGGAATAGGACTTCAGATTCTTCAACAGGTACAATCAGTTGACATTTTATTATTAGCATTACATCGCTTGGCTATTTTCTATATTCATGGCCCTTGCATTCATCTTGAGATTGGATGTTTATCCAGGTTTTAGGATTCTGATATGATGATCAGAACCCTCCCCGGAACTTGTTATTTCTACAATATACAGGATTAATAATCATGAATATATTTGCTGTTGAGCTTGTGATGATGATGCTGGTTTGATCATTTCCTTCACCAAACATTCTCTAACAAGTCTTCGTCTGATGGATGTCTATACCCACTTTAACTCTAGGTTGGAACTTGGGATGCTAACCGATCCTATCCCTCTTCACAACAATGGCCCAATGATCTTAATTGCTTGCCCCATTCTCTCTTTTCTTCCTCATCTCATCTTTTCCTTCAGCTCATCTTTCTAACAATTTCGACAAAATTCTTGGCTATGTGATAAGTACATAATGTTTGTTTCCGGGTGCTCCATTCCTCACAGTTTGATATTTGCTGAAGCAAATGCTATTCACAATGAACACTTGCATATTTTTCTGGGGCTATATTCTTTTATTTTACACTCTAGCTCCTTCCTCTCTGATTCCGATGACATGACATATATTACAGGCTGCTGGCATAAATGGATTTCTATACTATGCCCAGATTCTTGAGCAGGCAGGGGTGGGAGCTCTTTTGTCAAATTTGGGCTTTAGTTCGACATCTGCTTCTTTACTTGTAAATGTCATTACAACATTCTGTATGCTCCCTTGTATAGCTATTGCCATCAGGCTCATGGATATCGCTGGCAGGAGGTATGTTTAAACTACTTGTCTCTGCAGTAGTGCAGTTAATGAAATTCGTTTTCCCGTCTAGGTAGTAGATAGTATCCCTTTAGTGTAAGATTTGCTCAGCTAGTCTCTTCAGAATTTTGGTTTGTGCCTCTGTGAATTGCTTGCTATCTGATAAGGCAAAAGTTGGAGTGAAAATGCAGCAATTGGTGACAAAGACATTGTATATTTTCTTGTGGCAGGTCAATAATGTTGTACACAGTGCCCATTCTGATAGTTTGTCTCTTGATATTAGTACTCCGTGAGTCATTCCACATCAATTCTGTCCTCAATGCAGCAATCACTGCTGTTAGTGTTGTGGTCTATGAAAGTGTCTTCTGCATGGGCCTTGGTGTTATTCCCAACATCATATGTGCAGAGATCTTCCCAACCAGTGTTCGCGGAATCTGCATTTCTATGACTTCCCTTACATATTGGGTTTGTACCTTGATCATCACATATACATTTCCCTATTTGCTCCAGCTCCTAGGCCTTACTGGCGTCTTTGCATTATTCGTTGTCGGCTGCATCATTTCATGGATATTTGTGTACTTGAAAGTTCCTGAAACAAAGGGCATGCCTTTAGAAGTCATCATTGAGTTCTTTGCTATTGGTGCAAAGCCTGGTACTGATCCTGCTACAATGGGAATAAAAGGCTGAGTTCATGTTGATATGAAAATCATCATTATCATAAGAAGAAGAAAAAGCATTGATCATGTATAATTTTGGAAGTTTGGTTTGTTTTGATTCCCAAAATTAAGTTGAGAAGATTTGGTAGGTGATTGATTGAACCTATTTGAAGTTCCAACACATCTCAGCAGCAGGTTTCTTGTTGTGGCTTTAGGATAAATGGGTACTATCTACAAATTTATTTATAAACTATATGATTGAAGTTGACAATATTCCTTATACTAGTTCATTCTTTGGCATTTCATTTTTTTTTTAATTTGATGATTTGCAAGAGGTTATTTGCTTTAATGACATTTGTGTTCTGATAGGGGTATCACTACAATGGTTGTCTACTTGTCTTCTTCAATCAATTCCTCTATATAAACGGTTATGTTTTATGTTCTTGCATCCAATAATACTTGTTTGCATGTCTAATACTCCCTAACATTGGTGCTATAATACTAAGACTACTTTTCAGCAAGCCGTAACAGCAGCAGATCAATTAGTCTATTTTTGCCTCTTACAAGCCCTGGATTGTTGAGCTTTTATCTTCTAATTTTTTTTTCTGGTAAGTTATAGTTTTAAAAGGAATTAATAGACTAATGCCATGGGTATTTTATATTTCAACTCCTTTTTGGTTGAAAGTAAAAGGGTGTGACACTCTTCAGTAAAATTTATTTTAAAGATTAAACGCTCTCGTATTCCTAATAGAGATGCAGCTCGACTTTTACTAAGCCGTCACTGAACTTTTTATTTTTGATTGCGATCTGGATTTACATAAAACATATCAAGTAAGAGTTGGTATTTCATAGTGAAAAGTAAGAGATATAAATATAAATTATCATAAGGGCCAAGACCCAAAGAGTAAAATACGAAAGTTTGGGAGCTTCTATCAGTATTTTTTAGTTATTTAGGATTAAAACGGGTGATTAAACTAGTCATTTGATCCATATAATATATAGGATGATAATAAAAAATAGTTTGCTAATCATTATTGAACATAAATAATAATTTATTTAAATATATCTCTTATAAAAAATTGAGTATATAAATTTATTTTGAAAATAAGTTAATAGTTAAATAATTAAATAAATAAGTAAAATATAATTGTGTCATTCTATTTTATATCTTATTTTGAATATCATATTTGTAAGGTTGAAAAAATCTTGGTATTACTTGACAATAAAGAGCTTATTTTGTAAAAATCTTATACGTTTTGAAAGCTGAAATTATTGAATAATGAAATAGAATAAGTGAATACTTTTACAATATCATAAGCTATTTATGGGGATGATAATGTGTATTTATGAGATAGGGGACATGTGCCGTCTTCATTTAGAATTTTACCTCTCATCATCATCATTATCCCATTCATAGGTCATCATTCTTCATTTCCCGTAGGAATTTGAATCCTATAGGATTCGGGTTCATTAAAAAAAATTCCAAATGAAGAAAGATTTTGAAAATACTTTGAAATTTAAAACATAAATATTCATAATAACAAATACTACTAATGCAACATAATTCAAATTAAAAATAAAAACACATACATAATACAAATTCAATATATATATATATATATATATACGCACATTAGTGGATATTTAAATCATTTATATAAATGGAGAATTGGGTTTCAAGGGGAGAACCTTGTTTCTCATACATGCTTAGATAACCAAATAGGATTATGTCTCGTTCCCATAAAGGTTAAACATGCTCCCATTCTCATCCCCATAGGTAATCCTTGCGAATATTCGTTTCTGCTAATTTTTTTGTTATCCTTAACCATTTACATCTTTTTAATATATTAAAATATTTAATCTATAAAAATATATTTTATAATTAGTAAAAAATAATAAATAAATTTAATTTATGTGATTTCAATTACGTCTCCTTTCCTTGTGTATCTTTTAGTAATTTAAAATATCAATTTTAAAATATATGTTATAATTAATGAGTTATAATTAGTAAAAAAATATAAATAATCTTAATTTATATCATCTCAATTATTTTAGTAGTACATCAATTACACAATTATTTTCAATTAAAAAAGTAATGTAATTACTTATTTTTTAAAAATATTTAGTATTATTATCAAAGAAGTGTAAATTGTGGAATTTATTTTTTGAAAATATTTTAATGTTGAAAAATTGAAGGCTTGTTTTTCTAAAAATTTAATATGAAAAAAATTATAGAATCGATAAGTTAGAATATTTAAGTCAAATATGTTGTAATAGGATGGATTGATAGATAGCTTTTATTTATTTATTTTATTATTTTTAAAAGCTCTAGATTTGAAGTTAGAAACTTTTTGGGATATAGGAATAATTGAAAAATGATTGTTAATATAACTTTTTAGGAAAAAACCTGAATAAGAAGAAAATATGGATTGATTTGGGAAAGAATGTGCATGTAAAGATTAACTATGCAAAATGAATCCCAATACATAAAAGAATGAATATTCTTCAACATTTAAGTTGATGAATGAATTTTAAATTTTAAATTTGATTTATTATTTTTTATGGTGGTTTTTAAAAATTATATTTGTACAAAAGTGGCATTTTTTCCTTCAAATATTTGAATGTGTTTATTTTAAAAAATTCAAATATTGATAGGAATACAACATATTATTGTACCTTTTTCTATAATTATAATAGTTACACACGGTCAATTATCATTAATTATAATAGCATTGTTTACATAAAAAATTATAATAGCTTTGTTATCACTAATATTAAATTATAGATATAAAATTTTAATGTTTTAATGTTAAGTAATTTCAATTGAGATATCTTGTAAAGTATTTAGGAAAGAAAGATATAGAAGCATGATTAGAAAAAATATTTAATAAATAGAATGGAAATTTAATTCACAAACTTACTTTAAATATTAAGATTATAAAAATGATGAGGCACAACTTGCTCTATAAATGACGTATGAAAATTTTTTCATATAATGAATCTTAAATATAACTATTATTATTATTCACATAGAAATAAATGTGCATTAATTTATAAATTATTGTCAACTTTGTACATGTAACATGTTTGATCTTTGTTTCTATGCTCACAATGTTATTTTAATATGATTTTAAATTTAATTAGTAATTGATATTTATATGTAATATGCTCATTAGAAAAGTGTTTCAATAAGATTCTTTTAAAATTTAAAATATGTGGTTCAAAGAAAAAGAAAGACACAGACAAACGTTTTAATTTAGTCAACATATAATCTCTATCTCAACTTTCAAGAGAAAATGATATGCTATTAAATACCAATGATATGTAATAATTTCCATTTTATTTTTTCAAAAAAATCAATAGTTAATTTATTAAAAATTGTGGGTCTTAAATTATTCTCATTGCGACACATGGAAAACTTTCTCTAATAGAAGTTTGGAATATTAATCATGGTTCAAAAATTAAGAGGCGGTCGGACCAATTTAACGGAAGGGCTAGTTGGTCTGGTTAACCCCAAAACCGCCCAGGAAAAGGGGGAACCTGGAACCAACGCCAAAGGCAAAAAATCGGTTTAAATTTTTTAATGCAAAATTTCATTATTTTTGGTTTTTTTTTTAAAAAAAACCTAAAATCTCATATTCCCTATTTTTTGTTTTCTTTTCTAATATGGAAAGTAGTAATTTAAGATATTTGATCCATATGGATAATGTTTATTTTAATTAAAAGATGAATTATGTTATGTTCTATGGGTTTTGTTAATGCCTAATTTAATTTTTAGTTATTTTATGACATATATTTTATTTTATATTTTTATATATTTATATAAATACATATTTTACTATATACTGGTTATATCCTGGTTGACCCGATTGAACCTGTTAAACCTCTAAACCCTTGCCCAAGGTTCAATTAGTCCTTAAATATTTCAAATTTTCCAAACCTTGATATTAATATTAACTTGTCGTTGGCAGTTGCAAATGCGAGTATATTGAAAAATAATTTGTTGGCCATTACTAAAAAAAAATTTAATTAAATATACCTTATCGTAAATTGAATATATAAATTAGTTTTTAAAATAATTTAATATTTAAATAATTAAATAATGAATAAAATATAAAATAGTATCATAAAATTTAATAAATAATTAGTATCATTTTAAACAAGGGTAAATTCTGGAATTGAAGTCTTTTTTAAAAAAGTTTTAATGTTGAAAAATTGAATATTTTTCACCTTATAGGTAAATTAATGCTTATTCATTATTAATTATAAAAATAAAAATGGAAGTATCAATAACATATCATAATAACAATAATTATAAACATTTTGGTTATAATCATCAATGAAGTTTAGCAAATTTTAAACATCATTTGGTTCATTTAGAAAAATGAAAACATTGACATTACAAAAACAGCATAATAGTGAGCAATAATATCAAAATCTTTAAATTAAAACTATTTTTATTTGAAGTAGATAATGCCCATTCTAAATTAAATCAATCTTCTCCTATTTAATTATCTTTTACTTTACTATCTCTTTCAAATAGAATCATATATTTATTACATGATTTTTTAGAAGAATCAAACTAATCCCATAAATAAAAAATATTATGATTTACTAATTTCATCAACTTTAATTTATCAGCATTGACCTAGAGAAATCAAATATTAAATTGTATGTTAAAATATCAAAAACTTAAAAATTTAAATAACATGATGTTTGAATTAATAAAGTTATATTGTAAAAAGTTAAAAAAATAAATGAAATATAAAATAAAAGTAAATTTAGATGAGTATAAAACATAAAGAAAATTTATCAAATTACCTCAATTTGATTTTATTTATTTGGCATAATTATTTTAATCATTGTGTTGTATCATCAATTAATCAATTAAAATTGATAATTAATTTATTTTAAATTAATTTTTTTACAAATTAAATATAATATTCATATTAATTGAATAAAATAAAATTTAATTTGATTTACAAATCACTTATATATTTAAAATATATTAAGTATATTTTTATTTCTTTCATAACGTTGTTAAGTGGTGTTTAAACTGAATAAAAATGGACATCAATTTAATTTGAGTTTAAATTTAAAATAAAATTAAACTCCATCAATCAAATTTCTTTTTTTTGCATGATCATCAATCAAATTTAATATGATCTTAAAACTAAAAATCAAATTTGATGAGATTTGTTAAATCACATGATGTATTATTTTTAAAAGAAATTCAGAATATGAATAACAAAAATATCTAATTTGGTCTTTATTAATATTTAATTAGAACACTTACATAAAAAATTGTATTCAATTAAAGCACAAAATTCATCTATAAAATTTTATTCAAAATTGAGACAATAAAATTGTGTAACTAAATTCAAATTAATTAAATCCAAGATAAAAAATTTTAATACAATAATAGTATATCAAGGCAAAAAATGAAATTGACCTTTACAATCTTGATTCAAATTTTGAATTAGCAACCTATAATTGAAAACATAATTATAAATATTTTATAGAAATTTTATTGAAATATATGAATAAGTTCACACCAAGATCATTACATTCCAATAAAATCATTAGTATTGATAACCAATATATATGCATATATAATCTCTAATATTTTATAAATCTATACCATTAAAATTACCTATACTAACCATCAACATATCCAGTAGCTATGTCATTTATATTATTTTAGCATGAATCCAAAAAAGATTATAATCCTATGCTTCCAAACTTCGTTACCATATAGAATTAATCATATCACTTATAGCCAAATCAATGTCCTTTTGAATTATAATATTTTTCTTGAAATAACTTATATAATTCAATGTGTTTATTGAAGGATGTTTCTTGATCACATAACTTGTCCCTCTAATCTTGAACTATTTTCAAAGCTTCTGAAGAATAGGTGAAGATAATTCAAATGTGATAATGAATTATAAAAAAGAAACACCTAAAATAAAGAAAAGTATTAAATATATAACAAAAGATAAAAAATATAAATGTAATAATAAAGAGAAAAAATATGTATAATTGATGGTAGTAAATTGATGTAAATTAAAATAAGGTGTACTACTCGTCCATATCAATTTTGATGACATTGTAAATTGTTTTTTCCCATTACTCTCAATAGAAATAGAACTTTGAATTTTTATAACTTAGGATGTTCCATAAGTAAAGAATTCTAACATGAAATTAGTATGACTCATTGTTAGAACTGATGTGGGAAACCATATTGATAGATTAATTAATATTATATTGTTGTATAGATTAATAACAATTATATTATTGTATATAATAAATAGAGGAACATTCTATTAGCTGCAAATATAAAAAAAAAAAGAAGAATTATTGTTTGAGTTTGTATTATTGATGAGTCATAGAAAGATAGATACTGATAGAGTGACTACATGATTGAAGAGAATATAAATTATTATTATTATAGTGTTATTATTACAATTATAGATAGATTGTAAAATAATATGCATTAATTTAAATAAGATTAAAATTTTATATTAGAATATGTGTCGTTAAGTGTATTTCTACTTTTGGAGAGAAAATTTTTCTAAAAAATTTAAAATTACCAAAAAATAATACACGATATTACAATTATTGTTCAATATTCCTAAATATTATATTTATATAGCTAGTTCAACATTTTTTGAAAAAATATTTTAGGTGACAATTTGTTTATGAAATTATACGATGCATCATTGGACAAATATCAAAATTTTAATTATAATCAATTAAAATTTTGAATTAGTGACATATTTTCAAATTCAATTTCAATAACACACCTTAAAGAACATCATAACAACAAATTCAAACAAAACAATCATACATCCAACAAATTCAAACAAAACAATCAAAACACATCCATATCCAATCCAATACAAATTGATAAAAATCTATATTATATATAAAAAAAGGTGATAGGAAAATACTATTTTGCTACATTACACATTATAAGACACATATGCCAAAACTCTAACATTGATGGAGTTGTTTGAAAATATATATGACAGGAAATATATTGAATGGACAAAACCTTATAAATTATAGAAGAGCAAATTAATTAAAAGTGAAAAATAGAAGAGTGAAGTAAATGAAAAAGAATATAACAGCTGAGATCCTGTTTCTATACATAGAAGAGGTTAGAAAATACAAAATATTTTTAAAAATATATCAATCTTAAAAACTCAAACAATATTATTTGTTTGCCACAATTGATATAACAATATATAATAAAATAAAAGAATAAAAATTTACAATAAAAATTATGGGAGAATGAATAGATTAGAATAGTGAAATAGTAGGGAAGAAAAGAAAATCTTGAGAAATGAAGAAAATTCATCTAACATGAAAAAATATAAAAAATGAATAATCTCGTCTTTAAACATGAGATAATGTTTAATGGCATTGAAGTTGGCATCAACAACTCAGAAATTCCACAATGATTGTTAGTGAGAGAAGAGAAATGAGAAAGAGAGAATGAAAGAGATCTTATAAGAAAGAATGCAAGAGTTATATAATAATGATAAGTAAATCACAAAATAAAATCAATAATACTACTCATCAATAGTAAAATAAGAGAAAAACAAATTAAGACAACAATTGAGGGTGATGAAAAATAAATAATCATAGAGTCATTCATATAGAAAATTTTAGAAACTGATATATCAAGATAAAAAATAAAATAACCTAACAAAATAAAATAATATTGAGAGGCGCTTGTTATAGTGAAAAATAACCTTGATAAAAATTTGTATTGAAAAATTTTAAAATTAATATTTATTATTGTAGATATGAAATACTATACATTGATTTAAAGTTGATATTGAATTTGAAATTTAAATTTTGTATTTTTTAATTGATTAATTATATGAATTTTGAAATATACTTTCTATTTTTGAAGTAATAAAGTTTAAAAAAATTATGAAAAAATGACACATGGTATGTAAATGTGGAAGAATAAATTTTATAGAATATAGATTTGAATTTTTCAAAAATTCAACAGGGATGTAAAAATACAGTTAACTCAGCATAATAGTTCTTTCATATTCAATAGGTTTGGTATTTATTTTAGATTTAATTTTTTTAGAAGTTTTATAAATATTACCTTATTTAAATTTGATTTTGAATTTTGTAATTGATATTTATTGTACATGTGAAAATATATGTATCAATTGAATATGATTTTCAATTCAAAGTTCAAATTTTTGTAATTAATTGTATTCATATTATAAGAAATGTTAAATATACCTTTTATTTTGCATAAAAGAGTACCCTTTATTTAAGAAGTAAAAATAATTTTCTAAACAATATAAATTATGAGAAAATAGCATATGGTGAAACAATTTCAAAAAATATATTATAATAACTTTTTTATAATAGTTGTTTCATTTAACTAATTATTTCTTATTATTAATTATTGATATTATAATTATAGTATTTTAATACTATAATAATATGTTTGACTGCCATTTCTTTTTTTTTTTTATCATTTTAAAGTTCAATTTTTTCAATTATAATATTTTGTTTAGCTTTATTTTAGGTTGCATTGATGATAGAGAGATATGAAGGTAATTTTTTTAAAAAATAATTAATAATTAATATTATTTTTCAGCTCTTAATTTTTCTCTTTTCTATTTTTGTGTCTTTATATTTTGTTTATTTTGGGGTCTCCATGCTGGCATGTGCTATTGTCTCATTTATTTTTTATTTATTTTTTTAATAATCTTATATGCATAATAAATCAATTCAAGATATAGTATATTAAGTTGATAAAATACAGTTTAAGAATATATAAACAAAATATGATAATATTTGTTTAAATATCTATCTTTAATAATAAAAAAATAATTATAAAAAATAATAAAAAAGGAATGATTTGGTGACATTCAAAATAGATAGATCATCATATGTATTATTTAAATGATAAAAAAGATATTTCATTAAATGTTAATAATCTTCAATGATATTTTAACGATATATAATAATTATGATTGTGATTTTTTTAAAAAATAATTATAGATTAAAGTTATGAAAATTGTGGACCCTAAATTATCTTAGAAATGACACCTGTAAAACTTTCCTCAATATAGTCTGAAAAAATAGTATTATAGATTATAGATAGATAGATTATAGATTTGAAAATAAAATACATTGATTTCTAATCATGCGAAACAACCACTCCAACTTGTCTACTTTTAGTGGCTAAATGGGAATGAATTGGTTTGGGTGGCTAATTTGAGGAAAATATTCAATTTTTTGGATTAGATGGCTTAATCGGAACAATTATATTTCTCTTGCATAAAGAAGAAAGTTTAGGAATGATTTAGGTGTGTTTTAATTTAGAATTCTTTCATTATAATTTTTTTGATACATAGGCAAAGAAATTAATGATAATTTTCAATTTAAATTTTAAATTTTGTAAGCAAAAAGTATTTTAAAAATTACATGTGCTTAAAAAAAAGCTCAACGGTCAAAAAGTTAAATCCAATATAGAATAATTATAATATTAATTTATTCAAAATGAATTAAATATAATTGAACCGTCTAAATTATTATTAGTATTATTATTGTATAATTGGGAATTTTTTTTGAAAATTATTGTTAACCAATCAAATTATTATTTCTAAATAATGTATTTAAATAATTCTTTCTAAACCAAATCATTTAGGTCCCTTAAATAATCATCTTTTACAAAAAGTAGTGTTTGACACTCATTATTTAAATAGAATAATTAAATTTATTTTTCTAATTTGTAGTTTTCTTAAAGAAATTTAATGGACATAAAGTTAAATCCAAATATTATTTGTATTTTATTTCTTTCAATTATTCCCTTGTAATTTCTCTAGTTATTAAAATTAAAATTAAATATAATGTAACTTTTTACTTTTTAAAAATTAAAATGTTTAAATTTAGCCCTTTGAAATTTAAATATTCAAGAAAAGAAGCACTTAACTGTGACACTTGTCCAAGCCACATTGTTTAGTCCACTGAATACCATATTGTTTAGTCCACTGAATAATTAGTAGTATTATTATTGTATAATTGGGCTTCTTTTTTTCTAAAATTATTATTAACTAATCAAATTATTATTTCTAAATAATGTACTTAAATAATTCTTTTTAAACCAAATCATTTAGGTCACTTAAACAATCATTTTTTGAAAAAAATAGTGTTTGATACTTAATATCTAAATAAAATAATTAAATTTATTTTTCTAATTTGTATTTTTTTTAGAAAACTTTAACCGGCATAAAGTTAAATCCAAATATTTATTTTTGTTTTATTTCTTTCAATTGTTCCTTTTTAATTTGTCCAGTTATTAAAATTAAAATTAATGTAATGTCACTTTTTAAAAATTAAAAAGTCTAAATTTAGTCCCTTTGAAGTGTAAACAATTTAGGAAAAAAAGGACTTAAAGTGTGACACTTGTCAAAACCTTATTGTTTAGTCTTATGAATTATTATTAGTATCATTATTGTATAAATGGGGCTTTTTTACAAAAATTATTATTAAGTAATCAAATTATTATTTTTTAAATAGTATACTTAAATAATTCTTTCTAAATTGAATCATTTAGGTCTCTTAAACAATCATCTTTCTATACAAAAAAAATAGTATATGACACTCAATGTTTTAAACAGAATAATCAAATTTATTTTCCTAATTTATATTTTTTTTTAAATTTTAACGGACATAAAGCTAAATCCAAATATTTGATTTTGTTTTATTTATTTTGATTATTTATTTTTTCCTTCTCTAGTTATTAAAATTAAATATAATATCACTTTTTAAAAATTAAAAGTTTAAGTTTAGTCCCTTTAAAATTTAAAAATTGAAAAAAACACTAAAACTATAATACTTATCAAAATCTCATTATTTAATCCTCCTAATTATCATTAATATAAATATATTAATCTTTCTTTCTTATTTTATCATTAATCACTCCCTTCTTACATAAAACTTCGTGTCACAGCTTTCCTCTTCTTTATACTCCCTATTTTAATTTTTAAACCAAAATGCCACTTAAAAAACAAGACGCCACTCACAAACTGTCTCCATCCATCATATCACCTTTTTCAGCGTCCACTTCATTCAACCAGCTAGGATTCCCAAGAGAGAGGCTTGCTTCCTTGCTAAGGAGCCAAACCATCAACAAAGCAAAAGGGCTCTTCCATAGTGACATCATAGTTTCTCCTTTTCATTTCTTCGTCGTTTTAAGGTAATGAATGAATGTATTGAATACTTATTTGTTCCATAACACCAGTGTGATTTGGTCCTCAACATTGAACTCGTTCATCAACCAACTTCTTTTTCTTCTTCTTCTTCAGCAACCTCATTTACCCTTCCTTGCACTCTCTGAAAAAACGTTAGTTCTTGTTATTCCTTTGCTTTGCTTTGCTTTCATTGTTTGTTTCAGTGTCAGTTTCAGTTTCAGTTTCAGTTTCAGGGGTCTCTCTGTAGTTGACAGTGAGTGATTATATGTGCTGCTGCCTTAAGTAGAAATTAATGATGAGTTCCCTTCTTGTGTGTCTGTTATCCAAGCTTGCGCTCTTTTTAAAAAAGGAAGAAACATTTGCTGTTTGTACTGACAAAAGAATTGGTCTATTGTATATTTTTCATGGAAGAACTCATAAAGAAATTAACACGGCAAAATCTTAAGCTTATCTCTCAAACTCTAGCTATGAACCTGAAAATTTTAGGTGTCTACGGTGTATGCTTTAGTCTTGATCAAGCATTTTGGTGGCTTGATTTGACGTATTTTCTTATTTAAATAAATCTGTTCATGTGTGTATAAATGCAGTATGGAGCATGTATCTGTCTAGTAAGTAGTACTTCCCCTGCATAAAATGTTTATTGTTATTCCATTTGGTAATATTATGTTGTTTTTCAATTGGTGGATAAAAGGTTATGTTCCCAAATGCATTAATTTTTGGCCATAATGATACACTGTGTGCTCCAGTTAGGGGGACTCTGTTTATGGGAGTTGAGTCTTACTTTTGAGTTCTGATAAGAATTATCTGAAGAAACTGTCAACTGTTTTAAGTATCCTCAGCTACATTTTCATATCACTAATGCTATTTATCATGAAATATTGATACTAGTTGTATTGGGAAACACTAATCCTTTTTTATATTAGAGTACTCCAGTTACAAATAAGTGATGATGATTTAAAATTAATATATATCATTACAAATGCCGTTGGCTAAAATCCAATGATTTGATGCTTGCATTATTTGTATGGAAATAAACTTGGGTTCTTTCTTGCTTTGTTCCAGAAAACCCTGAGTTCTTTCTCTGTATCTTCGCAGGCCTGACTTCAACTTTGTTGACCTTATTTTATTTACTTGAAAGAGGATGGACGGAAGATATGAGGGATGTGCAGTGGGAATCGACCTTGGCACAACTTACTCTTGTGTTGCAGTGTGGCAGGAGCAACAGGGCCGAGTGGAGATCATCCACAATGACCAAGGAAACAGAACAACGCCTTCTTGTGTTGCTTTCAAGGATAACCAAAGGTTGATCGGTGATGCTGCTAAGAACCAGGCTGCCACCAACCCAACCAACACTGTCTTTGGTATTTGGTCTTCTTACGTCTGTCACTTGTTTTACTTGTCTATACTTGTTTTGTTTTGTCTCCAAATAATTGCTAAGAGTCATTATTATTTTTTCAGATGCTAAGAGGTTAATTGGTAGGAAACACAGTGACCCCATTATTAAGAATGACCTCATGATGTGGCCATTCAAGGTTATTGCTGGTGTTAATGATAAACCAATGATTACTGTCACGTACAAGGGTCAAGAGAAACAACTTTCTGCAGAGGAAATCTCATCTATGGTCCTCACAAAGATGCGTGAGATTGCAGCAGCATATTTGGAGTCACCTGTGAAGAATGCAGTTATTACTGTGCCTGCTTATTTCAATGACGCTCAGCGTAAAGCCACCAAAGATGCTGGTGCCATTGCTGGCCTCAATGTCATGCGGATAATCAATGAGCCCACTGCTGCAGCTATAGCATATGGCCTTGATAAGAGAGCCAATTGTGTTGGAGAACGAAATATTTTCATCTTTGATCTTGGTGGTGGTACTTTTGATGTGTCTCTCCTTACTATTAAGGGTAAGGTCTTTGAAGTTAAGGCCATTTCTGGAAATACTCACCTCGGTGGAGAAGATTTTGATAATAGAATGCTAAACTACTTTGTGGAAGAGATCAAAAGAAAGAACAAAGTGGACATCAGTGGGAACCCAAGAGCATTGAGGAGGTTGAGAAGTGCATGTGAGAGGGCAAAAAGGACACTCTCATTCACTGTTGACACCAATGTTGAGGTGGATGCTTTATTTCAAACCGTTTCATGTCAAACCATTGACTTCTGTTCATCAATCACCCGTGCCAGGTTTGAAGAACTCAACATGGACTTGTTTAGAGAGTGTATGGAAACAGTAAGTAGATGTCTTATTGATGCTAAGATGGACAAGAGCAGTGTGCATGATGTGGTCCTTGTTGGTGGCTCTTCTAGGATTCCCAAAGTGCAGCAGCTATTGCGGGATTTTTTCAAGGGAAAGGATTTGTGCAACAGCATCAACCCTGATGAAGCTGTGGCTTATGGAGCTGCAGTTCAAGCTGCTTTGTTGAGTGAAGGCACTAGGAATGTTCCAGAGTTGGTGCTATTGGATGTGACGCCCCTGTCACTTGGCATAGAGACAACAGGGGATGTCATGAGTGTAGTGATTCCGAGGAATACCACCATCCCTGTGAAGAAGACACAAAGATACCACACAGCTCGAGATAACCAAAATAATGCTGGGATTAATGTTTATGAGGGTGAGAGGGCTAGAGCCACTGATAACAACCTGCTTGGTTTTTTTTGTCTTTCTGGTATTCCTTTTGCTCCCCGACATCATCCATTCAATGTATGTTTTAATATTGATGCTGATGGTATCCTAACTGTCTCTGCTCGTGAAGAATCCACTGGTAATAGGAATGAGATTACCATAACCAATGATAAAGGCAGACTGTCAACTAAAGAAATTACAAGATTGATTCAAGAAGCTAAGAATTACGAGGTTGAAGATAAGAAATTTCTTAAGAAAGCTAGAGCAGTGAATGCTTTGGACGATTGTGTTTACAAGATGGAGAAAGCTTTAAAGGATACAAATATCAGTTTTAAGCTTTGCCCACAAGACAAGGAGAAAATCAGTTCTGCAATTGTGAAGGCCAAAGCCTTGCTTGATGGTAATAACCAGAAGCAAGAAACAGATGCCTTTGAGGAGTGTTTAAAGGAGGCTGAGCGTATCTTTGAACCCATTATAGCCAGAATTGGCTATTCATTTCCTGTTTGATAAGATTATTTGGGGTGCAGAAATGACAATTTGCGTGTGATGCGAATCTCTGTGGCCAACATTATCTAAAGGTACTTTTGAACCAAGAAAGAAACAGCCATGCTTGCAGCTTGTGTGAAAAAGGTGGGGAGCATCTTTGAATTTGAGTTTCACTAGATAGATAGTAGACACTCTTACTCCCTAGTCAGTGTATTCTTGGGGCGCAGACTTTATATTTTCGATGTGTTAAACGCAACTCTGTGACTGATATTATCTTGAAATAGTTCAGTAGTTCTGCATTAGTTTATCTTGAAAGTGTGTTCCCGGTTGGATTTAGCAATCTTCCAGAATTAATCCTTGAATACATTTCCCATCTGTTGCTTGGTAATGTTTATGTAAATTGTGTCTCAGAACGTGCTGTACTTGGCTATGGAGACCCCTATTAAGATCCCTGAGAGGGGAGTAAATGACACGCAGGGAATGGAAGCCCTCACCTAACATGATAATGTCTTCTAACACATGGTGATGTGTGGTTAGTTTCACAAGCATTCCATTTGTGACTAGTATCATCTTGGCTTTTTCACTTGATAGGGTGTAAAGAGAGAAAATATCACTGCAGTGCAAGTCATTTAATATTTACTTGTATCATGTAAAAATACATGCATTTATTTATAAGGACATCGTGACATCCGAACCGTAACTTACATGCACATGTTGAAAATGAAAACCTTGGAGGGTTGTGAACTACGACAAGAAAACATGCGTCCTGCGAAATAAGGTGATGGATGTTCATAAGGACATAAGCCATTCCTGGTGTCAACAGTTGTTTGTGTGAGAGTAACAAGACTTGTGTTTCACTAATTTTTTTTTTTAATTTTTTGTCCTTACTAAGATACGGGATAGAGGTGAGAATAAGAGTTAAACTTTGATTAACTCATTGAAATATATAGGAGTTATCATAGACTATAAACTTATTTGTTGCGTTTCACTAATTTCGTATCCAAAACCTTATACACTAAAATAAAATATTAACTTCAAAATAAAAATTTTAATTTATCAATTTTCAAATTAAAGTATATTTTTCACAAGGATTTGACCTCTTATGAAATGAGACTTTCATTTCTTTCAATAGAAAAAAAATTATATTTCTCAAGTCTATTTGAAATGTCTTAATTAAGTTGAAGAAAAACCTTCCGTGATTGATCTTATTTATTTGTCTTTGATTGGTATTGATACCATAATTGAAATGGATTGATTGTCTACCAATAGCATCATATTAGATTATTGATCTTTAATCAAAAGTTGTAGCTTATAAACACATAACGACACACTACTTTCTTTTTAATATGTTGTAAATACTAAATATATTTTTTATGTACTCTTAGTATAAAAGAGTTTCAATATATTAGAGATTTTTAAAGTAATGAATGTGTGAGTCTATTATTTTTATTGATGTAATAGTACATAATTATATGACAGTATAAAATATTATTAGTAAACAAGTGACAGTACATCAAAATTGATCTTTAGGAAGTAAATACCTAAAAAGATATAAATCTTAGACTTATTTGATTATGGAATAAAAATAAAAAATAAATTTTTATAGATAAGTTCAATATATCATTTTATATATAAAGTTCTATCATAACAAATTTTCTCCATCCATCAATCAAATACACCATTAGTGGCATATATCTATTGTCTTTCTCAAATTAATGCCGACTTTACCAACAAGATTTAGTAACAATGGTATGCAAGTGGGGTTGCAAAGAGATGATAAAGTTTCAAACATTGAAAAGAGACAATTGTTGGCATTGTCTCTTAAGGGAGCATTTAGATGATATTTGAGTGAGTGAAAATCTTTGGATAAATTGTTCAACTTCCTTGAGGTTTGTGAAAATACAACTCATACCCCCTATTTATTGACTTCGCGCTCACACCTTTTGCTTGTCAAATTTTAAGTATTTATTTTAGGTTTCACTCCTCATTTACAAAACACTGATAATAAACTTAACAGAATGATATTTTTGTGATATTAACTATTTTTAATTAATAAAATTATAAAAATACCCTAAACTTAACAGAGTGAGTATATGTATTTTTTATAATTTTATTAATTAAAAACAGCTAATATCACAAAAATGTCATTCTGTTAAGTTTATTAACAGTGTTCTCTGAATAAAAAGTGAAATTGTGATATAAATACTTAAAATTTGACAAGTAAAGGGGTGTGAGTGTCATGTGGACAAATAGAGGGAATATGAATTGTATTTCCACAAATCTCAAGATGAGAGTGTAATTTACCCAAAATCTTTTTTTAAAGAAAAAATTATTTTTTTTATACATTTAAATGATTTTTTTACAAAAACTCAAAAACATAATTTTTTATTATGTTTTTTAATAAATACCGAAAAGAGTACTTCTTATACAAAATAATTTTCAATTTATTCAATTATATATAAAATTTAACCTTCAAAATGATTTCTTTTAAAATTCAAAACAAATGCACCCCTAATTACAATTGTATCCGAAGTAAAAATAGTTTAAAGGCAAAAGAAAAATTAATGCTGAATTTTCAGAAAGATCTATGATAAAAAAAAAGCGTGTATTTTTTGCTTTTATATTTTGTAAATAAAAAAATAAGTGTGTATTTTATTTATATTAAAACTTGACCAAAATATAAGTCTTCAACCCAAGTTTTTTTTTTTTAAGAGCAAACACCTAAATTGGTCCCTAATAATTTAATTGATTGATAAATTAGTTTCGGATAAAAAAATATTAGTGTTAAGATCCTCATAATCATAAAAATAAAACATTATAGGTTCTGCAATTTCATTGATGGAGAAATTAAATTATCCTCGCAATAAAAATTAGTGTTAAGGTTCTCACAATTGCAAATATAGGACATATAGGCTCCTGACTCATTTGTAACCTGTTAAATTCTAATGTGAACTTTAATTATTAGTTTATGTGACACCTATTAATCTCAATTAATACTAATTAAAACAAACCCTTTATTTTTATTTTTTGTAAATTCCTCTCAAACATTCTAATATTTTACCATATCTACTACCAAGAAAGAAACCAATATCATAAATTCATAATCATTTTCTCAAAAGAGCTATTTGCTAGAGTGCATGATTGCATATTATAAAATAACACAATACCACTATGTTTGGTATGAGATACTTTATTAAATTTTGGAATTTACAAAAATAAAAAAATGTATTTTAGTAAATTGATTATTATTAAAATTAGTCGGGGACCCCAATCCTAATGTAGTGTCCTATTTTTGTAATTGTAAGAACTCCAATATTAATATTTTTTTGTCAAGAGCCAATTTGTCCATAATGAAATTGTTAGAGACCTATTATGCCTTATTTTTATACTTGTGAGACCCTTTATTTTTATTTTTATTTTTTATAAATTCCTCTCAAACATTCTAATATTTTACCATATCTACTACCAAGAAAGAACCCAATATCATAAATTCATAATCATTTTCTCAAAAGAGCTATTTGCTAGAGTGCATGATTGCATATTATAAAATAACACAATACCACTATGTTTGGTATAGATACTCTATTAAATTTTGGAATTTACAAAAATAAAAAAATGTATTTGAGTAAATTGATGATTATTAAAATTAGTCGGGACCCCAATCTAATGTAGTGCCTATTTTTGTAATTGTGACTTCAATATTAATATTTTTTTGTCAAAGGCAATTTGTCCATAATGAAATTGTTAGAGGTATATTGTTATTTTATACTTGAGATCTCAACACTAATATTTTTTATTAGAACCAATTTATCCATTAATAAAATTTCCAGGATCTATAGTGTCATTTTTTTACAATTATGATATACCTCAATACTAATATTTTTTTTTCCAGGACCAATTTGAATCAATAAAATTATGAAGGGCCAATTTTGATATTTACTCTTTTTTTTAAAAAAAAAAAAGAAACAACGTGGCGGAACGGTAGTGGTGGACAGCTGGCGCACACCGTAACTCGAGTGGTGAGCAGCGCCATGAACGAGGGAGACGACGACGATGACCGAGTCAGAACACAACCGCAAACTCACTGTGTCCCCAATATTAGGTTTTCAAAAAAAAAAAAAGAAATTAAAAGAAGCAATTGAAATCGAAAATCGTTCCTCAGAGAACAAAATTGAAGCTTGCAACTGAAAATGAGTGCTAACGAATCGAGAAAGGATCCGATTCCACTGGAGAACCGACCCGGCATCTTCTTCATCGGATCCCCCAACGTTGGCAAACGTACCCTTTTGTCCCGTAAGTTTCTCCTTCACTGAACCTCATTTCAAAATCTTTTTTTTTTCAATTTTTTTCGGGGTCATGATTTAGTTGCTGTTAGTATCTCATATTTTCAATTGGGTTTCTCTCAAACATGAAAATTTAGTTACTTTTATTTGATTTTACTGAAAGCTCAGGTTTTCTGTTTGTTGAACTTCCCTTTTTGGTAATTGATCCATTAGGCCAAGTTGCTCTTGTTCTAACCTTTAATTTTGGCTTGGTTTAACTGTCGTTATTTTAGGATCAGATTTTCAGCATAAGATATCATTTTATTTTGATGTACTGGATAAGGGTCCAAGCCTAATGCGTTGATAGTAATCATCTTATTTCATTGTTATCTTATATTAATCTTAGTGTTATTTCTGGATTTGGTTTTCAATGTGCTGAAGTTGATTTGGTGTGCTCCAGGATTGCTCTCTACTGATTTTGAAGATGCTTCTGATTCTGCGTCTGAAGTGAATGCCCATGGGTATGTTTACCGTGAATCATTTTCTCCAATTGATTGATTGCACCTATTTTTTCTTTCCCAAGTCCCCTCATTGTGCCTTTGGTGTAATGAACAGGTGGAGCATCAGCAACAAGTACTACAGTGCTGATGTTTCTGTCTGGATGACTAACCTTCATGATGATTTTTCTGTTGGGAACCTGCCCATATTTCAACAATTGGAAGCTTTAGTGATGGTTTTTGACATGAGTGATGTCAGCATCCTTCACTTGACTCTTCATTAATTTGTTATATCGTTGATGATTTAATCCTTAAAGTTAGTGCAGAAATTATGTGTTTTGGTGACATGTTTTCTTAATATGTGCAGCTGTCTTCCCTAACTGCACTTCAAGATTGGGTATCTGAACTGATATTCGAAACTTTGAGATATTGTTATGTATTGGAAACAAATTGGACCTGATTCCAGGTCATCCAGTTCATGCTGAATACAGAAGACGATTGCTTAAGCTTGAAGATTCTGCTATTGATCCTTATTCGGAGTTCACTGAGTATGGAATATCTGAATCTGAGGGAACTAGTTTATTGGGGGATGAAGAACCATCAGGGAATATCAGAAAGTCCTGCTTGGAATGGTGCACTGAGAACAATATCGAGTTCATTGAGGCATGTGCTTCCAATGCTGATTTTGACAAATGTATGCCCTTGCTAATGAGCTGTACACAAGTTAATTATATGATTTACTGCACATTGCTCAGATTTTAGCTTCGACAATTGTTGGTCAGTTCTACATATTAATTGGACATAATTGCGGATTGTAGTAGCTAGGAAAACCCCATCATGACCAAACTTTTATTCAGCTGGCCAAAATTAAGGCTGCCATGATGAGTTTTTTTACATCATACAATTTCCATATATTGCATCACTGAGGCAAAAGAACTGCTGTTGACAGGCTTATCTGTAGATGGTGATTCACAAGGAGTTGAAAGGCTTTATGGTGCTCTTTCTGCTCATATATGGCCTGGAATGATACTAAAATCCGGTGATAGAATAAGTGAACCATTGTTGCCTGAGAAAGAAGGTCATTTTCTTGCCTTAATCTGTCTTGTCCTTTGGAGCATGCTACTGTCAATAATGTAGAATAAATTCTAAGCACTGATTTTGGTTTATCTTACTTTTTTCAGAGTTGTCCTCTGAGGAATCTGATTATGAACTGGAGTATGAAGTTTTATCAGCTGGTTCAGCTGAGCCATGGGATGATACAGAACAAGGATGGGTTTCTGCATCGTCATTAGATGCAGCAGGAGGAGCAGTTCCTCAGAACAACCGCAACACAGGACGTGAAGATGAAGATGGAAATGGAATAAAATCTGAGAAAGAGTTTCAGCCCTCAACCTCAAGCACTGCAATTAAGGATGGGAGTGACAAGGAAGTAGTACCCAACATTAATGATTTGGAAGATGAGAAACTAGATACAGGCAAGTTTCTTGACTTAGAGGATTTGGAACAGTTGATGTCTGAGATTGGGAATATGCGCTCAAGCTTAAGATTGATACCGGATTTTCAAAGAAGGGAAATGGCTGCAAAGCTGGCCATGAAAATGGCTTCTGTATTTGGAGGAGGAAGTGATGAAGAGGAGGAAATTGAGTAGATTTCAGGTGTTATCTCTATGAGATTCAGTGTCACTTGTACTGTTATATGAGCCATCACTTGGAAGGAGTTGAGCAACTTCTGCTCGAGGATCAGGGGTTACTTTATCCTTCTGTTCTGTCTCCCACTTTTGGTCACTGCAGAAATCTGAACATGGTTCAAGCTCAAATTCTGCTGCCCTGTCATACACTGTTTAATGGCTCATATTTTGTGGAGCCGAACATATTGTATATAAGTTTAATTAGTTTGAGTTTGAGCTTGTTCATGGCACTTAACAAGCTGTGAAGTGGTGACATGCTGCAATTTATGAAAGGGAAGATTAATTAAAGAGATGCATGAACCAAAATATTTATCTAATGTCTGCTATATTGCAAACACCCACACTTCATTGTTATTTGACACTCGTTGACAAGTGAGCCGGTTATATTTGGCTCTTGAAAAATATGGGGTGCCCTCTAGAAAATTTAGAAGAAATTCTTATTATTGATAGCGTTTGTATTTTATATAATTTCAAACCTTTGATATTCTTATGGTTTACTATCTAAAGAACATTCTAGAATTTGGAAGAGAAGTTTAAGATAATTTGGAAGTTCTTATTTATGGTTCTCCCTTTATTCTGTGAGGTGGTCTAAGTATCTATATGAAGTGGACTAAGTATCGCTTATGTTTTAAGTCATTCTTCAAGAACATGACATCAAACCCAAGTCTACATATTTTTTTTAAAAAAAGAGAAACCCCCCCCCCACCCCCACACACAACATAACAACAGGCCAACTAGAAAGGAAAGTGGCCTATTAAATTTCATGCTTCCATGTGTTTATCTTAATTTGCAAGTCTCACCTTTATACTGTAGAAGGCGTGATAGAATAGCAATGTTATGTTGCCGTAGTCAATTTATAGGTAATGGTCATGTTAGATGCTAAAAAAGGATAAGACAGCCTGAAATTTGATTACCAATGCTTAAGGCGGTCACATGAGAAAATTGTAGGTAAGCAAGCATTACAATTACAAACGAACAAGTTGCCCGCGGAGATGTCATGTTCTGATAAGTCACGTGCCAAGCAAAAGGTTAGGGAAAGTATGACAAACGAAAAAGTAGGCAAAGTTACTAAAATCCTCATCTCAATTTGGTAGAAAACAAGCCATAAGAGGGACAAGTGGATGTGATCTCTTGCAATCTTGATTAGTGCTCTATAATCATGCATCATGAGGATTAAGGGAGGGAAATAAGGGGCTATTAATATAGCTTTTGGAGTTTAGTTTCAACTTTCAGCTTTACTGCATGAGTTGTTCACACTTCACACTAGGCCATGACAACAAGGGAAGAGAAGGATAGATAGATAGATAGATAACCTATGGTGAGTGGGGCCTAACAAGTCACACATGTCCTACGAAAAACCAAAAAAGAAAGTAGAAGATGCCGTCAATTATCAGCTTTCTATAAGCATCAATGGTGTGCCCGGACTCTTATATAGTCCCCCATTAGAGAGATTTTCATTAGATTGGAATTGGGATAGATGCGGTGGAGGACCATATTGCCAAAGGGCATCTCCACCTTTATTTTTATTTTAAGTTTTTAACCCCATAAAATGAAAACACTTGCACTAACTTTATGTCCCTCTTTTGTCTTATCTTCCCTTTAAACTTGATCTTATATTGATTGTGCCCCATCTTTAGCATTCCATTTTTGCTAATTAATAAAAAGGATCTAATTTGTTTATTGAAGATGAGTAGAGGATCTAGAGATAGTGGAAATTAAAACAAGCTTGATGTAGAAGGTTTAGTGCAAGTCATAGCAAGGACGGTTAGCATACTTGGAGGGGTGAATTATACACCTTACTATTTGATTCTCTTTGACTAAAATGATTAACGTGATTCTGATTTCAATGTGTGGGATAGGTACAAATGATATTAGTACTATACTTAGTAATGGTTGGTACCCAACAAAAAGAGAGAACAAAGGCAAAGTGTGTTTTTGCTGTGGAACAAAACGCAAAACGAAAAAGGACACAAGCAGGCAGAGCAGAGCAAAGCAGCGACACACAGGGAGTTGGAAAACCACTGCGCTGCTTGTTTGGATAGATGCAAAGAGGTGTTTGTGTGTGTGCTGGTGACAAGGTCGGTTGGCTAACTCGCATGACTTGCTTTTCATCTCTTGGTTGTCAAGTTGGTGATTAAGCATGTAATTACTCATAAGATGTGATTGATTTTAATGCCATTGACATGACATATCAACAGCAAAATTAATGTGGTGGTTCATTTTAAAGAGAGAATCATGTTGTGGTTTGAGAATAATAAAATTAAAAAAGGAAAAATGATGTTACTTGGACATACATTACTTGCGCCAATCTTATTCCTCGCGAACTCCATAATCATTTTTATTCACTTTTCTATTTTCTTCCATTTGTGTTTTTTTTTTCTTGGTGAGGATTTTCTTCCATTTGTTTACTAAAATCAATTCGGTACATTACTTTATATGTTCTATGTACAAATATATCACAGTGACTCAATTGCTAGTATATTAAAAAAAAATTCACTGTATTGCTTTGATTATGATTTCAAATAAATATTTAATTTATAATTTTTGGTAACAAATTAGTTTATATATGAAAACTATTTACTTTAGTATTTTTAATCTATAAAGTCTTTAACCAACATTTATTAAAAAAAAATTATACTTTTAAGCTAATGATTTAGCTTATTTATACTCACATGGTAAAAGAAATATATATCATGTCAATAATCATATTTTATCATATCAATATATTTTGTCATATCAATATAATTTATTTTTATATCAACTATTTGAATAATTATGTAAATAGATGGATTTATTTAGATTATAGTGTAGCCTTTTTATGTTTTACACATCAAAATTACACTCTTAAGCTATTTATAAAAGATAATTACTTCAATAGATTTTAAAAATACACACTAATTTAAACTATAATTATTTGCCAAAAAATTAAAGGATAACTGACAAGTCTAGAATTAAAAATCTAAATATAATGATTGAATACAGAAATACACACTAAATGTCAATGATAAGCAAACTTGTCTTTATCCACATATATTTATTTATTTTTAAAATCTTTGTCCCTTCGAAATTTTTTAAAATGGTCCAAACTCCAATGACTTCAACTATGTAAGAAAACATGGGGCATCCATGTTACCCTTACACAGTCATTTTTCCTTTTTTTTTTTTTTTAATATCAATCTTTGATCTAATAAGATCAGTTCACGTGTTATCTACCCACAAGACAAAAAATAGATCAGTTCACATGTTCAAAATCTAACTCTGCCCAATTACGTAGGATGAAATCATTGAAAAAAATCATAATTTTTCTAATTCTATGAAATTAATCAATGCCTATGTAAAGTGACAACCTGAACATCCTATGAAAACAAAAGATAAAATTAAAAATACCTCACTCTTACATTTTTAACCTTATTACATCCTTAAACAAAATATATACATTTCAATGTCACTCACAAGCCTAGTAACAAAGTAATAATAACACCAAAAACAAAAAAAAGTTAAAATACACATGTAACAATTAGCAGGGTATATTAATATTATAAACTGGAAAATTGCCCAAATTTCAATTTCATCTCATCCATCAACAACTCCCAAGTGATTTAAAAAAAAAAGTACAAAAATTATAAAATTAAAAAAAAAACCTACAGTTACATACAAAAGCTACTGGTGTTTCTTCAAGGCAAGAAACCACTGTTGTTGTTATGTCCCATGTTACTACCGCTACTGCTGCTACTCTCACCACCGCAATTATTATTATTGTTACTATTCGAAACGGCATTGTCGTCTTCCCTTAACTTCAGATCCGGTTCACTGACCGCCACTCTCGCGGCGGCGGAGCCTCCTCCTCCGGCCGCTGGGTACCGCCCGCACTTCTGGCACCTCGCCACCGCCAGCACCTGTCGGCACGACGGGCACGACGAGTGCGACCCTAGCCACGTGTCTATACACGCCACGTGGAACCCGTGACCGCACTGCGGCAGGACACGGATCTCGTCGCCGGGGGCGAACTCCGACAAGCAGATCGCGCACTCCGCCGTCGCCACCCACCCGCCTCCGCCGCCAGGGTTTCCGCCTTCCACGTAGGAGAATCTCGGGAGCGACTGAAGCACCTTCTTCTTCAAGCCCTTGTTCGCCAGCGCCCGACGGGGAGAGGCTCCGCCGCCGCCGCCACCGGAGCCTCGCCGGAACCACGCGCACCTCGCGACGGCGACGAGGCCAACCACGCATATGAGAGCGCAGAGTAGAGCCGCCAGGATGACCACGAAGTCGGACTCCAGAGCCACCGCCTCCGGCGGAGGCGCCGCCACCGCGGTGGCGTTCTCCGTCGCGGATTTGAGGATCCTTAGCGTGCGTGTCATGTCGAGAAGAGGAAAAGAGAAGTGTTTGATGAATTGCTCGTGAGGGAACTAAAAAACAAAGGAGAGAGGGGGACTTTGGCGTTTTGGGTTATTTTGATGCCGTTTAAATAGTTGGGGTCGGTATTAAATAGTTGAATGATTGAAAGGGGGGGTGTTAGTGTTAGTGTTAGTGTTAGTGGGTTCTTGAGTTGAGGATAAGAGTTGGGAGGAGAAGAAGACTTGAGTCAAGAGGGTGACTACTAGAAGCTGGAGAGAGAGAGAGAGAGAGGGAGAGGGAGAGGTGAATTGAAGGAGGAGGGTGAGGGTGTTGTGTGCTCTGTATGGTATGCTTGGTAGGTATAACAGAGAGAGTGAGTGATGGAGAGAGTTGGCCCCTTATGAGGGCAAGTGGGGTGAGGGAGTGAAGGGACAAAACTAGACACAGCCAAGAACATGGACCAACCTGTTTTGCTTTTCTAGTTCGTACATTTGTTTAACCTTATCTCCTTTGGCCTGAGTTAAGTCCAATATCAATGAATAATAATTAACATTGAGTGTTTTTCTTTGCGGGAAGAGTGTTTCATATAACAAATTTCATTTTAGACTTATGTATAATGTTTAAATACGAGTTTTAAAAGACCAAAAAAGCTATTTTTTTAAAATTAAAAAGCAAGTAGAAGCCACTTTTAGTAGATAATACTTTCAAGCTAAGTATTTTCTTAGAGTGCGTTTGAAACCATAAAAAATTGAAAATGATCTAATTTATAAGTCAAATATTTTGTTTGGACTTTTAATAAAATAATAAATTATTTGATTTCAGGACCCATGAAATTCATCTCCTTTGTTTTTAAAAACCTTATCAAATTTAAGAGAATCCGAGCACATATAATTGATTTAGTTTTACAATTTAAACACCAGTCAATTTATTTTATTTTTAATCATTTTAAATATAATCTATTATATCTTAATATAAGAAATGATTTTTAAATTAATTCAATTTCATTCCCTAATTAATTATTTTAAATATAAAATTTAACTTACAAATTAAATCAATCCAAATCATTTCCTAATTTTAGTTGTTCTAAACACCACCTTAAAGCTTTTTTTCCTAAAAATTTATCCTAATGCTCCAACTAAAAGCTGCTTTGTTCATGACAAATATAATTCTTTTTTTTTTGTTGACTCGCCATGTTCAAATTGATACCGTAGCTTGATTTCATTTCTTTAGCTTGATTTCATTTTTCTCTTCTCTAATAATTAAATGAGGTTTGATTTTTAGATTGTAGATAATTCCAAGTCCCTATCAAAGCAAATATGACGGAGTCAGAGATTCATGTGGGTTCTAGACACTACTATCCAAACTTTATTTTTTATTTTATTTTATTCTGTGGCAGATATTTTGAATAGTTTCTTTCAATATATATAAATGAGAATATGAGATTAAAGACCAATTTCGTCGGCATTGAAAGTTAAAAATAAGTGCTCAACACCTTCAACATTCATATTTTAAACCCTAATATACCAATTACCACGAACAAATATCAATTTGAATGTCCAATCCAATTGTGCCACTAAATTTGAAGTTTCGTGTTTGCTGCAGTATCGTACCGACCTTGATTATGTTATCAAATTATTAATGGCGCTCAAAACCACATGTACCTTACTAGCTAGTAGTTGATAAATTAGAAAAAAATAACCAAGGATGGCAAGTGGCCCTGCCCTTTTTCGTGTTTCTTGGGAGAAAACAACGGCAGTTGAGTATTATCGTCTCTTGAAATGATCAACAAGTTTAATATGACACTGCATGTAATATAGTATCTCTATTTTAAAATAATAATTATTTTAGATAAATTAAATTTACTGAAAAAATTAATATATTTGACTGTATTTTATAGTTAGATACATTAATCTTTTAATAAATTTAATTTATTTAAAGTGACTATTATTGTAGAATAGGGGAAGTATAATACATATATTTACATCTAGCTTAATCTCAGTACTGTAACTGTAGTTATTTATTGAATATTTAAGTTCGAATTTTTTTAATGGCAATAATCTTGATACTGAAACTCGAAATGCAACGTTTAACTTAACGAAAATGAGAAATCATATCAAAAGGGTTTTGCACGAATATTTCACGAATCATGTGCCCTACCATCCAGGTATTCTACTTTAAAATTTGTCTTTTTCCTATTATCATGTTAATATTTTTATCTAAGATAGTTGGTCTATCAGATTTGCATTAGTCACTAATAACATTTATCTTAAATTAAACAATGGCACGAAATAATGCTTTCTTTTCATTTTTTTTCCTTCGAATATAAAGTTTATGCATTTATTTGTGTTGCTTTCAATGGGAAATGATGGATTCTCAATGCAAGCTTGAAAGTAAATCTTACCCCAAACTATATATTGAGTATTGTCCCGGTCACTAACTAGATGTCTCGTCTCTTGTAACAAAAAAAAGATGTCTCGTCTCTTGCATATTAATATTAATTTTAGTCCATCTCTCCAGAAGGACTCGGTTCCCCATTTCTCCTTTTGATGTGTGGAAAAAAGTAAATAGAGGAAAAAAAAAACAACTTCAACGATTATGGCTGGAATTGATTGCTCATGAAAATGCCGCATAAAAGGATCATAATGTTTTACAAATTATATAATGTATGGTCATATCATAATGTCCAAAAGAATAACGAAATTTATTATATGCATTGACAAGAAAGAAAGGAGGAAATAGGAGGAGAGGATTAATGCACCCCAAAGCAGAGTGCCTACGTCTTTTGAAGGCCTGAGGCTTTTCTCACTTTGATAACTATTGCCACTGAGCCTCACTCAGCATGTGCTAATGTCTGACACACAGTAGGGTCTCATACAACTTTTCAGTTATCTACAATTATTAACGTTGCAATCTAAAAAATCAATGATTGACACACAGTTTCACGGCCAATGTGACCCGTCATTCTTTTCTACCTGGCGGTGTTAGAAGAAAAAAAAGCATAACTATTGCCATTCTATGGGCGCAGCATGTGTCCTTGTTAGTGTAAAATAAAATGATGATGATTTATTATAAAATAAAATCTGAGTAGTTGGCAGTGCAAGGTGTGCGTATATATATTTTTGTAGTCCTTTGTTTGTTTGGTTGCATTATCCAACATGTTGCTAACTAATTCTGTAGAAAAAGGCTATACACTTTTTTGTTGAATAGTCACATATTACATGTGCCGAATCATGCACACAAAACATCCCAAGTATCATGGTCAGGGGCAGACAAAAGGAGGTAAAACCTCTCCAACGGTTGCAATGGCTTATCCTTTAAAGGAAGCCACAACGTGAGAACAGCGTTCAAAGAGAAACAACGTCCCAATCCTGAGCAAGAGGGGCTGTTCTAATAATTCACTAATCAAGCTCTCAGGAGGTGTTGTCCTTTCAGGATGAATGAAGCATCTCAATCTCACTCGTGAAGTGTGTTGGATTCAAAAAACTACAACTAATATATATACATTCCCAGGAAAAATAAAAGAAAATTAAAAATGCTACAATTAAAGTGTGTTAGAATGGTAAAAAAAATTAAATGCTTTGATTTATAAATCAAACCTCGTGTTTAGGTTTTTAAAAAAATGAGAATAATTTGATTTTTAAATTCATGAAATTATCTCATTTGTTTTTTTAAAATCCTATCAAATTAGGAGTTGAGTGAAATTGATTTGATTTTAATAGTTAAACACATTAATCAAATCAATTCATTTTCCTTTTTAATCATTCAATTCCAAATACAATCATTATATTTTAAATATAAGAATTGATTCCAAAATTAAGTTAATTCCATTTTCTATTTAGTCATTCCAAATATAAGATTTAATATGCAAATCAAATAATTTCAAATCATCTCCTAATTTTAATCATATTTCCAAACACTGCATATAAGTTTTATGGGATTAAGTTAACTATTACTCTTGTTACCACGTAAAACAATACTATTAATTAATTAATAACCATGCATTATATTGCACGCAAAAAAATAAAAAATAAAAACAATGCATTATATTGCATCCAAAAGATATATGAGTAAGGGTGCTCTTAGATTATCTCCATATGTTAGTTCTAGAATTCTTTTTTATTTTTAATGAGGAAAAGTTTTGGGGGAAAGTTCGATCCCATTTCCCAAGTAAGTAATAGGGGATTAGTGGTAGTTAAAAAGACTAATAAATCCTATAATGAAAAGGTGTAAAGTTATAAGACTGGCTTAAACAGTATCGTTGAATCAAAATATCGAGATTTGCGGTCAAAGAAAAGTCTTGCATAATGACATGGTCCTACTCCTACCTGCATGTATTTACCAGTCCAGCCGTGTTTGATTTTTGACTAAGACTTTGCCATCTTCAACCTTTTTCTAAGGTGCATGTAACTGTGGGATGTGGATGTAGCTTTATAAATGAAAGAGTAAGGTAATCTATGAAAATTCACATGATTTAGTTATTCGTTAATTTTTTCCATTGATTGAAAAGGTTGGTTTATCAAAATAAAAATATAAAGTTGAGACTAAGAAGGGGAACCATTAGAAACATCCAATTAATAGTAAAAATTAATACATTAAAAAACCATATAAATTTGTCACATTAAATGATTTATTTTGGCCTTATGTAACGATTTCTCCAATTTGAAGTAGGTAATCACGGGTCTATGGGGTAGGCACGTCAGGTCCATATATACCATGATACCCAAATGACAAATTGGTATTCTCCACACAGAAGCTGCAGAAATATGACGGGAGATATTGCTAGGAAGGAAAGAAAAAAGAAAAAGAAATGAGGGTGATGATATATTGAAGTTGACAAAATTCTTCAATTGAGACTTTGTCCGCGCATCGAATCGAAGAACAATCATAGGAAACGCTCTCGTAAGCTTTTCTACCAAGTGTTGACCAAAGATGCACATGTAACTTAGGTGGCTTTAATTTACACCAAGTTACTTACGTGTTGTATTTATTTACTTTGAAACGGATTTACAATTCTATGCAGAAACCACACCGTGGCATTCTTTGAATATAAACATCTTACGTCAACTCAATAACATATTGAATTCAACGCACGCCAAGATAATCTTTCCCTCAAGGTTCCTTTCCCTTTTCCACTTTTTGGTTCGTGTGATGCACAAACACAATTAATCACAGCCTCATAGGCAGTAATATTGGCACAAATGCAAGAAACATCCAAGGGGATCACTACCACTACATTACATGCCAAATTATTGTCCACTGACCATCGTGTTCTACATTATTCTGCAAGGATTTTTCATCATCAGTACTGTCATTCGTCCTTGACAACAAGAGATAAGATTGCACGTGAAACAGCACCAAATGGAACTTATTATTGTTATTAAACTATAATTGTACTTAATTAACTTCGAGTCGAGTCAGTGTATTAGAAATTTAATGCTAATTTTTGCGGCAACAGCTGATTAAAAATCAAGAATCAACATATAATTGGTAAGACGACTTGTAGACGGTAGTGGTCTATGTAGAACTGGCGTTAAGTCACCGTAGATTTGCTTCATAAACCACGCAGGATAGGGATTTATAGACACCCTTGTTCATTATACAAAGTAGAGAAATTATATTTAAATAAATTGGTAGACACCCTTATTCATTAAGAAGATATTACACAATCAGAAACTTAACTAAATTTTATATCCAAGATGATGTTTAATTATTAACCTTTGGACAAATTAATAAATCATACTACTTTATATAATGCATTAATAACCATAATTTTTATAAAAAATCATGTATATATTTTTTTAGATGTGTAGATGGAGAAACTATATCTATGGAGATATTTAGGGATTAATATATAAATAGATGATATCCTATATTTTTTATCATAGATAAATTTACCTAATGTTATTGAGCACTAATTATTAATTAATTATCTAGGTGTCTAAATGATGTCTATAAGAATGACGCTTAAATAATAGTACTCTAAAAGTATACATCCAACAATAATATCCTTTCCTCTCTTTGCTCCTTAGTTGTGAGCCTTTGCTCATACATGGATCAAAAGTTAAAAGAAGATATTATTGTTTTCATTACTTTCAAATAATTATGAACAAGAATATCATCTCAAGTTTTGAAGAGTCTACCACCTAGACTAGAAAGTGGAAAAAGGGCAATGATACATGTAAAGAAAAAGGGAGAATATGGGGTAACTCCTAACCCGATGCAGCTATGTTGTGGTTCTTTTCCACATGGACATGGTCATGACTCATGAGGATGGCTTCACAAAACTGAAGTCATCACCTTGGCGGTTGTTGGTTTCTCCCGCACTACTAGCTTGTTTATCTTCTTTCCCTTGTTGTTGCTCACCATGGTCCACACTCACAATCAAGTTCGTTGTTGGTGATGATAGTGGAGTCAATTCCATGTCTGAGTCATATTCATCTTGATGATGCTCATAGGTTGAGGAGCGTGTTGAGTGGCCAGTGGTCCGGAAACGGTGAAGTGTGGGTCCATGTCCATGGGATTGCATTGGTGATGCGGCTGCTGAGTGCACTGTTGTACCAATGGTGCTTCCATCACTGGACTTTCCTCCTAGCTTCACCACACCATGCTTCTTCTTCACGACACCCTTGTGCCATTTCTTTAACGCCTTCGATGTTTGCTCTTCGAATATTGATTTCTTCATCCTTGCACCCATCTGCCAAATGTTGTTGACCATCATACTAGTCAATTAGGCTCATATTCAAATCTTAAAGAACTTGAAAGCCCAAATGGGTGGAAGGTGACACATCACAGAACTGATCAAATAATAAATGTTGATAACTAGTTAACTATCAATGCAGAAAGATTGCATACGGGGAATAGCATCATCAAAATTAAATAAGATTTCATTTGAATGGTTTGAATACTCTTTGATTAAGAAAAATGCTAGATAGAATTTTTTTTTTTTGTTTGAATCTTATTTGCGTTAATAATGTGACCTGAGTTAATAATGTTATACCACTATAATTCACTCAATTATCAGCCTTATTTTCTATCAAAAATTCTGCAATTTTTTATTTTTCTGATAGTGCAATATTACTATTTGATTAAAAATTTAAAATATATTATAAGAGATAAGGAGAGTTTATGTGGAAGAACTGAGTAGCATTAGAAACTCTATTGGAAATTCTGTCATTTTTTCTCTAAAATGTATCCCTCCACCACCCTTTCTTTCTTTCTTTTTGGATAAATAATACAGTTGTATTAATGGTCTGGATTAAGTACATCCCAACCCAAAAGCTCTAATTAAATCATCAAACATTGCTGGAGAATGTCTCAAATCATTTAGCCCAAAGTCAGGGAATAAAAACATGTAGCTTGTAGTTACCTGAGTTACAAGAGCATATAATGGAAGGGTAAAGTAGCTGCACATGCATATCATGAAAACCCTGCAATGCAAACCACATAAGAATTAATCAGATTACTTTATAATATCATCAGAGCCTTCACTCATTCTATGGCTGGGTACATTTACGGCTCTCCACACTTTTCTATCGTTTCCAAAAGCAGAGAAAAGCCTCCACTAACAACATATTCCTGTGACTGGACCAGTTATGGAATGCTATTCTTATTGGAGAAATACAAAATCATATTCTGACAGTACTTATTATTGCAAGAGAATTTCAGATCAAAGGCTTACCCTATAACCAGTTTTATAATTGCCAGCTTGTAGTCAACATGGAAACAATTTTCCAGGTCAAAACAATACTGCAAATAAAGAAATTATTCGTTTATTGTTGAGGAATGCAGACATTAGCCAAAATTTAGGATTAAGGTGTGATGAAGGTTCCGTACCCATATCCACAAGACATATGTTATTTGGAATGCATTCTGCAAGAATAAGAAAATCAGTCAGTTGCCAACTTTGATTAAAAGAAACAACCATAACTCTTCTGTGATAAACTTTTAATGTAGGCTTTTATATCATTTTTTACAAAAGAATATCTTCAATTCTATACCTGGAATAAAGCAAAATGAATGAGGTGAAGAACTAACTGGGGCCGACCAAACCAGAAGTATTTGTCTGAACCTTGAACAACAGGCATCCCTTGGACAACTGCATGTCTGTCCGTCTGTTCAACAGCCATCTTTGCCAATATGACTTGAAGTTCCGTCCCAACAAGCAAAATTATCTGAAACCAATAAAATGGCTTATGATTGTAGAACTGAACCAACTTGAGAATTTCACACAGAGAACAGAATGCTTACAGTAGGAGGTATTATGGATGCCCACAATGCAGCATGAGATCCTGGAAATCAAGTACGAGATTAAACAACAGTCACCCTTAATTAATTGAATTTTCAACTGCAGAATCAATAAAATTCCATAGGACTTTACTAAGAATATAGCTGCTCACCATTAACATTTAGGAGCAGGAAAACTACAACTGATGCCCAGAGTGCAGGACTGTCAATGACATATCAGACCAGAGTGAGCACCCATTTCAGACTAGTTATACTAAGAAAAACCAAAATTGGTTAAAAGCACCTTTTAGTCTCTATACAAGTCCATAATTTTGATTTTAGTGGGGACTAAATCCTTATAATAGTGGTATTTTGTTAAAACGCTAGTCCTAAGAGATCAATTCAAAACCAAAATATATTCGACTATAGAGACTTATCGTTTATGAAAATTACTAGAGACTAATACTTCAGGAAAAATAGCAACTATAAGAACTAAAACCAAAACCATGAACACTTACAAGAACCAAAAAAACTTTTAACCTACATAATATAATGGGGTCACAGATGCATTGTGTCAAACGGTGTTATTACCTGACTCCCACGACTACCTTGAAGTCATCTTCCAATGATCTTTTGATGTACTTTTGGAAGTTAAATTTGGTTCCGGGAGCCAGATGCATCTATAAATTATGCACTGTCAGAAAACAATAAGTGAATCCAAAATGAAGATCACATGTTATATGAAGAGTAAGACTTACAGTGATAAACCCATTGCGCAAAGTCTGGTAGTCAACCTTTCTCACAGACCTATAAAACTGCCTGAAAAAGCAACCCTGAAATTGGAAAATAAAGGATATGGTACACCATCACTTTAAAATGAGCATGAGAAATTGAAGTTACTAAACAGCATGAATTCGGATATTCATTGATATGCAAACTTTGCTACAATGTAACCCCTGGTTAGATATTCAACCTCACTACCCAATTTTTGTTACTCAAATAATGGCACTAAGGTATCATATATCTTTTTATTCATGCTAATATCTTCTTGATAAAATAAAACCTTGTACCTCAAATAAGAAAATAAAAGAGGGGAAAGAAAGCATATTAGTAACTCACAATGTAGAAGAAGATTGAAACCCTTGTCCAGAAACTGGCATGGGCTCTGACGAATGATGTTTCGTGAGTAAGCCTGAATCTTGAAGCATCTGCACACGTGACATAAATATATAATAAAAGTGATATAGAAAAACTTAATAGTAAAACACTTGCATTGTAATTGTACACCAGAATAAGAAAACCATATACATTAATAAAAATAGTTAGGTGTGTTGAGAGTAATAGAAATCACTTGCTTTTATCCATTTATTAATTGACACATAAGTTTTTTGGTCATTATTGTCTCACACTTCCCTTACATTTCTTATACAATAGCTGATTTATCAATTAATAAATAGAGCTTAGCAAATACTTTCACTTGCTCTAAGAGCAATTAAAAGTTTCTCATATATTAATTATTAGAGCTCATACCATAAGCGAACTCATATCCATCACTATTAGTCTCTTCCTCCCATGCCTTCCATCCACGTATCTGCAGGAAAAAAGATTTAAGGAAAAAATATCTTTCAACCATCATATTACTAACTAGTATATAGTATTGATTAGAAATTGATATCATTAGCAAGTTCATCTACTTTGACTTTTTATACGTCCAACACAAAAAGACACAGCATAACCATAAATATTTTGACAGATTTTATTTATATGTGTTTTTGGTTAGGATGAAAAACTAAGTGAAAATTTTATAGTTGAGATTCGTGATTAATTACTCATTCCTTATCTGGTTACATTGAAGAATGAAGATCATTGGAACAAAATCTCTGGTTACATTCCTTATCCTTAACCATCTTTTATCAAGGCAAACACTAGGATTTTGGATTAATTACCCAGACTATTCGATGCAGTTTCTTACCATTTAAATCTTTTTTTTTATGGTAAATAAACCAAGTTATTAGAACCAATAGATGAGACTGGCAATATTCAAGGCTAAAGTATTTCCCTGAGGTAGGTACTTTTTTAACCGCAGTTTCATCAACTGGATGTCTGATATTAAATTAATTTTAAGGCTGACTAACTAAAGATATAACCACGTGATTATACACACATAAATCTTCCAGACTCATTATCCCTAATGTATGGAAAAATATTTGAACTATTGTATTATTAATTTATTATTGTATAGTAGAACTGTAGAAGGAGCAGACCTTTAGTCTCCCAAGAAGCATTGTGACGGCACTGTAAAGCACATGAACGATTGCTAAGAAGAATATGAGGATGTGTAACTGGTGCAATCCATTGACAGATAGAAGTGGCTCCTCTCCCTATATATAGCCATCAACAATTAGACAAGCAACTATATATATGTAGATATCAGATGAAATTGCAAATTATTTGTAAGTCAGGCAGTTTAAAACAAGTCTTTGATATTGTGCTCACATAAGTAGAATTACGTGCTAATTACAGAGGAATTTTACTAAACCCAAGCAAAACCAAGAATAAGCATTAGCACTCATCACAGCGAAATATATATTTTCATCCTACTTTAATTTGAGCTTATATTTAATACTTTGAAAACTAACAGAACAATTTAAAACAAAAAATATATGTTGAACATGTGGAGAGAGAATGCCTTCTATATTTTTTGGTCAAAAAAAGTTCACTTATTGATAAATAAAGATCTATTTGTAGGTACAAATTATTAGATAAAAATAATTGGAAATAATAGGCAGGCTTTTTGTTGACTTTTTCAATTTTTGGGTACAAAAGAGAAGATCTCACAACTTTTTTTTCTCACATTACTTTTACTTTTTGGCAAATTATAAGATGCATTTAATATGTTTATGTCCATTATGAATCTTATATTATTAGCCATTAAATGAATATTATTTTTATTGGATGGCTTGATCCAATGATCAATAAATAAAGATTCGTAATAATCCAAACATTTGAGGTCTATCATAAAACCCACCTTACTTTCCCCTTTCCTTGGTACGTTTACCACTTCAATGGAGTCTGGTGGACCTCTCAACCCACCCAAATTATTCCTCCCGAAATAAAAAAATGGCGAAAATGAACTTGAGCGTGGCAGTAAATGCGGGATAAATTAGTAAACCCATACAAACAAAATAGTTTGGTTTTCCTCTAAGATAAACCTACAAATTTTTGCCTTCTGAGGGTATGCTAATTTGAAGATAAGTGATGCCACAACAGCTAAAAATATATTGTGATAGAAATAATGGTAATCCTTAAATTAAATAAAGAAATATAATCCATTTACTCATCTAAAAATTGATAAGCACAGTACATTAATTTTCGAATTAAATTCAAACGAATTTTATACATAAGATTTTTCTTCGTAGGCACATGGATAATAACGACAATTTATTAGAGAGAAAGTGACAAGCCCCACAAAAGAAAATAAAATAAAAAGGAATACTGGCAAAGAGAGAAAGAGTACTATGAGGCAGAGTGCGTGCCAGATGAAATATCTGATGTGACAATATTTGAATCGATGATTGCTCTCACTTTTAAGAATTTCTCATACATTAATTCACACCAATTGGAATCAATAGTTACCTTCTCGCTGCATTTGTACGAGGAGCTATCGGCGGCTAAATATCTACCTTCATAAGACAGAAGTTTCCTACGATTTCTTCCCTCGGATGCCTTACTACTGGTGCCTTTGAGTGGACATGGCAGCATTTTGTCCGCAATCTTTTCGTTAATACATATTTTCACAATGTAACTCTGCCCAAAAGTCAAGAGCAGTGAAATGAAGCCTAAAATCATCAACTCTGCGAACAAAAACAAAAATAAAATAAAATAAAATAAAATAACCATATGACAAAATAATTATTTACTCCAAAGAAATCAGCATCATAAAGATAAGCATAAAAAAATAGCTATCCTTTGGATAAGTCTTACCAGCCTTGACCTTCTCTAGAGCTTCAAGGAGAGCCCTCTTTTGCCTATCTCCTAGCCACTATACAGAATATGTTAACGGTTTAGGAACATAGTCCACACGAAATTCCCAATAAACATTCATCATGCAATCAACAAAGCAGACCAACCCATCAAGTTGTTATAGTTCTCGGAGACTTCAAATACCGTACCAGAATCTTAATATTGACGAAAAAGGGTACTCCAAAAAAGCACAACAATTTGCAAACACCTGACCATGCACATAATTACTTGGCTAGCTAAAGCCTAAGGCCAAAACATGGAGCAAAATTCAGCAGTTTAAACAAAAAAAGGGAAGATTAACTAGTTTGCACCGAATTAAATTAAAGGGACACACACACACATATAGTTAGTTAGTTAGTTAGTTGAAGTGATTAAACATTTGTTTTTGTGTCAAGTGAAGTCCGGAATTGAACATTTGTTGTTGAAGTAGCAAGAGATGACAAGTTTGGCAACCCAATATAACGTTTTCATGAATGAAATGAGTTGAAGTACAAGGGTGCAGTTAACTTAATTGGGCAACGCACAAATTAAACATATATGGAGTTAGTGCTAATAATTATTACAAAACGAAAAGGGTTTCCACATACCGTTCCCACTTTGTGAAGAATCTTCTCGAGGGATATGGATATCAAGATGAAAACAGTGCACACAACAGCAACAGCCCATGTTGGTGTCTGATCAAGTTCTCTGCCGCTACTTTCACCTGCCGCCATAGCCAAACCTCCAATGTAGAGAACAATCACAAAACCCACCTTTTGCAATTCTGAGCTATATAGACATATATGGATGTATGGAAAAATATAGCACAGCCTCAAAATAATTAGGTGACAGAAAAAAGACAAAATAATAATAATAATAATAATGTCTTGTGGTTCCTTGACTCCTTGTGAACGAAACAAATTACCAAAGAAATATGTACAGTTTGCTGCTTCTGAAAGCGACCAGAGAGAGAACCTCACAACCGCGTGCTTTTGTTGATAGAGCAATGATTCACACATAGCGAAAAAAATATGTCACAATTTGTTATAAAAAATAAGAGTAATTGTTGGATAAAATTAAAGTGATATAATCACTCACTGGCATGACAAATAATTTTATCAAATAAATTGTCAACAACTGATCCCAAATAATGTTTTTTTCAGCTGTTGAATACGTTCTACCCCAGAAAGGGTGGAGAAAAGCTTCTAAAAAAAATTGGTGCTGTCGTGCTGAAGTAGTCGCAGGCTAAATCGTATCCAGTTCAAACGCTCCATTGGTCCAGCATCATTTTAAATTGAAAGTTGTTTCTTGTTTATTAAAGCAATATCGGGATATGAAGTTGAGATCAAGTTCAAGTTCAGAGATTTATATATATATATATATATATATATATGTGGAGATTTTACAAATCGTGTGTTCGATCAATTAAAAATTAATTTTATTAATTAAAGTTAACGTCAAATATGTAAAAATATATCGTCTTAGAAAAGTAAATCAGATTTGTCAATAAGGTTTTTTCTTTCCCCTTACTACATATTTTTGTTGGTAAAACATCAAGCGGACTATGTAGTACGTATGTATCCATTAGTTGACGATGATATTTATTACAAAAAAATAAAAAATAAAAACTCTTCAATTAATCCCCTGTTTATCGCAACGTGTTAATGGTTGACTGAGTTAATTTGATAACATTAGTCCACGGAAATTAAATAAACGACTTTTTTTTTCCTCGAAATAATTGTTCCTTTCTATGATCTGTGTTCTTGATGCATGAGTTGTGATTAGAGAACTAATCAACGTAACGTGATTACTATAAATCCAAATAAGAAAATGAAGTAGCCAGAAGACTAAACTATATCTTCAATTTAAAAACGAACAGCTAGTGGGCCTGGGAGGAGAAGTCTAATTAGATGATTTTTTGTTTGCTAAATAATCCTATAATAATATTTAAAAATGAGTCACCAGTCAAAAGGTTCTTTTTCATGCGGTTTGATTTTTTTTATATGAGCCAAAACATATGAAGTATGTTATGTACTTTTCATTTAATTTTAATGTGAGTGCCGGAAAATAAATGCTTGAAACTCACGGTCCCGGGTTCCTTTTCCACGTTCCACATCGTAATCGGGTATTGTATTTGCATGGTGCTCATCACAGAAAGCAGAAATAGCACGGTAGTCGTAATTTTGTCGTGTGAATTGCACGACGTATAAATTAAATATTATTAATTATAATTTTTTAATATATGAAAAATTAATATATTGTAATTTATTTATTTTCAAGAAATTATATTTTAATTATTTTAATGGAAATATTTAATTAAATTTCCCCATAACAAAAAATAAATTTATGTAAATATAATATAAATATTGTAAAATATAATAAAAAGAAGTGTATCTTAAATTCAAAAATTATTTAATTAAATTTTATTCTTTTAATTATCATGAATTTTTTATTTTATATAAATAAATAAATAAAATATTATCTTTATTTTAATATTTCAAAGTCAATTATCATTTAAATATGTAAAAAAACTTTTTGTTTATTATTGTCAAGTTTTATTTTTATAAAATAATATTTAGCTCAATATTAATCATATTTTGATAATTTCTGCTCAAACTCATTGACCGTAAAATTTTAATCCAATATTTTTTCTTATATATGTTTATAAAATATTTTATACATCTTATTGTAACATTAAATTTTTTCACTTTGATTACTATTTTTAAAAGTTTAAATAAAAAATAGCATCATTTAAAAAACTTAAGTAAGATGCAAATAAAAAAATGAAATATTAAAATATAATAAATAATATTAATAGTAATTAATTATGATAAATAAATAAATAAATTATGAATAAAAATTAAAAATAATATAATTTTAAAAAAATCAGAGTTCAAAATCCAAAATAAAAAAGTACCATGTGCCAATAGTGCTGAGAGAACTTTAATGTTATATAGATAGATAGATAGATAGATAGAATAGAAGATCCATGAGGACCAATTGATTATTTTTAGGAAAAATTACACTTTATTCCTGAATTATAAATGATGTTAACTTTAGCTTCTAAACTTTAAAAATGTTCAAATCCACTCCCTAAGCTTTCACAAATGTGTATTATATTATAGCCAAAATAGGTGTAACCCATGAACTTTGGAACATATGCAAATCGGCCCCCTAAACTTTCCTAAATATGCATAAGACTCTAATGAAGCATGTCTGTGTAAATGACATATACGTAATGCATGCTTGTTTTGATATGATTATGAGTTATTTACTTGGTGAATTTAGTCATTTATGTGCTAAATTCTTAGAAATCGAGTTATTCCTTGTTTGGGTTTATTTGATGATTTTTAAGTGCTAAATGAGAAGTCAATATCATTTTTGCATATGGAGAATTGGAAAGCGAAATGGAAGTAGTTCGCTGGGCTCCATATATTTCAACACAGATCAAGCTTCAAGTTTTGTTATTCAATATTCTTTGGAAAGAAGAGAGAAAATTCTACAACTCCACAGTTGTACGTCTTTTCCTAATTTGCAAGTCTTCATGGAGAAAAAGTGGAAGAAAAACAAAAGTGCAATATGTTATGGATCTTGTCAATCCTGACCTTGCTACACTAATTCGTCTATATCTTGAGCATCGGAGTCCAATTAAAGTTATACTTACGGCATTGGAAAACTTACTGATAGATCTACTATTTCTATTTTATACTTTTGGGAGCAAACTTACTCATATTGAGAGTTATAGAGTCTATAGTTGATTGTTAAGATGTTGTGTCAAGTGCCAAAACACGAATTAGGCCTAAGGGAACATGAAATTACATTTTTTTTTGGGTCTGTTTTGTGCAATAAAGGGCCTTATCAAACCCTAAAACATAATGAGAACTATGATACAACATCTTAAGGATGAAAAAGGGTCTTTTGGCAGTCTAGCCTCCTGATCTAATTTGGAAGATCAAGAAGAGCTCTATTAGGGTTTGGTGATCACATCAAGAAAAAGACCCCATGCGTTTGATTTATCTTTCTTTCTTCTCTTGTTTCATGTTAAGGTATTCTTCCTCAGATTTGGATTAAATATGTTTAGTGGCTAAACCCCTTAACTAGGGTGATGATGTAATCAATGTTTGCATGATGGGTTTTCATTTTCTTTAATCTAATGAATATTTATTTATTTTAATTGAGTTGTTATCTTCACTCTTAATGCTTTTATGGTTTAATCACCCAAAAATTGATCCAGTGAGTTGTGTAGGCAATTGAAAATTTGGTTCATTGCTTAAATCTAGGGATAAAAGCCATAAATTCTTGATTGTCTAGGAATAGTGATTGATAATTGTGTGGGGTTAATATAATTAGGGATTTTATAGAGCGTTAATGCCTTTAATCTTAGGATTCAAGTTAAGGAATTAATTGAGTTTTATGGATTAAAGAGAACTAATATAGTGGGGAATAGGGTATTGATTAGAAAAGTAAACCCTTCTTCAATTAGATAGATCTTCCATAGATTTGGAACTCAATTATTCATAAAAACAACAAGTGAAGTCAAAATCCTAGCACTGTTTCTCTCTCTTGACTCTTTCAAATATATCACAATCTTTCCAAATTTCCTTTTTTGTTAGTTGGTTTAGAATTTATTTATTTGATTCACTTTTGGATTTAAATTTGAATTTGTGTTCTTCAAGTTTGATGCCTAAGTAGTGTTTGGATTAAGGAATTGGTATTCAATCATGTCAATCTTTATGGAAACAATATTCTTCTCATCACTTTGTCACTTGTACGACTTGATAGTGTTGCATCACCAATTTTTTTTTTAAATTTATGATATTTTTGCTGACAATTGATATTAATTAGTGGAATGGTCAATTTGGTATCCAAGAAAGTTTAAGGGATCGAATTACACATTTTTAAAGTTTATAGTATAAAATGTACATGACCTATAGTTAGGAGACTATAGTGTAATTTTTGTTTGTTTTGATTTTAATAATAAAAATCAAATTTTAATATATTTACCATTAAAATAAAGAATTTAATTTTATCTAAACTAACATCTTTATCATATATTTCATTAGGGAAAATTATATTAAACTCTCCTTAAGTTTAATGAAATTCACTTCAATTTTTTTTTATTTGTCTGGATAATAGTAACTTTCCTCAAATGCAGTAGAAATGAGGGTAGTGCGATAATTTCACAAACTCAATTATCTTCTAAAAAAATTTTACAAATAAATGAGGCATACTGAGTTTCATCAAATCTTAGCGTAGACATGTGTAATTTGTCATATAAATTATTACCTTATTTTTTATTTAAAATATCATTCAAAGAAGGCTGATGCAACTGTAAACTAATGAATATTATGTGTCAATCAATAGAGTAAATATTTTCTCATTTCTTATAACATACTAATATTTCTTAGGAAAAAAAGGGAAAAAACACTCAGGCTTAAGTTGTATGAATTAACATGTCCGACGTGTGTGACTCAGTCTCTTCAAAATCAACCTAAAAATACACGTCCAACGTGTTGACTTAGAAAGTTAGAAGTGCTTTTCTTATAGACACCCAACCTCAAATATAAATTTATTTGATTGTTTAAAAATATCCTTCATTCTCATTCATACTTAAACTAACAATCCATTATTATTTAAATACTATTTAAACCCATTATTACTAATATATATTCTGGTTTGTGTTTTAATATTTTTTATTTTGCAAAAAAAATTCATGATAAAATTATCAAATTGTTTTAATAATAATTAATTTAGTTTTAAATTTTTTATTATATTTTCTATAAAGTACCAATACTAATTTTAAAAAATCTTAAAATTTTTTTTATTATATTTTCTAAGTTAATATATATTTAACTAAAACTACAACTTATATGTGATGTTAAAAAATTGCATAAACCTATTATCCACTTAGAAAACATATAATAATAGCTTTTTATATAATTATATGATAGTTACACATGGTCAATACAATTATCATTAATTATAACAGTCTTCTTTTTGTGGCAACGTAATTATAATAGTTTTGTTATCTTTAATTAATACTATAACAATTATACATATAAAGTTTTAATGATGTAATAATACATTCAATTATCATTTTATTTAAATTATTTGTTATTATTTTCATATTAAATAATTATGAATGAGATATTTTATAGGGTATTTTTATTGTGTTTATGGAAGAGAGATATGAAGGTATGATTGAAAAAAAATTAATTAACAATTATAAGGTAAATTATATTTAAAAAATACTTTAATTATTAAGATTATGAAAATGATATGGCATAATTTTCTCTATGAATAATACATGGAAAACTTTTCATGTAATGAGTCTTAAATATTAGTATTATAGATTAATTAATTTCTATTTTCATTTATAAGATCTATCATTTTGATTCATAGAAAAAAAATTATTTTTAATATGTTAAAAATAAAGGAGATTTTAAACGTGATTTATTAGCAAATTTAATTAGGGGAGAACATGAGAACTAGGGAGAGGTCATTCCAAGGGAAGCTCAGAAATATTATCACTAAAGACAATAAATTAAATAAAGAGTAGTGATAGATAAATGAGAGCAATAATAACCATTCTCTAATATATTTAATGATAAAGGTGTTAAATAAATTCATATTAATACGGCCATCAATGAGCTAGCCCATCCCTATTTAGCCATGACCTATATGGGGATGGCCAAAAAGTCTATCCGAGGAGAGTGGGATAGTGTTGGCTCATGAGCCAATCCACTTATAAAAAGTTCAACTGAATTGTAAGATAGTAAATCAAACAAAACAGGCCATAAATAATAAAAAAAGGAAATAAAATCGAAAGAGGCCAATTTCTATATATTCACAAAATTGACACAGCCATCGTCCATTCAAATGGATTGAAACCTTTTATTAAGGTGGAGTGGTGGAGGTTCTGGGAAATGGCCTGTGTCCACAAAGGCAACACATATAGGAAATCGAAGTTGAAGTTGTTGGTCAAGCGGGATGACTAAGTTTGAGTAGTTAGTTTACTTGATGGACGCGCCAATAATTTATGGTGAATTTAATTCCATCATCTTATCGACGAATCATGTTTAAAAGTGCCTTTCATGGATGCGTTGGATGACCCCATGACCATAAGTACTGTGTAGACCAAATAACTAAGCGTGCCCGCAAAGGTATTCCCCAAGCTGATCTCTTCCTTGTTCCCTAGCTTAATGAGGGACACCTCAAATAGATTGGAAGTGAGTCATGGAGTAATAAGTCATTTTCCATAGGTTTAAAGTCAACCCGCGAAGTCAAGTCAAGCATAAAATCAGAAATATACAAATATCAGAAAGATACAAAAAAACAACGGAGAATCAAACCATATTAATCAATGCAGAACCTATATCTATCTGCATCATCACCCACCTCATCTCATCTCATATTAAAAGAATGCTCCCAGCACCACTCATGATGTGATATCAATGTACTTCATTCTTCCTGGTTCCTGCAGAAGATCTTCAGCTACTAGATTTTATTTTTGATAATTTTTTTTTAAAATATAATGATCTTCAGCTCCAAGATTCCATCATTAATTGCTCAGCCAAGCAAAATTCATTGAACACGAGATTGTCTTTGCCTGCAGAACAAAATTCATTAATTGTTCAGCCAACCGAGTCATTATCACCATCACTTAATTTGATCAATGCCCTCAATATATGACTTATTCAAAATTACACCTTTCTTGATTTAGACTGCCCTGTAACCACTGCACTGCTAATCTGAATTTGTAACCCCTCATAATCATAGACAAACTGACATCATCCTCTCATAATTAATAGAATAGGTTCAAAAGATGAATCCTGATTTAGCATATAACACAACAACCAATACCAACTAACCAGACCAAAATAAAAATAATGTGGAAAAGCATAACACGATCACTTCATAGGATTTAGTACAATACTCAAACTCACTGGTCGAACAGCAGCACAGAACCAAAGATATATAGCAGCATGTGAAGAACAAACACAAAGAACTTCACAACCTAATGGACTTCCCCAAAGTCAGATGCTGAATCAAAGACCAGAAGTTAAAAGGAAATGGATGCAATTTTGCTTCAAATAATGCGAAGTATAATTTTCATTTTTGTTTTGTATAAGATCGTTGCAAGACTTGTAGATCAGTCCAACTTTCCCAATTGATCTACTAAATAGACTGTTTTATTGCATGACATTTAATTAGGCCTCTTGGTACATAGCACTATATGATAAGATTTGGCATTATCAAATTTGATAGTACAATGTTAGATATTATAGTACTAATAAGTTATATAGTGTATGGATTTTTATATTATTCTTCGTTTATTATTATGCTATACATGATTGACAAAAAGAAAAAATATGCTATATGTGATTGTATAACTTTATCTTGTATAATACTTGTTGTGTGATAATTTAAATAAAAATACACACATTAAAAATGTCAAAAAGTCATTCATGATAAATAAAAATAAATAATCAAATAACATTTTAAATATCACAAAGACTTTTAGATTCTGATAGACTAATTTATTTCTCAATATTAGCTAGAACCAACTTGAGCATTGAGTCAATAAATAATAGGTTTTTTTTCTCTAATTGGTGCCGATATTGGTTAAGGAAGTAAAAAAAAAAGTTAGTTTCAAAGTTTTTTTAATGAGTCTAATGTATTCAAAACATCAAAACTCCTCTTTTTAATGCATAAACTTCCTTTCCTTTTTTGTTGAAATAAACTTTCTTTTTTATTCTTTAACCAATACCCAAACAACCGTTAGTGGACTAATACAAAACTATTTTTTGGGCCAACAGTTACTTGTAATTTGATCAAACAACACTATTTAGGTAAAATGCTGTATGGGCCGAAACCAATCTGGATGCATCCCCCCCCAAAAAAAAAAAAGAGAAAACATTGGTAACTGCGAAATCGAAACAAGGAAAACCAAGCGAGAGCGCTCGATATTATCGAAGCTTAAAAAACTCCCATCCATTTTTCCCTTCTTCGTTTTCTACGAGGAAACCAAAGAAAGAAAGAATAAGAACGAAAAGAAAAAAGGACACATAAGAGGAGAACATTTTACGCAGGTTTTCACTTATCAGTTTCGCTCTGAATCTGTTGCTGAACAAAAAATGGCTGCTGCTCTATCAAGCTCGGTGGCTGTGGCAAAGAATCCAGAGACCCACTTTCTCTCAGGTGATTTCGTTAATCACAATCATAGTCGTCATTGCCGTAATGGGCACCCTTCAAAACTGCTCCCTTTTTATTCTGCCCTCTTAGTTGAACTTCATTGATGTTTCTTACTCTGTCGATGGCTCTCTGCTGTTGCCTGTTGTTCCGTATAATCAAAGTTTGCAGCTTTTTGTGCTTTTGTTGTGTACGAGTTATTCTCGGTTTTCCAATTTATAACGCTATTTTTTTCTTTAATTTTAATTAATCCCGCTTATTTCTAAACTAAATATAAAAGTGAAAAGAAAATGGATCTTTGCGATGGTTTTAAGTGATTGTGACTTGAGCTTCGTACGAGGTTTAGCTTTTTGGTGATGGGAAAGCTTAATCAGACTCAGAATGTTGGTATGCATGAGCTGCCTTCTTCTTATGTGCTTTGTTTTAATTTGATTTTGTTGACATGAGTTGAAGTTAATATTAGCATTTGGCAACGTCGCTGGTTGCATGTTCTTATAATTGTAATTTGTAGAGTCACATAATATATTTTAATTATTCAATTTCAGGTTCTTTGTTGAAGCCGTTAGATAAATGCTTCTTGAAAATCGGCTCTGGTAAACACTGTCCAGGTTCCTCTGTTAGGGCTAAAGCAACACGTAAGCTGCCACTTGTAGTTCGAGCAGGGTAAGTCGTAAGTTTATGGTGCAGTTTTTATTTATTCATGACTATTGCTTGATATAAAGATCATTTGCGAGCCGGCACTTAACAGCTTAAGCCTTTGAGGGAGTTGGTCTTTGACATGGTGTTGAGGTGTCTATGACCAGATAGTCTGAGATCAATACCTATTAACCCCATTGTTCTAATTAGACATGGGATTTCAATATAAGGTAGATAAGCATATGCATTGTCTGTTCATGTGCCTTCACCTAACAACTTAAACTTTTGAGAGAGTTAGTCCTTGACATCTGTTTAGTATATAAGCCTAAACAATGATTTGGCAACAACTATTGTGAACCAATGGCTTTTCTTGTTTCGTTTTGTTGTTCTAACCATAGTTTTTAAGCTCGGCTTGGCAATTCGACTAAGAAGACCTGGATCATTGGGTCAATGATCCAATCGGTGAGTTCCTGATTGAACCGGATTTAATTAAGTAAACATATAAAAATATAATAAATATCCAATATATATTATTATTTACGCAATACAACACAAGTGCTTGCATAGCTTAGTGGTTGGCAGTGCACTTCCTTCCCTTAGGTACCAAGTTTGATTCCCATGTGTGATAATTTTTGAGTTTAAATGATTTAAAACTCAAAAACTAGTTCACTTATAATTGGTTCACTGAACTAGTTCGATATCAAACCCGGCCGGTTTACACTGGTTTAGATCGAGTCTGACCAGCGTTGACCAATTCAAATGCAATTCCAGTCTGAACCACGAACTGAACCGGGCCAATGGCCGGTTCCTCGTTTCGGTCCTAACTGGTCCGGTTGGTCTGATTTTTAATACTATGGTTCTAATTGAACTTTGTTGTTGTGATTGTTGACTGTATCATACTTTTGAGTCATTTTGCTTGTCTCTAATCTTGGTACAAGTGTAGTATATTTTATCTGGGAGATACACGTTGTGGGATTGCGTTAACTTTGTAGGTGTTTTAAATCACTTTGCTAGTACAGTGGAGATGGGGAAGACCAAGTAGTGGAAGTATCTTTGTTGGTGGCTTTGTGTTGGGGGGACTAATTGTTGGAGCATTAGGCTGTGTATATGCACCCAAGGTATGTCTCCAACTCTCCATAAGCACTTTTGTCGATTTTTCACTTTTCCCTGTACAAGGTCTCTTTGTTATTGTTTCTTTGATTTTATTGTCCTTGATAGGTGTCTCATTATCTATATTGTGGAATACATTCTCTAAATTTAGACTGGGGAGAATACACTTTAGTTCCCTTTACTTTAGCCCAAATTATGTTTTACTCAAATCAAATGTGAATCTAAACTTAAGACATCACTCACCTAAGGCTTTCTGTATTATTTTCCTTCACTTTGCTCCTACAAAGTTGTAATTTGTTTCCCCTCAATAAGTATACACATCAATTTTCAGTGTGATTCTTTCATTCTCTATTCACACGTTTGCATTGAACTTGGCTGTGTTTATGTGGCTCCCATTGATTTGGTGTCATAATTAAAAACTGCTTTTACTCCATCATTCTATGGCATTCTTCCTTTTTCTCTCTAAGGATTAATCCCCATGGCTCATATATGTTGTTTTTCAACAATTGCTTTGCCAGTTTTTGCTTGCATGCATAGTTCGATCTTGCTTTCTGTTCATAGGTAAATATATTTTTTCTTCAACTACTGCTTTTACTGGATAGCCATGGCCAACTGGTCATATACTTGAAAAGAGAGAGCTGCATGATGAATTTACTAGTTTTCAAACCTTTTCTAACTGTTGATTTTCATAGATGAGCCTTGTTTTTAATATGTTGTTTTAACCTGAAAGATCGTGTAATGGGTTTAAAGGTCTGAAAAAGATATTATATTTAACTTGTATTTTGTTAACTGTCCAGATAAGCAGGGCACTAGCTGCAGCTGACAGCAAAGATTTCATGAGGAAACTTCCAAAATTTATGTATGATGAAGAAAAAGCCCTTGAGGTCAGAAATCACCCCTGCAGTTATAATTCATTTGAAAATGTTGAAAATTGAAATTTGGGTTGTAGGCAGGGAAGGAGAAAAGGAGAAAATAGATTAATATGACAATATATTGATATGTTATGATATGGTGTGACACAAAAGATAAAGCACCAATCTCTATTTATAATGATATGAGAATCCTAATCCTAATTAAGAAAGAAAAAGTGATGAAATACAAGGAAATATAAGCCTACGTGTAGCATGTGGAATTTAAATGAGTGTTTTTAAGATATGGTAAAGATAGTGTGAGATTTTTCATATATTCGAACAGAAACAATGCCCATGAGTGTTTTTAAATGTGTGTGAAATAAGAACAATATAAGCCTACATGTAGCATGTGGAATTCAAACCCCTCCCCCTCCCACAAACCATTTCTGTTGCTGTTGTCCTAACGAAGTTTCAATCAGAGTCAATTACCCAAATATGAGAATTTTAGCTGTTACCAAGGTCTATACTAGCTGTGAAATGTGGACATCTGTCAGGCGAAAAGTGAATCTTATGATTAAGCCCATGTTATAATGTGAAGTCAGATTTTATATCTTTCTGAAAAAATAAAATGTGAAGGTGGGACACACCATTTTATATCATTAATGAAGGGGAAGTTGCGATAGAGTTGGCCTTGATCTATTTTACAGTATGATGGGGATGAATTCGATGATTTGATGATGTAACTTTTCTTTGAAGCAACATTTGTCTTCTACATTCAGGACTTCTGATGCTTTTACTAACCTTCCAAGTAAAGTGTAATTTTTTTGCTGCATATAAACTAGTCCTGTCATTTTGTTATGCAAACTGGTGTATTTATATTCCTGTTATTTTCTGCTGTGATAAAAAACAGAAGACTCGCAAGGTGCTATCTGAGAAAATTGCTCAGCTGAATTCTGCCATAGATGGTGTTTCAGCACAGTTGCGGGCAGATGAAGATGACACAAATGGGTATGTGGCGAGCTCAGAGGAAGTTGAAGCTTCCATATAATGAATGAAGAATCACTTGACCATAATTTGAGCACAAACTAGCTAATTTATTTTAGTGGTCCAGAAGCATTATCGTTAGTTATTGGATTTCAAGTCTTACTAGTGAATTTTGCTTATCAGAATTAACTATTTCTTTTCATAATGATTGAATTGCTTTTACATCCATTTTTTTGTTGGTTTGGGGACATTGACAGTACCAATCAGGCATGATTCGTGGTTATTAGTTGAAACTGAGCTTGAACGCCACAAATCAGAATGTTATAATCAACTTTTTATGTCGACAAATTGCTTTTGCATTATTGAATCCCTTCATATGCGTACTAGTCACTGGTTGGTAATGCAAAAACACACGTATTTCAATATGGTAGGGACCTGTGGGCCTTGTCTTCGAGTTCCAAACATGCTGAAAGATTCATGCATGATTGGTGCTGTAAATTTTCCAAAGGTCATATTTCAGCATCAGTTTTGTCATGGTTGGTTTGAGTCCAATTCTTTTAATAGTCAATAGAGGTGGTCATTATTGAAGCATGCTGCGTTTAACAATTGTTGGCTGAAGCATTAGTAGCCATTTTAACCACTAGGGTCTCATCCTCGTCCACATGATGTGCTACTTGATGTGTAGGCTAGAGCATTGGACCTCAACCACCGAGATGCATTTATCAACAAAAGATCCAAAACAAAGGGAAATTTTTGTACTATTGGAGAGTTAAAGGTCTATTTGGTTTTAGTTTTTAATTTTCATTTTTAGTTTTTTAAGTTTTAGAATTTTGTGAAGGAAATATTGAAAACTGGAAAATAAAAATTAAAAACTGAAATTTGTAGTTTTAAATTTTCAGTATTTTCTTAACAAAATTTGAAAAACTGAAAATGAAAATAGAAGACTAAAACCAAATAGATCGTAAATGTTCCTCTTACAAATCATGTTTTTTTTGTACATAACAAAAAAAGAGTTGGCAAAAAAATAATAAAATGCAAGATATTTACTCAACGGCATACATTGACATTTATCATTTGTTGTTTGTTTAGATGAAAAAGGAAATGAAAGGAAAGAAAATGAGAAGAAAATAAAATAAAAATAAAAATAAAAATCTATATTTGGATGAAGAGACCGTACAAGGAAAGAAAATAAGAGTTATATATTTTATATATATATATATATATATATATATATATATATATATATATATATATCCTACAACTAACTCTTATTTCTATTTTAGAGTGTAAATTCATTAATATAAGCAATTCTCTTCACCTAAATTTTTATTTAATGGAAGTTACAGAAGTAATCATCTAAATTTTTTTATTTATAGTTTATCTGTTTTTCTATTTCTTTATTTTTGTATGAATGTTTGCAACAATAAGGACATAATTTTCTTAGTTGTAATTGACTAGGCATATTGTGTCAATTATTTTGAATAATATATCTGAAAATACCCATTAATTCCTTATTAACACTCTTTCCAGCACAATAGGTATATTCCAAAATAACCCTTACTCGATATCTTTGCCCTATGATTTAACAAATATATAAACTTAATAAAATTTATTGTATACACTCGTACAAATTTTGCTCTTCTCTGACTGAAATGACTATTGAGTTTGTTTTGCGGAGAAGTCGTCCTGTTAGCAAAATTAAATGTTTATTCTAATTCAATAATCTTAGTATCGAAATTTCAAAATTTCAAGTCAATAATAATCCTAGGCTGCGCACAAGCAAGAAGCAACCAAATGATAAACAAAACAAAACTCTTCCTCCGCATGAGTTTTGCGCACACTTTTATTAATGTGGCACGTTGCTAGCTAGTTGTTGTGTCACCCCTGACGATCTTCGATTCAGATCTCATCCAACAAAAACACAATCAAAGTGGGGAAGTTCTGGGATTGGCCTTTATTTGTCTATTTATTTAAGTAAAATATTCATGGCTGCCCGTTGAACGAACATGGTTAATCATCCTTTTGTTTTAACTTATAATATCAACGTGATGTGATGTGGTGTCGGCATTCACTTATATGTATTTCGATCAGTTTATATGTTAAATTTAGTTAAATATATATTATTTATATTAAAATTGAAGGATTTATAATCTATATTTTTTTTATTGATCAATAGAGTGAAAATGCCCCCACTTCTATTTTTATAGATCTAAAGATAAAATTTTCTTACTTTATTCTCTAAAATAAGATTCCTACTTTAGAGGATTTAAATTCATTTTTTTAACTCAAATTGAAGGATTTATAGTGACTTTTTCTAAATTTGTTGAAATTTACTCTAACTTTTTTCTGTTTATTTGGATGAAGCTGACCTTCCTTGTATATATTAATGTGCAATGGAACAAAGGATAATATAATGATTTTACAAATTTATAAAAGGTTAGTGTAGTATAATAATTTTACAAACTTATATAATAATTCATCGAGTTCCGAACTCACGAATTCTATATTGTGATTGTTGCAAGCCACCCACTTGATGTCTTCCTTTCGTTATTTGAGTTGGAGAACTGAATAAATCCAGGCTTAAATTCGAAGATATAAAAGAAAAGTCACTACCGCGATAGTTTTTCATTTCTTTTCTGAAATTATGTATATATTTGTTGAGACAAAAATCACAAATAAAAACTCGTTACAATATATAATTGAATCACACTATAAATATAAATATTTTGTATATCGTTAATACACTAAAATTAAATTTTAGAAACGATATCAATATAAACAAAATAAAATATAGATATTAAAATTCAATAAACTGTGGCTACCAAAAAAAAAAAGTTATGCACCGTCACTAATACATTAAAATCAAACTTTTAAAGATATATATGGTTCTCTCAAAACATTTCTGAGTCCATAAACAACCACATCCATAAGAAGGTTATCAAATGAGGTAAAATGCCATAAGAAAGCATATCGCAAGTGTGCGCCGTCGTGTGGATGAGTAGAGATATACGTATCCACCAATCGATATATATCCATAACCCGAAAAATGGGAACATAGGAGTAACAATTTCGTCTTCATCCTATTGCGTGGTTTTGGTCAAACTTGGACGAAACAAACAAGAAACTTGCAAAATAACTCACATGTTGATACCAGCTAATTATTTCAATTTGCTCATTTTCTCTTTCTCTCTCTCTCTTTTGAGACAACGTATATATATATAGAAGACACAAGTACGTATAAACCAATTGAGGCAACTTTCACATAAACTATATAGCATAATTCAAAAGCACAGGAGAATCTTCACCTTGTTTTTTCTCCCTTCCCCAACTCGCTGCCCCTGCTTGTTCTTTTCTTTGGCTAAAGATTTCATTAGCTTGGAGCCTCTGATTCCCAGGTTTCATACGACGCCCTCTCTTCGACTTGGATGTTGCATTAGTTCATTAGTTATCTCCTCTATTTCTATCTCATTAATTACTTTCGTTCGTCTCATGCGAGTGAATTCTCTCATTAGAAATCTTACGTGATCTTGTGATGATTTTTACTATTTGCTTATGTTATTTTATATGACCCATAATAGGACTCATATTCTCAATCATTAGTGAAAATTTTTTGTTTTCCACACGTGTATTCTCTTATCTCATGTAGCATTGTTTGAGTATTTAAGATATCTATAAGAGTCATGGCCTCCCAAAATCAATTTTTCCATATTTAGAGCCCAAACTCAAGACCAATAGCTAATGAGAAGGAGCATCTAACCACTTGAATGGAAATCTTCTGTCTTCAAACTAAACCTGTCCTTCCTTGTTTTCACCAATCATATATTGTCACATATGAGATAAAAATTAAAAAAGATTTAAAATTTAAAATAATTGCTAAATATATAATATTATCTTTCAAATAACAATATATGATTAAAGAAATAGGGAAGAAGACATGGTTTGAAGATAAAATATTCTCATTCCTAACCACTCCAAAACCCACCATTTTGTTGGAAATCAGTAATAAAAATGACCCAACGAAATTCCGTGAACTTTTCATATGCGAGTACCTAGTATCATTTAATTATAAATAATACATAATATACTTTCCTTGCGAGAAGAATATACGAAACGAAAGTTTTCTCATATTATAATGACCTTGTTGTCATTCCAAATATATTATTTAGCAGCCTCCAATCAATAATTTATTACGTAATTTGAAGTCTTATTGATTATCTGTCTCTTCAGTCTAGGCTTCTATATTGTCTTTTTCTCATATTACTTGCATAATATTATAAAGACAACTCGTTTCTCATTTGCTGTATATTATTCTTTCGGGACCCAGTATAATATGCTTCTGCTTTTATTTGCATCAGTTGTGGGAGGCTCTTTTTTCAGTTTTTTCTTTAGTGGGAGATGCTTGATTCCCTTCCGTTGCTTATATTTTCATATTAGAATTTTAAAGTTAAACTCGTTTACAAGTTTATATATTATACGCATATTTTAGTATTTCATGAAAATATGAAAATAGGGTTGTGCTCAACTTTAAATGTACCTATAACCTACGTTAATAATTTAGATAAAATCTTAGAACTGTTTTGTCGTTTGTTTAATCATTTTTGAAACTATTTGGTTATTTTTATATTCATGTATCGGATATTTATTGAGCACGAAGGTATAGTTCATTAATCCTACATTAGGACGAGATTTTTAATGTCCTTCGCCTGAATTTTTCCCTCAAAATATCATCAGATTAGTTTGACTAACTGTGTTTTTATAATATCTTGACATATATTGCACTGAAATGAACGGTAAGATGTTTCTAAATTTTGGTGCAACTTGCACCTCGTTGGCAAATTGTGCTCTCACACTCTCTCCATTTTAAGATATTCTCGCTTCATATGCATTATATTTACCTGTATTGCTCATAATTAATAATCATCAATATATATATATATATATATATTTACCAAATTAAAACGAAAGTTCGGTAGTTTGACATGGAAAGGGGGAGTTTTAGAGGTGGATTTCAGAATGATTAATTGATTAATGTAACATATAGTATGACAAACACGGCGGCCAGGACATCCGATCCATGAGGAACTTAGAAATATTGTCTACGTACAATGAATGAATATAATAATACAAACAATTGCATCAGTCAAAAATCATATACGCAATCCCCTCTTGTGATAATAACATAATCATAATACAAGTACAACTATATGTGAATATAGTAAAGAAAAATATTGTTCATTTAAACAGATTTAATTTCCGTATTTTATATAAACCGTTTTTGGGTTTTTCGTATTTGCGGATGGCACAGCTTCTGCCTCTAGATTGTTGCAAACATATAATACTACCAACTATTGTACCAATTGAGCCAAAAAATTAACATGTCAATTTTAAATAAATTTCGTACAAAATTATCTACAAATTAAAATGAATTATTGTAAGTAAACTACCACCTATGCAATAATTCTTCCCTGATTGCTTATGTTACTGTCAAACATTTCTTTTTTGTATTCTATTCACGAAAATTAAGCGGGGAAAAACTGGAAAAGGCAACACATGGAATAGACCTTTCCATTTCGGGGAGGTGGTATCTATACCTATGTTAGACATGATTCATGATGTGAACACGTTTTCAAATAGGTTAATACTTATTACTGTTTACTGACACTGATGTGTTGAACTTGGTTGAAAGTTGAAACTTTAGAAAAATTCTTCTGATCCTTGTAAGACCCACGCTGTATAACACACTTGTTTCTTCTGTATGCTGTAATTCTAATCCTCTTGGACCCATATACCAATTGGTTGTTCCATATGTTTCAATCCAATTTAATAGCTCTACATCTACTCATGTCTAAAATTCATTTGGTTAACTTACCAAATCTACAGCCAATGAATTCCTATATTTTCATGCTATTATGTCATTTAATATTTACTTTGTCTTCACTCGTGCATGGTAGGTTGAGTTGGATGGAAATTATCTGTCTCTAAATCATGTCATATTTTTTATCTTATCAATTATTTCTCTATAAGAAAAATATGAGTGATATATATTTGGTTACTGTTTTAAAATTTTAAATGCTATTAAATGTACATTTCCTATGGCAAGAAGTGATTGTAAGATAGAGCTGAGAATGTGACACGATGAGTTATTGTTCAGTACTTGGACCAACTTTTATGCAAAAAACCAACATAATAAACACAGTGCAAAAAAAGATGTATGAAAGACTATTTTTCTCTTATTAATTTAGTTGTCTCAACAATTCTATGCAAGTGGACAAGAAGGGAAGTTCCACGTTACCAAAAAAAGTTAGGGAAGTTCCAATAAAAGATTGTGTTGGGCTTAAACTACCTAGTGCCAGTTATACACTGCAATTTACAAGTTCTTAAGTGTTTCAAGAATTGAAAATAGCTGTTCGAGGTTGGAGATAGAGGAGTGCACTGCACGGCTCTGTCACTTCAGTATTTCGTCATTTGATTTCACCCAAGAGGGACATGATCTTGGGGAGTCATGGTTTCATGCACCGAAGAGAGTCATGCAGCAAATAATTATAGAAACTACTATTACTATGAGCACTTTCACTAGTTACATGAGTCGGTCCTAGCGTTTGGCTTGGCCTCAAAAACAGACAAAAACGTACACTACTGTATCTGACACATGCTGCAACACGAGTTTATCAAGTTTTACGAATTGGGCACTCATCAGTGCCTTCTCCATTCGATGACAAGTTGCGGTACCTTCTTGGATTGCTTCTTGTGTGTAGATATGCCCCCACACTAGAATGTTCCTCCGCCTATTTTCTTCCCGGTTTACCAATTTTCTTATTGTTTAAGTATAAATATGATCTATAATAGAGTACTGCAATGTCATTTGATCTATGTACCTATTTGATCCCACCTAATGAGACTAGTTATTATTGTTTAGTGATTTTCTTCTTGTCCGACTGCACTTTTTACTGCTTTAGTGGAGCCAGCCTTATGAACTCACAACAAGTAGTCATTGGCTGTCATGTCACCATAATTGATTAGTCATTGGTTGCTGTCCCTACTTCATGATCTCACCTTTATTTTTGGTCTGCTTTCTAACGTTTGCATCTCTCTCCTCTTCGTCATATAGAACTCAAAATATATATATAAGGGTGCGGAAGTAAAGGGGGAAATCAGCACAAGAGAAACAAAGGAAAATGGGTTTCTTGGATTTATTGGTGGTGGCTTCTATGCCAGTTATTCAGGTCCTACTTATCAGTGCATTGGGAGCTTTAATGGCAACTCAGTATTTTGATAATCTTCTTTCGGCCAACTTTAGGAAATCCTTGAACAAGGTAAGAGATGCAAGCTCTATAATATAGTAAATTTACATTTGTTGATGCTCCCCTTCCATTCCTTTCTGTGGAGAACAAATGCAAGAGACAAACTTGCATTATTCCAATCAAAATGTAACTTTTGTCCTTTTTTTGTACACCCCTTATGCAGGTTGTCTTCCTTGTATTCACTCCTTCACTTGTATTTGCCAGTTTTGCCAAGAGTGTTTCACTTGAAGATATGATATCATGGTACGCAAGGATCAATTTCCATTCTGTAAAAGCTGTGCTGTGTCTCTTTCTTTTCTTTTCTTTTTGCCTCTCGTTTCCCTGAAGAACTGTTTTTCTTCATAAAGTGCCATATAAGAACGTTATATTGGAACAGAACAAGTTTGTATACTTATAACATGAGCATCCATATTGAACCAGAATAAGAATTAACTTTCTGAAAAGCTTTGCATTTGATCATATTGCCCGGAATCCTTTATTTGTTTGCCTAAACATTAATTAATCCCAGTGGACCAAACCCATTGTAGCTTGATCATTAAAAGAGGCAGCCACATGTCTACAACGCAGCTTGTTAGAATCGTAATGAATCAATTATGTAATAGTATAGTTTGTAGACTGGTAGTATAGCACAAGAAAAAGAGAAAGGGTATAATTTGGAGGCACAAAAGAGTATTCATTTGTTATACTTGTTTGTGTCTAACCAAATCTTATCTATGCAGGTGGTTTATGCCCGTTAACGTTGGACTTACCTTCTTAATTGGAGGGATCCTCGGATGGATACTTGTGAAATTACTCAAGCCTAACTTGAAAGTGGAAGGCCTTATTATTGCTGCTTGTTCATCAGGTAGCATGACATCAATTATTTAGAATTGGACAAACTGAAAATTGGGAGAATAATGTATTTATTCGGTGATGCATGCCCTGATACATTGTAAAATTCATGTTCCCATCTAGTCCTTCCATTTTCACTCTTACCAATACCAATCGGGCAATCCCCCCCTTTCTTAATTTTCTTAGAAAACCTTTATGTAAAAACTTCTCATTTCATTAGTGCTTATTTGATCAGGAAATTTGGGTAACCTTCCTATTGTAATCATCCCTGCAATCTGTGATGAGAAAGGAGGTCCATTTGGTGCAAGTGATGTCTGCCACAGCAATGCACTCTCTTATGCATCTTTCTCTATGGCTGTAACTTTTCCACACTTAAAACTATTTTCTTACAGCATATCAACTAGTATCTCCAGTCTATCTCATGATCTCAGTCATGTTTTGTTAATTGTAGCTTGGGGGCATCTTCATCTGGACCTATACTTATCAGACTATAAGAAGCAGATCAATAAAATTCAAGGCACTTGAGGCAGCTGATCAGATCATAAAGACTCCCAACAAAGATCTTGATGGTAATGCAGAAACTGCCCTTCTCAAGGGAAAGGACAGTGAAACCACAGTGGTAGAAGTGCCGACATCAGATTATAGTGGGGACTTTGAAAACCAACTTGTAAGATCCGATTCACTTGGCTATGCCTATACTTGTTTGAGTATGAGAAGATTTTGAAATGAAAAATTAGTTCACAGTTGCTTAGTGTAACAGGAAATGTGGTAAGGTTGAAAATGATGTACAATACATTTACACTTGACCCCACAAAATTTGACTATTCCTATAATAAGTGACTAAGCACAAGCTACTTATTACTAACAAATGATTGAAAAATGAAAAGTAAAATTACCTTCTCAATGAAGCCTATGTCTACATCAAACATGCTTAACCATTTACTTGATAATAATCTGTGTCTGAATTTGCAGATTTCAGACCAAAATGAGTCTAGTGTATCAAAGAATGAGAAAAAATCGTTTTGGCATAGAATTATAGAATTACTGGGCGATCTTCTGGAAGAACTAATGTCACCCCCAACAATTGCTACAGTGAGTTCCTTTCTTTCTTCTTCCTTTTTGCTTGTTTCATGGTTTTTAGTAGTTTCTACTACTTCAATGAAATTTGACCTACTTCCATTTAAGTGTGAATAAAGTGACTTGGTTACTGATAAAAATTTTCCCCTCTTATGATTCCATGATCAGTTTATTGGTTTCCTCTTCGGTGCTGTTGCATGGCTAAGGAACCTAATAATCGGAGAAAATGCTCCACTGCGAGTGATCCAAGACACTCTTCAATTATTAGGGTATGTGCCATGACTTAAAAATCAACTTGTTCTCCAGTTTCCACTTCTTTACATACCACACGTTTAACTGATTGAACTTACTGATCCTCAGGGATGGAACAATTCCTTGCATCACCCTTCTGCTTGGTGGTAACCTCACTCAAGGTATCAAAAAACTAGCTTATAGATATCTTCAGCAGAATTTTACCAATCCAGGGACAAAAGAATGGTTCTGTTAACTTTCCCTTGAAATTGCAGGTTTGAAATCATCAACTGTTAAACCATTGACCCTCATCTGCATCATCATAGCCAGACTTCTCTTGCTACCTGTTGTTGGATTGTTCATTGTCAAAGGGGCAGCAAATTTTGGCTTCCTCCCTGTGGATCCTTTGTTTCAATACGTGCTGGTGATGCAGTATGCCATGCCACCAGCTATGAATATCAGTAAGTGGCTCATTCTCATGTATGCTTTTAATTGAACAACTTGTTCTTTCATAAACCATAAAGAATTAATGATAGTTAAGATTAGTTTCCAACCACAATTGATCTTTTTATAACTTTTGAGGTAGTTATGATAACTGTTAACCACCTTAATGACGTGACTATACATGAATGAATGGATGATTATGCAGTGTATAAAAAATTTAATCCATAATAGTTACCTTGTTGCTAACATTATTATTCCATGATATCATGCAGGTACCATGGCTCAACTGTTTGAAGTAGGAAATGAAGAGTGTTCAGTTATCCTATTGTGGACATATGGTGCAGCAGCAATATCACTCACTGCTTGGTCAACATTCCTCATGTGGGTGTTATCATAAGGTGTCTTAGTATATATATGCTATCCAAACAAGCACCTAGTAGGAGAGATCATACTCTCTCTGCAGAATTAATGATAAATGGCCGTGTTACTCTGAAGGGAGAACATTATACAGGGCAATTTTCCTCCACCACTTTTGTTTAGTCTCGGGTCACATGAAGGAAGAAGAATGTGATCAAGATTTTTGCGTGAAATTTTGGCATTGGCTGCTTCATATCAATCCATACCAAGTTAGGAGACTTAAATGATTGGGTTTCCATGCCCCGATAAAAGACGCAGCCATTCAGAATTATATATGTATCTACGTATTGTTCTTTTCATCCTAGCCATTTTTTTCTTTTTTATGTAGGAAAGAGTAATGTTAGATATTGAAAGCTAGTGTGCTTTTAAGTGGTCCTTCGCTGAAACGAAAAGGGAAAAAACAAACAAACCATGTACTGCCATTTTTTTTTCTCTTGATTCTTTGTACTTAATTTTTCAATTTATGTTTAATTTTGTTCAATTCTTCCGTATACGCTCGTGATTGTCTAATTTAATAAGACTGCTATAGATTCCGTGCGAAATTGTTTTTCCAGGTTTAATTTTCTTAACGGCTATCACGACACAATCATTGTACTGCTCATTAATAATTTAGTTATTTAAAATTCTAGTGGCTCAAATTAAGTTAATGTAAAGTTCTTATCACAATATACAAATTAAAATTAAATTCATAATTTTAGCTAATAATAATTAATTAACAAAAAAGAATAACTCTGCTACCAATCGGAAACCAAAAGTTAGCTAAAGCACTCGATTGGATCAATAGTGAGATCTTTGGATGGGTTTCAGGAGTTTGATTTTCTTCCCTAACCTTTATAATAATAATAAAAAAACTACCAGAAGAAATAAAATATATAATAAAATTCTTTGAATTCACAATAAGTTTTATTTATAATAAACTCTATTTGAGCTTCTGATTTGTTTCACCGATACCAGTCACGATTATTAGGGGTGTTTACCAAAATCAATCCTCAACCCGTCTAACTGAAATTTATTAGGTAAGGTTAAGGTAAGATTTAATCTTGTGCAATTTTCAGATTAAGTTAAGAGTAATCCTTCCAGTTGACTTGAGGTAGAAAGTTAAAATTTCTTTTATAATTATATTTTTTTATAATAGTTAGTGATAAATTATAAGAATTTATGTTTAAATTAATACATGTTGGATAACTTGATATTATTTTTATGGTAAGATGGTTTGTTTTGAAATATGTATCTCAAAATATCTCTTGAATTTTATTTCTTATTTGTAAAATTTTATAACTTTACTATGTATAATGTCAAAATCTTTATAAATTGTTTAAAAGAGTTAACTTTGACCGATCATTTATCGAGTTATTATTAGGTTGGGTTCGGGTTTTAAAAATTGACCTAATCTAAAATTGAGTTAAATTTGGTCAACAATTCACAGTTCTTTGTACACCGCCAGTTATCATCAACTGAAATTATTCAAATTACAATTTTTTTTTATATTCTAAATTTTGATTCGTCAGAAAGAAACAAATAATAAAAAAACCCCTCTAATAAATCTTTACCCTAATTAAGAATTTTCCAAAAAATATATAAGATGGCATGAGTCATGAGGTGAGCTGTGACACACGGGAATAGATTTGAAGTTGGCAAATAGATAAATGAACGGGATCGTAACGAGATCTCAATCCCAACCCCAGCGACAACAACAACAACCATCAGAATCAGAATCCACCGCAAAAGGAGAATTCAACTCAGCAGATAGAAAAAAGGATCCATCGAAACAAAACCCTCCAACTAATCGAATCGAAGTCCATCTCTCTTCTCCCCATCCCAAACCAACATAACATAACATTGTCTTGTCTCCACGGATGAGATGAGATGAGATTCCCCATTTCACGCGCCCTCCTTTCTCAAATTCTCTTCGTCTTCTTCTTCATCTTTTTTATCAACATCTTCTTCTTCTTAACAGCAGCAGCTAAACCAACCACCTCACAGCTCTCTCTTCTCCACCATCATGACCTGCTCCTCTCTCTTCCACCACCAACGTTAGTTACTTACTTTCCAATTTCAATAATTGATATCTTCCTTTTTATTATTATTATTATTATTTTGTTGCTGAAATTTGAGTGATGATGATGATGTTAGGGAGAGTAAACCTGCTACGGCACTGGTTGCTGCCCTAGATGGGACCATGTATTTGGTGGAGAGTTCTTCTGGGAGGGTCATTTGGTCATTTTCCACTGGATCCCCTATTTACCATTCATATCAACCTAGTCCTGTCACCAACAATGCTAAAGAGAATGCATCTGGACTCATTGAATGCGGTGATGACTGGGAGTTGATCCTTCATCACAAACACTTTGGTAAAACGGTATCTTTTACAGTCATCAAATTGCATTCATTAGTTGTAATGGTTATCATCAATGCTTGTGGTTTAATAATCTTTGGATGTTGTGTAAATTACAAGTTATCAACATGATGGCGGGTACTTGATGTTGCCCTCATTGGTTTTTCGTGCATGCAGAGGCTCTCGGAAACTGTTGCAGATTATGTTGCTCTTACGCCTACCGTATCAGACGATGGAGCAGTTATTCTTGGATCCAAAAGAAGCACTGTGTTTGAGGTAGATGCTAAAACTGGAAGAGTTGTTCGACGCTATGCTGACACTGATTTTGATAGTGCTTCCGCAGGGTGGAGTGATGGTGGGAAGAGGGTCCTTGGTATAAGGAACAATGAGCTTGCTGACCCTGCAAAGCTAAGTTCAATGGAGTTCTTACTCAGGATATTTAGGACAGATTATTTTCTGCAATCTGTTGGTTCCAAATCAGGAATGGTTTTGTGGACTATGGGAGTAGCTGAATTTAAGGCCGTATTGCTTTGCCAACATGATAAAAGTCCATCCAGCAGGGCTTCCTTGAATGCCGAGGGCCAGTATGCCTCAGATAGTGGCATAGACTTTGCGATGCCATATACATGTCACGACAGAAAACTAAAAGAAGTCTACCGCCAGCGAAAGAATTTTCTGTTGGAACCTACTAACCCTGAAGGATTGTCTGGCGATTATCAGGAAAATGATATGCTCCCAATGCCTTCTTCAGATCTGATGCTTCCTTCACAGCCTAATATTGATAGATTCCTCCCTGGTCCTGATAGTATGATGATGCTTCCTGCATCCACACCAAATTATTTGCCCTCTTTGCCACCAAAAATCAGCTTCTATGACAGTAATGATAATGCAGCAGTGCTCCCTCAGCTTCCTATGGAGATGACTGCATCAGAAGAAGTTGAGCTGGGCAAGGTGTCTGAATGGTCAACAGCATTACCTCTTACACTGTTTATGGTATTTCCTCTGGGCTTTTTGATCTGCTACCAGCATCAAGTTAAATTGAAGGACCAAAACAGTGAGTCAAATTTAAAAAGTCCACCTTCTAAGAAAAAGAGAACACGTAAGTCAGGAAAGAACACCGTCACTGTTGACAAAGAGGATAAGCATCTGTCATCACTTGTCATAGTTGCTAGACAGGATAACCATTTGTCATCAGCTGAGGAGGATGTAGTGACAAATAAAGTTGATGGGCGCAGGATTGGTAAGCTATTTGTATCAAATAAAGAAATTGCCAAGGGTAGTAATGGAACTATTGTCCTTGAGGGGATATATGAAGGTCGGGCAGTTGCTATCAAACGTCTTGTCCAGGCTCATCATGATGTTGCCCATAAAGAAATCCAAAATCTCATTGCATCTGATCGTCATCCAAACATTGTCAGATGGTATGGGGTGGAATATGATAACGATTTTGTTTACCTTGCTCTGGAGCGTTGTACATGCAGCTTGGATGATTTGATTCAAATTTACTCTGACATGTCAGAAAACCCGATGTTTGGTAAGGACCAAGCTTCAAAGATTTTTCTAAAGGCCCAAATGCTAACAGGGAAGGATGACATGCAATATCTTTGGAAAGCAAATGGCTATCCATCATCTCTATTACTGAAATTGATGAGGTTAGTGAAACAACTTCTTGGTTTGATGGACTATTAACAGATGTGATATATGGAATACAGGTACATTTGTTTCTCAACATAGGCATATAAAATGGTGAGTGAAAGCTATTAGCCCAAGCATAGTACTCACAATATGTAAAGTTGGTATTATATGCTTGATGGAACTCTAGCATATTTTTTGGACAAGTGAGATGCCTCATGCGTGGATGAATGTTGTGGTGCTTGTCAATAACAACCAGCATAGCAATTTCTGAGATTAGCATCCACTTGATGTTTAGAGGCATGGGTAGTTTAGTTTTTAGGATAAGGAAATCTATCTGGTTAAGGTTGTGTGGAGGGAGTTGCTGCAATTGATGGAAGACGACATTCATGAAAGAATGGATGGTAATAAATAGTATCCTAGATCTAAGGTAGCAGTTTCAATAAAAAGAAGATGGCATAATTGACTAGAATAAAAATGGATATAAGGATGATATAAAAAAGAGATAAAAGATATGGTAGCAAAAAGATTGGAGGAAAGGATAACATTGAACAAGAAAGAATGGTTAAGAATGCAAAGTACTGATCCAAATTTGTTTTCATTTTGATAATTGTCCTCATTTACCGATAGCTCAAACATGGATGTCCACTCTAAATTTTTATTTTGTACCTCTTAGTTTATTTGTTGTTGACACCTTGATTTTCACTTTTCTATTGCAACATAGGGATGTAGTGTCCGGGCTTGTTCATTTGCATGAACTAGGAATAATACATCGGGATTTGAAACCCCAAAATGTTTTGATAACCAAGGAAAGATCATTATGTGTGAAGCTTTCTGATATGGGGATTAGCAAACGCCTTCTTGAAGACATGTCTTCTTTTGGTCATACTGCTACTGGTGAGTACCTATTAACCTAAGAAGAATTTATTTGTATTTTTAGTGTTGGTTTGGAACAAGGAAGAAGGAGGAAAGAAATGAGGGAGAAAGAAAATGGATCGAATCTAAGATTTTCTTCCCTTTAGATCAAAGGAAAAGTGGACTGAAGAGAAAATTTTTGTGGGCCCCACTAGTAAAGTTTTCCATTCTTAATTGGAGATAAAATGGAATAAATGAGGTTTCATAGTATAAATTTACTATTTTGACCATATAATCTTTTTTATTACAAAACATAAAAGTCATTTATATACAATCATATTGTCCTTCCTCTCACATTTCTCCTCAACCAAACAATAGAAGAGAAAAATTATTTTTCTTCTCATTTTATTTCCTTTCATTTTGGCTCCAACATCCAAACGTAAGCATTGAGCATTGGCCATGCGAATTACCAATTACTCTTGCATGACATGAATCTATCTCTATATCATTTTGGTGATTGATTAGTCACGTTTGTTGATTTCTCTCGCACAACATTCTTTTTCCCTCCTCTTTCATCTAGGGTGGTATGCTTTAGCATATGTTTGGTTTTACTTAATTTAATACAACTTTTCAGCCAGAAGTTCTATTGTTTAAATTATTAGCTTTTTTTAAAATAAAATAAGCTAACCCAACCATGCACTTAATTAATTCTAATCCTACATGTTAACCTAGAGATTTTAACTAGTCTATTATTCTTTATCTCATGACAAAGTTTAATGACTTGCAGGATGTGGCAGTTCAGGTTGGCAAGCACCAGAGCAGCTTCTTCAAGGACGACGCCAAACACGAGCAGTAGATTTGTTTAGTTTAGGTTGTGTCCTCTTTTTGCATGACTGGTGGAAGACATCCATTTGGAGATCGCCTTGAGCGTGATGTTAATATTGTGAAAAATCGAATGGATCTTTTCTTGGTGGAGTTCATCCCTGAAGCTGAGGATCTTATTTCTTGTTTGTTAAACTCTAACCCGGATCTAAGGTATATCATTCCCATTTAATATGATTTTACGAGTACAATGGATTCACAAATGAAGTGTTATTACCCTTGAAAATCTAACTTTGATTGAGTTGCTGGGTGCTATTCATGTACAATGTCAATTGTGATTTTTCCTTTCATTTGAGCATTGAAAGCTCAATTCAGGAAGAGCATGATCATGTTTTTGTAAACCTGCATCAAGTTTTTGAAAAAAATATGAGATTTGATTGCATAAATCAAAATTAGAGGGACTATTTGATAGGTTTCAATAATTTGAGGGATTGGAACTATATATTTGTGTTTGTGTGTTTGGTTACAAGCTGGCAATTTCATTACATCATTTCATTTGTTGTCAGGCCAACTGCGATAGAAGTATTGCATCATCCTCTTTTTGGAGTCCCGAGATGAGACTTTCATTTCTTCGTGACACTAGTGATAGGGTGGAACTTGAAGATAGAGAGATTGATTCTGATATTTTGAAGGCATTAGAAAATACAGCTCCAGTGGCTTTAGGTGCAAGATGGGATGAAAAACTGGAACCAGCTTTCATTACTAACATTGGTCGATATAGGCGATATAAATTTGATAGTGTTCGAGACTTGTTAAGAGTCATGAGAAACAAGCTAAATCATTATAGAGAACTGCCTCAAGAAATCCAGGTTTTTCCTTGGACATTCTTTTTCTTTTTTTTTTTATGGTTGAAGATGAGACTTGACTAGGAAAGTTGAAACATTTGAGCCTGGTTAGTTGCCTTAGAGGTTTCATTGCCTATAATCATGAATTCGTTGTAGATGATTCTTATTTGTTGGTGATGGCTTTTAATATAGAAAGTCAACCTGCATCTTTGTTAACATATGGTATGTCTTGGAGTATAAACTTCAGGATATGTGAATAAGCTAGACATTGTAGATATGCAAGCTAACTCCCCAGGCATATGGCTTATAATTTTCATCTTGCTGGCTTATCAGGAACTTGTAGGACCTGTTCCGGAAGGATTCAATGACTATTTCACAAGTCGATTCCCGAGGCTCTTAATTGAAGTGTACAAAGTTATATACAAGTATTGCAAGGAGGATGATTGTTTTCAAAGGTATTTTAGAGGCATTGATTAGTGGCTTACCCTTGTTTGGGTTTCTTGAAAATTTGTCAAAAGGGAAACATCTGAAGACTGTAATATAATGTACATGTGGCCACTGATTAGTTTAGCTTAGTTATAATGTAACACAGTTTGTATAATTTCTAGTCTTAGGTCTCGGAGACCAGGACCCTTGAATGATATCGTTAAACTTTTAACACTCTTAGTCAATAGTCATAGATTATTTCCCCTTAAAAATACAAATTCAGAGCTAATCCATGTAAAGAGTACAGTATTTTATGTAAAGAGAAATTGCAAAGTCATCTTTTATATATATATATATATATATTTGTCTGTGTATTTCAATCATTATTGATCAATACCTTCCTCTTAAAGATTAAGAAAAAAATATAATTTAAATAAATTTTATAAATTATAAAGTATGTTAAATGGACTTAAAATTGTTACTTGGAAGTTATTCAAAATTGACATGAATTTATGCCGCTCAGGAAAGGTTAATTCTATAACTATAAGAATTATACAAAGTGATGAAAAAAATTGGAAAAATTGATGGTGTTTGATTAAGAAAAATATCAAGTCAAATAAATTTTATAAATTATAAAGTATGTTGAACAGAATTAAAATTGTCATCGAAGCTCTTTAAAGTTAGAAGGTTTGATAAAAAAGATTTGGTGGAGCTTACCATATAGTGTTTGTTGAACTATCTAGTTGGTGAAGAATAAGATAATTTTTGAAGGCTTCAAACCAAATTGGGAAGCAGAAACTATATCGGGAAGCAAAAATTTAAAATATTTTGATTAGATTAGGTTATTGGATTAAAGGCTAATGTGAGAACTTCCTCTTTGAACCTCAAGTATTTTTGTGTAATTTGGAAAAGGTGAGAGATTGGCATCCTTGAACTCAATTTGCTCAACCTATATTTTCAAATGGTGCCCCAAAAGTTTTGATGGTTGTCATTCTTTTCTTATTGGCATTCATATGGCATGTTTTCTATGACTCATAATATAAATGAAATCACAAATGCTGACTGCATGAGAAGGTGGTTGGAGGAAAATTCCTTCTAGATAGATCTCGTTGTCATCAATCTTAACTGGATTCATGAGCTTGTGGCTTATTTGATTTATGATTTTTTTTCGTGGCCTCTACTCCTAACTTTAATAGCAATGTCGAATCAGTTAGTAATAAAATTTGTTTATTCTTGTTATTTTTGCCTTGTATATAATTTCTTTTATTTGACTCATCTCTTGCGATTGATGTTCTTTATGTTTTATTATTATTTTTGTTTGAATTACTTAGATACACTATTTTTTTAATGTCTTTTTTGCTCGCCTCCATTCTAGTGGGTTTGAGCTATATCTTTATCGAAAGAAAAAAAAAAAATTGACATGAATGGATGTCACTCAAGAAAGGTTAATTCTATAATTATTATGCAAATCTGCAAAAACTAGAGAACAATTGACATACTGGGAAAAGCAAATATAAATATGTGAAAAAATAAGTAAATATTAGGATTAGTGATTATTATTATTATTATTTTGTATTATTATCTAATGAATCATTATAAATTTAAGTGCTAAAATAATTATGTCCCTAATTTGTTAATTATTACGGTCTTTATTGATAAAATTTGAGTTTAGAATAAGCAATTATAATTACAAATTGCAACAAATTTTACATAGATACTAGAAATTATGCTCGTATGTTGCATGGGTTTATTAACTTTTTTTATGTTGGTTAAATCTAATTGAATTTTTAAAGAAAATTGTTGTAAAACTTAAAAATTATATATGACAAGAATATGTTGACTTTTATTATATTGCATTATATGTATTTTTTGAAAAAAAAATCTCAATGGGTAGCCCGATATGTGAATTGAACTTGGTCCATTCATTTTTGACAAAAAAAAGTCAATTTGAATCAAACCAACTAAACCTAAAATGATTGGTTTGGATTTATTTTTCCTCCAAACTCAAACTAATCCAACCCAATCATACTCTTATTTAAAAACATATATATATATATATATATATATATATATATATATATATAAAACATTCTTAGATTAGATCAAATATAGGGAACTATGAAATTTTAAATGTTATTCTAATAAAAAGTATTAATGAAATTCATAGTTTTAGGAATATAACATATAACTAAATATAATAATAAAATTAAATTTTAATCATAGTCTTGTAATGTGATGCTTAATTTAATTTTGCACATAAAATAAAGATTTTATTACAGAATAAAAAATAAAGTAAGATAATTTAATTAACAAATAGAATATGTATAACTTTAAACTTTAAAAACACGATCTAAATTTAAACATTTTAAATTTTAATTTTAGATCAAAATAGGAAATAATTTTTTTCAAATACTATTCTAATAAATGTGTATTGATAACTTCATAATTCTACGAATATAAAACAGAACTGAATATAATTATAAAATTTAATTTTAATATGTAGTTATATTTTTAATTATAATTTCAATTAATTATAAATTTTTTATTAATCTAATGTTAATTATGACTCAATTATCAATATAACACAATTAAATTTAGTAATTTTTATGAAAATGTCCTACACAATTGTGATTTTGCTAGCTCATCTACTATATTTTTAATTACAGAATAAAATATAAAATATAATTATTTTTTAAAATTTTATTAAATTGAAAATTAAAAAATGTTTAATTTTATTTATATATATATATATATATATATATATAATCTAAATAAAAACATTCTTAGATTAGATGAAAAATAGGGAATTATAAGATTCTAAATACTATTCAAATAAAATTTATTAATGAAATTCATAGTTTAAAGAATATAAAATAGAACTAAATATAATGATAAAAATTAAATTTTAATCATTAGTTTTATATTCATCAATCTTGCAATGTGATCCTTTATTTTGATTTCGCTCATAAAATATACATTTTATTATAAAATAAAAATAAAGTAAGATCATTTAATTAACATATAGAATATGTATAACTTAAAATGTGATGCCTCATGTCCACATTCATTGGTTAAGCCTAACACAATCATTGGGTACCGTGGAAACCTTCGAATTTCAGAAAATCATCAGATTGTTGAAGTCTGCATTTTATGCAAAACGCTGATTCAAGCAAAGAATCCTAGCTACAACGAGAGGGGAGCGCGGGCTCGTTATAGTGAGAAATATTTGCTATAGCGAGAACCCCCAATGCTAATGGATGTCTAAAACGATGCATTTTCACTAAAACGCCTCTAACCCTATATACACCCCCTCCATACGCGTTTTCTCTCTAAACACAATCCCTTCATTCCTAACCCTTATTTCCTCTGTTTACTCTCAACCCCACTCAATCCAACCTCCTCCAAGCTTTAATGTAAGGATTTGTTTGTGGGTTATGTTAGATTCTTCTCCTTTCTTCCTCCTCCATGCTATGAGTGTTGTTAACTCTCATTGTTGTCAAGTGAGGGTACTCCTCCAATGTTCTGAGAGTTGAATTAGAATTGTCTAGAGGTTATTAGAAATTAATCTTTGGTCTTGTTGCTTCAACGGCAGACATTGGTGCCACCCGTGCTCCACGGAGCTCCTTAATTGTTGACACCACTAGTTCTCCCCTTCTAAATAAGTGAGTTTAAACTTGTGGCCTTATTTTTGTCATTAGAATCATGTTTGTAGTATTATGATTGTTAAATATGAATTTAGAAGTAAAGATATGTTATAGACATGATTCTTCACGTTATGCCAAACCCAGCAAACTTATGATTTTTAGAAAACTATGGGACCATAATTGAGTTATTGTATGCCATGAAAGTGTTTTATATGCTCATGAATGGATTTTTTGGAGAATATATGATTTAGTAAGTTTATCCAAGCTGTCAAACACGCTTTTCATTTATCGAATTATGATATTACTATGTTTTCAAGACTTGGAATTTCATACTATGTTTTTAGAATATCTAGTTATGATATATTGGAAAAATATTGAATAGAGTATGACTTAGCTTCATAAATACATATTTTATTATGATTTCAAAGTTATCATGTTTATGAAATACGATTCTAGAAGTGTCAAGTTTATGAAAGTATGTTAGCTTGAGATATGACTTAGAATTTCAAGTTTTTATGGTATTAAAATGTATGGAATTTAATATGATTCATAGCAACTGTTAGATATATATTTTGTAGGCTTTTGAAATCGTGATGTCTGCAAGCTGGTGATTCCTTGGGTATGATTTCATATACACATTTATGCTAATGTCAGATTATTAGAGTTAAATGAATCCAGACCTTTTAGAGTTTTAAGAGTTTTTAGAGTTATTTGATTTGTGTACAACTAGTTTTAGACGGCAACTATAGAAAAATAGATAGTGAGTTAACGATTGTGAGAGATCGCTAACCTTGGTACCAAATTGTCCACCAAAGGAAAATCTCATTATTAGAGAAATTAGAGATAGAACCCACTTAGGTATCCAATATGGGGCCTTAATTATGAGGACCCATAGAGATCAAAGAAACTTTAGAGATTATTTTCCATATGTGATTGTAATTCTTCCTTACTCGTTCTCTATCTCATATATAACATGCTCCCTGTTTTTTGGAAAAGAGGGAATAACTTAGTTGGACATTAGGCTCCGATACCACTTAGGGAGTTCTACCATTTTAGATATATAATTCTTACTTTGGCAAGGTGAGTTTTTTGGCAACACCATTTAACCCTATTTTCAAGCTCCAGTTACTCATAAGAACCATACATCTAAAATAATAGAGATTGGTAGTAATGAATCTTTAGTTGGATATATTTTTGATATACAGGATCCTCATGTAGAGGCAAGTGTAGAGCATACTCTATATCTCATTTGCTTTGTTATTTTCCCTTTTCCTTTTATCAGCAGCATATTGTATATGTGAGATTAAACTTTTAGGAGGAGAAAAAATGTTTAGAAAGACATATTGGATTTAACACACAAGGAAAATTTTATTGCAAACTTCTAATGATCTTACAAGATGACAGAGCTTCCTTTTTATAGACAAGGAAGGCTACCGCTTAACACTTCTATTGCTACTATCTTACATAAGTTTGAGTCACAAAGTTCCAACTCACTATCTCTATGACAACTTTAAGTAACGTGACAATATAAACAGGTGCAGCATAGGTTCATGACTCACAATGGCTACTATGCTACGCGGTTACTTTCTTATGGCAAAGTACTAGCAACTTTCAAACTATCCTGACTAGACATTAATAGAAACATGTAAGATAATAATAGTAACTAGACACGCAAGCTACTTTCTAACTTTCTATGTAGCCTATGCTAATAGTAACCTTCAAACTATTTTGACTAGATAATAGTAACACAATACATAGGACATGACTCAACACACCTACTATGACTTGGTCTTCTTTATTCATTATTATAGCAATGTGTAACTTCTTTAGTTTTTCTTGAAGGTTCATGACTTGATGATAGGTTTATGTCCTGGTCTTCTTCCTTTTGCTTTTTCTCATACAGCCCTATCTCCATGTCTGGCATCTAGTCCACGTCTATCTCTGGGCTTTCTTCATTTGGATCTTAGGAATATTGCATTATTATGCTAGCATAATTGTTACCTCCACCTGGTTGGGTTCTAGAGTGTTGTCTGCGCTGGACTTGTTCCAGTGTAGGTGTAATTATAATCCATTTTTTATTTTGGAAGACAGATAATATCTAAAGGCTTGAGCTTGGCAAGGTAGACTGACAGTTGGCATTCTAACATCAAGACCATTGATTTTATGGATATGGATCACCAATTTTCCTTTGTACAGAAATCTTTCCCCGTGCATGAAGGTTTGAACTGGGAAACGTTCCATAGTGTCTTGTCTGATTTTGAGTCCAAAGTAATCCTGTTGCTAGATTATGGAAATATGGTCTGTGCACAATATAGACTGATACAAGACTATTTGCTATATCTTCTTGCATTCTCGAGACATTTCAATTATTCAACTCATTACTAAGCTCTGTGGTCCACCAATTAATAGGAGCAAACCATCGTAGAGTTCTCCATAACAATGAATGCTTATTTCTTCCTGTTTCAAAGAACTCATACATCCTTGTAGTATGAAAGATAATGGGGTATGAATAGAGCATTGAGATGCACCATGAAAACCACATATCTAATTCAACAAATGGTTTTCCCATAAGAATCCCAAAAACATTTAAATAAGGTGTAGCAGGATTAAACCATGTTCATTTGGGGGCAATTTGGTTTTGTTGGAGAAAAATGGCTTGGTAATGGAACATGTGTGAGGTGGAAAATTCTTTTAGGTAATTTAGTGTAAGAGTACCACAAAGTGGTATCTCAGGTGGGTATTCATATAAGGGATTTTGGTGGAATAGTGGATGAACTGGGTTGTTCTGTATTCATAAAAATTAACAATAAGAACAGGTGGAAGTGAGTATGGTGACGGGTTTGGACTAGTTTAGTCTGGCTAAATAATTAGGGATGAGGTTTTGGTTTCCTTTAATGTGTTTAACGAAAAGTCATATCTAGAAAACTATTCTTTTAACTCGAGGATTTGTGGGTTTGGAGGAATTTTGTTTGAATTCAAGGATTTTTGGGAAATCAGAGTTATCAAGTTGAACCTCAAAATGATGTCCTCTTTGATGGAAATCAAATTTTTGAGTTTCATACTTAATTGTCAAGGTCTCTTTGTAAGTGGTATGATAGTGGAGTTCTGTTAGCTTGAACTATCCACTGGCATGGCCATAATAAAGCTTCTAGCCTGCAATTTCTTTAATTAAAACTGCTCCCTAGTATTCATCATTGGCATCTGTCTCCAATATTCTTTATCCTTCTCCAAGAATTTTGAGATATGGCGGATTTTGAGCCCTTCTTCAGAAACTTTATAGCTTTAATTTGTTCTGGTCCCCATGAAGGAGGATTCTTCTTTAGAAGCTTTGAAAGCTTAGTGGTGTAATCTGAAATATGAGGAATGAAGTCTCTGATGTAGTTCAGAATTCCTAGGAATTGCTGGATTTGTTTTGTGGTCATATTTTCATCAAAAAATTTTGGGAGTTCTTCAACAATGTGCGGTTGGGGCACATATTTTCCTTCTGAAAAATGCATTCCTAGAAAGTCAACTTCTTTGATGCCAATCTGAGATTTCCTAGCAGATAACTTTATACCATCCTGGTCATGGATTTGATAGAATTTTTCCAAAAGCTTTCTATGACTTGCTTCATCTGGAGAGAATAAGAGAATATCATCAATGTAGACAAAAGCACTGTCTAGAATGGGTTCAAAAATTCTAGTCATGGCTTTTTGGAAGATAAAGGGTGTGACTTTGAGTCTAAAAGGTAGGAATCCATTGAAAATGGGCATTAGGTATACAAAAAGCTATTTTGGGCTGATCTTTTAGGCTTAGGCCCAATTACCAAAAACTAAACTTGAGATCAAATTTTGAGAAGAGGTAGGCATTTTTTATGTATGGGTAAAGTGAGTGGATTTTTTGTAAAGGAAACTTATCATCTTTAAGGAAATTGTTAAGAGACCTGTAAGCAATCTCCAGTCTCTTTTTCCTTGACCTTTTCAGATCTTTTGTTCACATAAAAGGCTTGGGAAGCCAAATCAGACTTTGTTGGCTCAATAAGGCCTTGTTTCAACAGTTGTTGGCATTCTTCAAATGTTGCGGCCCTATAAGACGGAGACATTCCAGAATGAACTTCATTGGTTGGATTGATATCTGCATTGAGCTTGAAGGCAACTCAATAAAGAAATCTTCATTCTTCTACAAAGGGCGTGGATGAGAGAAAAGATTATGGCTATCTGCACTTAATTTAAGCAAACTATCTCGAATTTCTGAGAATTTTCAAGGTGCATCAGCAAGAGCAAAAATTTTCTGCTATTCTTAGTATGGCTTGAAATTTATCTTAAACTTGAGTCCTTCTTGCAGTATCCTGAGTTGTCAATTCATGCAGTATACATCCATTATGATCACAATGTCCTTTTCTGGTAGATCAATACCTATCACCTTAGTCCAAATAACACAATCTAGGAAAAACTTTAGGCTAATTTTATTTTTGGTGATCAGGTTAGTTTTGAAAACTTTTTTGTCTGCTGCCTTGAAAAAAGGTTCTAAGAGGATGGAAGGACTTGAGGATTCATCAGTGTTCCTTGTGCACCTGTATCCATATAAGCTATGACTTTGATGGGAAAGTCATACTTAGATGGAAGAATGTGCATCTCAACATTGGGCAAAGGAGGAACATGACCAAAATAATTAATTTCTAATTCTGAAATTTCTTCAGCTCGATTGATCTATTTGGCCATCATACCAGAAAAAGGACTCTTGTCCATCGTACTATTTCATTCATCATGACGGGAAATGCTACTCTAGGGAATCTGATCCTTCTTCTCCTTCTAAGCTGGAGTTTGTCAATTCAAGCCCAAAGATGGTACTTTCATCTCGTTCCTGTTCATCATACAAGAATTCTATATCTTCACTATCCTCGAGTCTAAGGTATTGAACAAGTTTGGCTGCCTTCTCCTTTTTGTTTGACAATTTTTTGAAAAATGTCCTTTCTTTCTATAGATAAAGCATTGTTTACTGTTTTTTATGCAAAAGGCTTTCTTTTGAATACTTGACTTTTTTCTTCCTTCCTTTTTGTCTATGAACTTCTTCTTTTTTTTCTTGGATGAGGACTTGTAGTGGCAATTGCATGCTTTCTCCTTGCATTTAATCTTCATATGGTTCTTTTTGGAGGCTTTTGTATACTTGGCTCTATCTTTGAACATGTTTTCAAAGAAAATTTGCTGATTGCAAATTTTTTCTAGAGCGCAATGCATGTTTGATGAATTTTGCCAAGGGTCATGTTGGCAACATCCTTTTGAAGGATATTAATCATCCTATATATTTCTTCATGAAGTTCTTCAGGAAGGGAATTAACATAAGTAACTTTTAAACTTGGATCATTGTATCCATTCAGTATGTAAAATCTTTGAGCCATTCTTTTGAAATGGCGTTCAATATCAGCCTTCTTGAGTGAACAACACTTCATCTCATAAAATTCTTTTCGGACTCCTTTTGTAGCAAGAACTTAGTCTCCTAAGAATTCTTGGTGGATAATCGCAATGATTGATTCAACATTGCCTATACGATGAAGCTCATCTTGTCGTACTAGACCAAGGCTGGCAAACCATTCTTTCAATATGCCTGTAAATCCTAAAATTTTCGATAACCCTGTAATGGTCTGCATCCATAGCTAACATTTTTGCATCCACCCGTGCTTTGAAGTCTAAAAGTCTTTTCCTCCATAAAACTGGAGGGATGTCATCAAGAGTAAAAAGTGGTATTCCTCCTAGATAAGGAGTGTTTACTTCTTAAGGATGGAGGGATGAGGATGATGATGCTTGGTCTATCTCAGTCTTTATTCCAGTGGCCATCAATATTTTAATGACATCAGCATTTTCATCATCACTATTATTTTGGGTACTTTCTTTTTCTTTGGAAGAGGAGAACTGTTGAGACATTATTATGGCTTGGGCCAAAGGAAGAGTTTCTAATTCAGTATCAAGGTCTTCTATTTATTTTTTCTTGGGTGATAGTTGTGGATGTTCGAGTTTTTCAAGAGGTTACTTTGAGGAAGCTGTGGTGGCTTTAGCAGTTTCTTCTTTTTTGACATTCTAAGGGTGGATCTTTTCTTTCCCTTAGGATAGTGGATCTTTGGGTAAAGCTTTTTGGTAAGAGCGGTAGAGGTTTGTGTGGGTGGTGAGTGGTAAAGATGGTGGAAAATTTTTTTGGTGGTGGTGCATAGTATTCATCTATCTTGGGCTTTTTCTCCAGAGTTTTTATGTATTCATACAATTTCTCGACTCCTGAAGTCTTTGTAACTCTTTTTCTTCTGTCAAAAGTTGGATCATGAAGATTCCTTGTGGGGAGTTGCTGAATTTCTAGCTCCAACTCCTATCTTAGCTTTTGTGTCTTTGTAATATCTCTCCAGTTGTAATATTTCAGTAAACCTCTATCAATCCTTTGCAGGATTCGATTTTGAGCTAGGGAGTTTTCAGCCAATCTAATACTTATTCAGCTTGAGATAATGGTCTGTATTGCCTATCGGGCTGCACCTTAGTAGTTTGAACAAATGGCTTTGTTGAAACTTTGGTGGTAGGATTTGTCTTCTTTTCCAAAGTTGAAAATTCAAACTCATAGGTGGCTGAGGAAGAGGTGAACATCATGCATGGAATTTCTACTAGTTATGGAGTAATGAGACTTCCTATCTTGTAAGAAAAGGAATTTGGTGCATTTGGTCCTGGTGGCTAAGAAATTAGATTAGGATCATCTGGAGGAGGAGGATATCCTTCTTTTGAGAATCCTAAGGGCCTCTTCAGATGGGAAGAGGTTCTGGCTTTTTCCTGACGCCAACCCATGGACCATTTTCCAGATTTGATTTTCTTTGTGGAGGAATAGGAGATTTACACCTTTGACGCCTTCTTCGTTGTGGTGCCTCCTCTTCATCTTCTTCCTCATTTTCATTTTCACATCCATAATTAGGATGACATCGTCCTGACCCTGGAAGATCCTACATGAAATGTCCATTTATGGCGTCTAAGAAAATAACATCTCCATTTCCTCGAATAGCATAAATATGAATTTTCTTCTAGCTTTTCCAAGAGTAATCATCATGGTGTGGAAAACTGGATGGTCTTTTTGAAGGTCCTTCATCAACGTTTGGGTCTTTGAAAATAGTTTTGACAGTTCCATCAGCTGCTCTGCTAAAAGTTACATCGTAGCAACGGCGCTGCTATTTGCTTAAAGTTTTCATAGTTGCTTATCCACTCAAGCGGCGTAAGCTTCAAGAGATCTTTTCTTGAAATCTGTTTTGGAATCTGGATGATGGAAGGGACATCTTCTTCTCCAGTGTCAGCGACCACCATGAGAGCGTTGTTTTGGATTCCTTTTTCAACAGGAAGATCAAAATAATGATCTTGTAGCCTGTAGATGAGCTAGTGCATGAGAAATGCAAAGAGCTGGTTCATCCTGAGGGCTCCAACGAGTTGAACCTGAACTTTGAATCTGGTGGGAAGAGCTGGATCTTGCAAATGAACATTGAAGTTTGGAAACATAGTTAAAATAACACTTCCCGCATTAAGTGTCATCAAAATAGTTCCAATAACAGCATGTTCATAATTCTTGAAAGTAGAGTCGATCAAGGTGGCTCTAGCTATGACTGGAAGATCTTTCCTGCCATGGAGTGACAATACTAGTCTTATGGCTCCAAAGTGGAGGCTATCATATCCTTCTTTTTGCCATAACTTGATCAGAGTATGATTAATCTCTAGGTCAACATACCTGCTACCTGGTAGCATCCAGAGCACATTGGACGAGGAGTAGAGACAAGCTTTTTAATGGACCACTTAAAACTTCCTTTATTTCTTCTAAAAACATTATAAGGGCTTAAGAGTGGCGGAGCAACACTTTCTATCTGAGCGTCTTCTGGAACATAGGAATATTCTATAAGATTCTCTAGTTTAGACGAGAGGGATTTTCTACAAGCTTCTAGGACAGTGATTTTTAAGACGGTTCTAAAAGGTTAGAGTGGAAGGTTGGTTTGGGTAGATGATGAGTTTTCCATATGTGAGTGTGATTCTTCCTTACTCATTCTCTCTCATATATAACATGCTCCCTATTTTTGAAATAGAGAGGAATATCAGCCGAGCATTTATTTCTCTAGTATTTACCGCACTATAAGTTTAAGAGATTTCATACAAGATAATAAATTTAGAAATGTGTGATACTCGAGGTACATGTGTCAGTAGATTTTTTTTCCCCATACGGCTTCAAGGTCCCCAAGACCCACCCATGTTGCCGGGTCCTAAATTTCACTAAGTCTGGATTTTACATCTCCTTGGAGGGCTATATGATAGACCTATATTCTTGAGATCAAAAATTCCGGTAATTATTTCTAAAAGGAAAATAAGTTAAAGAATAATTTTTAATAAATTTTTATAAACCTTTAAACATTTCATTTTTAATCCACAAGTTTAGAAAATCTTGAAGATTTCTGAATTTGAATTAAAACCCAAAATTTGGATTTTGATTGGTTGGGATTTTATTTTATTTTTTAGATTTTATTTGAATCCAAATGGGGGGTATTCCTTATTTAAATTTATATTTTAAAGTTAATGGAGAGTAAAATAAATTAGGAAAGTTAATGAAGAGTAAAATAAATAAGGAAAGTTAATAGAGAATAAAATAAATAAAGACATTAACTTAAAATTAAGAAATATAAATGTAAATAAGTGAGTATTGAGTTAACTCATATGCAAAATGACTGAAACAATGCAGAAGTTGGATTTTCCTGTCATAGCGGTCAGGACCGCTGGCGGTCACAGGAGTACATTTCACGAGTTTGGTGGTCTGAGGACCGCTATACGCCGTAAGTGACCGTTTCGAGGCGCGATGACTCCTGGGCTATAGCGGTCATATACCGCTATAGCAGTCCCCTGGAGTGTGAACTGTACCTAGAAATGACACCGCTTCTTTTTTGACCTATTTTAAAACCTCACTTCGGGCTCCCCTTCCAAGCAGAACCCTCCCCCAAATCTTTTCATCCCTTTTCCTCTCAAATCCACTTCAATCCATCATCCCCAAGCTTCAAGATGAGTTTATGTTACTAGATTATGTCTCCATTCTCTCTGTTCTTTCATGATCTTGAGTTGTGTTTTGTTATTTCTCTCATTGTTGTAAAGTGGGGATGCTCCCCTAAAGTTGTTGGTGTATGTTTAGAGTAGTCTAGAGTTTCCTATAGGTTGTTTATGAGTTTTGTTGTTTCAGTGGCAGCCATTGGTGTCATTCCTCCTTCAGGAGTCCCCATGGTGTTAATGCTTTACAGTTCACCCCTCCAGGTGAGTGGGTTCAATCCTATGACCTTTCTTTTTTGTCATTAAAGTTATTTTCCTCATATTATGGCATAATGGATAATGTTAGAGCATATTTCAAAGAGAATATAGATAAATGTTAATTATGTTAACTTTACGAAATCATGGTTTTCAGATATCATGAAATGTATGATTTAAAGCTACTTTAGGAAGGATTAGAGATTGGTGACGATCTTGTTAAGTTGATGAGATTGTGGTTTTCAAAGAGCATGAACTATATTTTCAAAAACTCATGGGACCATTGTTGCCAAAATGATTTTAGTAAAGTGCTAGATTATTAATATGATCTTATTTAAATATTTATGAATTTCTATAATGATTTTAAGAGTATAGCATAAGTATATGATAGAGTTTTAAACCTAGAATAGAGCTTAGAATAGAGTTTCTAGAGAGTAAATACATATATGGCAAAGTATGATTTAGTACCCTATTGGTTTTGATGTACGATATTAGGATTATCTAGACTATGAAAATATATTAGCTTAAAATATGAATTTAGAATTTCAGCTTATGGTATCAAGAGGTATGGATTTCAGTATGATTCATAGCAAATACCATACATATTCTGTGGACTTGAAATTGGAATGCCTATAAGTGGGTGATCCTTTAGGCGCAATTTTCATAGACACAGTTATGCTAAAGTCATGTTGTTAAAGTTATATGAATCCAGAACTCATAGAGTACTAAGAATTTAGGGACTCTTGTCTGAAGGACTGAGCACCCACCCTTTAGTTACGGAATTTCAGTATTGTTGTTTTTATTCATTTCTGTTGAGTTATGTATGATGAGAATCAGTAAATAGTCATGGAGGCAATATTACTAAACGTCATGGATGCCATATTAATAAACAGCCATGGAGGCAAATCCAGTAAATAGCCATGGAGGCAATCCCTTAAATAGCCAAGGTTTGCCAGGGACCGTAAGATTATAGACGAATCTCATCTCTGCTAGGGACTGAGCATTTCTTTTCAGTTGATATAAATAGTTAGTATATTTATAGATATAATTATTATGTTCACACACACACACTCACACACACATGTAAACATGAAAAATGCTTTGGAGCTTGTTTTATTTTGGGGGGTTACCGTGAGAATTCACTTCCTAGTTTTAGATGAAACTCACCCATTTTCCTTTTTCCTTTTATAGATGTACTAGCTGTTGCGAGCCCTTCTTAGCCACATCCTCTTTGGTAGTGGGATATTTTCATGGCGAGCTTCACTTTAGAGTGACGTGTTCTTCTTGTTTAGTATATAGTGCTCCAATGTCATTTAGGGTAGGGTCCAGGACCATAAAGTTAATACATTTTGTATATCATGAGTATGTTCTGGTTTTGCATTTGTATAATTATAGCTTTCATGATTATTTTGTACAGAGGTTTTATATACCTTGTATTCCAGGATAGATTTAGAAAATGGTTATGAACTTGTCATCCATGATGCTTTTGATTTCCAAGAGAAAGATTTGTATTAGAAATGAAATGACGTTTTATTTAAATAGATTTTATGAATAAAATATGTATATAATACGGCGTAGCAATCACGAGGTTTACGTGGGATAGAAATCCACACGTGCCGGTCATGATCCAAGTCGGGTCGTGACAAAATGCGTTTTATGAACTCATGATAAGTGTTTTCCTATGTAGTTATGTATGTAAATATCAAATGGTTTTATGATTATTGTATGTATATATTATGTATAGTTGTTATTGTTGTCCTATGTGGGCAATGAGAGAATTCATGCAGTTTTAGATGAAACTCACATTTCTCCCTTCCTCCTCATAATTGCAAGTCCAGGTATTTGCTAATCGCAAATCTAATAGACACAACTGTTCAAGTGGTGAGCTTTATTTTGTAGTAAGGATTAGTTTAGGACATATTAGATTAGAGTGTTTCGGTAGATATGCAGGTAAAATTCGAACCATGCATTCTAATTTCAAATTTATGTATTATTTCTAGAATATGTTTGTACATCCCTATGTGATTTTAGAGTTAAGTATGAATTAAGATTAGATTGTGATTAAGTTTATGTACCAAAATAGTTATGTTGGTTTTAAGTATTAAATCGGTTTTTCAGAGCTATTTGTGTTGAAAATGCTTTAAAGTGAGAACTTAATAATGATTTAGAGAAAATTATATTGTAAGTATGAAAATAATGAAAATTCACGCATTCAGTAAATCACATTACGTAGAAGGCTTATGTAGGACCCAGAACCCCCATGTGGTGGTCACGTTCTAAATTGGATCGTGATCTAAAAACTTAAAAAATAATCAAAATTAAAACATTTTGGAATTAGATTAACATTGGAAATAAAAAATTTTAAATACGGTTCTAATATAAGTGTATTTATAAATTCATAATTTTATGAATATAAAAAGGAACTAAGTATAATAATAACATTTAATTTTAATCTTTAGTAAAACAATTTTATTCTTTAGTTATATTTACACTTATAATGATAATTTTTTATATTTGTAATAATGAGACTAATATGTTTACTAAATTTAGTTTAGTCTGCATCAATAAATTATTTTATAAAAAAATTTATAATTTAATATAAATATTGTTTGAGAATTTGAAGCGACATAAAATAGTTCTTATGGAACACTGCAAATTTGTCTTTGTTATTTGACACCCAAAACTTTCAATGGAATATATTTTTCCTTCTTTCAATATATTCTTGAATTTTATGAGTGATATGTTTCCTCATTGAAACATGTATACAATTATTCTATATATATATATACGATTAAGTAAAAGAATATGCATTAATAAATAATAAGAAAATATGGACAATAGACCTTTTAGTCAAGAAGGATTGTATATATTTGTATATTGATCATCATTATATTGTTTGATTTCTTCCTCATAATAAGTTAAGAAAAATGTAAGTTTGATAAAAAAAAGTATATAAAGTATGCTGATTGAAAAGAATATTCATACATACTTGTTTAAATAGCTCTTCCTGGTAATGATATTAAGCTAGTTGCTTTTTTTCAATAGCTGTAAGAAGAAAATCTCCGGCCAAAAAAGAAATGGCTAGAGAAGGAAAAATATTCAGTTATGCACAGAGGCACATCCAAAAATAATAGCATGTCAATCACATAATTAAAATCTTTTAACCTCGTTTCAATGAGTGACCACATAGTACTAAACTCAAATCCTTGATTTAGTTGTTATGAACTTACACCCCTCTGGAAATAATCACAAAACATCAGCAAATAATCCTAGACAAAAAACCAACAAACTTGTAGATAAGAAAAATGAAGGGTGAAGATATCCTTAAACAAAAAAAGAAACTTAAGAATAGTGCTACAAAGTCAAAATAATATAATTTCACAAAAACAATAATAACTGTTAAATAGAATAAGATAATAAACTACTTATTTATCTAATGTTGAATAATCATACGTCATCAAACCACAAAAATACTTTTATTCTTCCTCCTAAACCTCAAGCACTTATTAACCATTGCTATACCATCCCTTTGACCTTTTGCCTGTCACAATTGAATCTAAACAATAACCCAGCATGTCCATAACACTCATAATTCATGCCACCAATTCTGGATAGTAAACTTTCAAATATGCAGCCAATAACCACAAATGATGATACACGCTTTTACTTTTCAACCGAGTCCAATATATTAAGCCTATCATCTGCCATTCATTCTAATTATATGTATGTCACACCCGTTACCCTAGAAGTTGGCTGATGACATTCCTTCTACTTCATAATTTTTTAACCGTTTCAGTAATAATTGAAGGCAAATAAAATATTTCAGTTCCAAGATGAATAAAACATTTCAGTGAAATTTTTTTTTCCTGAATGTAGACTACAATGAATAATACCTATATATATAAATTGTGTCAATCAATTGTGGCTCATATGACACCCCTTTTGATCCAAGTAACTAGGAGTTGGTTGCTATTGGATCACGGATTCTATTTCCATTTGTTCATCCCCTTCCCATTTCCCCATTAGCTCTACAAGAAGCTCCTTAGAACCAAAATATATATATATGTTTAATATTTGTAACTGAAATGTCATTCCTACCTGAATTATTACAATTTTTACTATTAAAATCTTGAGTTGAGTATAACCATGCAGCAAATACAAATTACATGCTATCTTACTTAGATGTATAGATATGTACTAGTAACACGGTAATTGCAAAAGTAAAGCATAAGAGGCAACAAAGTCATCTGGAGGAAATAGGCAAATGAGTTGGCTCAGGCTTCATTATCACAATCACTTCTGTATGAGATCCTCTCAATTTGCCTTCTCTTGGAGCTGCTCTTGACAGTCTCTTCTTTTTCATCCACAAATGAAAGGAGAGTTCTGAGACGAGAACCTGATGATGATGCTGGGCTCTGGAGACTAGGCTCGAGTTCCTTTGAGTAGTACTTGGTGTACTGCCTCAATATCTGTATAAGATATATGAAGAGAGCAAACAAGCAGGCAGAACCACATAGTAGGTAGAGGCCCCTAAAGCTTTTAAGGCTTAGTCTTTCCACTTCAAGCTCTGCACCTTGTGATAAGCAAGCACTGCTCAAAAGCCATTTGTCATGGATCCTTTGTAAATAAAAAATGCTATTTAAACACCAAAGTGGGTGTCTATTGGACGCACTAATAACCATTGGATGTGATGGTGAATCCACACACTCCATCTATCACAACATCCATAATTGTTAAGTGGGTGCTCAATAGACACCACTTTGGGTGTTGAAATAGCACCACTCTTTGTAAATCTCCATTCTCTGACATTGCCAAAATGGCAGTTGACAAGTCAATTGCTAATGGTGAGTCTCGTGGAAAGGCCTAAAGAAAATTGAAGAGTGTTAAATATAAAACTATTTATGTGTCTCTCAATGATTTAAACTTTTGAAAGAGATAGTTTATGATATAGTATCAAAGCTTATAACCAGTGGTCTAAAATTTGATTCTTATTATCTCTTCCTTTTAAATTATTTACGTTTTAAGTTCAAAAGATATATTTATGTGAAGAAATATTATATATAAATCATTCATGTACCTTAACCCAGAACTTAAACTTTAAGAGAGATAGTTCATGATATAAGCCAAACTATCATGAAACAAACAATGACAAGATCCAAAATAAATTGTAAAGATAAAGTAGAAAAAGATAAAAATAGGGCCACCACTGGGAAAAAACTGACAAATCCCCAACCGTCTCTGGTGAACTCTTGACCTATAATGGTAAGGTCACACCAGGTTGAAAGGAAGAGCTCTATGTATGCACGCTCATCGATATATGCAGTAACACCACCACTTTGGGGACCCCTTTTAAGTGCGTTAGCAGCTTCTTCTGGTGTGTTTAGAGGAACAAGCCTGGATTCAACAATACCAATTTCCTCAACTAAGTAATCTTTAGTAAAAGAACCTTGTGCGTAGCCAATAGGATCCTTGCTATTTACTAAACTTTCAATGCCTTTAATGGGCGAAGAAAGTTGTTGCACGGTGAGGATTGAGGTTAGGCTTGCCGTGTAACTTGAGTTCACTATAAGAACCACAAATAACTATACACGCCGCACAATGCGACCAAGCGTGCTCACCGTATTTTCCCCTACACAGCATACAAAAAGCAACCTGATTAAACCAAGGTAAGCTACCATTTGGGCATAGATATCATCAAAGAGAAAGAACTAGCACTTACGGTGGGAAGAGAACATAGTTGAAAAACTAAACCTGCCAGATACAACAAGAAGTGCAAATTACAACATGTCCAGATCTATATATAAGTATAGTATGAAAATCGCATCATCAATATAATTATTGCATGCACCATCGACGTAGGATGGGTTCTGAAAAGGATCGATATTGTGCGCCTTGGGGAAAAGGGGAGATACCAGATTTCCTTACCATAATGCAGTAACTACTTGTTTTTTGGGGGGTCCCCTAAAGTCATCATTCACCCTATGCTCCAATATCCAAATAACAGCTCCCACAAATATGAAAAACATAGCTGTGACACACCACATCATCGGCGTAAATGGGGGCAAAAAGGCCCAATCATTGGATTCTGACTTCCTAACCGGTGCCACTATCACTAGACCAGACTCAATATAAGGCTGTGTGAAGTCCACCATCTTTGTTCTTTCCGTGGTAATTGCAATGTCACCTACTGCACCATCAAATTCCTGTTTGGGAAGAGGAAAAGTGGTCTCAGAAGATTACCATAAAAATATCCCAACTTCTAAAAAAAAAAAAAAATTATTGGCATGACACTTACACCCATTGTGATCCTACGAACAAGCTCAGTGACACTGGGATTGGTGTGACCATCCCCAAATGGGACAAACTTATAGGGGACAGCATAAGCCAACAAATTCACAGCAGAAAGAAATACATCAATGCAGAATCCTTCAAATGAATCACTGCCTTGTACTTGCGAGACAAATTCATGGTAACTAACAGTTTTAGGCACTGCAATTTTTAATAGCCTTCCACTGTTTGGAAAAACCCAAGCACGAGGCTTCTGGACATTGTCTCCCGGGCGTTTTTCTTGCCTTGGAATGATTGACTGATTTGGAACAAAGATCTTCTGGAGGAACAACTGATAATCCAGAGTAATTAGAGCAATAACCAATAATCCGAGTCCCTGTACCAACCACGTTGATAATGTCATAAGCAGGATTAACAAGGTTTCCATCAGATGTACACTTGAATGGACCTGTTACACCAGTCATGTTAACCTCATAGATGCTTCTCCGTAACAAATTTCCTTCATTAAAGATGTTCAAAGCATCAAGATGCAAGTTGTCTCCATGTATTAGCAACAACTTTGAATCATTTGAGAAAGTAATTGAGTTCCCTTGTTCGAAAAATGCATCAAGTGCATGCGCAAGTGCAAAAACAGTATCATTTGCAGAGAGACCTAAAGTACATAATCCAAGGGGGCCATATATCTCCTCGGGTCAAAATTTTCCACCTAGAAACAAACCTTCTTTTCAGTTCTGAATCTGGGGTATACATACGTAGTGTGATAACACCTTGAATATCATCCATTAAACCTGAAGGTTGGGAACTATTCATATCAACCATAGAAGCGAGGAAAGTGGTGGCTATCCAGACATATCCAGTTCCCATCATCCCAAGACTCTTTGCAACTCTAAACACCTTGGGGCCCCAAAGAGTATTGGCATGAACAACTATAACCCTTGATTCTGCCATAGTCACCTGAACAAGCACATTAGTCATCTCCTCCCAAGTTGCTTCCGGGCTCATAGGTGCTTTATATGAGATCCTGCAACGTTTCTCAGCAAGTTTATCACCTAATGCTCTGATTCCATTCCTCCCATTATCGTCATCAAGGAAGACAGCAATCACTTCTTTCCACCCATAGTGGTCAACAAAGTCTGCTATTGCTGCCATCACATAAAGATCACTATTACCAATTCTAACAAAGAATGGGAATTGAAGTGAAGAAAGGGTGGGGTCAAGAGCTGCAAATGATATCAGAGGAACTTGGAGCTCATTTGCAATATGGGATATGACATGAGCTGTTACAGAGGACTGGGCACCAATTATTGCCACAGTATCTCTTGTCGCAACCTGCAAAACTGTAATGACATGACATAGAACTGTAATCTGACAGAGTTGAAGCAACTTCATCCATATCTGAAAAATATTTCTTTTATGCTTTAACACATAAGAGAGAGTGATATCATGAAAGGCATACCCTCAGCAATGCTCAGAAAACCTCTGTATTTAGAATCTTCTTGTAGTATGATATTCAGCTTTGTTTTGCCAAGAATAGATGGATCAGAGTTTACATCATGAACTGTAGCTTCCGTAGCAACTTTTACCATTCTACCGATAGAAGTATTATAAGAGAAGAGAACCCCCAACGTTTACAGCGTCAGGTATTGTGGAATTATGCATGTCTGCCCCAGTTGAAGAGAACCCACTGGAGAGAACCATCAATACCAAGAGCCAAGCTTTAACCATGGTTGGATGAGTTGACTATAGAACAATAGGTACAAAGCCAACTTAAAATTGCATAAAATTGTGCTTCTTATCAATTAAAAATAATCAACTTAAAATTATCAACTAAAGATAATGAGCTAAAAATGATCAACTAAAAATAATCAATTAAAAAAATACAAAAATAACCAACTGAACATAATAAACTAAAAAAATATTAAATCAACCAAATAATAATCAGCTAAAATTACATCCAATTGTGCTTTTAATCAAGTAAAATAATCAATTAAAGTTGATTAAAAAAATTAAATGAACTAAATAATCAACTAAAATTATATAAAATACTGCTTCTAATCAACTAAAAAAACATTAAACAAATAAATAATAATCAGCTAAAATTATATAAAATTGTGCTTCTAATCAACTAAAAATAATCTACTAAACATAATAATCAACTAAAAATATTAAAAAAACTAAATAATCAACTAAAATTATATAAAATTGTGCTTCTAATCAACTAAAAATAATCAAAACTAAAAATAATCAACTAAAAATAAGTAACTAAAAAATAAAAAATTAACTAAATAATCAACTAAAATTACATAAAATTGTGCTTCTAATCAATCAACTAAAAATAATAAACTAAAATAACCAACTAAACATAATCAACTAAATATTATCAATAAAAAATATTAAATTAACTAAAATAGTTAAATCTTAATGAAATCAAAAACATAAAAACATGTTAAAATTTTAGAATTAAGGGTACATGCCTATGTTTGCTCACTGTGGCAACTCTGATACTTGCATAGCTTACAAATCTAAAACACGCATAAAAGATGACTCCTCATTTAGATGTTTCCCACCTACTATGTTTGACATGCCATCATTATTAGCATCATCATATGCATCATTATCAACATATTCATCGTCACTTCCATAGTCTTCTTCATCGTCCTCTTCCTCCATTGCTTCCAATTCTGTGTCTTCATCTACAAATGTGCTTGACCCATATTCTACGTTCCAAGCAACAACTTTAAAATCAACATACAACTCAATAGCAGAATGTCCAGTTGATGTCTCCTAAACTTTTGTTGAATGTCATTGTCGTCTCATATTACAACCTTGGTATTGTCTGAACTCAAAAATTGAGATAGGACACATTTATCTCATTGCCATGACTAACTTTGGAGTGTCGCTTTTTATCGATTGACACAATCCATTTTTTACCTATGTAGACGACAAAGTATAGGGAATAAAAAAGTCAAATGGTCTTCACATATAAATGTGACACCCTCATTAGTATTTGTAACAACTTTACCATCAAAATAAACTATTGTGTATGTTGTACTATTCATTCTTACTCTTTCGTAAATAAGCAGTTAAAGAGTAAGGGTAATATTGTAAATACAAGAGAGTTCGTTATAGTTTGTTAGGATTGATACTTGTATAAATACTCATGAACTAGTTGTAATAATTTATTCTTGGTGAAATAATATTTCGAGAGTACCGTTCTTCTTTCTCCAGTTTAGGTTCACTCGAAGTAACCTACCATTGGTGCTTTTGTTGAGTTCTTTCATGGCGGAAAACAATAGAATCATGCGCATCGAATCAGAGATTCATGATGAGAGATCAACGATCACGTTTCAAGAACGCTACGAATCACAATTAGCGGCGATAAAGGCACACATCAATTCCCAATTTAGTAAGATTTTCAAATTAAGAAGCAACCACGATCACGGATTTGTAGAAATTTCCATCGCAATGACGAGGATCATTCGCATCAGCATCCACGCAATCCTTATCATGATTTCAAGATCGATCTTCTGTCGTTCAATGGCAAGCACGAAGACTAGTTGTTTAAGATGGAAGAGTTCTTTGACATTTCGAACATTGCGATGGAAAATCGGGTGAAAATTGTGTCATTTCACACGGTTGGTGCTACATATTTGTGGTATAAATGGTTAATAAAGAATGAGCACAAGGAGGATTAGCCTGCATTTGCAAAAGCTTTGTGTTTCCGATTTGGTATGATTCGATATGATAATCCACGGAGGCGCTTAAGGAGCTACGTAAACGAATCGTCAAGTAAGCGTCAATTTGAGGAATTATCAAATAAGGTAACAAATATACCTGAATCATGAATTGTGAGTTTCTTTGTTCCTGGCTTGCAAGATTACTTGAAATGTCAATTGCGAGTAGCAAAACCACAATCCTACCCAAAAGCTGTAGCATTGGCTAGGTTGCATGAACATAATCATAAGGTTCTGAAACAATCATTGCGAGGCCCATCATTTGGTAACTGCTCTAGACCTAGATCCAATTGGATTGGGGATGTGACTTCTAAAGTGAACTAGGATATAGTTAAACCTCAGCAAGGCCTATGCTATTATTGTGATGATAAGTCAGTCCTTCACACTCCTACCATGCTCAATGCATGATGTTAGTTAGCAAAGAAGATCTAGATGCTATGCTATTTCCTGATCAGGATGACCTCGAAGAAGAACTTGGTAGAGGTAGTACCAATAGTGAGTTTCAGTGCTCTAAGAAAGTACGCACCTTCAATTATGCGCTTGAATGGCATAGTTGGAGGTAGAGGAGTATGTATTATGGTAGATAATGGTAGCACATTTAATTTGGTGAGACCTACAGTGGCAGAGGTGTTGGGAATCATACAAAGGAAGATGAAACCATTCAAGGTGTTTGTTGGTAATGGTGATTTTATCTGGTGCAAATTTAGGAGTCCTATGATACCTATTTCAATTCAAGGCATTGAATTCATGCTTGACCTCTATCACTTAGATATATTTGGGGATGATATGGTTTTTGGCTTGGCTTGGTTTAAATCTCTAGGAGAGTTGACTGATTTTGATACTTATACCATTGAATTCATAATGAATGGTGAACATAGAGCAATTGCAGCTAAACAATTAATTGCGCTAGAACCAATTACGTCTCCTGCTATGAATGTACGTCCGAATTTCTGCTAGAGTACAAATGACCAAAATGCCCTTAAGGTTATTTTTACCGAAATTCGAGGACAATCGCCCAGTCCTCAATGGGTCAACTCAATGTTTGAAGGGGATTATATCTGTTACATTTGATATTCTGAGGTGAAAATCTCATTTTTGAACTTTCAGCTCAAAATAACCAAAATACCCCCTGTGTTCTACGGTAAAATGTGCCGTTTGAGCCCAAACTTTCCAGAAAGTTTGGAATGATGTTTTTGAGTGGTATTTGATATCTAGTTAAGCCAGGAGGTTTTTAGTGCGAAATTACCATTTTACCCTAGAACGTGTAAGTGAGCCTAATGACGCAATTAAGCAAACCTAAGCAATATTAGGCTCTAATCAAAGATTAATTTATTTCGATAATTAATTTAGAGTCAAAATAATTTATTAAGATTAATTAGGACCTAAGATTGCTTAGTTAAACTCTAATTGCATTCTTTAATTCAAGATTCCTAGTCATGGAATCTTGAATAGTATTTTCTCTCCAATTCCTTAAATTAAGGAATTGTGCCCATACCTCATTTGACTAAGAAAATGATTTTAAATTGTTAATCTAGCAAGATCACCCTTCTAATCAAGTCTTGACAACCTTAATTAGCCAATTACCTCACCTAAACACTTGCTTACAAACTCCTAATCAAAACCTTAATCAAAGAAACACCTAAACACATTATTAAACCACAATTACATGAGCAATTTCTCCTCCCCTTTGGGCTGTAAATCTGGCCGAAATGCATACCCTTGATTTATGTCACATGTTGGTTTTGTTTCACTTCAAAGACCATGCCTTGAGCCATGCTTTGGACCATGCTTGAAGCCATACCTTGCCCATACTCACAACCATACCAATCAAGAGATATTTTCCTCCTCCCTTGGCCTTGAAAGTCAGCCATTTCCTCCCAAATCAGCCACAAAGTTTCATTTTTCTATAAATACCAAGCTTGGAAGAACTTGGCTATACTTTAGATCATTTGCCAAGTTTAGTTTTCTTGCATTTTCTCTCAAATTTCTCTGCATCTTGCTTTTCTATTTCCTTCCCTCAAAGAATCCTCCCACACCTCAAACTACCTCTCAAACACTTAATCTTACCATTTCCAAGCTTGCTTTCTCAAGGAAAAATCATCTTCCTTGAGAAAACTTGTTGGCCGAATCCTCCTCCTCCTCCAAGAGAAGATTTTGTCTTCTCAATCCTTCAAGAACACAAGATTCCTCTCATTTCTTTCAAGACTTCTTTAGGTAGGGGTTTTGTTTTAAAGTTTTTGCTTGTTTTCTTCAAGAAAGGTTCTAATTTTCTCTTGGTTGAAACTCTTTTCCTTCTTTCTTTTTCATTTCGGCCAAGAGGCCATTTTATGAGAATAACATAAGCTTGATGATGAGGTTTCAAGATAATGACTTGTTGTTATCATGTGAGGAACCTCTAAAGCTTGAAACAACTTGTTCTTGGACCATACATGCTTGTGTTTCTTCCTTTTTCCTTGGTTTCATTTTCGGTTCTTTTCCTTTCCTTTCTTAAATGGTTCAGTTTCCTTTTCCCTTTTCCTCAAAGATTTCGATTTCCTTTGCCTTGGTTTGAACAAAGTTTGCTAAAAATGTAAAGTAGACCACAAAAGTTTTGTTAAAGAAAATTAATCACATGTTTTCAAAGAGCTCTAAGCTTACCCTTGCCAACCTTAAAGTTGGTCGGCCGTTCTAAGAGTTTCACTCTAGATTGAAGCCCATGAGCAATAAAATAAAGAATATGATTTAGTTCATGTATTTTGTTTAGACAAGTGTTGAGCTTTGTGTCTATTTTCTTGAGCTTGATGATGAAGTTCAAAACCAAAGGCTTCTTTGAAGTTTTGGTGCTAAGAACTCTAAAGCTCACTTTATGTTGTTAAGATGCATAATGGGTTAAGGTTATGATGTTCCTTTAAAGTCTTGTAAGAGCTCTAGCTAAGATAAAATGAGTTGCACACATGTTTACATTTATGCCTTGCATAGCATGTTTACTTTGATGCTATCACTAAACTCTCAAGAATAACTAAATGGACTTGCATTATCATGTTTAAATTTCAAGCTTGCATTTCATATTTATATTTCAAGCTATCACTTAATCCTTAAAGATAATAATGAGGTTGCATCCCATATTTATTTTATGTTCTCACTTTACTTTCTAATGAAGAATAAAACAAGTGCATATTATGTTTAAGTTTATGTCATCACTTAAATGTTCTAGAGCTCAAAGACTTGCCCAAGTATCTTGCATAAAGGATTAGAAAATGGAGGCATTTCAAGGAATGCCATTTCAGCCTTGTGGTAATGATGATGGACTTGGATGAGTTCCTCTAATCATAAGTGCCCATAGTCTAAGTCTTGGAATTTTTCTAAGCTTAGGTGTACTCAAGGAACTTCATGAACAAAGTTTTATGTTTTAAATCCATTCCTTGGGCTAAACAATTTAGCTACTGACCTTGTGTATATTTTTATGATTTTAATGAGATAAATTGGTTTCTAAAAGAGTTTTGAGTTCCTCAAATGATTCCAAGAGAAACTAGCAACTTGTATGCATTTTAACTCATGAGATTGTGATTCTAGGAGGCTATGATTTCAGTTCTGCCCTTGATGTTTGGCCACTATATAATTTCTGTTTTATGGTGTTAAAATGTGTAAAATTATGTTTGAGTGAAGCAAGGAACGATTTAGAAAAGTTAGAAAAGAATAAGTAACTTGAAAGGATTGAAAATGAGAATTCTAGAGCACTTAAATGAACAAAATATGCATTCTGTTCTAGCATGTTTAAAACTAAGGAAAATAGTTCATAATTAGTGAATATGTATAGGAACCCCTCATAATTGGTTTAGGAGTTAATTATAAAGCCATAGGTGAAAACGGATCTCAAAAAGGGTCTAAAATGGAAATTCTAGAACCCGTAATCATATAATAATTTTCTGCCCAAAATGCATAATGCTGTTTGGAATTGTTAGTAAGCCTACATCTTAGTGAGAATTATAAGTGATGATCTCTTGGGTGTAATAAAGATGTAATATGGGTATTAGAATAATTAGAACACAAGTTTAAGACCTCTAAGGGCCAAAGCATAAGACACCATGAGATAGGAGGTGTGATGTGAGCATGAGGCCGAGTGGGTATACTCACAATGATGTGAATATGTTAATATCATGAGTATGAGACTTTATGTGTATTTGTGGCATGTTGCTATGATGATGTGGAATGCTATGTTTACAATGTACGAGAATATATGATATGTCATATGAGGTTCTATGGTTGCATGCTCATGTTGCATTCATATAAGATATGATAAAGAGGAAATGATCCCATTATGACTTCCCGAGTTGAGGGTTGTAGGGTGATCCAAGGAAAGAGATATGTTTCCCCTCTTTACCCCGTTGAATCTAGCGACGGCTAGTTAGGATGAGCTCATTCCTAGCTATGGGTGATTAGGAGTTTTGGTGACCATGGTAAAATCAGGGGGCATGTTGGGTGGATTTTGGTGACCATGATGAGGGTAGGAAAAAGTTATGAAAGGAACTCACGGAGTTCAAATATGGAAAAGTAAAAGACGCACATGCATATGTTTCATTGATGCTTTAATTAAGTGATAAGTGTTATCTACGTGTACTGTCATGCTCATGTATTGCCATGCATACATAAAATGTCTGCTGCATTCATACCATAAAGACTCATGCTAAAAGGAACCCACTTCGGATAATAGGATTTGTGAAATTAAAATTGAACCTATGCATGTATACCTCTTTCATAATGAAACCCAAAGTGGCTGGAGGCGACGACGATGACACTTGTGTTAAAGTCGGGAGCCCTCCTAGAATCTTGTATAAGTATTCTCACCCATTTTGTCTTTCCCTCGTATCGTCTCCAGACGGATTGATGCGGATGTTCGTGATTTTCCTTGAAGCGCGAGCATAGTTGCGCACATCGGAGAAGGCGCAATGGAAGCTTGAAGACTAGTCTAGCCTGTTTATAATTATGTTTCGCGTTAGTTAACCTTGCTTGATATATCTAGTATCTTGAGGTGTCCTTATATTTATAAGGGCATCGTTGTTTTGTTATGATTATAATATAATACTACAAGTTATGTTGTGTTTATTCTATGATTTTATTTATGATTGTTATGGTGATGTATACCTGGATGTTATGTTTCTTGTTTAGAAGTCGGTCCCTATGCGCATGCGCGACTCGCATTTTAAGTCTTAAGTTCAAAAAGAAAAATTTAGTCGTTTTTTTAGTACTCATATTTTAAAGAAAGCCAAGTCAAGTTCTGAAACAAAGACGTAACCGCTAATAACTAGCCGAATGCGACTTTAGCGTATTAGGTGAAAGTTAGGGTGTTACAATGAAGAAATTAATGCTTTCGGATTATATCACTTCAATGTGTCAGTTACAATTATTAATTGAAGGACCTCCAAACATGCCGAGAATGCCTTACCTGATGAAATTCATTAATTGTTACAGAAATTTGATAGTGTATTCCAAGAACCTTAGGGTTTCCCCTTATTTTGAGACATAGACCATCAGATTAAGCTAAAAACAGGGGCCAAACCAGTCTAGTCAAGCCTTACAAGTATGCATACTTTCAAAAAATTGAAATCGAGTGATTAGTTACAGATATGTTGAAATTAGGGATAATTCACGATAGTCAAAGCTCATTCTCATCTCCTATGTTGCTTGTCAAGAAAAAGGATGGGGGTTGGCACTTTTGTATTAATAAGAGCTTTGAAAATAGTACGGGATGTATTTCCAATGCCCACAATTGAGGAGATGGATGAATTACAAGGAGCAGTGATTTTCTCCAAATTGGATTTGTGATTCTGGCTATCATCAAATTAGGATGAAAGACTTTGATATTTCTAAAACAGCATTCAGGACACATAATGGCCACTTTGAGTTTCTTGTCATGCCATCTGGCCTCACCAATGCCCCATCCACTTTCCAAGCAACTATGAATAAGATATTTCACCCATTCCTAAGACAATTTGTAGCTATCTTTTTTGACGATATTCTTGTTTATAGCAAGTATGAGGCTGGCCATATTGAACACTTGGAGATTGTATTGATCACCCTTCAGCAACATATGTTATTTACCAAGAAATCCAAGTATGAGTTTTGGAAAACTTCCAATACTTAGGGCATTTGGTCTCTGGGAGGAGTCCAGGTAGATAAGGATAAAATTGTTGCAATTATGGATTGGCCAATCCCTGTTACTATCAAGCGCTTCGTGGATTTCTTGGACTTGCAGGGTACTATAGAAAGTTTGTGAAGGCCTATGCACAACTTTCCCAAACCACTCGTTAATTTGCTTAAAGGTGATAAAATGGAGTGGTTACCTGGAGGAAAGAAGGCTTTTCAAAACTGAAAGTCACTAACTAGCACTCCTATTCCTGGCTTTACCTGGTTTCTCCTAACAATTTTTAGTGGAAACAGATGCAATTGGTTCAGGCGTAGGGCTATTTTATCAGGAGGGTAATCCCTTAGCCTTCTTCAGGAAGATGTTATGTCCCAAGCTAACCAAACCATCAGCATATGTACGCGAATTATATCCTACCACTTAGGCAATAGCAAAATGGCAACACTATTTGTTAGGAAGAAAATTCTTGATTCGGGTTGATCATTAGAGCCTTAAGGAGCTTTTGTCTCAAGTGGTCCAGACACCATACTAGCAATATTATCTTACTAAGTTGTTGGGTATTATTTTGATATCCAACACGCTCGAGTAGAACCAACATAGTTGCAGATGCTCTAAGACAACCCTTTGAGAAGGAAAATACACAATTGTTGACACTTCAGGCGGTTTCTAGAGTGGAAGGATCCTTGCTTGATACAATCTGAGAGAATGAGAAAATGCATCCTTCAGAATTTGCATGCTCTCCATGTAATAGGAGCGGTGCTTGAGGAATACTTAGCTCGCGAAGGGATTTTCCTATGTTATGGCAATTTTTTTTTTACCCACTCAGTCCAAATTGGTACCTTGTGTGATTCAACAATTTCATGGCTTACTTCAAGGGGGCCATGCTGGTGTACAAAAACTGAAAAAGGTTCCAGGAACAATTTCATTGGCAAGGTATGAAATAGCAGGTGCAAGATTAGATCAATAAGTGCACTATAGGCTAGCAAACCAAGTATATCCCAGCTAACCGCTGGTTTATTACAACCTTTACTCGTACCCAAAACTTGTGATGCCATCTCACTATGGATTTTATAGTGGGACTTCCACCATCTGCTGGTTTCACAACAATTTTGGTTATGGTTGATAGATTAACCAAAGGTGCACATTTCGCAGCATTAAATCGGGTTTTACTATGAAAATCATTGCCTCGGTGTTTGTTGACAATGTTGGTCATTTTCATGGCTTTCTTAAAGGCATTGTCTTGGATTGAGACCGATTTTCCTCGGTAACTTTTGGAAACAATTGATGCAATTTTGTGGCACTAAGCTTTGTTATTCCACACGTACCGCCCGTAAATGGATGGGCAATCTAAAGTGGTCAACGCAGTTGGAATAGTATCTTCAGGCATTTTCATCAAATCGACCCACTCAGTGGCATAAGTTCTTAGCATGGGCTAAGCTATTTTACAATACTTCTTTTCATTCCTCCATTAGTATGGCCCCTCACCAAGCTCTATATGGGTATAATCCTCCATTAATCTCGACCTATATTTCTGGCTCCATCCATCTGAAGAAGTGGATAGGACATTGGTGGACAGGAGCTCTAAAGCCAGCTACGACAAAATTTGGAGAAGACACAAGTGCGCATGAAGAAACAAGCAATGAGCGCCGCGCGATGTCACTTTTGAGGAGGATCAATGAGTGTGGGCTAAATTTCACCATTATAAACAGCAATCCATAGCTAAGCGATTGAACTTTAAGTTGGCACGTCGATATTTTGGTCCCTTTCGTATTCTTGAGCATGCGGGTCAGATTGCTTACAAGGTAGAATTCCCGATAACATGAGTAGGTCCTGAGGACTTTAAGGTCTTACTAGACATGTCTAGGGACATGCGGATCCGAGGCATCACATTGGATGATTTGATTCAAATTTACTCGGACATGTCACAAAACCTGGTGTTTGGCAAAGGCCAAGCTTCAAAGATTTTTCTAAAGGCCCGATGCAAACAGGAAGGATGATATGCAATATCTTTGATGAGGTTAGGAAAACAACTTCTTGGCTTGCTGGACTATTAATAGATGTGATGTATGGAATACGGTTACATTTGTTTCTCAACATAGGCATGTAAAATGGTGAGTAAAATCTATTAGCCTAGGCATAATACTCGCAAGTATTGTAGCACCCATCAATGACAACCAACATAGTATTTTTTGAGATTAGCACCCACTTAATGTTTAGAGGTATAGGGTAGTTTAGTTTTTAGGATAAGAAAATCTCTCTAGTCAAGGTTGTGTAGAGGAGGGTTGCTATGAATGGAAGACAACATTCATGAAAGAATGGATGGTAATAAATAGGATGCTAGATCGAAGGTAACAGCTTTAATAAAAAGAAGATGACATAATTGACTAAAATAAAAATGGATATGAGGATGGTATAAAAAAGAGGTAAAAGATATGGTAGCAAACAGATTAGAGGAAAGGATAATAATGAACAAGAAAGATGGTTAAGAATGCAAAGTAAGGATCCAAATTTGTTTCTATTTTTATAGTTGTCCTCATTTATTGATAGCTCAAACATGGATGCCACTCTAAATTTTTATTTTGTACTCTACGTTTATTTGTTTTTAACACCTTGACTTTCACTTTTGTGTTCCAACATAGGGATGCACTGTCCGAGCTTGTTCATTTGCATGAAGTAGGAATAATACATTGAGATTTGAAACCCCAAAATGTTTTGATAACCAAGGAAAGATCATTAGCAAATGCCTTCTTGAAGACATGTCTTGTTTTAGTTAGACTGCTACTAGTGAGAACCTTTTACCCTAAGAATAATTTATTTGTACTTTTAATGTTCGTTTGGAATGCAAGGAAGAAAGGGGAAAGAGATTAGGGAGAAAGAAAAAGGATGGAATCTAAGATTTTCTTCCTTTTAGATCAAGGGAAAAGTAGAGAGAAGAGAAATTTTTTGTGGGCCCCATTAGTAAAGTTTTCTACTCTTAATTGGAGATTAAATTGAACAAATGAGGTTTTATTGTGTAAATTTACTATTTTGACCATATAATCTTTTTTATCACAAAACATAATGACATAAAAGTCATTTACATACAATCAAATTTTCTTTCTCTTACTTTTCTCCTCAAACAAATAATAGAAGAGAAAAATTATTTTTACTTCTCATTTTGTTTCCTTTGATTTCTCCCCAACATCCAAACAAAGCATTGAGCATTGGCCATGCGAATTAGCAATTATTCTTACATGACATGAGTCTATCTCTATATGATTTTGGTGATTGATTATTCACGTTTGTTGATTTCTTTCTCACAAGATTCTTTTTCCTTTCTCTTTCATTTAGGGTGGTATGCTTTAACATATGTTTGGTATTATTTAATTTAACGCAAATTTTCAAACAAAAGTTCTCTTGTTTAAATTAAAAGATTTTTTTAAAATGAAATAAGATAACTCAACCTTACACTTAATTAACTCTAATTCTACACATTAATCTAGAGATTTTAACTGGTTTATTATTCTTTATCTCATGGAAAACTTTAATGACTTGCAGGTTGTGGAGTTCGGTTGGCAAGCACCAGAGCTTGTTCAAAGATGACGCCAAACACGAGCAGTAGATTTGTTTAATTTAGGTTGTGTCCTCTTTTGGATGACCAAGGAAGACATCTAATTGGAGATCTCCTTGAGCGTGATGTCAATATTGTGAAAAATTGAAATAAACTTTTCTTGGTGGAGTACATCCTTAAAGCTAGAATCTTATTTCTTGTTTGTTAAACTAACTCTGATATAAGGTATATCATTCCCAATCAATGGGATTTTACAATTATGGAAATATATCTTTTCGTGCCTTTATTCATATTTTTCTTCTTGTTATGATTGACTTAATTATTCTTTTGTGATACAACTGATGGATTCATAAATGAGGTGTTATTGGCCCTGAAGTTTAATGACTTGCAAGTTGTGGCAGGTTGGTTTGGCAACACAGCTTGTTCAAAGACGATGCCAAACATGAGCGGAGATTTGTTTAGTTTAGCTTGTGTACTCTTTTTCTAGATGACCAAGGAAGACACCTATTTGGAGATCGTCTAGAGCGTGATGTCAACATTGTGAAAAATCAAACTGATCTTTTGTTTGTGGAGTACATCCCTAAAGCTGAGGATATTATTTCTTGTTTGTTAAACTAGCACTAATCTAAGGTATATCATTCCCATTCAATGGGATTTTACAAGTATGGAAATATATCTGTTCCTTTATTCATATTTTTTCTTCTTATTATGACTGACTTAATTGTTATGTAATACAATTGATGGATTCATGGATTAAATGTTAATGCCCTTGAAGTTTAATGATTTGTAGGTTATGGTAGTTTTTTGGCAAGCACTAGAGCGCTTGTTCAAGGACGACACCAAACATGAGCAATAGATTTGTTTAATTTAGGTTGTGTACTCTTTTTCTTGATGACCAAGGAAGACATCCATTTGGAGATCAATATTGTGAAAAATCGAAATAATCTTTTCTTGTTGGAGTACATCCTTGAAGCTGAGGATCTTATTTCTTGTTTGTTAAACTAACCGTAATCTAAGGTATATCATTCCTATTCAATGGGATTTTACGAGTATGGAAATATATCTTTTCGTGCCTTTATTCATATTTTACTTATTGTTATGACTCACTTAATTGTTCTTCTATAATATAACTAATGGATTCATAAATGAAATGTTATTGCTCTTGAAGTTTAATGACTTGCAGGCTAGGGTAGCTCGAGTTTGCAACCACCAGAGCAGCTTGTTCAAGGATGACGCCAAACACAAGCAGTAGATTTGTTTTATTTAGATTGTGTCCTCTTTTTATCTAGATGACCAGGGAAGACATCCATTTGGAGATCACCTGATGTCAATATTGTGAAAAATTGAAATAATCTTTTCTTCGTGGAGTACATCTTTGAAGCTGAGGATCTTATTTCTTGTTTGTTAAACTAACCTTGATCTAAGGTATATTATTCCCATTCAATGGGATTTTACGAGTATGGAAATATATCTTTTCGTGCCTTTATTCATATTTTGCTTCTTGTTATGACTCTCTTAATTGTTCTTCTGAATACAACGATCGATTAGAAATGAAGTGTTATTGCCCTTAAAGTTTAATGACTTGGGGGTTATGGAGGTTCAGTTAGCAAGCACTAGACAGCCTCTTCGAGGACAATGCCAAACATGAGCAATAAAATTACTTAGTTTATGTTGTGTACTCTTTGTCTAGATGACCAAGGAAGACATCTATTTGGAGATCGCTTTGAGCGTGATGTCAATATTGTGAAAAATTGAAGTGATTTTTCTTAGTGGAGTACAACTTGAAGCTGAGGATCTTATTTCTTGTTTGTTAAACTAGCATTGATCTAAGGTATATCATTCTTATTCAATAGGATTTTACGAGTATAGAAATATATTTTTCTTACCTTTATTCATGTTTTTTCTTCTTGTTATGACTGACTTAAACGTTCTATAATAAAAAATTTTAAATACGGTTATAATAAAAGTGTATTGATAAATTCATAATTTTATGAATATAAAAAGGACCTAAGTATAATAATAACATTTAATTTTAATCATTAGTAAAATAATTTTATTCTTTATCATATTTACTCTTATAATGATAATTTTTATATTTTTAATAATGAGACTAATGTGTTATTTTATAAAATTTTTTATAATTTAACATAAATATTGTTTGAGAATTTGAATGCGACATAAAATGATTCTTATCAATTACCGTAAATTTGTTTTGTTATTTGACACCACAAAATCTTCAATGGAATATATTTCTCCTTTTTTTAGTATATTCTTGAATTTTATGAGTGATATTTTTCTCTCTTGAAACATGTACACAATTGCTCTCTCTCTCTCTCTCTCTCTCTCTCTCTATATATATATATATATATATATATATATATATATATATATATATATATAAGGATATGCATTAATAAATAACAAGAAAATATGGACAAAATAAAAATTTAGACCTTTTAATCAAGAAGGATCATATATGTATTAATTAATTCTTTTTTTCTCTAACGTATATGTAGAGTGTCTTATAATTGTAAAACGCACTTTGATTTTTCCATTGAAACTTGATGTTAGATTGCTGAGAAATGTATATTGATCATTATTGTTTAATTTCTTCCTCATAATAAGTTACGAAAAATTTAGGTTCAATAAAAAAGTATATATATATAGTATGTTGATTGGAAAGAAAATTCATAGATGCTTATTTAAGTAGCTTTTCATGGTAATAACATTGAGCTGGTTGCTTTTTTTGGATAGATGTAAGAAAAAAATCACTAGCCAAAAAACAAAGGGCTAGAGAAGGAAAAATATCCATTGAGACACACCCAAAAATAATAGCATGCCAATCATATAATTAAAACCGTTTAACCTCCTTTCAACGACCCACCACACACTCAACTCAAATCCTCGATTTAGTTTTGAACTTTCACTGCTCTTGGAATAATCACAAAACATAAGCAAATAATCCTGCACAAAAAGCAACAAACACATAGACAAGAAAAATGAAGAGGTGAAGATGCCCTTAAACAAAAAAAAAACTTAAGAATAATGCTACAAAATCAAAATAATATAATTTCACAAAAACAATAATAATTGTGAAATAGAATAAGATAATAAACTCTACTTATTTATCTAATGTTGAATAATCATACGTCATCAAAGAAATACTTGTAGATAATTGTTACAAAAATACTTTTATTCCTCATCCTAGAGCTTAAGCACTTATTCACCATTTCTATACGATCCCTTTGATCTTTTTCCTGTCACAATTGAATCCAAACAATAACCCAGCATGTCCACAGCACTCATATTTCATGCCACCAATTTTGGATAGTAAACTTTCAAATATGCAGCCAATAACCACAAATGATGATACACGGTTTTATTTTTCAACCGAGTCCAATATATTAAGCCTATCATCTGCCATTCATTCAAATTATATATGGCTGGTAGGTTACTTCGAGCAAACCTAAACTCCAAAAAGAGAGCATAGTACTCTCCAAATATTATTTCACCAAGAATGAATTATTACAACTGGTTTAGGAGTATTTATACAAGTATCAGTCCTAACAAACTATAATGAATGTTCTCCTATATTTATAACCCTTACTCTTGTCACAACCCAATCTAGAATGTGACCACATGAGGAATCTCATCTCCATGTAAGTCTCGTGACCTATGTACCTCTTGTCACAACGTTCAGAAGGCGCGGCAACGAGGATGACAATCGATTTTAATAGAGGGAGTCGCCATCAATTTTAATTTTGGATAAAATTGGAAAACCTTTTTTGATTTATAAAAACTGGTCTTTTAAAAAGATTTGAGTTCGGAGTATAATTATGATTAGGAAATGGTGGAAATTTAATCCCACTTGCACCCTAATACATATGTATAAATATAGTTACCCTAAAGCTCATTATGCAAATTTATTTATAACTTTAAAATATTTATTTTTCCCCAAAAAAGTATAACAATTACATATTTACAAAGGAATAAAGCTAAAATTGAAATAAAAATAAAGCACAAATTTTATAAAAAAGTTTTGGCTTGATAATTGTTGGCTACGCCGACGTATCCTGCAATGAGGAATTCAAAGTCACGTCGTTCTTGTAGAAAATGATTGTGTGTTGATGGATTTTAATTAAGAAGTAAAAATGTGTTGATTGATTTTAATTTAGAAAATTGGCTTTTGACTAATGATTTATTAAAATATAAATCCAATTTTTACACGGATTCAAATTAAGTTAGCTTTCAATAAATCCTTTCACTTCAATAGTAGATGAAGGAGGTATCCACTCAATCACAACTATTGATTATTGTACGAACAAAACATTTTATTATTTTTTATTTTTTATTTTTTATTTTTTATGTTTAGAAAGAGCTATTAGAATCCTAAGATCTAAAACCTTAAAAAAAAAGTTAGAATCCTATGACTAAAAATAAAATAAAACCCAATAGCTCAAGACCCCAAAATGAATCTAGAATAAAGAACAAAGCAGTAACCCAATACCCAACAAACCCAAACACAAAAAAAAACAAAGCCCAGTAACTCGAACTCCAAAAAAAGAAGAAAATGCTGACTCAAAAAAAAAATCCAAACCTGAAAGATACAAGAACCCCAACTAAACTCAAATTGCTCACGACCTGAAACCAGGGTCAAGATCAAAGGGCTGAGGCGGCGGCTATGCAGGGGAGCAGCATGGAGGTTGGCGCGGGAAAGAGGAAGCCAGCGGAAGAGGCTGGGGTGTGGACCGCGGCTGTCCTCGCGCGGTGCTGCTGGCGCGGAGAGTAGGGGTGCGACGGGACGTGACTGGGGTGGCAGTTGGCGCGGCGGTCTTGCGGCGAGCGGGGAGTTTTGGCTTGCAGACCTGTGCAGTGGTGTGGGCGGAGGTTCGTGCGGCTTCAGGCAGGCGGTGAGATCGCGGGGGAAGAGGAGAGCTTCTCGGCGGTGGTTTAACGGAGGCTTGCGGCTGGGCTCGAGCGCGAATGCCGGCGATGCAGGGCGCGGTCTCTACGCGCGGAAGAGGCTAAGCGGCGGTGGAGGTCCTGATGGTTCTGTTCGCGGCTGTGGAGTGGCGCGCGATGGATCTAGCCGGGGATGGTCTCCGCGCGGTGCTGCTGGGAACCGTGGTTGCGGCGTCTTCGCGCGGTGCTGCTGGGGGTAGGCCGCGACGTCCTCGCGATGGAAAGGGGTTGTTGTAGTTTTTGTTCCTCTTCTTCTCTTCCTTTTCTACTGATCTTAGCTTTCGGGATTTACTTTTTTTGTGTGGCTTTGTTAATGGTGATGATGTATGGTGTATAGTGATGATGGTGATTAATGATGAAGCTGAAGGGATGTAGCTTTGTGGTGGTATAAGGCTGTGAAGGATGGTAGAGGGGGCTATGTTTGAGCAATGAAAAAAAACTATCCTTCCTGAATGAATTTTTGGTTCTCCGTCCCCCCTTGTTCTTGATGATTTAGCTCCTATATATACCCGCATCTGCTAATCAATTTCTCTGGTCTTGATTGATTTTTTTTTCGGATATGATTAGCAGCACTTGATCTGATTGAGGGATTATCTCAATTTGTCGTGATTCAGGGAATTGGAGAGATTTGATTCTGATGACAAATTGATCCAATCTTTGATTCCGGTAATCTTGCATTCAATGGGAGAGAAGTATCACGAGGATACATGGGCCAAGAACTTGAACTCAAGAAATTGGGCTGACACATATTTCTTCTTCTTCTTCTTCTTCTTTTGACAACAAGTGGGAAAAAAATAATAATAAATAAATAAGTGAATAAAAATGAAGGATAATCTGGACAAAATATGGTGTTCACACCTCTATATGTATATTTAAAACATAAAATTCATTTAAAACATAATTTCACCTCTCTATTGCTGCTAGGAAGATGGTGGCTGGAAAGGACGCGTGGCTATATATGAAATAGGAGGAAAAGAGAAGGGTGAGTTTTATACAAAAGCAATGCTCTCACTGAAACCCCTTAATGGGACACCAAAGGAGTAATGCATAAAATCACAATAGCAATAATAGTATAAGGCTTTAATACATGTCAGATTCATAATTGTATAATTAAAATCAAGTTTTCCATAAATTAACCCAATCGTACTCTAATAGAGAAAGAAATCTCTCCTGGTTATGCACAATATATGTGACATAACAAAATCTCTTGTAAATCCTGGCATTGCGTTATATCGTCCAATGTAACAATAATTTCTAGCCTAACTTGGTACAAGGTTAATAGATTAACTGATTAACACAGAGTCTCTCTATAGCTGTCCAGTTCAACAGAAGTCTAAATCTCTTATCTGTGTCTCATACAATCTTCTACCCTAGGGTTCAAAAGCTCTATTATTCACTACATACTAAACTAGAAATCATATAGTCATTAAAATAGCTCTGTCAAAAACTCATTTTAGCAATAATGGTCTCATGGTTTTACATCAAACATATACTTCATGTTGTTTTAAAACCACATTTATAAATCAGCAAAACTCTCAAATCCTTTTTGCAAAAATCTTTAAAATCATGCTATAAGCCATATTTTAATAAAAATAGCTCTATTGAACAACGTAGAGATCACATGTTAGAAACTCACTTGAAGATGGAATACACACGATTGACACCAACAGAACATTGGGAGAGAATAGCACTGGTGTCTGCCATAACAACCATATTATGCTAGATTAATCTCTAAACAACTCCAATCTAACATTATCAATGGTGGAAGAACACCCTAGTATAAAGAGTTGAATAACACAAGTTCTAACCCCAATAACATGGAAGAATGAAGGAAGAAGGAAGCAAAATTGGCAAAGCAACATACCTTGATCTTGAAAGATGAAAGATTGAAGTTGGATTTGAGAGAAAATGGAAAAAGAATGGAGTTTGGGGTAGAAACAGGTACAGAGGTGTGGGTTTCATATATGGGGGTATGGGGTGTGTGTTTGTGGTTTGAAAACTCAAAAATGAGGTTTTTATAAAACTTTAAGTGCTGCACTCATAAAGAATATTCTAGAAAAGCACCGCCTTATCGGACCACTGCAATGCTCAAATGAGAACTGCAGTGCTCTCTAGAGCGTTTTCTATCTTTGCCCCTATACCCTCTGTGACTGTTGGCGCCATTTTGCTAATCCTCTCAGAGTTTTCTCAAATCTTTAAATAATTAAGTGGTCTCAAAACAATACGGTGATCCAAAAGGTTATGGCGGTCCCAAATTTTCCTTAGGACACATGTGCAGCACTAAACTCTCCTAGGGAACAATATACATAAGGCATAACAACTCTTTAGCTGCTTATTCACGAACGTAGTCTGCGAGCTTTGGAGGTGCCTTCTTCGCATGTTGACCGCGTCCTTCTCCCTTCCTATTTGTATCAATGGCACACTCGTCACAATAAAAGTTGGCTCATGGCATTGCTTCTGCTTCCTAATTTTTTAACCGTTTCAGTAATCATTTTTCAAATAGACCGTCAGTAATAATTGAAGGCAAATAAAATATTTCAGTTCCAAAATTAATAAAACATTTCAGTGAAATTTTTTTTCCCTGTGTGTAATGAATGTAGACTGCAGTGAGGAAAATATATATATATATATATATATATATATATATATATATATATATATATAAATTGGTACAAATTTAACTTATAAATATGTTTAATATATGTAACTGAAATGTCATTCCTACATGAATTATTACAATTTTTAATCTTGAGTTGAGTATAACTATGCAACAAATACAAATTACATCCTATCTTACTCTGATGTGTAGATATGTACTAGTAACACAGTAACTGCAAAAGTGCTGACAAAGTAGTGATGAGATAGTTAGCATCAGAGGCAACAAAGTCATGTGGAGGAAATAGGCAAAACAGTTGGCTCAGGCTTCATTAGCACGATCACTTTTGTATGAAGATGACGTGGCATAGTCTTTGTTGGAGTTCATGGATGATCCAAGGTCACTGTTTCTGTATGAGATCCTCCCCATTTGCCTTCTCTTGGAGCGGCTCTTGACAGCCTCTTCTTTTTCATCCACAAATGAAAGGAAAGTTCTTAGACGAGAAGACGACCCTGATGATGATCCTGGGCTCTGGAGACAAGGCTCGTGGTCCTTTGAGTGGTACTTGGTGTACTGCCTCAGTATCTGTATAAGATATACGAAGAAAGCAAGCAGGCAGGCAGAACCACATAGTAGATAGAGGCCCCTAAAGCTTTTAAGGCTCAGTCTTTCCACTTCAAGCTTCGCACCTTGTGATAAGCAAGCACTACTCAAAAGCCACTTGTCATGGATCCTTTGTAAATCTCCATTCTCAGACATTGCCAAAATGGCAGTTGACAGGTCAATTGCTAGTGGCGAGTCTCGTGGAAAGGCCTGAAGAAAATTGAATAATGTTAGATGTAACAATTTGAGCTTCTGGAAGAGATGGTTTATGGTATGGTATTAGAGCTTCTATAACTAAGTGATATAGAATTTGATTCTTATTATCTCCTCATTCTACTAAATTATTCACGTTTCAAGCGTAAAAGAAGCATTTCCTGAAGAAACGTATTAGATATAAAATTATTCATGTGTCTCTACCCTAACAGCTTAAACTTTTGGGAGAGATCATTCATGACACAAGCCATACTACCATAAAACAAACAATGACAGGATCCAAAATAAATTGTAAAGACAAAGTAGAAAAAGATAAAAATAGGGCCACCACTGGAAAAAACTCACAAATCCCCAACCGTCTCTGGTGAACTCTTGACCTATAATGGTAAAGTCACACCGGGTTGAAAGGAAGAGCTCTATGTAGGCACGCTCATCAATGTATGCAGCAACACCACCACTCTGGGGACCCCTTTTAAGTGCATTAGCAGCTTCTTCTGGTGTGTTTAGAGGAACAAGCCTGGATTCAACAATACCAATTTCCTCAACTAAGTAATCTCTAGCAAAAGAACCTTGTGTGTAACTAATAGGATCCTTGCTATTTACTAAACTTTCAATGCCTTTAATGGGCGAAGAAAGTTGTTGCACGGTGAGGATTGAGGTCAGGCTTGCCGTGTAACTTGAGTTCACTATAAGAACCACAAATAACCATATAAGCAGCACAATGCGACCAAGTGTGCTCACTGTATTTTCCCTACACAGCATACAAAAAAGCAACCTGATTAACCCAAGGTAAGCTACCATTTAGGCATAGATATCACCAAAGAGAAAGAACTAGCACTTACGGTGGGAAGAGAACATAGTTGAAAAACTAAACCTGCAAGATACAACAACAAATACAAATTACAACATGTGCAGATCTACATACAAGTACAGTTTGAAAATTGCAACATCAATTTAATTATTGCATGCACCATCGACATAGGATGGGTTCTGAAATGGATCAATATGGTGCGCCTTGGGGAAAAGAGGAGATACCAGATTTCCTTACCATAATACAGTAACTACTTGTTTTTTGGGAGGTCCCCTAAAGTCATCATTCACCCTATGCTCCAATATCCAAATAACAGCTCCCACAAATATGAAAAACATAGCTGTGACACACCACATCATCGGCGTAAATGGGGCCAAAAAGGCCCAATCGTTGGATTCTGACTTCCTAACTGGTGCTACTATCACTAGACCAGACTCAATATAAGGCTGTGAGAAGTCCACCATCTTTGTTCTTTCTGTGGTAATTGCAATGTCACCTACTGCACCATCAAATTCCTGTTTGGGAAGAAGAAAAGTGGTCTCAGAAGATTACCATAAAAATATCCCAATTGTACAAAAAAACTTATTGGCATAATACTCACACCCGTTGTGATCCTACGAACAAGCTCAGTGGCACTGGGATTGGTGTGACCATCCCCAAATGGGACAAACTTATAGGGGACAGCATAAGCCAACAAATTCACAGCAGAAAGAAATACATCAATGCAGAATCCTTCAAATGAATCACTGCCATGTACTTGCGAGACAAATTCGCGGTAACTAACCCTTTTTGGTACTGCAATTTTTAAAAGCCTTCCACTGTTTGGAAAAACCCAACCACGAGGCTTCTGGACATTGTCACCTGGCCAAATCACAGGGAGAAGCGTTTTACTTGCCCTGGAATGATTGACTGATGTGGAATAAAGATCTTCTGGAGGAACAACTGATAATCCAGAGTAATTAGACCAATAACCAATAATCCGAGTCCCTGTACCAACCACATTGATAATGTCATATGCAGGATTAACAAGGTTGCCATCAGATGTATACTTGAATGGACCTGTTACACCAGTCATGTTAACCTCATAGATGCTTCTACGTAACAAACTTCCTTCATTAAAGATGTTCAAAGCATCAAGATGCAAGTTGTCTCCACGTAGTAGCGACAACCTTGAATCATTTGAGAAAGTAATTGAGTTCCCTTGTTTGAAAAATGCATCAAGTGCATGCGCAAGTGCAAAAACAGTATCATATGCAGAGAGACCTAAAGTACATAATCCAACAGGGCCATTAGCTGTATCTCCTCGGGTCAAATTTTTCCACCTAGAAACAAACCTTCTTTTGAGTTCTGAATCTGGGGTATACATACGTAGTGTGATAACTCCTTGAATATCATCCATTGAAGGTTCGGGACTTTTCATATCAACCACAGAAGCGAGGAAAGTAGTGGCTATCCAGACATATCCAGTTCCCATCATCCCAAGACTCTTTGCAATACTAAACACCCGGGGGCCCCAAAGAGTATTGGCGTGAACAACTATAACCCTTGATTCTGCCATAGCCACCTGAACAAGGACATTAGTCATCTCCTCCTGAGTTGCTTCAGGCTTCATAGGTGCTTTATATGAGATCCTGCAACGTTTCTCAGCAAGTTTATCACCTAATGCTCCGATTCCATTCCTCCCATTATCGTCATCAAGGAAAACAGCAATTACTTCTTTCCACCCGTAGTGGTCAACAAAGTCTGCTATTGCTGCCATCACATAAAGATCACTATGACCAGTTCTAATAAAGAATGGGAATTGAAGTGGAGAAAGGGTGGGGTCCAGAGCTGCAAATGATATCAGAGGAACTTGGAGCTCATTCGCAATATGGGATATAACATGAGCTGTTACAGAGGACTGGGGACCAATTATTGCCACAGTATCTCTCGTCGCAACCTGCAAAACTGTAATGACATGACATAGAACTGTAATCTGACAGAGTTGAAACAACTTCATCCATAGCTGAAAAATATTTCTTTTATGCTTTAACACATAAGAAAGAGTGATATCATGAAAGGCATACCCTCAGCAATGCTCAGAAAACCTCTGTATTTAGAATCTTCTTGTAGTATGATGTTGAGCTTTGTTTTGCCAAGAATAGATGGATCAGAGTTTACATCATGGACTGCAGCTTCCGTAGCAACTTTGACCATTCTACCAATAGAAGTATTATAAGAGAAGAGAACCCCAACGTTTACAGCGTCAGGTATTGTGGAATTATGCATGTCAGCCCCAGTTGAAGAGAACCCATTGGAGAGAACCATCAACACCAAGAGCCAAACTTTAACCATGGTTGGATAAGTTAACTATAGAACAATAGCTACTAATAATCAATTTATCAGCCTAACAAGTGAACCAGCATCCCCAATATTTTGCCAAAAAACAAAAGAAGGTACAAAGTCAAACACATATCCATAAACAAGTGATATATTTCAATATATATTATATAATATAAGCTGCAGCTCTAAATCATGGCCTTTGTTTGTAAGTAACAACACACCTAAGAAATTTGATTTTCCTCTTTCCCCTCAGGCCTCGGCTCCAGCCCTGTAAAACCATCGAAGATGTTATAAAGAAGTTTAAGAACCAACCCCCACCCCCCAACCCACAACCAACCCCAACACCAACAACCCACCAAAAAAAAAAAAGTTAACATAGACCAATACCAAAGGTGTAGAGTAAATAAACCCAAAAGCCAGACAAGATTACATAACATATGTGCAAAGCAAATCACAAACACATAAGCAAGATAGGAAAGAATATAGCCCCACAGTGCTAGCTAATAAAGCAAAAAGTATCTGATTGCAACAGCAATTAGCAACATGTGAAGGTACATAACCTTATTCAAAAAGACATGCCTCAACTATTGAACTTGACATCGATGTAGAGCGGCAAAATGGTGCAGAAAACGTGAAGCTTGGTTCAACTGAAGAATAAAAATATAGACTTTAACCAGTGGAAATGATGAGTTGCAGAGGAACAAGGAACCAAAAGCAGAAGCAAGGCAAGAAGACCATAAGCATGTTGGAGAACCTGAGCACTGAGATTAAAATATATATATATATATATATATATATATATATATATATAAAGAGAATATTGAGAAACAACCGTAAAAAAAATCTCACAAAATTATGTTAATGATATTGTTTGTTGGTGCTGAGAATAGTGTCCACACAAATAAATGAATGATGCCAAACTGGCTATATTCCTGTTCCACTTGTCCTGATATATAATATGGGATAAAGGGGCCATTAGCATGAATTGCTTTGGCATTGAAATGAAGCATGGAGATTGTCTTCATTCAGGTGGGGATAGATAGATGTCACCGTACACAACACAACAATGTGGTGGTGGAGACAAGAAGGCTCTCTGGAGTCTGGGAAATTTGGGGGTAATGTGGAATCTCCCAGTTGGGGAGTGTGAAAGATGACACAGAGAGACAGAGACATGATTGACTAGTGAATGCGATAATGAAAATGGGGCTCCATTAATGTGGTGGCAATATTTCTGTGGACTGAGCCATCTTTGTTGAGTTGAAAACTATACGGCAAACTCAAAAAATTAAGGATACAATATTTTTATATATATATATATATAATTTTTTTTATTTTATTGTACGATTTTTTTTTGGTTTGGATTTTTTTATTTAATTAATTATTTTTTTATTAACTGAAGAATTTTTAAAATAAAATGACCAACAGTATAAGTCCAACTAAATAATTAGAGTTGGTTTTGGACTAATGTTGGTATTAATTATTTAAAAAAATTAAAAAAAAATTAACTCACATGTCCACGATATGTCCACGTCGTGTCAAACGCGTCGCATGTTCAATATGCGTAAAGCAAAAAAATTATTTTTTAATTGGACACATACACACGTGTCGAACACGTGCGTTGGTGTCTGTGTCCCACACGAATACACCACCAAATTAGTGTCTTAGGTTGAAAGTAAAGGTTCCCGGCTGTATTCATGTCACCAGAAGAAGCAGCTAGCGGTTATTAACTTATTATTGCAGATTCGTATGAAAAATGTGTAAGGGTTGAGAAAAGTCAATTTTGAAGTGTATATACTATACAGAGAGAGAGAGAGATTCTTGTTTATATACCAAACGAAGAGAGACTTTGTATAATGACAAAGGATGACTCTAAAATTAGGGATAAATTAGTGAAAGAACAAGATAAAATTGAAAAAAAAAATATATTGTGGTTTTTTATATTGATGTCAATAGGAAAAAAAATTGAGTGATGGATTGAAAAAATCTTAAATTTATTACATATTAATAGATTTTTTCAAAAAGAAAACGTGGATTTAATAACTGTTTTAAAATTTTAAATGATATTAAATAATTATTTTGTATGTGCCAAGAAAATAATTAATAGAATACAGGATGAGACATGATAAGGAGTGGTGATTAACGGTGCGTATATTGGTCGGTCAAAGTTTTGATAATTTGAGGAGAAAGAACCTATATCTACAATAAGTAGGAGCGGGGTATCAAAAAGGGAAAGAAAGGAAGCAAAGAAAATCACTTTTTCAGTTTTTTGTTTCTTTAGAAAATTAACGGGAGAAACAAATTCGTAAATCGTTTTTGCGACCCGTTTGGTTTATATTTTATTTTTGAAGAATTAGAATTTAAAATTTTGTTAATGGAATTAAAGATAAAAGAATTCATTTATATGTGAGGATAATATTTTAAAATTAAATTTTTTTTAAAAATATTTTTATTTGAATTAGATGAGGTAAAAGTACTTTTAGGTATAAAGTTACCAAAAACCCATAAAATAATTTAAAAAAAAAGAGTAAAATGTTAATATGGATAATATAGTAAAAATACAATTTTAATTTGGTAGAAGTAAAATAAAAAGTATGTTCACTTTCACAAAAAGTACTTATGAGAGGTTGAAAATTAAGTTTCTTCATCTCAATTTTGAAGAAATAGAATAAAGATGAATGTTCATCTTTATGTCATGAAAATTTAATAAATAAGCTTGTATTTGAGTATGTATTTGAATAAAGTATTTTGAATTAAAAAATCTGAATCTTTAACAAAAAATTCTCATTTGAATTCTCATTAAATTAATAATTTATACTCTAATATGTATTTGAATACATAGTAGATTTTCAGTTACAAATTTACACTTTTAAACCGAAAATAAGTTGAATTTCACATGGAAATGATTAAAAGTTTAAAAGAAAATACTTTTTTTTATCTCTATTATATAATTTAGAATTCTAAATTATGTTAAAGCTAATTGTTATCTTTATGACATTATTCATGAGAAGAAAATATAAATCTTCAATATTTTAAATTTTAATGCATCTTGGACCATCAATTGTTTTGAAAAATATAAACTGAGGTGGTTGTTATTGAAATAAGAGATTAATTTCAATGTACTAATAATATAAAATATTAATTTTTTATTTGTATAATTTTTTAAATAATAAATATGAATATTAATCATATTTGATGGAGGGATATGATATAATTACATATGATTGTATAAAACTTATAAGAAAAGATGACTCTATAAATTTTTTTATACTATTATCATATCAAAATTAAATTATTAAAATAAATAGTGATGGATATTAAGTGAGGAGTAAAGAATTTTGTCTTCCTCTCCAGACAGGAACCACACATGCCAATGAAAGTTATGTTCACTGTTCTCGTAAGTATAGACCAGCTGTTTCGCACTAGCCTCATTGATAATTACCATTTGCCCCCCTCACCATGGCTTTTTCTCTCTTGTGCGTATTCTCTTTTCAAGGAGAAAATGATCACATTAGAATGTCAAAAAGATAAAGGCTAGCATGGAATGAGATCGGGGACGGGATATTGGAGCTTTGTAGTGTTTTAATAATGGATCTTTTAATCTTACATATATTCTATAAAATTTAAATGTATACGGATTCATAATTTTTTTTGGTACTGTTACATTTCTATTTGATATTCAGTCCATTATGAGGTCATGAGCTTTTTTTTTTTTTTTGATAAACGAGGTCATGAGCTATTGTACAAACAAGCTGGGTGTTTATTATTATTATTATTTGGTGCGTTATATTATTTAAAGGGGAAGTGTCCTTTTGTCCGAAATGCACAAGTGCTGTTTATTGGTTTCTTCCACCAAAAGCAAAGATAGGTCATAGGCTGAAAAAATAAAACAAAGGAAGTATATTCCTTACAAATTTACAATGGCTCAAAATAATTGCAAATGGTAAATTAATAATAAATAAAATAAAATACAAAGCATTTCGTTCTTATGCGTGCTTGATTATTCTTATTCTCGCCATAAAAAAGTAGAGAAATCGAACAAAGAGACTCAATGACCACATTTTTTAAATACTCTCTCTCTAATGAGCTAAAGCTTAAGGAAGGTCAAAAGAGTAATATTATTTATATACAGAAAATTCACATTAAGAGTGGTCATTTTTTATTGAACATGCATTTTTTATACATAAATAATAGAATAAAAATCTACCAAAAAAAATAATAGAATAAAAATTGCCTATTTTTTAAATTATATTATTTTTTCTCTTGTAATAATCACCTTTTGTTATGTAAAAGATTAATTATTCGAAAGATTTTGAAATTTTAAATAATTATCAAATATTTTTTATTTTTTTATGTGATAAAAAATTATTGATAGGATAATATATATATATAGATGCTTTAAAGAATAGTAATTTTTATCCCAAATAACATTAATGTAGCCAAAGCACATCCAAACTCCAAAGGACGCTTTCAAGATGGAAAATGTTATGTTGACGCACCGTTGCGACGCACATACACGACGCATACGGTACGGAAAGGTGTCTTATAGTGTGCATCCACATACTAAAGGTGTTGCGTAGGCTGGGAAAAAATTGAAAAAAAAAAAAGAAATCGTGTGGGTCTCATGCTTCCCCCAAACCCCACGCCCAACACAAACCTCAGTTCCCCCAAAACACAAACCTCTCCTTGTCACTCTCCCTCTCTTCCCACGAACAAGGCAGAGACGGTCTTCTTTCATCCTAACAACTAAGTCCGCCCACACCACTCCCTCTTGCCATTGAGCCCCTGCGAAATCCACCCCCAACTCTATAAATCTCACGCATCGTGTTCTTCTTCACCATAGCATAGCGGGCCACGCCACCTCATCGTCCTTTTTCTTTCACCCTATCTGAGTCAGCATCCACTCGGTAACGACATCCACCATCCTCAGAAACAACAACAACATTCTAACCAGGATGGTCCACACTCTTCGTCCTAGTCCTCGTCGTCCTCCTCCTCATCCTCCTTCTTCGGTAGTTTCTTCCTCCAACGCCAGTGATGGCGGAGTCGATTCCTCCTTTGACACCAAGCACTGCCGAGGCGGCGGTGGCGCTGAAGATGACGATGAGAATAAAGTCGACGTGGAGAGCAAGGCCTATGCCTATCATTACAACGATCATGAGGTATTTGAGGACAAAGATCTGTTTGGTTCTGACAATGAAGATTATTGTAAAACCCTTGCCAAAAGCCCTTACTCTATTCCTGGTATAATTCTCCTCTTTTCTATTTTTTCAAAGTTTATGTTGCTTAATTGCTCTTAATCTCTATCTTGTGGCTGCTTGACGGAGAAAAGAAAATGAATGGTTTCTTTAGCGTGTAATTAAGTGTTAATGAAAAATAAAAAATGGTGTGTTGGTGTTGTTGATCACAATGAACAAAGCCTGTTTCATTACTATGTTAGCCTTGTAGTAAAACTAATCCGTGCTCACGAATTATAGCTGAATTGGTATAAACTGAAGTGGTATTCTAGTGTAATGAAAAAAGGGAAAGAAGAAAGTTTTTCTCTATAATTCTGACTTTTTTCTCAAGAAGAAGATCCACATAGCATGGCTGAGCTTTGGTTTTGTAGTGCAAGCTAAGACCTTTCACTTAGTTAAATTATTAATACGATTTACTAGAGAATAAGAAATAACTCACAACGTAAAATTATTAACTATTATGATATAATGAACAATAAATGAATATGTTAGTGGTATGTCGTACCACCGATTGGATTTGAAATATCGCCTTGTGAGCGAACTAAGCACGATTCTATGTGGTGCCCAGCGTCTAATGGTTTATCTGATTATTAACCCAAACCCATTAGAAGTCCTTGCGGCTTACAAATAAGACACTAGAATTTTTAAATAACATAAATGTGACCTAGAATATTGCCCATGAACAGAAGCTAGGAAAATTATATGAAATATATTATAATTATAAAGTTAAGCGAGCTATTTAATCTTTCCTTTTCTACTAATCCTGCTTCATATGGTTTTCTTTCGCGGTCCTGCCATCCGCAACGTGAACAATCAAGGTCGAGGGGGATTTGGAGGTCGCTGCCTGGGCACCAAAATGATAGAGGACTGGTCTTTCCGCGTCCTGGACCTTATCCCCAAAGGCAAAATTTTGGGTATGGAAATAGGTTTTCCAATGGTCGCCACGATGAGCGATTTGTCTAGGATTTGAAGCTATCGAAGAGTGAAGAAACTCTGTCAAGGAAGTGCATTGCTTTAAGGAGGTAGGGAATTGCCTTTTTCCTATGTTTTACCGTTGTATCGAGCAATTTAATGGTTGATTTGCTTATTGAATTAAACAAATTACTATGTAGATAGATTTTCATAGCTCAACTTTTTGAATAATTAGGTTTGTGTGGTAAAGGGCAGCAAAGATCATAATACAACTTTGAGCCTTGATTACGTTTAATTTAAATATTGAAGCCAGTATGTTGTTCCTTGATTTCTTATTGCGTTGGTTTGGGAGATTGTTATTAAATTGCAATTCTCAATGGGTATTTCTGATTTTGTTTTCTTGATTTTTCTGATAGCCTTGTGAAGTTGACTGCTATAGTTGGTAGAAGATGGAGGATACTCTTCAACGTTCGTAGTTTGGTGAACTATTTGTGGCCTTCTATTGTTTGGTTCTTTTCAATTGTTATGATATTATGCTAATTCAAGTCTTCCTTTTCCCATGTGTAGAGGCTTTTTAAACGTCTTATCACTGAACATGTTGGTGCTGATTTGAATGAAGGTTATGATACATTCATTCCCAAGAAAGGTACATGATTTATCTATAACTTTATGCTACTGTTTGTCATTAAGATTCTAGCTGCAAATTGGATAATTCTGATCATATTCTTGGACCAAATGGATTGCATTCAAATTTGAATAAGGTTAGGTTTTAGTACATATACTATATATTTCTCTTATATTCTTAGTGTTAGAAGTTTTTGTAAGAGAAAATGGGCTTGACTTAATTTAGCACACTTAACTTTGCTTTCTTAAAAAAAAAGTTATTTTTATCAATAAAGAAGGAAGAAAACTCAAAGCATGAAAGGTGGGACATAAAATTTGTCTAAACATATGACCAAGGTCCTGTTTCTTCGTTTCTTGGCTGTTATATTTTTTCTACTTTTGCTTAGTAGGATTCCTTGGTTTCCCTTCTCATTGTAGTTTTTTCCTTTGTCTTGTTAATGTTCTCAGACAAAACAAATCCATTAAATTATTTTTGTTCAATTCAAAAAAGGAATATTTGCCTTTAGACTAAAGTTTGTTGTAGTACTACTTAAAGAACATTTTTCACCTCTCCTGTATGAAAAATCCCAATGCTCCATCCATCGTAAATGGTAGTTTATAATAGAAGTGTTCATTAGGACTCTTTTTGATTGTGAGTTTCATGTCTAATTTGTCTATGATTTTAATGTGAACATAAAAGTGCTTGCTAGGACTCTTTATTAGAGCTAAATGATTTTTGTAGTTGTTTGTAATGGTATCTTGAATGTGAATAATATCAATTTATAGGTGAACCAAATGGGGCGAAGGAAAGCAAGTACTAGAAGCCATCGTCAAGGTATGTCATGTTTGATTAATTTTTTATTTATGGAGATTAAGTTGCCAAAGTTAAGAACACACGAACATGAGATCATTGTCCATTAGATAGTGTTTTGTTCGTTTGTGTTTTTTGGTCCATGAGATCATTTTCTTTTTATTGGACATATTCTCTGACAACACCCATTGTCACCATCCCTGCTTTTAAACTATCTTTTATCATGTTGCATTGATCAAACTTGTTTTGAAGGAGAACTTATCAAACTATCCCGTTCAGAGTCTTTATGTCCATATTCCTGACATCCATCTTCCTATCCAGAGTTTGAGCTTCCAACACTACTTCAAGTATGTTTACGTCATGTTCTATATGTTTACTTGAGAACACCCAATTTGTTTGTGGTAAGATTAATATCATCACACATGATTATTTTTCAAGTTGATATGTTTCTTCTTCTTTAGTCGGTAGCTGTAATGTCACTTGGGATTTTATATGAAGGTTCAGCTCACCGTAAGCAATGCAGGTTTTATTGGTAAATATATTTCTCATTTTTGTATGCTATCTATTCCATGCTTGGAAATTTATAAGTTTCTTTTGCCTATGTTATTCAACTCATGCATGTCATCAAGATAAAACAAACACTCTGTGTTTGAGCTTGTATTAACTAATCTCCTCATTCTATTGCTTGCTTTGACCATTTAGCCGTAGGTATGATTTACTTTCTTGCTTCCTCTTCCCTTCTAGAAAATGTAAGCAACTTAGAGTTTTGATACATTTGTATTTTGTTATCATTTTATCGAAGATGTAATTTGATAATGTGCAGCAGATTTGTGTTGGTTGTTTATATTATTTGCAACAATTTACTTGGATCTGTCATTCTTTTGACCCATGTTTGCTGCATATTCTTTTGACCCAATTATTCATATTTGCAATATTTGATATCCACTAATGCACGCATCTCTCATGAAGGCTCAGGGCATTTAGGGCCCTAAAAGGCATAATAAGATTCCAAGCACTTGTTCAAGGGCATAGCTAGTTAATAAACAATAAAAGCCCTAAAGAAAGAGCCAGATGAATAAGTGGCATCATGACTTGTGGGGAACCAAATGTTGCAGGGGATAAGAATATGCCAACTTCTTAGCATTAATGTAATTTCATTATATAATTCATAGATGTGTCCAGAATTATGTAGTATACGTCTTCCAGGAAATAGTCAATGGTTGTATTAGATCCAATAAAAGCTGATGTGATTTTGTGTATGCTTTCTTTCTGGTCTTTATTCCAGATGTTTGAGCTAAGTGCAGGAGCTGAAATGACAATTGTGATCCCAGGAAGATTTATTGATAATTTATGACATGGCAATTGTTCTATTTCATTATAAAGATGATTGTTGCGTAGTTTAGTTGTATTTTGTTTGTTGTTCTTCAAAGCTTTGGATTTTTATATTTGGTAGAGTTTGGATTTATAATATTTATGATTTTCGATGTTGTTCAAAAAACCAAAAAACTATATAGGCCAAAATGTTGGCAACTTGCTTAGAATGTTGATAATGTTTTAGATTTTGTTAATCTTCAAAATATTACAATTCTTATGTGAATTTTGGATAAAGAGCAAGTTCGCAGACTCCTTAGTACTAAGTATTATTAATGAAGGGAGCCTAATTGCATCATGCAGGCAATGTTAAGATGGCAAGGTGACTTAAAATTTTCCTGGACTACGTTGGTAATCAGCTCAAAGATGTTAGTAATGTTAGTTCAAAATATTGGTAACTTTCTTAAAATGTTGGCAATGTTTCAAACTTTGTTAACTTTGAAATATTAGCATTCTGATGTAAATTTGGGTTAGCAAGCAAGTGAAGTGAACTTCTTGGTACTATAAATTGATGAAGGGAGTCTAATTGAATCATGCAAACAATGCTACAATGGCAACGAGACTTGAAATTTTTCTGCAATAAGTTGGTAATTGGCTTATAGACGTTGGTAATGTTAGTTCAAAATGTTGGTAACTTGATTTGAATGTTGGTAGATTTTGTTAATCTTCGAAATATTAGGAATCGTATGTGAATTTGGCTTAACGAGCAAGTTAAGAGGACTCGTACTATAAATTAATGAATGAAATCTAATTGAATCAAGCAGGCAATTCTACAATGGCAAAGGGACTTGTAATTTTCCATGCACTAAGTGGTAAGTAGTTCACTCATGTTGGTAATAATAGCTGAAAATGTTGGTTACCTACTTCAAATGTTGATAATGTTTCATATTTTGTTAATCTTCAAAATATTAGCATTTTTATGTAGATGTGGGTTAGAGAATAAGTTAAAAGGACTACTTGTTATCAAAATCACTTTATGACTTTAATTTTTTTCTTTTCCATACCAATGGTTAGTAAATGGCTCACAACTGTTGGTGATTCTAGTTTAAAAAGTTCGTAAGTTACCAAGAAAGTTAGTAAATAGTCAAATATTTTTATTCTTGAAAGTAATAGGATTTTAACGCAAATTTGGATTATATAACAACTTTGAGAGGACTTTTTGGCCCCATAATTAATGGAGTGAGTCTAAATACAAGAGACAATTAGTGTCAAACTCGCCTTGTGACTTCAAATTTTTTTTGTTTTTTAGTTGGTAAGTGGTTAAAAAATGTTGGTGATTCTAGTTCAAAAAGTTGATAAGTTCTAAAGAAAATTGGTAAATAACTAGGTCTTCTGATTCTTGAAAATAATAGAATATTTATTCAAATTTGGGTAATATAAGGGTTAAGAGGATTGCTTAACTTTATATGGAATAAGTCTAAATACAAGAGGCAATTAATACCAAAATTGCTTTGTGACTTCAAACTGAGAATATATTAGCTTTTGAGATACTTACCAACATTTTTATCATGACTCACTAACATTTTTGTATGACTTACCAACGCGTCCAGAACAAAATTTTCCAATTTTGATCATTTGGGGAGAACTTAAATGTTGTGTAGAGCATCAATTCATCGTTCCAAGGTGAACTTAAGTCCTCTAGAATAGTCCTCACTCTAAAATTATAAGGGAAGTTCAACTCGCCCTTAGTATTTCCAAATATGAGAATATACCAGTTTTTGGGATACTCACCAACATTTTTACCATGACTCACCAACATTTCTCCATGACTTACCAACGCGTATCAGAACAAAATTTTCCAGTTTTGATGGTTTAGGGAGAACTTAAATGTTGTGTGGAGTACAAATTCATCGTTCCAAGGTGAACTTAAGTCCTCTAGAATAGTCCTCACTTTAAAATTGCAAGGGAAGTTCAACTGTAACACCTCACTAAGCTCTAATTCTTCCACCTTAAGTTTTAATATTATTAGTATTTTAAACAATAATTAGATAACATAATATTATTATCTTGTAATCTGAAATTTTATGAGAACTTTTTTTTTTTAAATGATTATTTCTCATTTATAGTTCTATTCTGGAATAATGTATACCAACTTAATCATGCATCTGATAGATTCAGGAAAGAGAGGTGGTCACAATGGACACGTTAAATACCAAGTCTTTGCAGAACCTTTCCAAATCACACTTTTATAATACACTTTCTTCAGCAATCCAAGGGTAATTTTTAAATGACAAAGAATATTTCTTTTCTAACATATTACTATTATTTGTTAATTAGTAGTTCCCATTTAGACAACCATCATCTATAGAAATATACTTCACTACTAACATCAATCCATAGGATACAATACATATTACACATTCAAGATACATTAAGGAAAACTTTAATATAACAATATAACATAACCAAAGTCTAGTAACAGATAGTAAAGATTCTATCTAGCACACATAATAGAATCTGATTATTTAGAAACTAAGTCCAAGGCTACATCCATTTCACTTGACGATCCATGTTTCTGGAAACATCAAAGAAAAGGGGTGAGAGAAGTCTCCAAGTAGGGTGATGTTTCCAAAGTCCATTTCATCCCAAAAATACTAAGAATAACACGGGAGTGAATAAGATGCAATCTTTTATATTAACTCAAATTATATTTTACTAATGTCAAGTAAGATAGAAGTGCACAATATCAATCATAATAAAAGTTTGTAAAAGAAGTGTCATAAATAATCATGAGTATCCTTAAGCTCCCTTTTATAGTATCATGTTCTTTTCAAATGATTATAGTCTGGAAGGTTTACTTCATATTTGATCTTGAGAGCTCTAGGCGTAAGAGTGAATCCAAGTCCTCAAGGTATCACTATAACGTACACCAAGTCCTGGTCGCTACAAGGCGAGGCCAAAGGTGTCGTTTAGCAACTTAACTCTACACAGTCCTTAGCTATAGAAGTGTCACTTATTTATGTATTCATTTTACATAATGCATACAATATACATAAAGAATGAAAATTACATAAAGTTTACATGATTTCTTTCATATTTACATATAAACCACAACATTTTTCATATTTACACATAAAGTCCAAACAACATAAGATTCCTAAAATACTCATAAAACTCATTTTTCTCACAATTATTATTGAAGCACCAAATCATACTATTTTTATAAATTCATTTCCTTTATAATAAAATATACTTAACTGAGTTTTCATCATATAATAATTTATTTTCAAGTAACAATATGTTACTAATTCCATAAGCCTAAATACACCCAAAATTATTTCCAATCTATCTTTAGAAAATATGTAGGTAAATTACCTTTACATGTTCAATATAAGTAAAAAATATTTTTTATAGATATAAAGATATAATTATAGGGTAAATAAAATAGCAATAAAATCTAAGAAATATTTAAAAATAAATAATTGAAATTATACCCAAACTTTAAGAAATCACTTCAAGCATGAATCTAGTTAGTTTATATGTCATATTCCTAATGGAACCTTAACTTAAATCTTTGTAAATAATATTTCTTAATGTTAATAAATTTATATTCAAGTCAAATATTTATAATCCAAGGTCCATAGTCCAAAATAAACATAACACATAAACCAAGTTAAATATTACATGCTCAAAGGTTTAAAATCCATTCATTATAATGAATTAAATACAACACTTTTTATGAACCAAAAATGTTTTATGATCAAATATATAATGAGGTCAAAATCAAACTATATTACCTTAAAATTTCACAACTTGTGCACAAAACTTTATTAAATGAAAATACATAGTTCAACAAATTTAGACAACATTGAAATATTTGAAGAAAACATAATCAAAATTTAAATGATCTTTAATCATACTTTTCAAATATATAAGTAAACAAATAAATATACATCATATACACATAGATTAAGTATTTTATGTCACAATCTTTAAATCATTCAAACATATTAAAACCATAAACACAAACTTTGAGTATCATAACAACATCATATATGAAAATCATGCATGAAGCTTATTAGTGAAAGAAAAACCCCTACTTGTTCTTGGAGCTTTAGAACTTAGCAATACCCACGCTAGATCAGCAACTTCTTCAACTTTTATAAACCTTCTCTAAGGGTTCTAATTTATGTTTAAGGTATATTTGTAATTTTTTATCATTTTTTTTAATAACTTAATGACATTCTCTAAGCTTTTCTAATATTTCTATTAGCTTTTTCTACAGCTAATTATGTTATAAGTTTATTTTCTATCCTCTAATGGCATCTTTTGTAATTTTAATAAAATCCAATGGAATAATTAAAATTTTACATTTTGGTGTTAAGTTCCAGATTGTACAACTATTAAGTTTTGTAATATTTTAATTATACATTTTTTTTCAATAATTATCCTTAAATATTTCTTGCCTAAACAAAATCCGCATACTATCAAAATAAAATGTTATAACAAAGTAACACTATATTAAGAAAAATTTGGGATGTTACATTTCTCCCTTCCTTCAAGAAATTTCGTCCTCGAAATTTGATTACCTTAATTAAAAATCTCTGGATAGTCTTTCTGAAGATCGTTTTCTTTTCCCACGTTGCCTCTTCAGAGTAATCCTTCCAGGACTTTCACCAAAGAAATAGTCTTACCACCTCTGAGTTCCTTTAGGCTTTTATCCAAAATCTTAACGGTTTAACCTCATAGGTTAAATCATCTCTTAATTGAACAAGTCATTCTGAGAGTAGATGTGAAGGATTGGGGAATATTTCTTTAATTGAGACACATGAAAGACATCATGAAGGTTTGAGAGGTTTGGGGTAGAGCAAGGCGATAGGCAGAACCAATTCAGTTCAAAATTTGATATGGACCAGAGAAACGAGGACTCAACTTCCTAGCTTTCAGAGTTCTACCTATCCTTTGTAGGAGAAACCCTCAGAAATATGTGTTCACCCTCTTGGAATTCTAGAGGCTTCCTTCTTCTAGCATAACTCTTTTGCCGACTTTGTGCAGTCAACAATTTATCCCTGATAAGCTAAATCTGGTCTGTGGTCCTTTGAACAATTTCTGGTCCTAGCATTTCTCTCACCAACTTCATACCAACACAATGGGGATCTACATTTCTACCATATAAAGCCTCATATGGTGCCATTCCTGGAATGATAAGTTATTATATGAAAACTCTACTAATGGTAGATAGCGATCCCAATTTCCTTGTTGTTCCAAGACCAGGCTCTCAACATATCCTCTAAGGTCTCTATAGTTCTCTCAGATTGGTGATAACAGTACTAAGACTTAACCTAGTACCAAAGGCTCTTTGTAATGTTCCCCAAAATTTTTCAGTTTTGATCGTTGGGGAGAACTTAAATGTTGTGTAGAGCACCTCGTTCCAAGGTGAACTTAAGTCCTCTAGAATAGTCCTCACTCTAAAATTATAAGGGAAGTTCAACTCGCCCTTAGTATTTCCAAATATGAGAATATACCAGTTTTTTGGGATACTCACCAACATTTTTACCATGACTCACCAACATTTCTCCATGACTTACCAACGCGTATTAAACAAAATTTTCCAGTTTTGATGGTTTAGGGAGAACTTAAATGTTGTGTGAGTACCAATTCATCGTTCCAAGGTGAACTTAAGTCCTCTAGAATAATCCTCACTTTAAAATTGCAAGGGAAGTTCAACTCCCCCTTAGTATTTCCAAATCTGAGAATATACTAGCTTTATGGGATACTCACCAACATTTTTATTGACTTACCAACATTTCTGCATGACTTACCAATGCGTGCCAGAACAAAATTTTTCAGTTTTAATCGTTTGGGAAGAACTTAAATGTTGTGTAGAGCACCTCGTTCCAAGGTGAACTTAAGTCCTCTGGAATAGTATTCACTCTAAAATTACAAGGGAAGTTCAACTTGCCCTTAGTATTTCCAAATCTAAAATACAGTTTTTTGGGATACTCACCAACATTTTTAACATGACTCACCAACATTTTCGCATGACTTACCAACGCGTACCAAACAAAATTTTCCAGTTTTGATGGTTTAGGGAGAACTTAAATGTTGTATGGAGTACCAATTCATCGTTCCAAGGTGAACTTAAGTCCTCTAGAATAGTCCTCACTCTAAAATTGCAAGGGAAGTTCAACTCCCCTTTAGTATTTCCAAATATGAGAATATACTAGCTTTTTGGGATACTCACCAACATTTTTATCACGACTTACCAACATTTTTACATGACTTACCAATGCGTACCAAAACAAAATTTTCCAGTTTTGATCGTTTGGGGAGAACTTAAATGTTGTGTAGAGCACCAATTCATCGTTCCAAGGTGAACTTAAGTCTTCTAGAATAGTCCACTCTAAAATTACAAGGGAAGTTCAACTCGCCCTTAGTATTTTCAAATCTGAGAATATACCAGCATTTTGAGATACTCACCAACATTTTTAACATAACTCACCAATATTTCCGCATGACTTACCAACATGTACCAGAACAAAATTTTCTAGTTTTGATGGTTTAGGGAGAACTTAAATGTTGTGTAGAGTACCAATTCATCATTCCAAGGTGAACTTAAGTCCTCTAGAATAGTCCTCACTCTAAAATTGCAAGGGAAGTTCAACTCCCCTTAGTATTTCCAAATCTAGAATATATTAGCTTTTTGGGATACTCACCAACATTTTTATCATGACTCACTAACATTTCTGCATAACTTACCAACGCGTATCAGAACAAAATTTTCCAGTTTTGATCGTTTGGGAGAACTTAAATGTTGTGTAGAGCACAATTCATCGTTCCAAGGTGAACTTAAGTCCTCTAGAATAGTCCTCACTCTAAAATTACAAGGGAAGTTCAATTCCTCCTTAGTATTTCCAAATCTAATAATATACTAGCTTTTGGGATACTCACCAACATTTTTATCATGACTCACCAACAGTTTTGAGCCATTTACCAACTTTTTAAACTAGAATCACTAACAATTTTGAGTCATTTACAATTTACCAACTTTCAAACCACATTACCATTGTGACACTAATTAAACTAGAATTCACTAATATTTTAGAGTCATTTACCAACTTTTTAACCTAGAATCACCAACAGTTTGAGTCATTTACAATTTACTAACTTTCAAACCACATTGCCATTATGACACTAATTAAACTAGAATTCACTAATATTTTAGAGTCATTTACCAACTTTTTAAACTAGAATCACCAGCAATTTTGATCCATTTACCAACCACTAGCAGAAAGAAAATTTGAAGTCACAAAGCGATTTTGGCACTAAGGAGTCCTCTTAACTTGCTCTCTAACCCATGCCTACATAAGAATCCTAATATTTCAAAAATTAAAAAAATGTGAAACATTACTAATATTTGAAGCGAGTTACCAACATTTTCAACTAACGTTACCAAGATCTATGAGCTAGTTACCAAATTAGTGCTTGAAAAATTTCAAGTCCATTTGCCATTGTAGCTTTGCTTGCTTTATTTAGTTAGACTCCCTTCATCAATTTATAGTACCAAGGAGCTCTCTTGCTCGCTAACCCGAATTCACATAATAATCCTAATATTTCGAAGATTAACAAAATTTGAAATGTTACCAATATTCTAAGCAAGTTACCAACATTTTGAACTAACATTACTAAGTGAGCTGGTTACCAACATAATGCAGGAAAAGGGTATTAATATACATATTTCTTTATGCATGGTAACAGATATTAATATGTTAGTAATTATTTATCAAAATGTTGGTAACTATTTAAAAATGTTAATATCTATTCAATTTTTGTTTATAATAAAGGAAATAGGAATATTATCAAAAGTTGAGTTAGAGAACTTGTTTAGAGGACTAATGGGCTTTTATAAATTGATAGATTTAGTCTCAACATAACATCTAATTTGTGTTCACCAACACTAAAGTTGGTAACGGTTTCAATATTTTGACACTAAAATTACCAACATTTTTCCTGCGATGCTCAATGAAATGTTGAAAGTAGTTAGACTGAAATAAAGAATTCTATAGTGATCATTTTTTAGAAGCAATATGCTGAAACTATATCCATTAATTATTAAAAATCAAAATACAATCAACATATTCAATAGCCTTCTTTTGAACAAAGTAGAAAATCACAAATATTACAAACTCAAACTCAACCAAATGTAAAAATCCAAATGTATGAAGGACAATAACCAAAATACAATCAAACTACACAACAATCATCTTTGAATTGAAATAGAAATTGATACATATACTGAACACAAAAGGAAATAAACTTAATCTCAACCATGGAATCTTTAATCTTCATGTTTCTTCGACTCCATTGATGTGTCCTCATTCATCAAACCCCACTTGCCAACCTTTCAAGTTGTGTGTGCATCTTTCTTGCATCATGGTTTATTATACAAAATGATCCTAGAAATCAAACCATCAACATGAGAGACCATGCTTTCAAAGCACATGACAACTAATAAAACATAATCATGACTGGTATGCCTATAATAGATTTTGCTTCCTGCAAATCAATGAACTTCTGTTAATTTGTAATATCAATCCAAACTAGATACTAGCATCTGAAGCTTATAATGTCTGTCACAAAAAAAGGTTTAAAGAAAAGCACCTTGTAGGGGAATTTCCTTTGCACCTTCGTCTTGTGTCATCTTCTCGCTAGTAATTAATTGCCCCTCTATTATACACCTTTGCCTTTTCTATCCTAAGAAAAAAAAATCCTCTAATCAAGTCATCTATGGTAAATGGCCATGATGAAAATTGATAAAAAACGGGTAAGCTCACGTGGAAACTTTATTTGGGTATTCCTTACAAACATACTCCTTATATTATGCAAACGGCTATAATCAATAAATGCAAAATTGTTTCATTAAGGAGGGGTGCTTGAGCCACCAACCATCAAAAATGGTAACACGAATATCCTCAAAATCTTTGTTCCGATTCAATTGTTAGAAGAGTGGTAAGTGGTAACTTAATTTCCTTAAGCAAAACTTCCTTAGATAACCCCAAACCAAAAAAGAAAAAGACTTTCCTTAACAACACATGGCAGGCACTGTGAACCAAAATGGATCAATGAGAGCAGGGAAAAATAAAAAAGTTGGAAACTAATGGAATAAGGAACTCCTTTGCTTAGGCGTGTTCGTTTTTTCAATTGTCTTTTGCAGATAACAATGAAAAATGAAAATCAGAATTAAAACTAAAGAAGACGTTAACTGTTCATAAAGCAGTCTACAACACATGTTCTATATACGCCAATAGAAAAAGAACAAAAAAAAAAATAACAACTTGCACTTAAGTCATTTTATCAGGTTTAAGACTAACCTCAGCAAATTTCCATGACTGGAAAAAATTTCCCAAGTGTTTCAAAACCTACTTTGTCCTTTAAAATGTCTTTAAGTCATAGGAAAAAAAACAAAGCATTTGAACCTATAATAGCAACATGTAACACAAAAGCAAAATGGTATCCTGTAGCCTAGTTTCAAAGATACAAAAATTTGGAACTCACCTTTACAAAACTGAAATATCATTGATCCAACAACACAGTACATGCATCCTCAATAAACAAATAATGCTATCACATATTTAGAAAAAGAAAAAGACTTCATGATAAAATGAATTAAAACAAAAAGGAAACAATTATCTTGCTTATAATTTATTAAAAAAATAATAGAGGCCACAATGTTTACCTTGGAGAATGTAGACCAATCTTCCCCTTAGCCCAGTCTTCTTATAGTTTTGAAACCCTTGTTCCACTAATGCACTGTAGTTGCAATTGATTTATATGATGATATGAAATCCAAATCTATCACAAAGTGTCACTGTTAGTGTTGAGAGAAAAATTTCACCCACAATCAAACACCAAAGCTAGAACATAAACAGAATTAAGGACCAAAATCATAAAAATAAAACCCCAAATTTGAACCATGCATGACCAAAACATCTCACAACCATGCATGAAAGGGAGCGGAAGCCAAGGACTCTCCACCTCCACCGAATCATCCTCCGTACCATTCCCTGCTTGTGGCACCAACACCACGAGCCCGTCATGCTGTCTCCCAGGTTGCTTTTCCATGGGGCACTGCTAGTTGTCACCACCGCGCTTCAATTGAACAGCCACCAACATCGTCGCCTGCGCTGGCTGAGGATGGTGGTAAAGTGGCAGGCAAAGGTTAGGTTAAGGTGAAAGAAGAAGAAGGAGGAGGAAGTAAGAGTTTGGGAGAGTAGATTGTGATGGGTTTCTCAGACAAGAGAATTTGGAGTGAGGGGAAGGGGGAAGATGGTTTCACGGTTGCTTTTTATTGTTTTCAAATATTTCTTTTGTTTTTTTTTATTTTTAATCTCCTCCTGCCCATCATGTTCCCTCAACATGGCATTGCATGCTAAGCACCCTCTCCTTCAATACGTATACGTCGCCGTATGCGTCGCGCCTGTGCGTCACAATAACGACACTCTTTGAAGATAGATTTCATCATAAAAACCATATAGTACAATTGAACATGATTGATGCTTTCAACTTCAGCGGTTACAAGCTTGTGTCATATTATGTTTGACATTTCAGCAAACTGCAAAATTAGAAGGTATGCGATTAGTCCAAAAAAGAATTTCCTACCAATTCTATGAATATCCAATTTCAATATGTATAAAAATCACTAACAAGTAATTAGCTTTAATTTACGGATAAAGCTTCAATTATATCCCTTATATTTTATCAAGATTTTGATTTAATTTCAAAAAGGATTTTTTTTCTTGATTTACATCTCTAATGTTTTAGAACATTCCAATTTTATCTTTTTGATACTATATACCAAAATTATTAAGAAAAAGAAGATGAAATAAAAATAAAAAATGATGTTAGATAGCAACAATAAGACATAAAATGTCACCTTACAATATTAGGTGATCACAATAAAATATAAAATAATATAATATTAAGTTTTTGGTTAAAATTTGAATACATTCTATTAAAAGAGTAAAATTGAAACGTTTTAAAAATATTAGGAACATAAATAGAATACAAAAATAGGAATAAATTGAAACAATAAAAAAAATGAGGAACCTAATCAGAGTTTGGTTCTTAATTTATTCATTTACCATTCAAGACACCATGGAGAACATCCACCTCCTTCAGCTAAGATACTCCTCCTCCTATGTGAATTAGGAATCTCAATCTTAGGAGGTGGATCGTTGGAGAAACAAATTGCCACAATAGTTAGATTGACACATGTGTTGCGCGTTCTAGTGCCTTGTTACAAGTGCTCTTGCAACTTCTGTGGAATCATTAGCAACGCTTACTACTCGTTACATCCCATAATCCATCACAACCCTTTATCAAGAACTCATGTTTTTCTGCTAGAACCCAGAACAATTTCCTCTAGTTTAAGGATGTGTTTATGAGTTTTGATTTTAGAGAGATCAAGAGGAAATGGAAGACTTGTAATATATTTTTCTACTATAGGCCCTCCATTTCCTTTCCCTCCAAAATCAAAACTCAACACACTACAAGCCCTCCATTTTCTCTCGCTTTTCTAAAATCTAAACTCACAAACATACCTTAAGTCTATGTTTGATACTTTTATAGATAATGTAAGAGAGTGACTAATAATGGAAAGGAAAAGAAAGATGAGGAGTAAGGTGGAAGAGACTACATATGTCACGCCTTTATTTGGAAGTTACATTCATTTCTTCCTTGACTCCTCAATTTGAAGGGTTAAAAAAGTTTGGTTTTGATTGACAAATGAAGGACACATTTTTCTTTACTAGTATAATACCCTGTCGCGTGCAGCGGACAAGTTCTGTACGACCTCAGGGTTCCAGGGACACCGCGGGTCCTGAACTTCTCTAAGTTTGGACCCTAAACCTCCTTGGAGGACGATATATTAAAGTGACATTCTTGGGATCAAAAGTCTCGGTAATTGTTCCTAGAGAGAAAATGAGTTGAAGAGTAATGGATTTTATGAAACCTTTAAACATTTCGTTTTGAGCCCCCAAGTTTAGAAAATCTCAAAAATTTTCAGATTTGAACTAAAATTCAGAATTTGGATTTTGAATAATTGGGGTTTTGATTTTTTTAGATATTTTATTTGAATCCAAATGGGGTATTTCCTTATTTACATTTATGTTTTAAAGTTAATGGGAAGAATAAATGATTAAAGAAATCTAAATAAGTGAGTATTGAGACAACTTGAATGCCAGATGATAGAAACCCTGATATGGGCCTGTCACCGCTCTGGCAGTCACAGGGATGGGTTTCAGTGGTCTGGAAACTATAGCGATCACTAGAGGACGTTTTGAGTGTGGCAATGGTCTAAGGGACCGCTGTAGCGGTCTCAGGTTCTAGCGATCAGGTGCGCCCCCTGGCCTGTGCACTTATGACCACTATGCGGCCCCCTGACTGTGTAGTTATGACTATCACGGTCCCTGGAGTGGAACGGTGCTAAACGGCATCGTTCCTCTCCTAAAACCCTAATCTTATAAACCCTTCCCCAGCCTTTTTCCTCCCCATTTTCCCTCGCGACAGAAACCCTTTCCCCATTTTTCATCCCCTTTCTCTCAAATTCTCTCCAATCTAGCTCCCCCATCATCAAAGGTATGTCCATGTTGATAGATTTTGGTCTCTTTTCTTCCATTCTTTCATAATCTTGGTATGGGTGTTGTTATTTCCTCATTGTTGTTAAGTGGGGTACTCCCCAATGTTGTTAGAGTTAGATTAAAGCTATCTAGAGTATTAGAGTTTAATCTAGAGTTATGGTTGCTCTATGACATTTGTTGGTGTCATTCCAAGATCTCCACGTCAAGTTGGTGGTGCCCACATACTCCCGACTTCAAACAGTGAGTGGGTTTGACCCCATAGCTTTAGTTTCATCATTATAAATATGTTTCTTGCATAATTATTTTGAATATGAAATTAGAGATAAAGATATGTATAGAGATATGATACAAATGTGATTTGGCAAATATGTCCAGTTTGAAAGAGTTATGAATCTCTTGATTTTAGCATGAAAATGTGTTTTAGAAAACCATGGGACTATAATTGATGGATTGCACGTTATGGAAATTATTTTATGTGCACCTCTAATAAAATTATTGTAAGAATATATGATTTAACAAGTTGTCATTTCATTGAATATATTTCAAGAGTTTATGATATGTTCATGCTTCAAGAATTGAGATTTCAAATTATGATTGTAGAGTATTAGTTAAGATTTTTTGGCAAGAAAGTCGAACAAAGATGTTATTACAATATTAGAGATTTTACGATTTTGAACCTTTCCATTTCAAAATATGATATTAGAGTTAATAAATTATGAAAGATGTTAGCTTGAAAGATGAGATTTTAGAAATTAGTTTTTATGATACTCAGAAGTATGAAATTCAGTATGATTCGTAGCAACCTAGATACATATCTGGACTGAAATCGAATGCCTACAAGCGGGTGATCCCTTGGGCATGATTTCATAGTCAAGTTATACTAAAGTCAGATTGTTAGAGTTATATGAGTCCAGAGCTTAGAGTTTAAACGTTTTAGATTTAAATGATTTTATGTTTATTAGAGACCTTATGATTTCAAGAATAGAGTAACTATATGATAGAGTGTTAAACTAGAAAAGAGCCTAGAACGGAGTTTTGGAGAAATGATTAATTTATGATCTAGAGAATAGACGGTAGCTAAAGAGAAACAAACAACGAGTTAAGCTGGGAAAACAATCATTAACCTTGGTACTAAGTTGTCCTGAGAGGACAATCTCATGAGGCAGACAATCGAACCTATTTAGGTGTCCGAATTATATCCTGATGGATCATAGAGCAGAACATTTTCGGTTCTTGGAGAATCATAGTGTAGAGATCCCTATTTCTCTATTAGAGTACCTGTTATTTATATTTTCAGAGAATAGTTATGTTTTCAGAGAATATTTATGTTTTAAGAGAATATTTGATTTAAGAGTCATTATGTGTATGAAAAATGATTTCCCATTCGAGTAAAATTCTAGAGATGCTTTTCTATGAATTTACAAATACAGTTATTCTAGTAGTGAGTCTTACTTTGGAGTAAGACTTAGTTTAAAGTCTTGTTAGAGTAGAGTGCTCAGTAGATGTGCAGAATAGAGCCATGCATAAATTTTCAAATTATGTATTTAACTTCAGTATTTAAACGTCCATGTATATGTTCTCAGTTTTTAAGTATAAATTGAAATTGTAGAGTTTGCCTAAAGATATGTGTAAGCTAGAGATGAAATTATGATTCAGTTTATAAGTTAAATCAATTTTTAGAATAAAATTAATATGTTATCAGGGCTTCATATATCAAGTACTTCAGTTATATAATTTCAAATATAAAGTTTAAATAGAGATTTAGATGAATCTATGTTTTCAGAATAAAAAGTACATTATTTTATGCATATAGAGAGACTAGAGGTCATGAGACTTACGTGAGATGAGATCGCTCACAGTCATGTTTCCTGGTCGGGTTGTGATAACTAGTCATACCACTCTTTTCTCTAAAATTACTTCCAAGCAATAATTATTTAAGTTTAGCTATCTCACTCTATCACTCCTTCTATCTTTATGCTCCCAATCATAGTCTAATGCTTTTTGAGCCTTTAGAACTTTTGATGTGCCAATCTCCAAGAGCATGCACCATTGATAGTTGGCCATTCAGCTATCCATCATATATCACACTACCTAGTTTCTCAATTCTTAATATTTCAATACATACAAGTGATCTAGTAAAACTTTCAAGTCATGAGCCAAGATAATAGCCAAATCTTCTATATTCAATTCTGACTTAAGTAATGTATAGATGGTTTTAACATGGTGGGAGGAAACCAAAACTTGAATATTAATTGAGAAAATAACATCAACTTTTCTTGAAATTTAATATAATTACATTCAATATATTCTTTATTTTGTAAAACTATTACTGACATTCTCTAAAGTTCACTAAAATCACACTAATCTCTATCCAGATACTAATTTATTAATTTAAATAACAAAAAAAAATAACATGAGACATATACATAATTATTAGTAATAAAATTATAATATTTTGAGTAGGAGGTTCTATGTTCAATGCCCACTTCCCCCTTTTCGCAACCCCATCGAAAATTCCTTCTTAATACCTTTTGAAAAAAAATTATAATATTTTGAGAATATATACCTAACATAATAATTGAATAAAATATTTTTTATCAAATAAAATAAAAATGGTAATCATAACTTCTAATAAAAAGGAGGTATTTTAGTAATGCATATGTCAACTATCGTCAAAATATAATAATTTTGTCATCAAGAATTATATATGTCATGTGTTATTATTTTTGTCGTGTTATTCTTTAGATCGATTTACTTGCTCGATTTTTTTTTAATTTGATTCAATCATAAGCACTGTTTGGAAATTTTACTTTGAAACTGATTTCAAATATCTTTAATAGATAATCTCAAACTGATACTAATTTAGATAAAAGTTAATTTTAAAAGAATTGATTAGTTATAAAAAATGTATTTTAAATTTAATCCCATTTTATCTACATATCTTATCTTTTGTAATTATCAAACATTCTTTTAATTATCCAATATGTATTATCTATCTAAAATCTGTTTTAATTTGTAATTAATATTTAAATTTTGATTGAATATAATAGATAAATAGAATGAGTAAAAAGACAAAGGCTCATTTAGAAAGAAGAGATGAAGTGGGTGCTAAACACCTGCGCTCTCTCCAATTCTCGGAGCCCTCACATCACATCACAGCCACTGTCATTATATAACAGACTCAAGCAGAAAGTGATTTGCTCTTTAGTGCAATCAAGGAAAGCACTTTGGGGTGGGGGCAGCGCGTCGCGTCACATGGCCATGGAGGAGGAGAACAACAAAACCAGCATCCATGACCTCCCTCTAGCGTTGATAGAGGAGATTCTGCTGATGAGGCTGCCCGTCAAGTCTCTCCTGATGCTAAGGTGCGTTTGCAAAGCATGGCTTCATCTAATTTCCGATCCCAACTTTGCAAAATCACATTTTGAACTGGCTACTGCACCCTCCCGTAGATGTCTATTCGACCCGCGTACCAACGAGCCTCTTTTATCCTTTGACTTAGACGAAACCTGCCACATAATACACATGCTATTATCGTTTTATGTTGCTTTATCAGGTCCTTTTCTGCATTTGACAAGTAAATTCTCTGTGTCTCTCAGATAACTAAGGCAATATTATATTCGAGCCACGATGAAATCGCACACTATTTCGTGGCTGTGTTTGATAACTCCGTTACTTTCCATTGGATCCAAAGGTTCCAATAAGGCATAGGTGACTCTCTGCTTGTTTAGTTTGAAAGTTTGCAGACTCAAAGGTACTTCTAGTGAAATAAGAATGAGAATGTACAGGATGTAACTAGTGTTTGATAACTTTTTCATTCTACAATAAGCACGGCGAGTTCTTATGTGGTATCGATTATGTTTGATATCACATGGTCGCTGTAAATATAAATTAGAGTTGGGGTGCTTTTATAATTTTCAAAAAATATGAAAGTGGACTTCAGTCATAAATATTAAGTTCACAAAATTACATATCCAACAAAATGATTTAACGCATTCAAATGAGGTGATCATTAGCATTAAATTCCAAACAAAAAAAATCTTTAGAACAACATCATTTACATGGATCTGTGTATGAACAAAATCATTCGTAGGTGAAGAACTTTTGAGATGACCGAAATGTTTATTTTTTTGACAAAAACCCAACTATGTTCATCCTCCCCTTCCGCCAGGAAACTGAAGGCCTCCCAACTTGAACGGTCTCAGTCCTGCAGAATGGCCCAACTTTGCTTCTCACCATTCTCAGTAGTAGTGCCGGAATCACACATTTTTTTTTTTTCACTACTGCAAATTTCGACCCTAAAAAATCCAACCTTAAAATGCAAAAAAAGAAAAAAAAAAATCATGGGCAAGTGCTGGTATCAAGAAAGATGAAACCTTTATTGAACTACATTCAATTGCATGCAAAAGGGTCACAGAAATTGAAGCAAGCATTAACGTTTCAGATGGTATCGAAATTATTGGAAGTTGAATTTGCAGCCATTATTGTGTTTTTTTTTTTTTTCCCTTTTCCTGTGTTTTGTTCCTGATGAGAAAACAAAAGAAATAAAAGCGCAAAAACGTGAGCAGATCTATGCTCTGTGATTTGAAATTCAAAAATGAAAAAAAAAAGGGAGAAAATGAAATTGAGGTGAAGAAGAGAAGGAGCTAAAAGAAAAAACGAAGCTAGGAACTTCAAGGAGCGAGTAGACCTATCCACTAGCATTCGAGAACCCGCTAACCAGCGACGGTGGAGTCGTCAAGCTCGCCGCCGCCATGGCCATGACCACCACCTCGACCTCATCGTGGTTGCCGCTGCCTCCGACTCCTCCTCCGTCGTCGACCTCAATGAAGGCGGCGGCTACTGTATGAACAGTCCAAAAAGTCCCAACCCGATGGGACGAAGACGAACACCAACAGGCTACCATTATTAATCAATAATTAATCATCATTATTAACCTTGTTAAACAGTGACAGATAACTTCAGTAAAGATTTTTAATAATTTCAGTGAAAATGGTAAAAATATCTACATGGCACCTAACTCAAAAAATAAAAAATGTGGGTATAAGTAATATTTTTTTATTGGCTGCGGGGCTAAGAAGCCCAAGACAAAATTACAGGGAGTTGACTCTAGAAAACCTAGAATTCATGAAATCAGCACTAAAAGCCAAAGAAGCAAAAGAGGGAGGAAATTGAAACACGTAACCTCACTGAGAGTTAGGTGGCCATGTTTAGCAAACACATCTGCATAGTTATTCATCTCCCTAAAGACACGGACTATTCGAACCGAAGAGAAATTAGCCAAGAGATTCTGAATACCGCGAACCAAAGGAGCAGCAACATGGGTGTCTAGAACGTGCCCAGAGCAAAATTTAACAGCAATAAGAGAATCAACTTCCACATGGACCCTAGTAAAACCTCTTTGCAGAACCAGCTGAAGGCCATGAAAAATACCCCACAGCTCTGCAAGGGTAATAGAATAGATCCCAAGATTAACACTATAACCCAAAATGAAGTTCCCATTAGAATCTCGAAGGATTCCCCCACAGGCTGCAGCACCTTGATCCACCACAGATCCGTCTGAGTTTAGTTTGACCCAACCTTCATCAGGGGGGACCAATGCACATGAATAATCGAACAATCACCAACCAATGACCCCAGTCTTACAAAAGAATTGAAAGCAACAGAATACTCCTTAGCTAAATAGAAAACACGATACTTGAGAGCATTAACATCAACAGGGGATCCAGATAACCCGGTTTCTATGGTACCACAACTCACGACAGCATGTTCCAAAAAATAGAGGCCAATAAACCCCTTGGAAAGATCGAGTTCGGTCACTGAGATTAACCTGCAACCAGTCAAGAAGAGAACTAGAGAAGAAATTCGCAGTGAGAGAACTAGTGCCAGTGCTGATCCAAATGCTCCTCGCAACCACACAATCACGAAGGATGTGGAGCACTGATTCTGAAACATAACCACAAAGCATACAAGTAGCTGTATCAGCTAGCCCACGACGCATACAGCCCAAATTTGTGAGTAAGGCCTTATTAGCTGTTAGCCACAAGAAAGCCCGTAAACGATGAGGGGCCTCTAGTTTCCAGATCAGATTGAAAACTCGAACAGGTCTAATAGATTCAGGATGGACAAGAATATTGTAGGCCGATTTACAAGAAAAAACACCATCAGCCATGAGGAACTAAGCCACAGAATCAATGACATCAGAATTTCTAGGGGGCTTGATAGGATGGAAAAGCCCAATACAGTCATGTGGAAGCACTTGAGATAAATGATACCAATCCCAATGGCCTTCCGGAGTAACATAATTAGCCACCTTTTGAATCGTCATCTCATCATCAACATCAACAAAGGCAAAGTCTTTAAGTTTATAAACATAGTGCTGATTCCAAAAATCAACCTGTTGGCCATTTCCCAGCCTCCAGATCAAATTACTAGAGACATGACCCCACACACTGCAAATACCTTTCCAGGCATTAGAGGAAACTGCCTTGGCGTTGACATTAGGGAGAACATCAGTCCCACACCTGTATTTGCTTCTCATAACTTGAACCCATAGAACATCCATATTATGAATAAGGTTCCAAGCAAACTTCATCAAGAAGGCTTTGTTCATCTCACAACAACGGCGAAAACCCAGACCTCCTACATCTTTGGGGCTGCAAATTTTATCCCAATTGATCAAGTGCACCTTCTTCCTACCATTAGATCCATTCCAGATAAAATCTGGACATATTTTGTCAATTTTATCACACACATTAACAGGAAGCTTAGAAGTTTGCATCACATATGAAGGGATTGCTGCCAGCACTGATTGAGCCAATGTGACCCTTCTTGCTAGAGAAAGAGTGTTAGCTTTCCACCCATTGAGCTTCCTTTCCATTCTATCAAACACAAACTGAAAGTCAGAATTCGATACACGGTTATGGAACAAAGGAACTCCAAGCTACTTCCCCAAATTTCTAGTTTGCTGCATTCCAAGAATCGCAGAGATCTCTTGTTTTCTTGTGAAGTGGACATTTTTAGAGAAGAACACTCGTGACTTCTCCACATTTACCTTTTGGCCGCAGCTTCGACAGAACAAGCTCAGTACCCTCTGAATAACCTAAGCCTGCTCACAGGACGCTTTAGCAAAGAGAACCAAGTCGTCCGCAAAACATAAGTGGGACAGTTTAGGACCTCCTCTATTCAAGGAAATTGGTTCCCAAGAATTGTCCGAAATAGCACGGGTAATCAGGTGAGAGAGACGTTCAATGGACAGCACAAACAGGGAGGGAGACATGGGGTCACCTTGCCGAACACCTCTAGAGGGCCTAAAGGTATCAAAAGCACTCCCATTCCACAAGAGCCTTATTTCCACAGAGGATAAACACCATCGGATAAGATTACGCAAGCTTTCAGGAAGGCCAGCATCTTGAAGCATCTCATATACAAAGTCCTAACTCAACCGGTTATAAGCTTTTTCCAAGTCAATTTTCAAAGCCATAAAACCACATGGGCCCTTTCTGGTACGTATTGAATGAATCACTTCTTGCGCCACAAGAATGTTATCCGCACTCTGCCTGCCAGGAACAAAATGACATTGGCTAGGCCCGATCAGTTTAGGCATTACAGCTCACAAGCGAGTCACAATAATCTTTGTGATAAGTTTATACATGACATTACAAAGTCCTATCGAGTGAAACTGGGAAATCAATTCAGGCTTTTCCACCTTGGGAATAAGAGAAAGAAAGGTACTGCTAGCTGCCTCGATTACCTGTGGAGTATGAAAAACATTATTGATGCAACGAATGACTGAGGATTTAACATGATCCCAATTTTTCTGAAAGAACATTGCCAGTAAACCATCCGGCCCCGGTGCTTTCCAACCTCCCATATCAAATAAAGCTCCCTTAATTTCTAGCTCCGAAACAAGACTATCCAGCATTTGGATCTCAGATTCAGACAGGGCAGGGAACATACCATTGATTGCTAGTGGCTCAAAATGAGTATCGCTAGCATACAGCCGAGAGAAAAAATCAACCCCAAGTGCCTTGAGCTGCATAGGATCATCAAGCCACACTCCATTGTTATCTTTAAGTGCTAGAATTTTATTTCTACGTTTTCTAGCCGTAGCAAGACCATGAAAATAGGCAGTGTTATTATCACCCAGTTTCAACTATTTGCATCTAGAGTTTTGTTTCCAATATATTTCTTCTTGGATGACAAGGGACTCATACTCCTGCCAAAGCTTGCGTTGGAGGTCCTCTAAAAAGGGATTATCTTGAAAAGAGAGGCTCCTAGAAATCCCTTCCAATTGGAGAAGCACACGATTTTTTTTCGCATGATATGTCCAAAGGCTTCCTTATTCCAAACTTTTGCTGCAGAAGCAAAGGAAGAAATATTAGTCATCAAATCACCATTAGAAGGCCAAGCATTATTCAGCAGATTATTGAAATGTTCATGAGAGAGCCAAGGCGCCATGAACCTAAAAGGGCTAGCGTCTTGGTGAGCATGATTATCTTCACCAAAGTGGAGTAAAATAGGCACATGGTCTGATTTAAGTTTAGGGAGATGGCGCGTACAAGTGTCTCTAAATCGCATCGACCAACCATTAGTACACACACATCTATCCAGCCTTCTTTTAATATTTTGTCTCTGCCAAGTAAAGGGCTGGCCATGAAATTCGATGTCATACAGGCCACAGTCAAACAAACACGAATGAAAAGCTGAGGAATCACTAGAAAGAGAAGAAGAACCCCCAGTATCATGCAAGGAAAGAATGGAATTGAAGTCACCTCCAACACACCAACAGTCTAACCCCCTCGAGGCAAGGCTTCTAAGAGTATCCCATAAGGTACGCCTAGTAGAAGCATGAGGACTAGCATAGACAGATGTGAGAAACCACGAGCGCTATCTTCATATCTAACTTTCATATGGACAAATTGGATATCAGACTCCTGCACCTCAACAAACCATTTATCCTTGCACCACATACACCAAATTCCACCCGAGAACCCAATACCATCGGAAATATGGAACCCATCAAAACCAAAGTTCCAATAAGCTTCCTAGCTTTGGATCCGCTCACATGAGTTTCAAAAGACAAATGAAAGAGGCCTTGTATCGAAACATCAAATCTTTAAAAGAAGAGAGAAACCTTTCCCTAAAACACCGCGATAATTCCAAAGAATAATATTCATGATGCACCAAGTGAAAGAAGAGAAAACTAGGCCAAACATTCCTAGTCTTCAGGGAATCATCCCCAACATCCTGCCAACCATCCTCTTGCTAGGGAACTGCCTCCATGTTAGAGTCCATATCTGCTGAGTCCAGAGGCTCACCTGGATCAATGAGGAAAGATCTTTCATGGTGGCTAGTGCCCTCACCATGAAGACAATGAGCCATACTAAGATCTTCTTTAGTAGGGCCATGTACTTAGGTTGAGTGAAGCTGATCCTAGAAATGATCATTTCGGTGTTGTTCCTGCGCATGATGCATAAAAAATTTGACAGCTTCAAAGTCTACATCTCTATGATTCCGTACCTGTTCGGTCTTCTTTTCAGCAGCCTTGGGCTGGGCAGTCACAACAGATTTCTGTTTTGGGTCAAAGGGTTTCTGCTGCTTGCTAACAGTTCCCCCTTGTTTGGGCTTCTGTTGTTTTGGGCCACCTCCCTGATGAGTTTTGGCTTGCAATTTGGTACCGGACTTAACGGACCACTTGGACCCACTATGATCTTTCACCCCTTTAGACTGCTGCATAGCGATAACATCTTGATCATTTTGGTTTTCACAAGCCGCATTTAGCATCTCCATGTCCAGATCATTAGCAAGCACATCAAACCTTGAATTGCATAGATGAAGGGCCTCATCATTAGCCTTGTGATACGATGCGAGATTCACGTGAGATCCTGTGGTACCTTTTTTTGATTTCTTAGCAATCATCCAGGGCCCAAAAATAGTGGAGTCTGATTATGCCAAGTTTGGAATATCTTGATTAGGCGGAAGAGAAGGATTCACATATGAGTTTGAAATATTTACCGTGCTCCCGCCTTCAGGCTGCGTCAGTGAAGTGTTAGAACAAGACGCCGCCATTGGATGGAAACCTACACCAGCCTACTTCTCGCCTTCAGGATCAACCCCGTTGACATTGGGAGTCACGTATGGTTTCACACCACCTTCTCTACATTGCTCTGCTTTATGACCATAACGGCCACAGTTAAAACAAATTAAATGCAAACCTTCATATTCCACACGATAGTCTCTCCCCAAGGCAGTGAATTCCAAGGTAAGTTGCTGGTTTAAATCAATCTCAACACAGATACGGGCAAACTTACCTCGAGAATGGATTGAAGTGAGCTCATCGATTTTTAACATTGTTCCTAGTTTAGAACCCGCTCACCACAAGAACTTGGGATTACATAATTCAACAGAAAGACCTGGATCCTTACCCAAACGGCAAGCTTCTGTGAAGCAGTATCAGTAGGCTTAAATAATGGTCTCCAACGCTGAACAAGCAGGTAATGATCCGCTATAAGCCAGGGACCATCATAAAGAGCATGTTTATAGTCTTCCTCACTCACGAAGCGAACCAAGAAAAAATCATCTGGCAGATCCATCACTCGAATGTGACTTGTTTTCGACCAGCGTTTTTGGACCCATGTCTGCATTGCCCTCAAGTTTAGTCTCTTACCCAATAACTTCACAATCAGGGAGAGCTTCCATGGTCTACACCATTCATCAAGCTCTTTAAGAGAGACTCCCACCGATGGCTTAGGGTGAAAAAGCCTCTGTTCAGTATCCTGAGAAAGGATTCTTGTATCAAATAATCCTCCACCACCACTTGGGCTATTTCTTCCGGAGCCAATCCCTCCCCCATGCCGTCTGCCATCACCATATCTCTATAGGAGGGTTTAATCTGATGAACAGTATTATTCTCCTTCATGTGATCAAAGGCATCAATCGAAGTGTCATGGTTTGGTCCCGAATTAGGGAGCTTGCGTCATCCCCCATGATTGTGTCAGCCAAATCCCCCATCGAGGAGGTCTCACCTTCAACCACCTTGACTTTTTTGGTGCTACGTACCACCTGGTCATATTCCTCAGACGACTTTTCTCTCGTTCACACTCCTAAAGTTTCTTTCTCCATTTCCTTAATCGAATATTTATCTTCTGGGTATAAGTAATATTCACATGTTTTTAATGGATAAGAATATTGGGAAATATCTGTAATTTTAACAACTATGAAATACTTTACATCTCAACAATCAAATTTATTAATAAAGGGTTGAGATTTTGTCATCATATGGTGACAAACTCATCAATCCCCACATAAGTTCTCTCTATGTTTGACACTAGTTGGAAACCTATGCTACGCAAGGATCATATAAAATGAAATTATTTAACGATTTATGATAATATTTTTTAAAAATACTAATCCTAACGTTAAGAAAAATATTGGTATGAGTATTGTACAAAGTTCATTATTTTAACACAAACTATACAAATACTCATATAATTCAAAATACCACCACTTTGGTACATATTTTCACTACATAAAAGTAATACTAAAACTTAACCAAAACAATACAAACACATAAACAGACTCTAATAGAAACATATTTGCACTATACAGCAAAGAACCACATGACATTGGATTAATTATCTTCCTTCAAGTGGTCAACTTATATTATCTTGTCAAAATAATAGGCTTCACACACCAAAGTTAACTCCCATAAACTAATACACTAAATATCTTCTTCTAACCAACATATGTTATAAAAAAAAAAGCTACCTTACAATCCCTCAATCATTCCAATACACAATAACTACTTAATTGACAACTTCCTAAAGCAAAAAAAATAAGTAGACAATTCATACCTAGTTAAACTACACTACTTCGATAGCTCCCTGTGTCAAGTTCAAAAAAGTATGAAAAAAATGATAGAGTAAGTAACAATTATATACTTTACTAAACATATAAATATTTCATATTGCACAAATAATGCCATGGAATGTTATAAAAAAATCATAAATGGAAAGTTATCAAAATTCAGCACATAAAATGTTGCCGAATGCTATCAAAATTCAGAACCAAGAATAACTTGATTGATCCAATGGAGATAGGTGTTTAAATGTACATAAGCCTTAGACTAAATTCAGAAAAACTTTGATCAATATATTTAGAAATATGCAGTTATCTAAATTTTAAAGTGGGATCTATACATCATTGGTATCTATCTTCAATTAGTCCCAATCTTCATCTCACCACTGGTTCACAAAACCAACACATTAAGAAAAAAATAAAAAAAGTTATTTATATTCTAACATCATTGTATTCCAATGTTGATGTTTTGAGGTCTTGGATGTAGCTTACCATACATGGATTCCTTTTACAAATAAAAACATTGCAGTACATGTTGTCATTTCTATTAAATAATAAGTTCATCAAATCACCTACGCGTACCTATGCTACCGGCAATATTCATACAAACCCTTTCCAATATGGCACCTGGTTTCTATCATTGGACCATATCAATTTCCATAAATACTGCTCAGTATGATTATCAGTCATATATATGTAAGGTTGACCAACTTCAATAAAGTCCCTAGACAAACTACAAAACAAACCCAAAAAAAAAACTAGGTTTATAGTTTAAACAAAAATTGAATAAGTTTATCATACTATTTACTCTTTTCAAAAGAGTATAATTACAATTTACCAGCAATTGGTTCTTTTTAGTCTAGCCCCACATCAACCTAATAGGAATTAGATTACTATTGAGATCCAATCTGCATTTGAATTTTATTAAATTATCCTCATTTATTAAATGGAGTAGGAATATGGAATGAAATTCTTATCCTATAGACTCGTCAATTCATATTCATATGAATAATTTAAATCTTCGCTTATATAAATACATACTAAGAAACCTATATACACTTTCATTTTTATTTATTTTGTTAAAATTGTATTTTATATATATATATATATTTATTTAATTTAGATTATGTTATATTTGTAGTATTTGTTATTACGGATATTTATGTTTTGAATTTCAAAATATTTTCTCTTTTCTCTTTTTTTTTCTTTTTTTAATAAATTCATGAATATTCGTAATGATTCAAATACTCAAGGAATAGACCATGATAGGGATGAAAATTAAGACGGGAAAAGCTCTAAATGGGGATGGGGGATTGGGGTGTATCCTTGCCCCATGAAAACCCATTTTTATCACTATTTTCCATGAAAAAAAAAATGAATTCCCTAACATATTTTTAGATTTTGACATAAACACCAAAGAATTGAAGAATCATTTACTTGTGCCAATTACAATGAGGCTAAAAGAAAAAATTAACTATATATCAACATAAAAGTTTTTTAGCTTTTTTTTTTCCGATCCGGAACAGTTTTGCATAGACTAAAAACATATAACAATTTGTATTGAGTCCAATTGTAGATCCTACAATTCAAAGATCTATAATTCGGCCTAAGCTTTGTAGAGTTCATGCAAACTTGAAACTCTTTTTATTTTTAAAATACAATATATAAAATTTAAATTCTAATTTGTATGTAATCATGTTTATTATTTAATGATTTTTAATTTAATAAACATTAATTTATGAATAGTATCCATGTAAAAGAATTAAACTATTTCATGGCTAAATTTTATGCACTCATAATTTTCTAATTTATAATTTTTTATTTGTTATTTTAATATTATTTTTTTTATTTTCAATTTATTGTACTTCGTAAATAATTAAATAACCTTAGTATCCCAAAGATATAATCTCTCACTTATTAGATAAGGAAATACTATGAAAACCCAAAAAAATAAATAAATAACCTCAAGCTAAGAAACGAAACTATTTGTTTTTTAAACGTGAAATATTTAAACACAATTTACTTTATCGAATTAACTACGAACTAACTAAAAAATTAAGTTATAATATTAAACCTATATAGTTCTTTTATTTTATAGTTGATCAAAAGTAGTTCCTATATTTTATTACAATTTAAATACAGTTGTAACAAAGATTAAAGAATAAAAGTTTATTAACATTAATCAAACATGCAAATATCTTAAAAAATAGTAATAATACTTATATTGTAAGGAGCTTTACTTCTTTTCAATTTGTTATCGTTTTAGAATTCCAATAAATTTATGGTATAAGCTTTATTTTTTTTTTATCGACAGCTTGATTTTTTTTCTGGTCAAATTGTAGAAGCTTGATTAGTCCACATGGAAAGTCCAAAGTACAAACAAAGAGAAAAAAAAATGCATATTAAAGACTCAAAATATATATCCAATAGCCACACAAAAGTAAAACACCCTAAAAACTCAAAAGAACAACAAAAATTAATGAAAAGAAACCCACTGCCCCAAAAACTTTATGCACTGCTTTTAATTTTTTTGTATTAGAGCAGCTCAAAAAAGAGCTAAACAAAACACCTAAAAAAATGAAAAGTTAATAAAAAAAAAAAAGATACAGAAGACTGAGACATGGGGCTTATCAGGGATTTACACCATATTATGTGGCACAGCTGTAGAACGCCATAGAAAATGAAGGAGTACAGTGTCGGTGGTTGCTCCACGTGGCCACATTTACACTCAATGAACTTTGAAATGAAAGATTTTCATTTTACATGAATGTTGGCCGCTTCAAAGACCCATACTTGGACCTGCATAATCTAAAAATCCAAAAAACTCACAACATAGAATGAACTCTTTTATTGATGGAGAGACTCTACACGTGGAAGAGAGAGTAGTTTTCGACTCTACACAATTATAGCCTTCGATGATTAAGCAAACTATATCTTCAAAATCAAAAGGAATGCCGGTTAGTCCAAAAAAAGAATTTCCTGCCAATTCTATGAATAGCCAATTTCAATATAGATAAAAATCACTAACAATCAACTAGCTTTAATTTGCGAATAAAGCTTCAATTACATCCCTTACATTTTATCAAGAGTTTAATTTAATCCCAAAAGCATTTTTTTATTCATTTACATCTCTAATGTTTTCAAAACATTCCAATTTTATCTTTTTGATAGTATATACCCAAATTATTAAGAAAAAGAAGATGAAATAAAAATAAAAAATGATGTAAGAAAGTAACAAAGGGACATAAAATGTCACATTACACTATCAGATAATCACAATAAAACATAAAATAATATAATATTAAGTTTTTGGTTAAAATTTGAGTACTTTCTATCAAAAGAGTAAAATTGAAATGTTATAAAAATGTTGGGAACACAAATAGAATAAAAAAAATTAGGAACAAGTTGAAATATTAAAAAAATATGAGGAACCTAATTAAAATTTGGTCTTTAATTTATTCATCTCCCATTCCAGGACACCAGGAGAAGTCCACCCCTTGAGCTTCAGATACTCCTCCTCCAATGTGAATTGGGAATCTCAATCTTAGGAGGTGGATCATTGGAGAAACAAACTGCCACAATAGTTAGATTGTCGCGTGTGTTGTGCATTGTAGTGCCTGAGTTATATAAGTGCTCTTGCAACTTCTGGGATCATTAGCAGCGCTGCTACTCATCACATCCCATAAATCCATCACAACCCTTTATCAAGAACTCATGTTCTTCTGCAGAACCCAAAACTATTTTTCTCTAGTTTAAGGATGTGTTTATCGGTTTGGATTTTAAAGAACGAGAGAAAATGGAGGACTTGTAGTGTATTTTTATACTATAGGCCCCTTTCCTCTTCTCCCTCCAAAATCTAAACTCAATACACTACAGGCCCTCCATTTTCTCTAGCTCTTCTAAAATCTAAACACACAAACATACCCTAAGGCTATGTTTGAGACTTTTATAGATAATGGAAGAGAGTGACTAATAATGGAAAGGAAAAGAAAGATGAGGAGTAAAGTGGAAGAGACTATATATGTCACACCTTTATTTGGAAGTTACATTTATTTCCTCTTTGACCCCCAATTTGAAGGGTGAAAAAGGTTTGATTTTAAGTAACAAAGGAATGACATATTATTCCTTACTAGTAATGTTACTCTTTTTCCTAAAATTACTTCCAAACAATAATCATTTAAGTTTAGCTATCTCACTCTCACTCCTTCCATCTTCATTCTCTCCTAATCATAGTCTAAGGCTTTTTGAGCCTTTGGAACTTTTGATGTGCTAATCTCCAAGAGCATGCACCACTGATAGTTGGCCATTCAGCTATCCATCATATATCACACTACCTAGTTTCTCAATTCTTAATATTTCAATACATACAAGTGATCTAGTAAAACTTTCAAGTCATCAGCCAAGATAATAGCCAAATCTTCTATATTCAATTCTAACTTAAGTAATGTATAGATGGTTTTAACATGGTGGGAGGAAACCAAAACTTGAATATTAATCAAGAAAATAACATTAACTTTTCTTGAAATTTAATGTAATTATATCCGATATATCCTCTATTTTGTAAAACTATTATATATTCTAAGGTTCACTAAAATCACATTGATCTCTCATGCAGATACTAATTTATTAATTTAAATGACAAAAAAAAACATGAGACATATACATAATAATTATTAATAAAATTATAATATTTTGAGTGGAAGGTTCTATTCAATCTCCACTTCCCCTTTCCGCAACCCATCTAAGAATTCCTACTCATAATACCTTTGAAAAAAATTATAATATTTTGACAATATATACCTAACATAATAATTGAATAAAATATTTTTTATCAAATAAAATAAAAATGGTAATTATGACTTCTAATAAAAAGGAGGTATTTTAGTAATGCATATGTCAAATATCGTCAAAATATAATAATTTTGTTATAAAAAATTATATAAGTCATGTGTTATCTTTTTTGTCACGTGTTATTCTTTAAATCAATTTATTTGCTCAATTTTTTTTAATTTCATTTAATTATAAATACTGTTTGGAAATTTTACCTTGAAACTGATTTCAAATATCTTTAATAGATAATATCAAACTGATACTAATTTAGATAAAAGTTAATTTTAAAAGAATTCATTAGTTATAAAAAAATGTTTTTTAAATTTGATCCCATTTTATCTACATATCTTATCTTTTGTAATTATCAAACATTCTTTTGATTATCCAATATGTATTATTTATCTAAAATCTGTTTTAATTTGTAATTAATATTTAAATTTTGAATGAATATAATAGATAAATGGAATGAGAAAAAAAAACACAGGCTCATTTTGAATGAAACTGAATTCAACTATCTTTAGAAGATAATCTCAAACTGATACTAATTTAGATAAAAATTAATTTTAAAAGAATTGATTAATTATAAAAAATGTATTTTAAATTTGATCTCATTTTATCTACATATTTTATCTTTTGCAGTTATCAAATATTCTTTTAATTATCAAATATGTATTATTTATCTAGAATCTGTTTTTTTTTTTGTAATTAATATTTAAAATTTAATTGAATATAATAGGTAACTGGAACGAGTGAGAAGCATCGAATCGTTTAGAAAGAAGAGATGAAGTGGGTGCTAAACACCTGTGCTCTCTCCAATTCTCGGAGCCCTCACATCACACCACAGCCACTGTCATTATATAACAGAGTCAAGCAGAAAGTGATTTGCTCTTTAGCGCAATCAAGGAAAGCACTTTGGGGTGGGGGCAGCGCGTCGCGTCACATAGCCATGGAGGAGGAGAACAACAAAACCAGCATCCATGACCTCCCTCTAGCGTTGATAGAGGAGATTCTGCTGAGGCTGCCCATCAAGTCTCTCCTGATGCTAAGGTGCGTTTGCAAAGAATGGCTTCATCTAATTTCCGATCCCAACTTTGCAAAATCACATTTTGAACTGGCTACTGCACCCACCCGTAGATGTCTCTTTGACCCGCGCACCAAGGAGCCTCTTTTATCCTTTGACTTAGACGAATTTTACCATGATGCTCATGCTCATCCTCCGGTTACAGTCTATAAGCTGTTTAAGTTACCTTCCTGTTCCACACGTGCTGTAATGGGATCGTGCAGAGGCTTCATACTGTTAGATAACTACCCACATTTGGTTATATGGAACCCATCAACTGGTGCCCACAAACAAATATCGTACTCTCATATTGTGTCACCTCCATTTGTTCTTCCATCTTCTCCCCTTTGTCTTCGTGACAATGTGATTCTCTATGGCTTTGGGTACGACGCATCAACGGATGACTACTTGGTAGCTTTAGCTTGGAGGGATGATAAGAACGAGCAAGACCACTTCGATTTCTTTTCCGTGAGAGACAATTCATGGAAGAGTTTTGAGGTTGCCCTTCTCTCTCCCTATCTCTCAAGGAATGCAGTGCAGAGTCGTGCGTTATTCTTCAATGGTGCATTTCATTGGTTGGCTTACCCTGATGATCTTCGTGATGGTAATGTTTTTATTCTCGTCTTTGACTTGAAGGAAAGGAGTTTCTCGGAGATACCTCTACCATTTCGGTTATTCTATTGCCCTCTGGGTCTTATTGAACTGGGGGGATGCCTAGCCTCTGAGCATTACGGTTATGATGCACTTGAGATTTGGGTGATGAAAGAATATAAAGTGCCGTCATCTTGGAAGTTGTATAGAAAGCTTCACGAGAGCTTTCGTCCTATAGGATTATCAAATGATGGTGATCATATTGTTGGATTTGATGCTAATGCAAAAGTATTTTCGAAATATGATGTCGGACGGAGGCTTCCGCATGGTAAAGGTGTAGAATATCTGGTTGCTAACTTCACCGTGTATACAGAAAGTCTAATTTCACTTCCTAATGATGACTGTAAGGCCAAGAAAAATGGTAAGTAACTTCCTTTCATCCTTTGCACCATTTTATTCCTATTAATTTTGATTGCATCTTGAAGGATGAATAAGTAATGTGCAGAGCATGCATTGGTCTTTGGTTGCAACAGAAGGGAAGATGGGTTTTGATGTTGAATTTGAATTCACCAATGCTTAGGGAATTGTAATCAATGTCTTTCTTCCTATAATCGTAGGCAATTTTTGTCCATCACGTAAGGGGAAAAGGAATGATCTTACTTAGGTCTAAAAGAAACAGGTTTTTGTAGTGGTGTTTTTATGTGTCAGAGTTTCAAAGATGATCAATTCTTTTAGAATATCTGATATGGTGATTGCATTTACCATAAGTTGATTTTTTTAACAGGCCGTTGACTTTGTCAAGAATATTCTGAACAACTTGATGCTGCTACAAATCACGGTCACAATGAGATGAAAGATAGAAAGAGGATCAGGACTGCGTCAACTTGGACCCGTGGTTCCTACTAAAAACCGAAATGCTAGGTTGGCAAGCTGACTAGTAGATGCTTCAAGCTTTAGAATAGGATTTTCCTTCTAAATGTGAATGTTGAAAATAAGGACATGTGGATTAGTGCAAATGGAGTTTAGTCACTAATTACATCAAACATATTTCGTCAATTATATCTATTAATAATAGTTCTTCAATTATCCGCATTTATTTTCTTCTCCCATATATGTGTTTGCAAATTTTATATTTGTTTTCATTTTTTATGTTTTATCTTTGTACAATATTTTTTTTGCTTCATCATTTTGTGTGTTTTATCATTAGGTCACTATTTCTGTTTATTGAAAACTAATCCCTCTGTTTAAATGACTCTCAAGGTTTACAATCTGATCAATTTCGCAATGATCATATACTACAATCTGAAAATGATTTATGCTTCCAACTTCAATTTGTTTACAATTAGTGTCATATTATGATTAACATTTTAACCAAACTGCATCTTCAAAATCAGAAAGGATATCAGTTAGTCCAAAAAAAAAGAACAAAAGAATTACATACCAATTCTATAAATACCAAATTCAATCAATATGTATAAAAATCACTAACACGTATAATTAGCTTTAATCATTCATCTACCATTCAAGACACCCTTGAGAAGATCCAGCCCTCCAGCTGAAATACTCCTCCTCCTGTGTGATTGTCACATATGTTGTGTTGTAGTGCCTCAGTTACAAGTGCTCTTGCACATTCTGTGGGATCATTGTGATGCATGAGCTCCCTCCTCACCATTGTGACAGCACACTGGCTACTCATCACATCCCGTAATCCATCACAACCCATTACCAAGAACTCATCTTCTTCTGTCAGAACAATTTCCTCTAGTTCTGGCTCTGAGCTTAGGGGGCATTTTGAGCCTTTGGAACCTTTGATGTGCCAATCTGCAAGAGCACACGCCACTGATAGCTGGCCATTCAGGTATCCATCATATATCACACCACCTAGTTTCTCAATTCGTAATACTTCAATACATACAAGTGATCAATAAAAACTTTCAAGTCATCAGCCAAGATAATAGCCAAATCTTCTATGTATACTCACTTCTGACTTTAGTAATAATAGATGGATTCAACGTGGTGGGAGGAAACCAAAAATTGAATAATGATTTATATTCACAAGATATATATTTTTCGAAGAGCTATAAAGCAACAAATTACTATAATCTGTGTAATCTGCCATTTTTAGCACCTGGTTTTAACAAATGTAATGTTCACATTGTACAAGTAATCATGTCTTTCAATGAGGTCATCGTTCTGATGACTGTCTCTGTCTCTCTCTTCCCATCCCTTGAAGATGAAATGCACTGAAAACATAAGAAAATACAGATGTGTAGTGTTCACTAGCATGAGTAAAGGAAAATAAAAGCCAACAAAGAAGTGGACTTGAAATCGAATGAACTTCCGCCTTTTATTATCCTTTAAACAATGCATAACCGCATCACGTATCATTAGTCGAAACTTGCCACATAATACACATGCTATTATCGTTTTATGTTGCTTTATCAGGTCCTTTCCAGCATTTGATAAGTAAATTCTCTCTGTCTCAGATAACTAAGGCAATATTATATTCGAGCCACGATGAAATCACATACTATTTGGTGGCTGTGTTTGATAACTCCGTTACTTTCCATTGGATCCGAAGGTTCCAATAAGGCATAGGTGACTCTGTGCTTGTTTAGTTTGAAAGTTTGTACCCAAAGGTACTTCTAGTGAAATAAGAATGAGAATGTACAGGATGTAACTAGTGTTTGATAACTTTTTCATTTTACAATAAGCAATGCGAGTTCTTATGTGGTATCGATTATGTTTGATATCACATGGTGACTGTAAATATAAATTAGAGTTGGGGTGCTTTTATGATTTTCAAAAAATATGAAAGTGGACTACAGTCATAAATATTAAGTTCACAAAATTACATATCCAACAAAATGATTTAACGCATTCAAATGAGGTGATCATTAGCATTAAATTCCAAACAAAAATTCTTTAGAACAACATCATTTACATGGATCTGTGTATGAACAAAATCATTCGTAGGTGAAGAACTTTTGAGATGACCGAAATGTTCATTTTTTGACAAAAACCCAACTATGTTCATTCTCCCCTTCCGCCAGGAAACTGAAGGCCTTCCAACTTGAACAGTCTCAGTCCTGCAGAATGGCCCAGCTTTGCTTCTCACCATTCTCAGTAGTAGTTCCGGAAAAACACACTTTTTTTTTTCGCTACTGCAAATTTCGACCCTAAAAAATCCCAACCTTGAAATGCAAAAAAGAAAAAAAAAAAAAACATCATGGGCAAGTGCTGGTATCAAGAAAGATGAAACGGGTATATTTACGTGTTGAGATTTTGAAGGAGAGGGAGGGAAATGAAGGGTTTGTAATATAACTTTACACTATAAATCCTTCATTTTTCTTCCCCTACTCTCCAAAATCCCAACTCACAAATATACCTTTATTGAACTACATTCAATTGCATGCAAAAGGGTCACAAAAATTGAAGCAAGCATTAACGTTTCAGATGGTATCGAAATTATTGGAAGTTGAATTTGCAGCCATTATTGTGTTTTTTTTTTTTTTTCCTTTTTCCTGTGTTTTGTTCCTGATGAGAAAAACAAAAGAAATAAAAGCGCAAAAACGTGAGCAGATCTATGCTCTGTGATTTGAAATTCAAAAATGAAAAAACAAGGGAGAAAATGAAATTGAGGTGAAGAAGAGAAGGAGCTAAAAGAAAAATCGAAGCTAGGAACTTCAAGGAGCGACGAGACCTATCCACTAGCATTCGAGAACCCGCTAACCAGCGACGGTGGAGTCGTCAAGCTCGCCGCCCCGCCCCACCGCCATGGCCATGACCACCACCTCGACCTCATCGTGGTTGCCGCTGCCTCCCACTCCTCCTCCGTCGTCGACCTCAATGAAGGCGGCGGCTACTGTATGAACAGTCCAAAAAGTCCCAACCCGATGGGACGAAGACGAACACCAACAGGCTACCATTATTAATCAATAATTAATCATCATTATTAACCTTGTTAAACAGTGACAGATAACTTCAGTAAATATTTTCAATAATTTCAGTGAAAATGGTAAAAATATCTACATGGCACCTAACTCAAAAAATAAAAAATATAGGTATAAGTAATATTCACATATTTTTAATGGATAAGAATATTGGGAAATATATGTAATTTAAATAACTGTAAAATACTTTACATCTCAACAATCAAATTTATTAATAAAGGGTTGAGATTTTGTTATCATATGGTTACAAACTCATCAATTCTCCACATAAGTTCTCTCTATGACATTAAGCAAACTATATCTTCAAAATCAAAAGGAATGCCGGTTAGTCCAAAAAAGAATTTCCTACCAATTCTATGAATAGCCAATTTCAATATGGATAAAAATCACTAACAAGTAACTAGCTTTAATTTACGAATAAAGCTTCAATTACATCCCTTATATTTTATCAAGAGTTTAATTTAATCCCAAAAGCCTTTTTTTTTCATTTACATCTCTAATGTTTTCAAAACATTCCAATTTTATCTTTTTGATAGTATACACCTAAATTATTAAGAAAAAGAAGATGAAATAAAAATAAAAAATGATGTTAGAAAGTAACAAAGAGAAATAAAATGTCACATTACACTATCAGATAATCATAATAAAACATAAAATAATATAATGTTAAGTTTTTGGTTAAAATTTGAGTACTTTCTATCAAAAGAGTAAGATTGAAACGTTTTAAAAATGTTGGGAACATAAATAGAATTAAAAAAATTAGGAACAAGTTGAAATAGTAAAAAAATATGAGAAACCCAATTAAAATTTGGTCCTTAATTTATTCATCTCTCATTCTAGACACCCAAAGAAGATCCACCCCTTAAGCTCAAATACTCCTACTCCAATGTAAATTAGGAATCTCAATCTTAAGAGGTGGATCGTTGGAGAAACAAACTACCACAATAGTTAGATTGTCGCATGCGTTGTGCATTGTAGTGCTTGAGTTATATAAGTGCTCTTGCAACTTCTGGGGATCATTAGTAGCTGGCTACTCATCATATCCCATAAATCCATCACAACCCTTTATCAAGAACTCATGTTCTTCTGCCAGAACCCAGAACTATTTCCTCTAGTTCAAGGATGTGTTTATCAGTTTGGATTTTAAATAGAACGAGAGAAAAATGGATGACTTGTAGTGTATTTTTATACTATAGCCCCCATTTCCTTCCTCTCCCTCCAAAATCTAAACTCAATACACTCAGGCGCTCCATTTTTCTCTCGCTCTTCTAAAATTTAAACTCACAAACATACCCTAAAGCTATGTTTGAGACTTTTATAGTGTAATACCTGTACACGTGTCAATAGATAAGTTCTGGACGGCCTAAGGGTTTCTCAACCACCGGAACCTTAACTTCACTTAGTCTGGATCCTATACCTCCTTAAAGGGCTATATGTTAGAGTAACATTCTGGGATTAAAAGTTTGGAATTTTCTAGAGGGAAAATAAGTTGAAAAGTGATTTTTAACGAATTTTATGAAATCTGTAAATGTTTCGTTTTGAGCCCCCAAGTTTAGAAAATCTTGAAAACTTCCGGATTTGAACTAAAACCCAAAATTTGGATTTTGAATAGTTGGAGTTTTGATTTTTTTTATATTTTATTTGAATCCAAATGTGGGGTATTTCCTTATTTACATTTATGTTTTAAAGTTAATGGGAAGATTAACTTAAAAGTAATAAATGTAAATAAGTGAGGTGATATGGAAGCTATGTGATCTGAAGGCTATGTGAGAGGGATTATGCAGGAGGTGAGTGTTGTTGTAACCGCCATAGCGGCAGACCGCTCTAGGTCACCAGAGGGCTTTCAAAGGGGAACTGAGGACCGTTATAGTAGTCATAAGTGTGCCAGGCGGGGCGTTATTGTAATACCTCGATTTTAAATAAAAAGGTTAGAAATTTTTTTAATTAGGAAGGGTGTCAGTTACCTTATCTATTGTTCCGAGTCTGAATTTCGCTAAGTCTGACCTTACACGCCCTTGAAGGACTATACGGTAAAGCTATATTCTTGGGACCAAAAGCCCCGGTAATTGTTCCCTAGAGAAAAATAAGTTGAAGAGTGATTGTTAACGAATTTTATGAAACCCTTAAGTACTTCATTTTTAGCTTACAAGTTTACAAAATTGTAAGATTTTCTAAATTGAACTAAAACTCAAAAATTAGATTTTGATTTGTTGAGATTTTGAATTTTTTAATATTTTATTTGAATCCAAATGGGTATTTTCTTATTTACATTTATGTTTTAAAGTTAATGATTAACTCAAAATTAAGAAATGTAAATATTCTGTAAGCGCAACGGTAAGGGAACAGTAAGGTGGTACAGGATATGTGTTAGGTGCTCTCGGTGAGCATTGCGCTCAATAGAAATATTAAAACCCCCCTTTGGGGTCCAAACCATTCCAAAATGCCCTCACACCTTCTCCCCCTCTTAAACACGAATTCTTCACCTCCCAACCCTGTGTCTTCACCATTTTCACTCCTAAAACTCTATTTTCCTTCAATTCTTTCAAGATTAACTTGGAATCTTCTGTCATTTAAGCTTAAAGGTACGTTGTTCTCTTGGTTTTGCTTCCTTTCCTTCAAGTTTTCTTGGGTTATTGGTGGTTCTCTAAGCTTCTTAAGGGAGAGAAGCTTTTACCTTGTTAGAGTTGGATTTTGAGGTTTTAGAGGTTAATCTAGCATTCTGCCTTCTGGATAGTAGTCAAGTCATTTCTGCTCCTAGAGGTCGTTAGTATGATTTCTACATATTCTACCCCTCCAAGTGAGTGGGTTCACACTTGTGACTTCTATGTTGTGCATCAAAGTTATTTTCATAAAAATATGAACTATTGCTTGATTCTAGAGATTACTGTACAATGATTTGAGATTACTGTTGGATTATATGTTTGAACTCCTGGTTTTAGAGCATGAAATGTATTTTTGATAAAACTCATGGGACCATGTTGTTGTATTGATTTTATATAGAATTAATGACATACGTAATTGTTGGAAGATTTATGATTGTTTCCTGATTCTGAAATGGTCTATGATTATGCTATGATTTTATGCTTGGACATGAAGTTTAGAGAAAAGAGTGGAATGATAGTGTATATAATTTCAGAATATGATATTGAATTTTCCTAGTTTAGGGTTTGAACTATGTTTGACAAGTTAATAGTTTGAGTTTAAAGAGTTTGATGATTGGATGATGCTTTGATAATCGATAAAAGAGTTTAGAGCGTGAGTTTCCACGAGTAAGAACGGTTGATGACTACATACTCTGGAGGTTTGGAATCTCAATGTCTACAAAGGGTGGTCCCTTAGACATGGTTCCACAGCCACAGCTATGCTAAGATAAGACTTAGAATCGAATAATTCAAGTTTTCAAAATATAACAAGCTTATTGTTAATAAGAAATGATATAGAGGCTTAGACGAAAAGGATTTTAGAGCATAAGCCTTTATGTGACTCAGAGTAGTTGACGGATACATATCTGTGGACTTGAAATCACTGAGTATGATTTCATAGTCACAGTTATGCTAAGGCCAAACTATTAGAGTTACAGGGATTTAGAGATCACAAAGAATAAACAGGGGTTTATGTGTTCCAGATTAATTTAAGGAGCTATAAAAACGCTGTGTGCTAATGGCAATAAATCCGTTAACCTTGGTACCAAGTATGCCCGGGCCATGGTATTTAGAGATTTCAGAGAATTGATTATCACACTTGGGATGGAGATATGTAACGCCCAGATATGACTAGAGATTTCAGAGAATTGATTATCACTACACGATACGTAACGCCTAGATGTGACTAGAGATTTCAGAGAATTGATTATCACACTGGGATAATTAACCCCAGATGTGATTAGAGATTTGATTTCAGAGAATTGATTATCACATTGGGACGATGATACGTAATGCCCAGATGTGATTAGAGATTTCAGAGAATTGATTGACACACTGGGGACGATGATGTAAGCAGGTGTGTCAGAGATTACTATTTTTCTAGGAGCTATGTTATTATGAGATTAATTTACACCAGGCATGAAAGTAATTAATGAAATGGTTTTTGGAGCGGTAAAGTAATCATTAGAATGTATGAGAAAATTTATAATTTTAAGCTTATATAATTTTAGAAAGAAAATGAATTAGAGGAAATGAGTTTGGGTTTGTAAAATGATGATTTTAAAAAATAAATATATAAAATGTGCGTATACTCGATTATGCATGATTGTTGGATATTATTGATGTTGTTATAATTCCATGCATTGTTTTTGGATGTCCCATAAAACGGGGTTTCAGGTGAAGGCTCACATACTGAGTTTTGGTATCAAAACTCACCCCTCTCATTTCTCTCATTTTTACAATAAGAACAAGACAACAAATCCTACACATCTGCACTACAATGCCAAATGGCAAGTTTCACTAGAGTGAAGCATTCCAATTCTGTCTAAAGTGCTTCAGTCCAATGGGCAGGGTTCTGGACCTAGGGTATAGGTTGTTGCATTCAACATATCATGATAAAACTTAGAAGTGTATTTCAGTAACATTTAAATGATATGGATGAAGTTGTAATTTTGGATTGAACAGACATTATGAGGTTTTAAACATGATTACTTTGATTTTAGAGAATAAACAATTTGTCTAGAGAAAGTGATAATTATGCTTTAAATAGACTTTTATGAACAGAGCATGCATATAGAACAGGTCCAACTAATGTGAGAATGAGATTTCTTGTGCCAGTCACGTGCAGATCGGTCATGAAGGTACACGACCTGATCGCTATAGCGGTCACCAAAGAGCATTCACGGGTGGCAACGGTTTGAGGACCGGTATAGCGTCGTAAGTGGTGCGGTTGGGGGACGATAAACCCAACCGCTATAGTGTTACACCGCTATAGCGGTGTCAGCCAGCTAACACAGTGCGAAACGGTAACATTTCACGTAAGAGAGCCCCCACCTTTTTTTTAATCACCCTATTTTGGGATTTCACTCCCCAAACCGAACCCTAACTCTCTTCCACTCCCTTTCCCCTCTCTTCCTCAAATCCTTCCTCCTGAAGAGATCAAAGGTAAGTTTTATGGGTTTTTCTTGTTCCTTTCTTTCCTATTTCATATCTTGGTGAATGAGTTGTTGTTTTCTTTCATTATTGTTAAGTGAGGGTGCTCCGCCAATGTTGTTAGAGTTGTATTGAGCAATCTAGAGGTTGTTAGAGTGTAATCTTGAGTTTTGTGGCTTAATGCAGATATTGGTGTCATTTCCACTCCTGGAACATCATGGGTGTTGACGCCACTCCTTCCTCCCCTCCAGGTGAGTGGGTTCATTTCCTATGATCCTTATGTTAATCATTAGAGTTATTTTCCTTGATTGAGAATGTGTTTGCATGATTCTAGAATATTAGAGATTTTGGATGGTTTTACAAGTTGTGAAAATAGTTATTATCGACAAGAGCATGAAATATTTGTTTTAATGCAAACTCATGGGACCATTATTGCTAAATGATTTATTAAAGAGCTAGAGTATGGTTTTGACTTAATTTAGAGATTTAGAAATTTCCATGATGATTTTAAGAGCAGATTATTTATATATATTATAGAGATTTATCCCCAGAAGGAGTTTTAGAGAAATAATATGATTTTATGATTTAGAGATTTGACGATAGTCATAGAGAAGTTAGTGAGTTAACGGCTAGAACCGATCGTTAACTTTGGTACCAAGTTGTCCCGATAGGACAATCTCATAGAGACAGAGAACAAAACCTAGTTAGGTATCCAATTTAGATCCTAAGGGATCATAGAGTAGAGAACTTGTTATGTTATGGTTGACATGCATAATCAGAAATTATATTTTGTTATGCGAAGCATAACAGATATCCCTGTTTCTCTAGTAGAGTATTGTATTTATGTTTTTCAAAGATTATTGATTTAAGAATTATTATGTACATGTAATGAAATAATTTAAGAGAAATTGCATTGACTGGTTTTGATGAACATATATATATGTATGATTATTTGTTCTCTTGGTTGTTCTATGAGAGGGTTATGGGTGAGGGCTTGCTCATTGAGTTTTAGATGAAACTCACCCTTCTCCCTTTTCCATTAGATATGTAAGCTGCTGGTCCTTCTCATCCACCTCCTCACCACTAGAAAGTTCCAGTTAGTGAGCTTCACTTTGGAGCGAAGTACTCCTTTTTGCATTTTGATTAGAGATAGAGTGTTCCAGTGTACATGAAGGCAGGGTCCCGAACCATAGAGATAGAGTGCATTGATTTATCATAATAATTTTATATTTACATGATTCTAGTTTTCATGTATATCTTGTATAGAGAGTAACTCATATTTTGAGTCAGAGATATGTTCAGAGATTGAGAAATGATTTGTTTTCTAACTTTAGATATTTGTGCTAGAGTTGATTATGATATGTTTTTATGATGATTATATTTTCAAAGAGCCAGAGGTTTATTAGAGATGGAAATGATGTTTTATAAATGGATTTAATACTAAAATATGCATATAGAGAGACACAGAGGTCATGAGGCTTACATGGGAATTAGGATTTCTCACGTGCCCACGTGCCCAAGTCGGTCGTAACATATAGATAATGGAAGAGAGTGACTAATAATGGAAAGGAAAAGAAAGATGAGGAATAAGGTGGAAGAGACTATATATGTCACACCTTTATTTGGATGTTACACTTATTTCCTCCTTGACCCCCAATTTGAAGGGTGAAAAAAGTTTGGTTTTAAGTAACAAGGGAAGGACACATTACTAACAATGTCACTCTTTTTCCTAAAATTACTTTCAAATAATAATCATTTAAGTTTAGCTATCTCACTCTCACTCCTTCCATCTTCATTCTCTCCTAATCATAGTCTAAGGCTTTTTGAGCCTTTGGAACTTTTGATGTGCCAATCTCCAAGAGCATGCACCACTGATAGTTGGCCATTCAGCTATCCATCATATATCACACTACCTAGTTTCTCAATTCTTAATATTTCAATACACACAAGTGATCTAGTAAAACTTTCAAGTCATCAGCCAAGATAATAGCCAAATCTTCTATATTCAATTCTAACTTAAGTAATGCATAGATGGTTTTAACATGGTGGGAGGAAACCAAAACTTGAATATTAATTCGAGAAAATAACATTAACTTTTCTTGAAATTTAATGTAATTATATCCAATATATCCTCTATTTTATAAAACTATTACTGACATTCTCTCAAATTCACTAAAATCACATTGATCTCTCATGCATATACTAATTTATTAATTTAAATGACAAAAAAAAATGAGACATATACATAATTATTAGTAATAAAATTATAATATTTTGTGTAGGAGGTTCTGTATTCAATCCCCACTTCCCCTTTTCCAACCCCATTAGAAGAATTCCTAATCTCAATACCTTTGAAAAAAATTATAATATTTTGACAATATATACCTAACATAATAATTGAATAAAATATTTTTTATCAAATAAATAAAAATGGTAATTGTAACTTCTAATAAAAAGGAGGTATTTTAGTAATGCATATGTCAAGTATCGTCAAAATATAATAATTTTGTCACCAATAATTATATAAGTCATGTGTTATCTTTTTTGTCACGTGTTATTCTTTAAATCAATTTATTTGCTTGATTTTTTTTATTTGATTCAATTATAAACACTATTTGGAAATTTTACTTTGAAAATGAATTCAAGTATCTTTAGAAGATAATCTCAAACTTATACTAATTTAGATAAAAATTAATTTTAAAAGAATTGATTAGTTATAAAAAAATATATATTTTAAATTTGATCTCATTTTATCTACATATCTTATCTTTTACAATTATCAAATATTCTTTTAATTATCAAATATGTAATATCTATCTAGAATCTGTTTTATTTTGTAATTAATATTTAAAATTTAATTGAATATAATAGATAAATAGAATGAGTGAGAAACATCCACTTATTTACAGGGTGTTTGGAAAGTTTTTAAGTGATAGAATTGAATTGAATTCCATCGAGAATTGAATTCTTATAGGAATTGAATTCAATTCTTATGTTTGGAATGGGTTAATAAATTAAGGAATTGAATTGAATTCCTTGATTTGAAATGTATTTAAAAACGAATTGATTTGTTTATTTTTACCATTTTGTCCAATGCTGTAATGACTCTCATCCCCTCTCCATCCTCCTCTCTCTTCGCTTCTATTTCCCCTTCTTATCAAACCAACCTTCATTTCCCACATTCCAGCCTTCACGTCTCCCACCTCCCAAACCAAACACCTTCATCTGCTGACTACAACAATCCCCAAACCCACTTCTTCTTCTCCTTTGCCCAATGAGGGCGCTCCAATAGCTTCCGCCTCAGGAACCCAAAGACACGTGGCAACTGGTGCGCTTGTGGTCCCTGCTCTGAGTGTGTGATAGCATAAATACTAGTGGTGTTTCTTCTTGTGAATTTCACTTACCTCCATTTGATGATGCGGTGGTGGCGGGAGGCGCGTGGAGGGATGGTGGCTTCAAGCTACAGGAGAGTAGGGATGATGGCTAATATGGTAATTTCATTTTTCTAGATCAATTCCATCACCAATTAGACCTCTTTAGGTCTGATTTATTTTGGGGATGTTTGTGGAATTGAATTCTGATTCCCATATAATTCTTGGATCAAAATTTATTCCAAAGCAAAGAATTGAATTCTAATTCTTGAAGGAATTCAATTCCATCCCTTTCCAAACACCCTGTTAGAAAGAAGAGATGAAGTGGGTGCTAAACACCTGTGCTCTCTCCAATTCTCTGAGCCCTCACATCACATCACCCCACGTCATTATATAACAGACTCAAGGAAAGTGATTTGCTCTTTAGCGCAATCAAGGAAAGCACTTTGGAATGAGGGCACGCGCGTCACATAGCCATGGAGAACGAGAACAACAAAACCATCAATGACCTCCCTCTAGCGTTGATAGAGGAGATTTGCTGAGGCTACCCGTCAAGTCTCTTGAATGCTAAGGTGTGTCTGGAAAGAATAGCTTCATCTAATTTCCGATCCCAACTTTGGAAAATCACATTTTGACCTATATGCAAAATCTCAATAATTAAATAAAAATAGTTCAAAGTTCATCGTTATCATCTTTAATCACTTTGATTTAATTACAAAACAAGTGAGCATGCTTTGATTTAATTTAATGACTTTGCAAATAAAAGTCTTGAAGTGTCACATATTTTAAGTCTTATAAAAATTCTTAATTTAACAAATAATAATATAGATAACATAGCATTATTAGCACATTAAAATTCACATAGAAAGAAACTTGCATGAGGAGTAAAAAAACCTAGACATAAAACTTCTCTAACACATTTGTTTATTTAGCTTTAGTTCCTTTAATATATCACCCTCTCTCATGTCACCTTAATCAACCACATCATCGTCCTCGGCGATTTAACTATCACCTACATTTCGAATCACCTATCGTCTAAGATGAGCTCAACTTAACTAGCCGTGGTTCAATTTAAATAGGGATAAAAGGGAAAACCTTCACTTAACATTACATTTGATTCCTTGAATCTCATGTTCTAACATAATGTAAAAATCTTATAGGTTGTTAGGAGACATAAACATATCACTTTATGTATTTTAATGATAAAGTATACATTTCCATCATTTACATTTCTAAATATGAAGTTACACAATACATATCATAAACGTGCCTAAACCAATTGCCAGGAAAACTGAACACAACTACTGTTCATCTAGTCACATATTCCAGGAATAGAGGCACAAATGACATTTCTAAATATGATTCATATATAAATATCTCAAACTCACAATATTAAAATAATATCAAATTTAGATTAAGATATTCAACCCAAAAACAGAATTTTATCTTTCAAGTCAAATAAAGTAGTTCAAAGACTCTAAATTCTCAATCCAAATGCATTCTCATTATATCACAACACTTGTACACAAAACCAAAGTCAAGGATACAAGAAATCAAGTTTACTTGGAACATCCGTCACATATTGGCATTACGTAGTGTCGTTCCCAATGTGAGTGTAATGCCCATATAGATATTGTCTGCTTTGGGTTTTAATTGGGCACCCCTCATGGATCTGTCTTCTCCTCTCTTAAGGGGAAAACGCGTCTGTATAGGGAAGTATCTACACCCATATAAAGCATGTTTCATTCCTCTCCCCAATCGATGTGGGACTAGTTGCACCCCTCTCAAGGAGCCTAGCATCTTCACTGGCACATCGACCCTGCCCTTTATACCATCTATAACATCCATCACATCTGAGCGTTCATATTGTCGTTTTCAATGTGAGTATAACACGTGCATATTGCCCACTTTGGGCCTAACCTTGCCCTCCTCACCAATTTACTTTCCCCCTTCTCAATGGAAAAATATGTCTGCATGGGAGGTATCCACACCCTTATAAAGCATGCTTAAGATAGTCAAATGTAGTTTTAAGTTTGAAATTATTATTTTTTAATTGTAATTAGTTTTTTATTCTTTACATCGGTTCATTTGCTCTTTTTTTAGTTTGATTCAATTATATTCACTCATAGGAAATTTTACTTTTAAACTGATTTTAAACTTTCTTTAGTAGATAATCTCAAATTGAAATTAATTTAGATAAAAGGTAATTTTAAAAGAATTGATTAGTTATCAAACAATGTATTTAAAATTTGATACTATTCTATCTACATATCTTATCTTATCTTTTAATTATTAAATATGTATTATCTATCTAAAATCTTATTTTTGTTGTAGTTAATATTTAAAACTTGATTGAATATAATAGATAGATGAAATAGGGGTAACAACATCACATTTAGAATGCCGAAGTGGGTGCTAAACACGTGTGCCTTCTCCAATTCTCAGAGGCCTCACATCACATCACAGCCACTGTCATTATATAACAGACTCACTCAGAAGTTGATTTGCTCTTTAGCGCAATCAAGCAAAGCACTTTTGGGCAGCGCATCGCATCACATCGACCCGGAGAAGGAGAACAACAAAACCAGTATCAATGACCTCCCTCTAGCATTGATAGAGGAGATTCTGCTGAGGCTGCCCGTCAAATCTCTCTTGTTGCTAAGGTGCGTTTGCAAAGCATGGCTTCATCTAATTTCCGATCTCACCTTCGCAAGATCACATTTTGAACTCGCTGCCGCACCCACCCGTAGATGTGTCTCTTCGACCAGTGCACCATTCTATCCTTTGACTTAGACGAATTTTTCCAAGATGCTCATGCTCATCCTCCGGTTTAAGTCTATATGCCGTTTAAGTTACCTTACCGTTACACACGTGCTGTAAGCGGATCGTGCAGAGGGTTTATACTGTTAGACAACTACCCACATTTGGCTGTGTGGAACCCATCAACTGGTGCCCACAAACAAATATCTTACTCTCATATTGTGCCACGTAAAAGGGATGTTCTAATTTCTCGCCTTTGTCTTGATGGCTATGTGATTCTCTATGGCCTTGGGTACGACCCATCAAGTGATGACTACTTGGTAGTTGTAGCTTAGAGGGATGATGATAAGAACAAGCAAGGCCACTTCGATTTCTTTTCCGTGAGAGACAATTCATGGAAGAGTTTTGGGGTTGCCCTTCTCGCTCGCTATCTCTAAAGGAATGGACTGCAGTGTCGTGCGTTATTCTTCAATGGGGCATTTCATTGGCTGGCTTTCCCTTATAATCTTCCTGATGCTGATTTTTTATTCTCGTCTTTGACTTGAAGGACAGGAGTTTTTCAGAGATATCTCTACCACTTCTGGCATTCCATTATCCTCTCCGTCTTATTAAGCTAGGGGGATGCCTAGCCTCGGGGTTTCGTGGTCGTGATGAACTTGAGATTTGGGTGATGAAAGAATATAAGGTGCAGTCATCTTGGAAGTTGTATGGAAAATTTCAACTGAGCTTTCGTCTTATAGGCTTATCAAATGATGGTGATTGTAAATGGTATCAGTGCTTGGCTTGAAAGTGAAGAGCAGAAGAGAAAAGAGAGGAAAAAAGAGAGAGAGCTCAAGGAAGTTGTAACTGAATCTGGATGATTATCATTGATTGCAAGAAATCTGTTTTACATGACTTTATATACAAGGAAGTTGATCCACGTGCTCTATTGTTTACACAAGCTAGTCACAGCTTTTAACTACTTTCTGGAACTAACTATTGCTTTACATTGACTCCTTACAACCCCCCTCAAACTTAGGGTCATTGGATCAGCAACCCCCAAGTTTGTCACGAAACTTAGCAAAAAGTGTAGAAGAGATAGGCTTGGTGAAGATACCAGCTATTTGGAACTCAGCTGGGATGTGACTAACAATCACTCGCCCTTTTGCAACATGATCCCTCACAAAGTGCAAATCCAATTCAAAATGCTTCGATTTTGAATGCAAAATAGGATTGGCTCAGATGAGCACAGCACTCAAGTTGTCACAGGAGAGATCTTAGGAGTGGCTTGATGGGAGTGTGCAACTCCTGAGTGAGATTTGGAATCCAAAATAAGTCAGCAACGGCGCAGCGAGGCCTCTGTATTCGGCTTCTGCTACTACTTCTAGAAACAGCATGTTGTTTCTTGGAGGACCGGGAAATTAGGTTTGGGCCATGAAACACACAGGAACCACTAGTGGATTTGTGATCATCTGCATCTTAGCCCTAGTCTGATCAGGATAGGCGGTTAGTGATGGGTTTTCAGCTCTTGATGTGTAGTCCATGATTGATGGTACCATTCAAGTACCTAAGAATTCTTTTACGTTTCCAATGAGTATCCAAAGGATTTTGCATGAACTAACACACTTTGTTGATGCAAAAGGATAATTCAGCCTGGTAATGGTAAGGTACTGCAAGCCCAACCACCGTTCTGTATAAGCTAGGATCTAGAATGTGCCGCGAGGCTGAGAGCTTTAAGGAGGAAGGAATTGGGGTGGCATATGAAGAGCGGCCTTCCATGTGAGCTTTGACCAACAAATCCTTAATATACTTGGATTGGGATAGTAGTAGACCACCATCAGAGTGTGAGTGACTTCAATGCCTAAGAAATAGTGAAGATCTCCCATGTCTTTCAAGGCAAAGGAAGTGTTAAGATGTTGAATGAGTTCAGAAATGTAAGATGATGAGCTTCCTGTGATGATGATGTCATCAACATAAATGAGGATGTATGTCCTGCAAGCTGGAATGACTTTAGTAAAGAGGGATGGGTCAGATTTGGTAGCCAGAAAACCATGTTGAAAGCTGTGGTGAGCTTTTGAAACCAGGCCCTTGGGGCTTGTTTTAAGCCATACAAGGCCTTAGTAAGCTTGCAAACAAGGGAACCATCACCTAATTCATAGCCCTGTGGTTGCTTCATGTACACATCCTCCACTAAATCTCCATTCAAGAAGGCATTATTAACATCTAGTTGCCTAATGCACCAGGATTTAGTGACAGCTAGTGATAAAATGAGTCTAACAAAGGTTGGTTTGATTACTGGACTGAAAATTTCAGTGTAATCAAAGCCAGGCCTTTGGTTAAATCCCTGAGCAACGAGCTGGCCTTGTATTTCTAAAGGACCCATCAGAATTATATTTCACACAAAAAACCCATTTGCTTCCAATTGGGACTCTTCCAGGAGGTAAGAGGAACAAGTTGCCAGGTGTTATTTCTCATGAGAGCACTATATTCTTCATCCATGGCCCGTTTCCAATGAGGAATGGTCAAGGCTTGTTCCTTGAACTCGGTTCAGGCCGGGCAAATGCCCTGGGCTTGACGATGCCTGATTTTGCTCTTGTAACCATCTGATGCTAGTTCAGGTCTTGTCTAAGGTGCAACCTTTCTGGTTTGGGACAGGCTTAGTTGTAGGGGGGTTTTGGGTTTGATGAGGGAATGGTTGGATGAGGAGCTATATTTTCTGATGGTGTGATATCAGGTTGAAGTGGAGGGGAGGTGGAGGTCACAGGATTAGATGGTATTAAGGGAATGGATGGCATTAAAATACAAGGGTCAGGCTAAGATATTATTGGTTTCTGTTCCAAACCCGGTTGCAAATGGAAACTTGTGTTCATCAAACACCACATGTCTCCTGATGATCACCTTTCCTAAAGATGTGAGACACCTGGAACCTTTGTGGTGCAATCCATAACCAAGTAACACACATGGAGTGGACCTGAATTCCAACTTGTGCTTATTGTATGGTCTAGTGTATGGAAAGCACAAGCATCCAAACCTTTTAAAGGTAAGATAAGGAGGAGGATTTCCAAACAGCTTTAATTGGTGAGACATTGTCCAAGATAGGTGTAGGAAGAGAATTTATGAGTTGAGCAACTTAAGAAGGCATCACCCCAATACTTTAAGGGCATTGAAGCTTCAGCAAGCATAGATAGTCCCATCTCAACTATATGCCTGTGTTTTCTCTCCACCCATTCTGTTGATGAGTGTGGGCAAGAGAATTTGTAGATAACTCCTTGAGCCTACTTTTAGACAAGCTTACAAATTCTAAAGCATTATCACTTTGTACAGATTTTATTTTGGTTGCAAATTGTAGCTCTACCATTTGTTGGAAATGATTAAACACAGATTTAATTTCAGATTTAGATTGAATTAAATATAGCCAAGTAAATCTAGAGAAGGCATCAATAAAATGAACATAATAGCGAGCTCCATTTATTGAAGGAATAGGGGCTGAACCCAAATATCAATGTATACAAGATCTAATGGGTTATTATAAACTGTGAAGGAAAGGGAAAAGGGGAGCTGTTGGGATTTACCTAGACAACAAGAAGCACAAACAAATTGCTTAACAGGTAAAGAAATGTTACATGACTTTAATACTCTAGCAACAATAGCAGGAGATGGATGCCCAAGCCTTGAGTGCCAGAGAGCAAATTCTAACTCAAGTGCTAGCAGAATGAAGGCAACAGGGGAGTTTTGGGCTTAAAATCATGGAACTTGTATAGGCCATTGCTACATGATCCTTGGAGAATTGTCTCCTTGGTTTCCTGAGATTTGACATAACATTGGTAAGAATGGAATTCAAGGAATACATTGTTATCCTTAGTAAATTGATGCACATGAGAAGATTTTTAGATAAGAGTGGTACATGTAATATATTATTCAATCTAAAGGTGAAATTAGTTATATCTGAGTGAAAACCAGAATTTCCAACATGTTTAATGGCAAGAGAGAACCATTACCTACAACAAATTTCTGTGAGCCTAAGTAGTCATTCTTCTCATGAGATTAAAAGGATCTGGAGTCATATGATGAGTTGCTCCTGAGTCAGGATACCAATTTGGATCCAAGAAGTGTGCTTGGAGTGGCAATGGTGAGATTTGCTCTGGCCTTACCATAGTTCTGGTTCTGACTTGCAAAATTCTGGTTTTGATTCGGATTTGAGTTCTGGCTTGCAAAGATGGAATCAAACCGAAACCAACAATCTAAGGCAATATGACCAACTTTGCCACAAATTTGACATGATGGCCGATTAGAGAATCTTCCACCTCTATTACCAAAGCGACCTCCTCTTCCTCTGAAGGAGCCTCGAAAATTACAGATCTCCACCACCTCTTTCAGAAATGCGATTGAGTATTAAATTGAGCAATATTTGCATGCACCATTGATTCAGTTCTTTTGTACTTCTCAATTAGTTCTTCTTGTGCCATAAATAAGGCTTCTAATTCACCAACTGAGACAGGCACTGGTCTCGAAATAATGTTGGTGATGAAAGAAGAATACTCTTCAGGTAAACCATTTAGGATTGCAGCTACATGATCAGCATCACTCATGGCCGCTCCAAGAGATTAATACATCAATGATTTTCTTAACATCTAACAAGTAATCACTCACTGCTCCTTCTTTCTTTATATTGCCTAATTTGCTTTTCAACTGATGAATCTTTGTAATAATTTGTGAAGTGAAGAAAACTTCTAACATTTTCCAGATGTGATGCGAAAGTTCACAACCTACCATTCTGGTGGTGAAAGGCTTTGTCATTGAAGAAAGAAGCCAAGATTTCAACAATGCATCTTGCTTTTTCCATTTCTGATAATCGGAGCTCACAATTCCAGCTATTTGATCTTCTGTTGTTGCAAATTTCTTTGGAATCGAGTTGCCAAGCACATGATCTAGCAGATCATAACCTTCTATGGTGGCTTCAACTAACTCTTTCCATGGCAAGTAATTTTCTTCATCCAATTTCTAGAAACTGGATTGGAGAACGTTTGTAGCGAAATTGAAGAACATTGAGAAACGGTTGAATCATGCGACATGATGATCAGAAGGAAGCTCTGATACCATGTAAATGGTATCAGTGCTTGGCTTGAAAGTGAAGAGCAAGAGAGAAAGAGAGGAAAAGAGAGAGAGCTCAAGGAAGTTGTAACTGAATCTGGATGATTATCATTGATTGCAAGAAATCTGTTTTACATGACTTTATATACAAGGAAGTTGATCCCACGTGCTCTATTGTTTACACAAGCTGAGTCACAGCTTTTAACTACTTTCTGTAACTAACTATTGCCTTACATTGACTCCTTACATCATATTATTGGATTTGATGCTAAGTCAAAAGTATTTTGAAATATGATGTCGGACAGAAGCTTCAGCATTGTAATGGTCAACAATTTCTGGTTGCTAGCTTCACCTTGTATACAGAGAGTCTCATTTCACTTCCTAATGATGACTGTAAGGCTAAGAAAAATGGTAAGTAACTTCCTTTCATCCTTTGCACCATTTTATTCCTATTAATTTTGATTGCATCTTGAAGGGTGAAAAAGTAATGTGCAGAGCATGCATTGGTCTTTGGTTGCAACAGAAGAGAAGATGGGTTTTGATGTTGAATTTGAATTCACCAATGCTTAGGGGCTTTTAATCAATGTCCTGCTTCCTATAATCATAGGCAATTTTGGTCCATTACGTAAGGGGAAAAAAAGATTATCGTACTTAGGTCTAAAAGAAACAGGTTTTTATAGTGGTGTTTTTGAGTGTCACAGTTTTAATGATGATCAATTCTTTTAGAATGTCTGATATGGTAACTGCTTTTACCATAAGTTGATCATTTTGGCAGGCCATTGAGTTTGTCAAGAATGTTCTGAACAATTTGATGCTGCTACAAATCACAGTCACAATGAGATCAAAGATAGAAATGCTAGGTTGGCAAGCTGACTAGTAGATGCTTCAAGCTTTAAAATAGGATTTTCCTTCTAAATGTGAATGTTGAAAATAAGGACATGCGGATTAGTGCAAATGGAGTTTAGTCACTAATTACATCAAATATATTTCGTGAATTATATCTATTAATAATAGTTTTTCAATTATCTGCATTTATTTTCTCTCCCATGTATGCCTTTACACATTTTATATTTGTTTTCATTTTTTTTTTGTTTAATCTTTGTACACTATTTGTTTTGCTGCATCATTTTGTGTGTTTTATCATTAGGCCTTTATTTTTGTTTATCGAAACTTGTCCCCTGTTTAAATGATTCTCAAGGCTTACAATCTGATCAATTTCACAATAATCATATAGTACAATCTGAATATGATTGATGCTTTCAAATTCAAAGTTGTTTACAAGCTGTGTCATATTATGATTGACATTTAAGCAAACTATATCTTCAAAATCAGAAGTGATACCAGTTAGTCCAAAAAACAAAAATGAATTTCCTACCAATTATATAAATACCGAATTCAATCAATATGTATAAAAATCACTAACAAGTATATCTAGCTTTAATCATTCATCTACCATTCAAGACACCCTTGAGAAGATCCAGCCCTTCAGCTGAAATACTCCTCCTCCTATGTGATTTAGGAATCTCAATCTGAGGAGGTGGGTCTTTGGAGAAACAAACCACCACAACAGTTAGATTGTCACATGTGTTGCGTTGTAGTGCCTCAGTTACAAGTGCTCTTGCACATTTTGTGGGATCATTGTGCTGCATGAGCTCCCTCCTCACCATTGTAACAGCACACTGGCTACTCATCACATCCCATAATCCATCACAACCCATTATCAAGAATTCATCTTCTTCTGTCAGATCAATTTCCTCTAGCTCTGGCTCTGAACTTAAGGGGCTTGTTGAGCCTTTGGAACCTTTGATGTGCCAATCTCCAAGAGCACGTGCTACTGATAGTTGGCCATTGAGGTATCCATCATATATCACACCGCCTAGTTTCTCAATTCTTAATCTTTCAGAAGTGCAATTTGGTTTGTGGTCTTTAGAAAGTTCAATGGCTCTGCCCCTTTTGCCTAATACTGCACGGGAATCTCCTGCATTGGCAATTAGCATAGCCCTGCATAATTACAACATCGAGAATCTTGTGACAAAGAGATAGTACTGATACAATTAATTATTACCTCCTAACACTATTTACTAGCAGTGACATGCATGCATGAATATTGAATGAGAAATTGTTTTTGTACATTTATAGCCCTTAGACCCTCAAATTGACATATGGTGATTGGTATATATGGCTTTCAATTATGCAAGCGCTGAACATGATCTTAACTAATAACGGATGTACATTGTTACTAAAGACAATATGTCAATTCGACACGGCTCTTATTTAAACAGCAACACCTTGTGCCCGATTTTGGTGTCTAAATCATTGTGTTCAAATGATGGAATTGGCGTTGAATCCCTTCACATACAAGTAGCCACAGTGCTTACCTTCCCAACACTAGGGCTACCAGAGCAGTGGTGCCTGAAGAACTATCAAGAGCACTAGCATCTTTGAATGCATGATCAGCTTTCTTAAACGCACTATTTACAGCTTTCTTAATGCCGGATGGGAAATGAGAGTCTTCAATTATAAACTTAAGGATGTTCTTTCTGGTAAATGATGCAGCATCAATACCACCATGCCCATCAAATACCTATAGATATTAACAGCACACAAGCTCCATGAGTATCTAAAAGGCATTGCAAATGGCTGCATATTCTACAAAATGAAGTTCTAGTATTAATCTTTCTAAATATTTTATGCCCATGTGGTTAATCAGTGATAGGAAAAAATTCATTTATTTGACCTGGAAATTAGTATCTTGAAGATTAATTACTCCACATATGAAGTGAATTGACCTATTCCATGAGGTGAATAATAGAACTGGTCTAATTCAAAGTGAAGAACATACCCCATAAAATGCTGCTGGAGAAGGAAGGTCCACTCCTGGACCAGGGTACTCGCTGAGAATATCAACACAGATGAACTCATCCTCCATATACTGCTTTGGTCCTTTTTCAGAACAGCTTCCAGACCGCAAGATTGGAGAAAACTCTGACTTTTCCTCACTTGTTGGTTTCAAGCCTACAATCATAATATCTGACTCCTAAACAGAAGAGAATAACTCATGATTATTAGTTCAGACTTAAGACAATAACATAATATATGGGTGAAAAAAAGCATCACCACTACTTGAACAAATAAACAACCCAACAAAAATTGCAGTTTTCTTTCCATGCTTTCACAGGCTTAATAACCCTGCCTGACACAAAATAGATCAAAGTATGGTATGAACCAACAAGCACCAGAACTTGCTCAAAGGTTTAAAGAGTATAATGCCATGTTACCAACTTCAGAGGAAATTTACTGTAAGGCTGCAACCTCTATAGTCATCTACAATATCCTCCGGAAACTTTATTGTCATTTTGCAATGTGCAACAGATTTAGTCGGATTTCAGCCTCTTTTGTAAGACAACAATTAATATGTGCAAGTCCAAGATAACAATAACCAAGGACTGTATATGTGCTAAGCTTTCCTAAATCATAAGTTTCTATCAGACTGCACTTTAATGGATGCAATTTTAGAAAAGCCATGCATGGCTCACATATGTTAAATTGCAAATCATACTTTCAGTTGAGATATCTGAAAAAAACAGAGTAGCTAGAAGTCAATAATTGAGATTAACATTGTAATTTGAAGAAGGAGGAAGCGGGGGCTCCATTTGACACGAATGTGCCTACTTTAAAGTTTCATTTAGAGATCTGGCTGATTAACACAGTGACACAATGCAGTTTATAATTTGTCCGTTAGATAATTTATTAGGAAAAAAAAGTGACGGGGGAGGCTTGAAAAAGATCAGCTTTATTGAGATTGTAATTGTACAACCACTATCCATGTAATCCTAACGTATATAATCAAGGAAATCTCATTCCCAGGTAATCATAAGAATATTAATTAATCTCCTCACAAAAAGTTACTATCACCTCTCAGCCATTGATGGCTTCACAACTGATGGCATGGCACATACATATCAATATCCAAGATGATTTGAATGATAAAGATGGTAATTATATTTTATTATACTAACCGATTCAGCCAACCATGAGGAGCTGCTGCAGTGGCGCATAACAGAATGGTCCCTTGGAGGCTTCCCGATATTCTGATTCAAATTCCCAACTGTGTCACCATTTTGATCCTCCATGGAGGACTCACTGCTACTTATTCCCTTGATGCACCCACCACCACTCAATATAGAAGTTGTCTGAGATGTGCAACCAGGCCCTGGTGCCATCCTTGAGATCCCATAACACAATCCAACCAATCAAACAAACACGCCTCCAAAATAAAATTACCCTTTTAATTTGCCAATGAAGAAAAATAATAATTAAAAATAAAACTGTTCAAACAACCGGGGCGCAGTGGTTAACACAAGCCATTATTAGACAACCTCATGAGAAGATGGCACACAGCAAGAAACAGCTGTTCCAAAACAAGGGGTTGCACTTGATCCAAGAAAAGAGCCCAACAACTAATAACTAACACTTCAAACCAACCCAACAACGTGAAACATAGAATGCAGATCACAAGAGCATGTTGTCATGTGCCAAGGAAAAAAGGGTAGGCTTTGAAAGCTGGTAGAATCCATAGAACAAAACACATGGTGGTGGCAATAATGAGCTTGGAGCTTTGTAGCATTTAGAGGTGAAAGGGTGAAGATTAAGAGCAGAAAAAGGAAGACCGAAATAGAGAGAGAAGGAGGGAATGAATGAACCGTTAAGGAGAGGAAAGAGAAGGTAAGTGAGTGGCAGGTAATAATATATATATGATATCAATCAAAGTGATTGGCAATTGCAGCTTTTGCGGCTCGCCATTTGAAAGGGAGACTGGGGGACTCACACGTGGCTCCTTGTTCTGCCATTTGTGTTAACTGTTGACCGTATGCCATGGCCCTTGTGACAAGAACTGCAACATCTTACAATCTATGATCTAGATTTTCTTATAAAGTTCATGTAATTGTATACACTCAATTTTTATTCTTTTATGCTTCTTGTGCTTTGATTATCTATTAGCATAATAAATTTAATGACCAATTAGACTGACATTTTCTGTAGATTTGATAAAATCCACTCAATTCTCATCTATTTATAAAATTTATTCAAAATCTATAAGTTTATAAAATCATTATACTGTTATTTTTTATTGCATAATAAATAATATATTTAGGAGACCTCAGTGTTGAATAAATAAAAAGGAAATGGTGGAGAATTTATCAAACCTAAGTAAAAAAAGGAATTGGAACATCCTAACAATGCATCAGCTAGATTTTGCGATAATTCTATAATTTTTTGTTTGAAATGTTTATGTTGTGCTTTAATTATCTTCGTATAATAATTCATTTTCTTTTACCGGACAATAAATTTTCAATTTTAAAATATTAACAAGTGAAACAATTATGTGATTAACTAATTTATCTTTCTTCACCATGTTAAAAATACTTGGTACTTGTAATTATTAATTTAAAAATATACATATAATAAGTTTATTTAGTGAGTTCTTTATTTTTTTTCACTTGAAAACATGTATAACTTTGAGCTCGTTTGGATGTGTTTTTTTAATAAAAAAGATATTTTTTAATAAAAATGATTTATTTGTATTTTTTAATATGTTTGGATAATTTTTTTAAGTAAAAGTAGAATCATTAAAAAAAGTAAAAAATAATCTTTTTCAAGAAGCTAGAATTTTCAACTTCTAAAAAAATATCTTTTAATATTACTTTCAAATATAAATTAATATTACATCCAAATATAAATAAATTTTTACTTTCTTAAAAAATCTTAATTAAAGGATTAATTAAAAAGATCTTTTCTAAAACGTACATCTAAACCAGCTCATTATCTTATATTTTATCACCATATCAATAAAAAAAAGTTTATCTATAGATAATATCAAAGGCCTTTGCTATGGTGTCTATGCTCAACTAGAGGTGTCAAAATAAGTTGATTTGTTGCCAAAAGTCAATAAAAAAGAGGAAGGTTGGGCAAGGGAAATAAAATGGATTTGAAAATCAACTAGCATTTAAGACCCAAAAAATAAAAAAATTCAAAAAAAATACATTTTAATATTTTGATAAATTTTTTTAAAAAAAAGTTTTAAAAATATTTTTTATTTATATATACCCAAATTGTCAATGTCCATAACAATTATACAATAACTTTGACTAAAAAATATTATTGTTAATAGTATTGTTTATGAGTAATGACACTATTTTATTTTTAAGTTTAACTTTAGTGAATAGTATTTATAGTGTTACCTATCTTGAGTGTACATATTTTTTACTTTTTATTTTTTGAGTCACAATTTTATTACCAATAAATTATGAATTTTTTTTTAAAAAAAAAAGACTTAATGCGGGGCACCACCTCAGTCAAAATCTGCGGGTTAAAAGATTAACGCTAAAATTTTTTTGAGCAAACTTCAATCCACTAAAAATCACAGTTTTAATGGATCAACCGGGATGCTCGACACGTTTTGACCTCTCTTTGCTCTAAAGAGGGGCTGGTAAGGTTTGACCAAACGCGGAATCAATCAATTTTAAGGGCATGTTTTGTTGGAGTGAAAATCAGAAAGGAAATTTTTTGATGGACGAGTGTACTTAAATCACTTAACTAGAATTCTTGCACTCTGGCGACTCTTAAGTACAAACTAGAAATAGAGACCACATGCCAAAACTCTGCAAGGCGTTGCCATATTCCAGGTTCTCTTCAACCTTCTCCAACTCTCTCACCGCCGTCTCCTCTTTCTTCACCTTCCAAATGCATTCCCTTTCATCATCATCATCATCTACCCCATCACATGACCATGTCTGCCACCTCATCCTGGACCAGAAATCCGCTTCCCAGGCCCTGGAGACCTTCAGGTGGGCCTCCTCCTTGCCCAACTTTGCCCACTCTCAATCCACATACCGTGCCTTGATCCACAAGCTATGTACCTTCCGCCGTTTCGATACTGTCAAGCAACTGCTCGACGAAATGCCTGACTCAATTGGCTCCCCTCCTGCCGACACCATCTTCATCACCATCATCCGGGGGCTCGGCCGCGCCCACATGACCCGCCGAGTCCTCAAGGTCCTTGACTTGGTCTATAAGTTTCACAGCAGCCCCTCATTGAAGATTTACAACTCGATTCTTGATGTTCTTGTGAAGGAGGACATTGACATAGCTAGGGAGTTTTATAGGAAGAGCATGATGGAGTGTGGTGTTGTTGGGGATGACTACACTTTTGGGATTTTGATGAAAGGGCTTTGCTTAGCTAATAGGATTGGTGAGGGCTTTAAGCTGTTGCAGTTGATCAAGTCTAATGGGGTCAATCCTAACACTGTGATTTACAATACATTGCTTCATGCACTTTGTAGGAATGGAAAAGTTGGGAGGGCTAGAAGCTTGATGAATGAGATGGGGGACCCAATGATGTTACCTTTAATATTTTGATATCTGGGTATTGCAAGGAGGAGAATATAGTTCAGGCTCTTGTGATGTTGGAGAAGAGCTTCGCCTTGGGTTTTGTTCCGGATGTTGTCTCTGCAACTAAGGTGGTGGAAGGTCTGTGCAATGCTGGCCGCGTGACAGAGGCTGCTGAGGTTTTGGACAGAGTTGAGAGCATGGGGGGTTCGCTTGATGTTGTGGCTTATAACACCTTGATAAGGGGGTTTTGTGGAGTGGGGAAAGTGAAAGTTGGGATTCATTTCCTGAAGCAGATGGAGAGTAAAGGCTGTCTTCCCAATGTAGACACCTATAATATACTAATATCTGGTTTTTGTCAGTCTGGGATGTTGGATTTGGCTCTCAATCTTTTCAATGATATGAAAACAGATGGGATCAATGGAACTTCAATACATTTGACATGATAATTAGAGGTTTGTGTTCAGAAGGAAGAATCAAGGACGGTTTTTTGATTTTGGAGCTGATGGAGGAAAGCAAAGAAGGCTCTAGAGGGCACATCAGTCCTTATAACAGCATAATATATGGTCTATTCATGCAGAATCGTTTTGATCAGGCAGTTGAATTTCTAATGAAGTTGGGAAAATTGTTTCCAAGAGCTGTTGACAGAAGCCTGACAGTTTTAGGACACTGCAAGCAGGGGACAATTGAGGATGCAAAGAGGGTATACGATCAGATGATTGATGAAGGTGGAACACCAAGTGTTCTGGTTTATGACTGTCTTGTTCGCAGATTTTCACAAGATGGTAGTGTCAGAGAAGCAGTGGAGCTGATGAATGAAATGATTGCTAATAACTGCTTTCCCGTTCCATCTACATTCAATGCTGTCATCACTGGTTTTTGCAGACAAGGAAAAGTTGAAAGTGCTTTGAAGTTCATGGAAGACATCACTGCAAGAGGCTGTGTACCCAATACAGAAACTTACAGTCCTTTGATTGATGTAATATGCAGGAAAGGGGACCTTCAGAAGGCCTTGCAGCTCTTTCTAGAAATGGTAGAGAAGGGCATCGTTCCTGACCATTGTATTTGGAATTCACTTGTATGCAGTCTAAGCCAAGAAAATTATTTCAAAAGTAAGAAGATATTGAACATGGATGACCTACTTTAGCAGGTTATGCAGACTTAAGACTTTTCCCTTTGGTGGTTTAAACAACCTCTTGAGCAATTGTAACATGTGTTTGTTGCATTTTTTTTTTTTTAATGCTGTCAATACCGTATGGGATTTTGATTTTATTTAGATGGGTCATCTAAATTCAGTAGCATTAGTCTGTTGGCTATGGTTTTAGATTTCCTTAATAAATCAGAAAGGTGTTAGTATGCCTACCACCATATTTATGACAGAAAACAATGGCATTGGATATTCATACAAACTCAGCCCCATAACTATTCATATAATACTATATATGCTACTCCCCAATCATAGCATTGAATTGGATATTTATGCAAACTCAGCCCCACAACTATTTTCCCATGAAGTTCCTGCAGACCTTTCCTCAGTGGTTATGGGTTTCCATAATATGGGTGGATAGCCATTATGAGAATGACAGGGTTATACCCGGAATTTTCACCCAAATAAAATGAAAAAAAAAATTATTTACATATAAACTGGAAAAATTTTTGGTACACAATTAACTTTCAATATGTATATAAATACGTTGGAATCCTATATTTAAAATAAGCATGAATGCTAGGGGCCATGACGTATTCATGTTTTAATTGAATATGCAGAGGGTGTTGTAATAGTTAGTTTAATAGCAAGTTATCCATCAATTAGTTTAGTTTAATGTCAATTAGGGTAACTTTAATAATGTAGTTACTTTTATGTGGATATTTGTGACGATGATAGTTCTTTTTTTTGCTTTTTATTTTATTAAATTTAGAAGTTTAATATCAAACCATCATTGAATTTTTAATTAAAAATTAATTAGTTTAGGGTTTACAATGATAAAATTTAAAATTTCAGAATATATGTATTTAATTAGTTTAAGATACTCTATGTTTAAAATTAATATTGATGACTAATTTTTTAAGGTTTGGTTTTTTTTTTAGTTTGGATTGATATTTAGTAACACATTAATTTAATTTATGCAAGCCCTCAACTATTGCATCCAAGGGCTGCTGCGACAGGCATCCCATACTCGCATGGAGTATTATTTGCGGCGGCAGGATTTTGGGAAGTTAGATGATATGCAATAGGTGGCAACATGTGTACGAATAGTTGTAGTATGTTTTATTTATTTATTTATATTTAGACCATGTGTATTTATTTATATATTATGTAACAAATAATATTATTCTCACTAAATGATATAGCATTTCAAAGACATTTCAACAATAGGAATATCTATGATCAACAATATCACCCACATAATATGACTTTATTACTAAATGGATTGGTGCACCTAGCATTTCCAAGAAATATAACAATAAATAACAACCTAAGTAATTAATCATTAATATTAAAAGTAAATTAACCTAACAAATAAACTAATTAACAAGTAAAATTAACGTAAACTATTAAAAGTAAAATAACCTAACAAATTTGCACATAAATATAGGATTCTTCACGTATTCACTTTACAATAAATAGGCGGAATGCGTACTCAAAATATCAAATATTTTTTTAGGTTTATTTTGGCACATAATATTTTTTTTTGTTTCGGAAAAAAAAAAGCCGTTATACCCTCCACTGAATTCACCATTTCCAATTATAAAGTATAAACTGATTCCACTTTGTTTCTTTGTAATCCACACAGACACATTAAGAGCTTATTTGGTTTCAATTTTTAATTTTTAATTTTAATTTTTTAATATTTTTTATTTTATGAAGAAAATATTAAAAATTTTAAAAATTATAAATTTTAATTTTCAATATTTTCTTCATAAAATTATAAAAATTAAAAAATTAAAAATAAAAACTTAAAACCACAATCTGAAATCAAATTGGCCTAATACTCTTCACTTTAATTTCCCATTCTAGCATTATGGCTTTTGATTCAACCTGAGATGGCAGCTCGATAGCTGCTCCTTCCGTCCATATAGTGTAACTTGTCATAATGCGGAGGGCACAAATTTCACGTTTTCTTATTGTTGTTGATAACATGAAATAAGAAGTCAAACTTATTGATGGGTTCACCGACACTTGGATCAATTTGGTTGGCAATGGAGAGACAAGTGTAGTTGTTAGCTTGTCACCATCAAGCACTTTGGATATTTGCCTTTTTGCTTCGCTCTTAATCTTTATGATAACCACAATTACTTTTCTTCACTTCTTATAGACACGGTTGCACAAAAACTTGAGTCGTCTATTGAAAGGTGTTCATAAAGCCACACAAAACAGGTTGTCATTTCTTTTTTGGCCCTTTTTTTTTATGAATGAGGTTCAACTTAGAAAGGATAACGTGGAAATGAGATGATCTGCGAATTTTGTTTTAAATTGATTAGAATACTTGTTAAAACTAGTTTTTCTCAAGCCAAAATTTAGAAGAAACAAATCTTTAATAAATATATCAGGCATGGCATGATAGCGGTAATTAGGAGCAGTTGGTTGGTTAAACCCTTCATTTTTTTTGGGGTTAATTAAACCATTCATGGGGTAAGAATTATATAACTAGGAGTGTGCTTGGACAATCAATAGAAAAAATTCATGAATAAATTTTATATTTAAAATTTTATATGAAGTTATCTGAATAATGTATCATTAATTTTAATAATTTTTTTATTGGTATGCATTTTTAGTAATTATTTTAATATGATGAAATATAACCCTTGGCAGCCGTGCTAGTTGGTTGATTATACATTCTATATCATCACATACTTTGCATCCACACTAATAAAATTAAAAGAAGAAGAAGAAGAAGAATATTTCAACAGCGTCACATTTGACACACGAGTCACACGCACGCATCTCTAGCACCCGTTTTTCTTATTATTTTTTTGTGTGATGCAGCCTGGTACTTTAATACAGTACCGATATTTTACTTTTACGTACCAAAAATAAAAGCCTGGATATTTTAAGGACAGGATTATTTGTAGGATTTAATCTCTATGTATTTATGTACTGTCTTATTCAATAACGAGATTTGATTATCTCATTTATTATTTCAAAAATTATATAAATAAAATATTTTGATAAGATGAGTACACATCAATGTTAACCCTTATTCTTATTAAAGTTTTTTTTTATACTCACTTAATATGAAATATTATATTAATTTATTTTTTATTTGTTATTGAATAGAGTGTAAATTATTTTAAATAGGATTCATATTGTATTTAAATGACAAATGAATTGTTACGGTGTCTCTATATTAAAAGAGTACACGTAATATTTTTCAACTCTTATTTTTATTCTATTGGAATCTCAGTTTTAATCATTCAACGAACGAACCAAAATCTAATCAAAATTCAAAACTGCCACAATTACGTAGTCCAATTTTGCAGGGAAGAATCTCAGCAAGTTCCACCTAATCTAAAATGTTGCAAGTTGTTCAGACAGAGACACAAGGGTCTGCGCCTGCAAGTAGATTTATCAACCTATGGTAAAACCTCAAATTATAGTTAAAACGCTTCACACCATTATCACACACACATACATGACAGCAACAATAATATCAGTATATCACCAAATTTGCACAACCCACAACCGTCTTCTTTCCATACCCTCTTCTCTCTGCATCAAAATCCAACCCACCAAAGCCACACTTTCTTCTTCAATCATCACACATCAAAATCAAAATCAAAATCAAAATTCCCAAAGATTAATCAATCAAATTGAAAAAAAATGGGGTTGGAGAAAGAAGCAAGCTCATCATCCTACTCCCTCCCACCATACCCTCGCGAAGACACCCCACTCTTAACCAAATCGCCACCACTCTCCTCAAACCTCAAGACCTTCGCAAACATCTTCATCTCCATCGTCGGAGCCGGAGTCCTAGGCCTCCCTTACAGCTTCAAGAGAACCGGTTACATCACTGGCCTCATCATGCTCTTCTCCGTCGCGTTCCTCACCTACCACTGCATGATGCTCCTCGTCCTCACCCGCCGCAAGCTCGAATCCCATCTGGGCTTCTCCAAAATCCAATCTTTCGGCGATTTGGGTTTCACCATCTCCGGCCCAGTTGGCAGATTCTCCGTTGATGCCATGATCGTGCTTTCCCAGTCCGGTTTCTGCGTTAGCTACCTTATCTTCATTTCCACTACTTTGGCTCATCTCGTCAGTAACGGTGGTGTTGATGAGAATGATAAAGGACCCGTTTTTTTGGGGTTGAGTACTAAGGTTTTGTTTCTTTGGGGTTGTTTTCCTTTTCAGTTGGGGTTATATTCGATTAGGACTTTGACCCATTTGGCCCCTTTGAGTATTTTCGCCGATGCTGTTGATATTGCTGCTAAGAGTGTTGTTTTGGTTGAGGATGTGCTTGTTTTTGTTAAGAATAGGCCTCATTTGGAGGCTTTTGGGGGATTGTCTGTGTTTTTCTATGGTGTTGGTGTGGCTGTTTATGCCTTTGAAGGGATTGGAACGGTTTTGCCTTTGGAGTCTGAGGCTAAAGATAAGGAGAAGTTTGGTAGGGTTTTGGGTGTTGGGATGGTTTTTATTGCTGTCTTGTTTGGTGCTTTTGGGGTGCTTGGTTATTTTGCTTTTGGTGAGGAGACTAAGGATATAATCACTACTAATTTGGGGCAAGGGTTGATTAGTGCTCTTGTGCAGTTAGGCCTTTGCATTAATTTGTTCTTCACCTTTCCTTTGATGATGAATCCGGTTTATGAGGTTGTAGAGAGGAGGTTCTGTGGATCAAGGTACTGCCTTTGGCTGAGGTGGCTGGTGGTGTTGTTGGTGAGTTTGGTGGCACTTTTGGTGCCTAATTTTGCTGATTTTTTGTCCCTTGTGGGGAGCAGTATATGTGTTATTCTTGGCTTTGTGTTGCCTGCTATGTTCCATTGGATGGTGTTTAAGGAGCAGTTGGGTTGGAGATGTATGGTTTTGGATGGTGCAATTGTGGTTTTTGGGTTGGTTGTTGCAGTTTCTGGAACTTGGTCTTCCCTGACGGAAATTCTTTCTCCTAAGGCCTGATTGGGCAGAATAGTGCCCCCATGTGTTGATTGATGCTGTAAAGTCTTTTTTATGAACCAGCCAACCATGGTTTTATTGGTCAAGTGTTCAAGACTTGAAGTGGGCTTATTAAATCTAATGTTCTCTGATGATGGAGATTCTTCTCTCCAATGTATGAGAGAATTCTTTTACTTGGTTCTTCTCAGTTAGATCTGAGACTGTTAAAAAAGTGTTTTGTTTGCTGAAATTGATGGTGATCATGTAATATAAGGCTACCAAAATTTTTGTTGTTGCATTCTGTTCTTTTTTTGGTTGTTGGCAGTGAAGAAAATGTATAAAGAAGGCAGCATATGTATCTGAACCTTAGGCTGAGGAAATATTCCATTTCTCACTCTGTTTGATTTTTATTTTTGCTTAACATTGCATGTGCCTTTGAGATGCTTTTGCTTATAGAGATATTCAAATAGAATCTGGCCAACTTGTGAGCCAGATTTTGGCTTTGTCAACAACCCAATGAATTAAACTTTAAACATAAGCTTTCACATTCTTTAGTCGTTAATTTTGGATCTAACTCTCTCTCTGTACAATTGTCTTTCTTTCAATTGATAGCAGTATTGTATATCTAAAAAGAAAATATAAGTTAATAATGAGTAATGACATATGTAATTCTTTGGGCGAGAGTAAATTAACGAACTTAGTTTTCCTTGATCAAATAGAGAAGAAACGGATGCTTGCAGTTGTAAAATTAAAATAAACAGCATGGAGTGCAAATTTACATTGCCGCCAGTTGGAATTGTTCAACTATGGTTACAGTCCACATTTTAGCAAACATTAACTTTGAAAGGTTCAAATCTCATGGTAGTGAACGTTAATCCAAATAGAGAAGTGTCTTAAAACTTCTAGAACTTTTACTTCTCCTAGTGTAACATTAAAGTTACTCCTCAAGGCACCATGAGACTAGATTCTTTACCTTCAGAAATTGTTAATGCTATTCCCCTTCTTAAAGTCACGAGTTAATGTCACCGCCAAGAAATTGGTTTCTTTACCTTCACAGCCACAGCGTTCGTGTGCTGTGAGCTGGAGGTAATAATTGCCAAGCGCAGAAAATGCTTTTGCCGTGCTAAATTTAAAGGTTTGAGTTTGCAATTTTGATATATATATTTTTTGGGACAATAAATTTTGAGGATTTGGCACTTGCTATTTGTCATTTCCTTTTTGGCGGACAAGTTGCTAAATGTCATTAAGCATAGGGCTTAGTAATCACAAGGTGGCTTCCAGTGGCATTTTGGGTGGCCTAAACTCCAAGTTTAAGCACCAAAACAAGGTTTTGTAAAAGTAGAACCTTGGCCCAACACACAAAAAAAAAAGAGAGAGAGAGAGAGAGAGAGAGAGAGAGAGAGAGAGAAAAGAAAAAAGCAAAGCGAAAAAGAAAAGTAGTACTTTCATGGATAAGAGGCAGGTAGGTGATGCAGGAAAGAGCAGCAACTCACAGCTCCCTCTCAGAAAAAAAAAAAAAAAAAAAGGAAGGTATGATTATTGATTACTCCACCTCACCAAAATACACCATTTCCAAACAGGCAATTCCCAAAATAGTCAATGTGAACATGCAGCCAAAATTGAAGGACCAAGGGCATAATCGTAACAAAACAAAAAATAGACCCCCTAATGAGAAAAAAATGGAAGACCCACGTTCACAGAGAACATGAAAGGAAGGAAGAAAGAAATCAGAGAGAAAAAAGTGGGGCATTTAAAGAGACCATCATATATGTGATTCTCAAACAAAAAAAAGCCCCCGCCCAAAAAAACACCACAAAAAAAAGCCTCTCCCATCTCCTAAAAACAAAAGTCCTCAAATTTGGTCACTTCTTTCCGTGATCACCACGTCCAACCAATTTCTCAGCTGTGACAACAACCGAAAAACAAAAAAAAAAGGGGTTAAAATCTCAACTTTTATTGGAGAAAGAAGAGAAGGGATTTTTGTGAATCGGGAAGGGGAAAGGAGAGTTTTTTTTTTCTTAGATCAAAGGGGTGGTGGTGATGTCGTGCTCATCGTCGTCAGGGTCGGAGGAAGACGATGAGGGGTTCGATTCGTACAGGAAAGGAGGGTACCACGCCGTGAGGGTCGGCGATCAGTTCGCCGGCGGCAGATACATCGCTCAGAGGAAGCTCGGTTGGGGACAGTTCTCCACCGTCTGGCTCGCTTATGATACCACCAATTCCGTATGTCCTTCATCCTTTCCTTTCATCTCCTTCTTATTATGTATCTGATTCATGTTTTTCTCATGGGTTCCTTCAAAAAGGGGTTATTTTGAATCAACCCCACTTTTTTTTAATTTGAATTTGGGCTGTGATTCACTGATTTGTGTTCTGGATGTGAAATTTTGTTTATCTCTTTTTTTTAAACCCTTTTAATGCTATCAGTTTTGGAATCTATAGGTGCAGTGCAGTGCTGGCTGTGATTTGTGTTCTGGATGTGAAATTTTCAATGTTTTGTTGAAATTTTGTGTAGCGGAGGTGTGAGCGTTTTTTGTGATTTTATTTATTTATTTATTTGTGCATATTTGTTAGTTCAGATTTGTGTGCTTTAAATGATGTGGAGGTTCCAAGATTTTCTTCCCTTCCTTCCTTCCTTTCCTTCCTTCCTTCCTTCAACTGACACCTTATATTTGTCGTTTTCTGTGCTGTGGGGTGGGTGTGGGCGTGGTTTTATTGAATGGATCAAATTTAGATCGTTTGGGAGTTATTGATGTTGGTTTGTTTCTTCACATGCCACTAGTAGCAATTTCTCTCTTTTTCCTTCACTGCTATATGTATATATTTGGTTGTAAACATGTGTCATGAATAATGCCCCAAAATTCCTTGTATGATGTAATAGTGGAATATGGTGAATGGTCCTCACATAATGTGTGACCACCAGGTTAGCATGGATTTGTCTATATGCACAGGAGCAATAAATGTGCCTCTTTCTGCTACCTGTTTGGATGGGTTTTTTATGCTGATTTGGTATATTATGCTCCTTTGTAGCATTAAAACTGGTTGTCCAGTCAAAAAAGATGAAAAAGATAAAAAGAAACATTGACATTGGTTGTCTTTTGTTTCTAATGCATATTGCATATATTTTGTTGGAAGGTATATAGTGTGAGCTGTATTTGGAAATAACTGTTCTGAATTTAAATGCTGATTTACAGAGCTGACTGTTATAGGAACCTTTTATATAACTTGTTCTAGGACCTTGCTAAATGCTTAAATTTCGTAAATAAAAAAGGGACCAAAAGAAAGAAGGAAATAAGAAGATAAAGGGAAGAAGCTTTAACTTGTGTAGTATACACACTGTCCATTGATTCAGGTAAAGTTCTTCACTGTTGCTAAGAACTATGTCCAAATGTCATGTATCTATTTTTTGTTCAAAAATCTTCTATAAAGGTAAAACATATACAGCTATATAGCTTCTTGTTTGATTATGTGCCAACCATTGATAGTTTCTTTTTATTATTTTAGTGCGCCGCACCAGTATTTTCTTTCTCATATTTATTGTAGTCTTAAGTTTGTGGTTTTCATTTTTCAGTCATATGTTGCTCTCAAGATCCAGAAAAGTGCGGCCCAGTTTGTTCAGGCAGCCCTTCATGAGATTGATGTTCTTTCATCCATTGCTGATGGCGACCCTACAAATTCGAAGTTTGTTGTCCAATTGATCGACCACTTTAAGCACACAGGCCCAAATGGGCAGCACCTTTGCATGGTCCTCGAGTTTCTTGGTGATAGCTTGCTTCGTTTGATCAGATATAACCATTACAAAGGCCTTCCATTGGATAAAGTTAGGGAGATTTGCAAATATGTTTTGATTGGTTTGGATTACTTGCATAGAGAACTTGGTATAATCCACACTGACCTAAAACCTGAAAACATTCTTCTATTTTCAACCATTGATGCTGCCAAAGACCCTTTTAGATCTGGTCTCTCCCCAATTCTAGAGAGGCCCGAGGGAAACATAAATGGTGGAGTTACAAATCTTATTGAGAAAAGCTTGAAACGGAGAGCAAGGAGGGCTGTTGCCAAGATATCCGGAAGAAGAGGTTCAATGGGAGGAACAGGGGAAGCTCCAAAGTCTGGTAGAAATATTGATGGGATTGATATGAGATGCAAGATAGTAGATTTTGGAAATGCATGTTGGGCTGATAAGCAGCTTGCAGAAGAAATACAGACAAGGCAGTATAGAGCTCCTGAAGTTATACTGAAGGCCGGCTATTCCTTCTCCGTTGACATGTGGTCTTTTGCTTGCATTGCTTTTGAGCTTGCCACTGGTGATATGCTGTTTACACCCAAGGATGGTCAAGGTTTTAGTGAAGATGAGGTATGATGATCTGGCTGATGAACTTTTATGGTTGAATTACACTCTTTATATCATGCAGGTATAATTTATAATATTTATTCGAATGTGAACTCTTTGCCGAAGATTTCCTTGGCATTACTAAAAGACAAAAGTGAGTATATATGAATCAAATTAAATAATTTGGTTAATGAGTTATAGAGAGGTTATAAAAAATCACATGGCATATATAGAAGGATTTAAAGCAATTATATATGGCCTCCAATGTAGAAGATCATTATGGTATGACTTTGAAATGATGCAATAGATGCTATGAGCTAATTTTTGTTTAAATAGTTTAATCATATTAACTAACATCATTGATGTTTATAAATACACTTGTTACTTTATTGTGGAATATAGAAGCAATGTAAATCTGACAATGGTAAACAAAGATTTAGAGATACTTAAGAAAATAATTCATTGAATTTTCTTGTAATACCAATTCATTAGGGGTCAGGTTGGCAAATTTTCTACATTCATTGCTTTAGCTGTGCATTTTTTCATTTGACTTGAGAAAATTGTTTGGATAGTAATTGTATAATATCTGTCTCAAGTGCCAGGATTATTTTATATTCCTTCTGCTGGTGGATGATATCTGATACCTTTACAGGGAGTGGTTGCGTGTTACAATTCATTTAAAAATATTCATTGTTCTATCTAATTATGACCTTTTACTACCTGGGTGAGAGAGGAACTAGAGAAATGTTTTTCACACTTTAGTAGTTGACTAGTTGAACTAAAAGTATTCATTGTTCTATCTAATTATATCTCTAGCAGTTGCCACCATTTACACTTCTATTTTTCAGATATTATGTTGAAAAGAAAACGATCAAGATTTAGAGTTTCATGCTTTTAGTATGTAACTTATAACTACAATTGCTGGTGCTGGAATTGTTCTTTGATTTGCTCAACAAAATAGGGGAAAATATTTAGTTAGATCATTCGTGCAAGTTGGAAAGTATAAATCAGTTGTGATTGTCAAAACTTGTTACGTGTCTACATACTTCAGATCGCATGTTACTAGACTAATAAAACTCTACATCATTTTGATCTCAGGATCACCTTGCCCTGATGATGGAACTCCTCGGAAAGATGCCCCGGAAGGTGAGTAACTCCTGCAGCCTCCACATATTTCTTTTATAGCTAGTGTGGCTTATATTATACTTGTGCATTGCAGATTGCTGTTGCTGGAGCACAATCCAAGGATTTCTTTGACAGGCATGGCGATCTAAAACGGATTCGAAGGCTAAAATTTTGGCCACTTGACAAATTGCTGGTTGATAGATATAAATTTCCGGAAAATGACGCCCGCAAGTTTTCAGAATTTCTTTTACCACTTCTTGATTTCGCACCGGAGAAGCGGCCAACTGCACAGCAGTGCCTGCAACACCCATGGTTAAACTGTGAGGAATCGTCTCCAAATGATAGGACGGATGAGTCTATTGTGGAAAGGGTGGATGTTGGGATGAGCAACCTTAAAATCAGGGTGGGAAAGTGAAGGGGAGCTTTGTGTTTTTTTTTTTTTTCCTCGACATAGCCAGAGTCAAAGTCACATATTTTAGCCCCTTCCTTTCACACTAATGACTTTTGATTGCCAATTTATTTTTGTTTTTGTTGCAGTTTAATAAGATTATTTGTATTGGATTTATATGTAAATTAGTAAAGAATTTTGTTCATCCTGAGATTATATCCGACTACAGAATTTGCGTGTATATTGTTCACATTATGTAAGTGATGACTTTCATCCAAATATACTCTTTTCTTACGTATTGCCTGATTGAAGTCATAGCTCAGAATGTAAAGCAGATATTACAAAGATAGGAAAAATGAATTTGCTGATTCTAATGTGACATTGTTATTTCTTGTGGACAAACAACCGGTGTTTATTATTCCTTGACTTTAGAATGTTAGCATTTCTATTAACAAACCATGTTATCTAAATGTTAAAAGGAACAACACCTTTGAAGTAGACAAAAACATTTAAAATTTTAAATGACAATTCCCTTGTCAAACTTGCTCTAGTCATTGGTGCATTCTTGTATCACTGGTTCTATTTTGCATCATATAGACCCGGAATTTTCCTTTTCTAGGGGTCAAATAGACCTGGAGTGAAGTGATGCTAGTAGCCTAGGGAGCAATGATGGATGGGCCCAAGGCGCTTCAACGTTCCTCTTTAAACTTTATTCAAGTACTCACAAATTTGCGAATGAGACAAACGTATAATTATGGGTTGAAATAAGTTGATCTGTTTAACAAAACTATGGCATTAGCTTTGTCTATTGTTTGTCATAGTTTTATTTATTTATTTATTTGGCTCGCGTAGTTTTTTCTCATAAACAATAAAAGAAAAAGTTTGACCCGTTTAGAAAACTATATAAAGGAGTAAAACTTATTTGAAGTTCTCCAAGTAGGTCAAAGATACTTAGACTTCTTAGCTACATAATATTAACGTATAGCCAATCAATTATATAAATATTATTACTTTTTAATTGAGTATTTAAATAATACATAAACATATATAATATATATGTTAATACATATAGTCTCAATTTTGAGAAGACCTTATTAATTATCATTTCGGTCCAAAATTGTGTGAAAATTTCTTGTTGGTTAAGACAAAAAATAATAAAGCAATTAATTAAGAGTTTAATTTGTATACACTTACAATATAAAAATTTATTTAACTGTTCTCAAATCATGTATTGTAACGTCAATAAAGATAGTTGAGTCTCTCATCCTTTAAAAAATTATTCAAATAAGATGATTTGATTGAATGACAGTATAAACAAATTTTACACAAATTAAACTCATTAATTAACAATCATTAGTTTATTGTTATTTATCTTTGACCTTTCAAATAATTAATAACATTATTACTCTCATATATAGCTAATAATAAGTTTTTAAAAAAAGGAAAATACTAAAAATGAAAAAATATTTTTATAGTAATCATATATAAATTATAAGCAAAATAATAAATAATTATATTATTTTATTATAATTTTCGAAAAAATAAATATATTAATTGTTGGAGGATAAAATCTTGTACCAATTGATCTTATATTTCGTAGGGTTGGGACCATACCTTAGTCTAAAGTTGGTTCACGCCCTTATCCTTAAAACAAAGTAAAGATTCTCTGAATCAAGGACCAATTAAGAAGAAGCGAGAGGGCACCACCACACCTCTTCCCAAATCTGGAATTTACAGCGCAGGTGGGACACTAACCCAACTAGTTGCATAGATACAGTTACTACTGCACGTGTATGTGGCAACCCAATTTGTTCCCACTTATGCTAGAAAAACTCTCTCTAAATATAGATTACCAGTATTACAAGACAAGTGGGAATTTGTTTTGGATCTCCAAGCTGCCGACAATGTAAATTAGTAGCATCTCGCTATCATATAGTATTTTCATAAATAAATAGGATAATATTTGAACTCCCCTTTTCCTTATTTCGAAAGCTTATTTTGTGAAATAAAGATAAAGATAAATCACTGGTGTTTTCTGATAAAAATATTATCTCAACAGTAAAAATGGGTGTTAATTGAAACGTTAAACTTGTAAATTGTTAAATGTGATGATCACACTCATTTCTCAATGTCAAAGAAAATGATTTTCAACTATTTGACGGGTTTCAATGCGGCCCCGCTTAATGCCTTCCCAATTGATAATACTTTTTAACCTACGCCTCCTTGTGAACATGCTACTTTCGTAAGTAAATTAAATTTCTCATACTTTTCGCCTAAAAATAAGATGATGCGATTCTTTACTAAAACCTTCGAGTAATGAATTATGATGATGCATATTAAAATTTTATATTTTGCGTGTGTTTGCATACAAGCGGGTAATTTTATATTTTACGTTTTATTTATAATTTACATAAAAAGTTAATATATCTAATTACCATTATTTTTGTAAAGAAATATATAATTTATATTTTAAAATTTATTTAACTTGTATGCAATAATTAATTTTATTTAATATTGTTTTCAATACTTTCGCTTTTATGTTGGTAATATTATTTCCATTTACAACAACAACAATAATAATAATAATATGCATTTAATAAAGTTGGTTATTATTTTCCAAGTGATTTTATTATAATACTAATATATTGATAGGCACTCACATATCTATTAGTCCACATTTTTAGCATAAATTTTGAAATAGATTTTTTTTTATAAAAATTATACTAAGACTAGTTGTGAATTCAATATAATAGGCTTTAAAAAACAATTTAATATAATGAAGAGAGACCAAAAGGTGGTTATGAAGGGGAATCGCTTATATATTACTAGCGACTGACAATACAACCCTATCAAGTTTTTTTATTGGTGTTGATTTATGAAGATGAAGAGATTATAGAGATAAGTAAGAGAAGTGATCTGATTAGATTAGTGGATAGAGAAGTATAACTATAAAATAAACCAAGTGACATGGTTTTAAAGAAAGTGGGTGATTTTGAGAACATGAGGTGAATATAAGAATGATACTTTTCAAAAGGTATTGTGGACTTGAAAAAATATTAAATAGGACGATGAGACATCAAAAATTAGTTATTAATCTCAATCCTTTTTATATAATATTATAGATACATAGACATATAGATAAATGAATTCAATTCTCTACAAAGAAGGGTCAAGTCATACCTTTATGGTATCGGCAATTATTTATTTGTGACGAAAACAAGCTCATCAGAATTCATCAAGCTGCATCCAAATTTCTCACACAATAAATACATAAAACGAGGTTAAAAATATGAATGTATGAAATAAAATAATTTCTCACATCCATAATTAAAAAAAAGACAGAAAAAAGGGAAATTTCGTCTCGATCTCAGCCTCACAACACTAGAATCAAAATGATCCGTCTATGAAGCTCAAGCACCACCGGGAGTGTGATTGACACTTCCATCTCGAAGCACGATTCTAATAGTGTCTTAGTCTTAACTAGAAATAATACCCGTCCATTGCACGGGTTTTTGAGTTTTTTAAGATAATTTCTTTTAATAAATTTTTGTTTTAAAAATTATTATAAAAATTTTAAATTAAATATAATAAAAAAAAATTTTTTTTGTTTAAGTATTTTACAAAATGGACCTGCTTGAATGTGTTTATTATGGGTGTTTTTTTATTGGTAATTAAGTACTTTTATCATTCCTTCAAGTTTAAAAAAATATCATTCTGCATAATACTTTAACAACTAAATTACATTACTTTTTAAATTAAATTATATAATAAGTGTAAATAAAAGTGAATTTTTATGAATTTGTTAAAATGAAAGGTTTATTATAACATCTCTCATCATTATAAAGCTTCAGTTATGTTGATTTAAATTAATACTTTTACATATTTTAATTGCATTCATCACAATAAATTAGTATTATTACTTGTTACCTTGAATTCATTCAAATGAATAAATGCTTCAGTTTGACCACAGTTATGTTATTTATTTTTTATAATTTCAATTAATTATAAATTTTTCTTATGATTCATTATTACTCCATTATAACTATTATATAATTAAATTTAGTGATTTTATTATAATTTCATGTTTAATTTTGATTCTTATAATTCATCTGTATTTTATAGAATAAGAAATAAAATAAGCTTATTTAATTTAAAAATATTTTTAAAGTTAAAACTACAAAATTTTTATATATAATCTCAATGAAAACACCTTTAGGTTAGATAGAAAATATATAGGGAAATATAAAATTTAAAATAGTATACTAATAATAGGTATTAATAACATTCATAATTTTATAAATATAAAATAGAGCGAAGTATTAGAATATATTAAATTATAATCATTAATATTATATTCTATAGTCTTATATTGTGATATTAAATTTTGATTTGCTCACAAACTATATTTTTTTATCATAGAATTAAAATAAAATAAGATCATTTAATTAATAAAAAGAATATGCGTATAACGTTAACTTTAAAACATAATCTAAATTAAAATATTTAAAATTAGATGAAATAGAAAATTAAAAAGTTTTAACACTATACTAATAATATTGTATTAATAAAATTCATAATTTTATGAATATAAAATAGAACTAAATATAATAATAAATTTTAATTTCAATCATTAGTGTTATGTTAATTAGTCTTCTAGTGATAATTATTTATATTTTAATAATGAGATTGTCATTGTTGTGTTTACTAAATTTAGCTCAGTGTACATAATCAAATAATTTTTTAAAAATTTATAAATTAATATAAATACTATTTTAGAATTTGAATAGGCAAAAAAACAAAGTTAAAACATAATGCATAATATGAAAAAGTTAATACCAACCTAAATAAAATAATATTATTGTTCTCACAAACTTATAAATGTTTCTTACAATAGTCATGCACTCATTGCAGCAGAAAAACCAAAGACCTCCCAAATGACAATATAAAATTTTACCACAATGTGAAGGTTTGATTAGGACGAAAACCTAACTATTCCCAGCATATATAGAATAATGGAAATGAAGGCATAATCAATATGTTACAATGAAACTATTTATTTATTATATATTTCAGTTTCAAAACCAATAAATTAAATCACAATAATAACATTGCTTTTCACATTCTGGATTGGTAGAATTTAACTCCATTTGGCATTAGTAGAATTTGATGATTATTATATTGAACTCCATAATTAATTTAATAAATGTGATAAAATAAAGGGTTTAGACTGCTAGCTATTTTCTATATAGTGGAGTCTATTATATTTATATATATATACATATATATATATATATATATATTGATAATTAAAAATGATTGAAAATTAATTTTAATTTAACAAATTATAATACAAAGAGTGCTCAATACAGTACTAAAACGAATCAATCAATTTGAAACCGAAATTATATTTGAATGGCAATAATCTCGACAATTTATAGTAGTAATTATAGCTAATCAATTAAAACTTAAACTCATAAATTAAATTGTGATAAAACATAAATACTCATTATTCATTCACAATCTGGGATCTAAAATTATTATTAATGCAGAAAACTTTTATATGTTTTTTTTTAATAACATGCTTTTATATGAAATTTACTATTGTTATCTTTTTTGAATATTTAATATTAATGGTAATATCAAACGCATTTTGGGAATGTCTGTTAAAGAAAGAAGGTAACAGCCAATTAATGCATTTGATTTATTCTAATGAATTAATGCTATTTTTAAAAATAAATTAAATATTCTATTTTTTAATGCATTCTATTTATAACGCTAATTTGATAAGCAAATCCTGTCTATTAATGCATTTTATTTTTTTCAAATGCTAATTAAGTATTCATATTCAAACAATTTTATTTGTGAAACAATGTAAACTAATGCATGGGGAGCTACATTTGCGTTATTTCAATACAATAACATGGGAAATAGAATAGAATATGTCAAAAAAAAAAAAGATGTAGAATACAATAACAATTTTTTTTTTTTGTTGATAAACAGAACACGATAATAATATTGTTACAAAATGCTTGTTTTTCATAAATATTTCCATAAATTCCATATTTCTACAATCAGCACCTCAAATCAGGCATCATTACCTATATCTTTTGTTTCCACTGCTACTTGCACTACTCCATTTTGTATGTTGGCCTGTTGCTTTCCTTTGTAGTGGGTTTGCATCTCCTCTATGAAAGAATAACACAGAAATAATGATAATGCTCTGTCTCATATAGAGACAATGATTGGATTTTTAGGATCTTAAACATGATTACAATAGCTAGAAGAGAAGAAAAATAAAGAAGGTGTAAAGACTTGAATATGTAGATTAGATCACCATATGATTATTATTTTGGGATTATCACTATAACTTCATCTTAGTCCCACATCTGTCCACCCAAGCTACATGTGAAGGTTTAGTCACGTTTCACACCCCAACCTTTCCAAACATATATAGAGATGAAGACATAATTAATAGGTTGCTATAAAATTGCTTATTAATTACATTTCAGTTTCAAAACTAGTAAATTACTCTAATAACCTTTCTTTTTTGTATTCCTCAGTAGAATTTGATGGCTGTTATAGGTAACAATCGCATTTTGAAAACTAATGAATAATATATACATATATATGATATAAAAATAAATAATTTGAAAAGTAAACAAAATATCTTAATAAAATTATTAAAATTGCAAAATAAATTTAAATTAGTTAATAAATCTTAAACGTAACTAAAGATATTTTATGGATATAAATAACGTAAATTGTTACTAAACAAATAGCTATCAATGTATCATTTTAGATTTTAAAAATTTTAGTTTTAAAAGTGATCATAAATTATCAATTAAGTGCAATAAAAAAAATCCAAAAAAAATTGAAAGAAATTTACTAAAAACGTAACAACTGTTGTATACTATATGTCAATGCTACCTTGATTAATTTATAATTATTAATAATTTATTTAGCTTTGAGAAAAATAATATAAATTAATTAGCTTTGAGGGCCTAGACTTTAGAGTAAACATTCACTTGTCACTTTATTTTTAAATTTTTGTTTCTTTTTCTATTATGAGTGTGCTGACCATGTATGTAAAATACTGATATCAATATTATGTAATATAAATGTTAATGTAATAAATGCTATAACAGTGAAGAATATATATATATATATATATATATATATATATATATATATATATATATATATATTGATTTAAAATAAACGTAAGACATATTGATCCTTCATAGTTAAAACTATTACCGCCAATATAATTTGATTAGGATTTTTATCTCTTGTTCTTTTGTTTTGGTTTTTGGTCTAAAAATTCGGTTAGGGTGCCATCAATTTTTTTCAGGCTATTTGGTTCAAACTGAGCCCAAACCAAGGCCCACTTTCTACCTTCCCCACTCCACTTAAAACAAGTATGCTATGTTACAACTTACAACATTTATTGATTGATTGTAGAAAGGCAAGGATGATATTGTTCAAGGTAGGCTAAAAGCGCAACACTGAAACTGAGGGTTGCCAACGTCGCTCTGTACTTTATGTTCTTATTTAGACAAGCATAACCCTCCCTGCTAATCGAAATGCCAAGACTTTATCATTAATGCAACTGACTAAACCAATAATTGCTGGCAAAAGAATTGTTACCAAAAAGGCTTCACAACTTACCAATTTAAAGCGACAGGTCCGTTCATTAGTCACTCATAAGGAAATCATTTTATGCAATTAGAATCAATATCTTGAGTTTATAACAATCTCACGTTCACTTTAACTTAATTACTAGAATATAGAATATCTTGATCAACTTCTAAATTTCTACTCAGGGAATTCGCCATTCCATTTCATGAACTATTACTTACCGTATAATAATAACTCTGCAACAAGAAAGGCCGTCAGCATTTACAGATATTTGAGCAATAAAGAAAAAATCAACAGTTAATCAAAATGCAATAAGTAGAAGACAAACAGGCAACAGGTTTTCTTTTTTATTCTCAACACAAATGCGAGAAGGAATATGCAGCATAATGAAAAAGCTGTTCAAGTCATTGCATCCTCCTATCTAAACTCAAGCTTTGCTATCAACTAACCTTACACACAACTTTAAACTGAAACAAGTAATCCAAACAACTATAAATCAAAATTTACATTTAGTCAGTGGCAATTCCATTACAAAACCAAAGATGAACAAAAAAAGATAAAAGGCCATATATGTAAGAAAAAGCATCACGATTTCTACCTCAGCTATCGACTTCTATCACGGTAGAGCTTCAATTCTAGCACCAAGTCACCTCAATTTATGTCGAAAATTATGACTGCACAGCTTTATTTTGTTTGATACAAGCCGGTGCCTTGAACTCCTGGCACTTCCACATTGATGTAGCACTAGCCTCAATCGGCATCACTCTGTCAGTGGATGGCTCAACTGGAAACAAAGGTATGCTACCGACAGGACGATTGGCAGCGTTCATTTCAGTCAATGGAGAACTTCTAGCTCTTGCACCTTCCTTCGGCTGTGCCCTATCTTTGGAGGTGCAAATGCTTAAGGGCAACTTCTTTAGCTTCACCCTTCCTCTCTTCTTACCTGTGGTAGAAGAATCTTCAATGTTTTTCTCCTTTGACTGGCTTGACTCTGCTTCCCCGTTATCTATCTCCATCTGGCTAGATCTGTCATATCTGTAACCCTTCTTATCTTCCTTACTTGAGCATACTTCTTGAATGGAGCCTTCAGAATCAATCTTGCCAGCTACTGCATGCCCGTTGTTCAAAGATAAGCAATCTTGTCCGAAAGCCATACCGGCATCAGATCCCTCGGTTATTTCCAAACTCGAAGAGCTTTTAGGCCTCTTCTGTCTACTCCCTTTTGATTCCGAATTCGGTGAATTCTTTGAGATTCTAGGAGAACTGTTCATGGCTCGATGTAACTTTCGGGCCAATTCTTCATCTGTCCCACAATTTTCAATCGGTTGGTATTTTTTGTACAAGAGCTGAACCGGGAGATGCTTCTTCTGCTTGTTCTTTTTCAGATTTCTTTCCTTGCTGCTGGTGCTGACTGCCTCTTCAGAGAAAGAGGCAACCAAATCTAAAGCACTCTTGGCCGCAGCAACTGCCTTCGCCGCAATTTCAGCCTTTTCTTCGGCCGCAGCTCTTGCAGCATGTGCAGCCTTAGTTGCAGCCACTGCTGCTGCTTTCGAGGCCTCCACGACCTCCTCAGGGGTAAGGTTAGGGTTATTCGAATGAGCATTCAGCAAATTCTTAAGCCTCGCCTCGAATTCACTCGAATAGGAAAAAGAGGAAGAGGAAGCACCCTCCGAAATCGTTACACAGGAAGCAACAACCGCAGAAGGAGAGGCAGCAGCATCGCCATCCGAATTCTGTTTTTTCAATCCAGCAAGAAGACGCTTCCGCGGAGGCAGAAGAACATCAGCATCCAAGTGATTGACATCACACACGTTCTCCATGCTTACTCTACTAAATCCCAATTCAATACTCGGAATTAAAACAAAAAAAATGAATAAATCTTCACACCAACTAAATTTCAAAACTCAAAATCCATCAGCAATCACACTATCTGAACAATGATCAACCGTTATCCCATCTAACTCACAAACCCAATTCCACATCAGCGATCAAATCAAGACTCTGAAATCTGAATAAAAATCTACAAGCACAGAACCCTAGCCAAGATCGGGGTGCTTTGTTGTGACATCAGGAACCCTCCAATGAAAGAAATTCGATTCAAAACCAACATATTCTTCCATTCCACCGATTTGGTTCCTAACCAGAAAAAAGAAGGGAATAAAATCAAAGTCAAACTAAATCTACAACAAAATTATTCAATTCATCCAAATTAGAATCTCTATGAAAATGAACAAAAAAACAAAAAAAAAAACATTAAACCCAATCGTGAATCATCTTCATCTAACCAATTAGAACATAGCCATGGATGCATAATTCAGCTAAGAATAAAAGATCAGAGACCAAAAACACGAAGAAAAACTCGGAATTCAAATAGATACGTTTTAAGCAGCAAACTCATGCATAGCAGAGTTTCCAAATTGATACCGCAATTCCCGATACACGTTTATACATACATACATGTATATAATATTAGAAAGCAAACGAATCGAGAATCTCGATTCAAGAGAATTGCGCGAAATCAACGAGAATTCAAACGCGGTTTTTAAATTTTTCTTTTTTTTCTGAATTGAAAATCACGGATCAAAATTGGAAAGAGGGAGTTGAATTTAAGAGAAGGGGTGTGTGTGTGGGGGGGAACCATGGACGAGGAAGGAGGTCCATGAGTACCTGATCCTGTTGAGCTAGAGAGAGAGAGAAACAAGAGGAGAGAGAGAGAAAGGGTTAAACGGCGAGGTTGCGGTTAGGGTTTTTTTCCTTGCTTGGTTCTTTCTTTTCTTTCGTTGTTGTTGTTGTTGTTGTTCTCTCTCTCACAGAGGGCAGAGAGAAAAAATTGGTGGTGGTGGTGGTGTAGGAGAAGAAAATCCAGGGCGTGTATAAGGAAAACCGAAGATCTATCCCTTTTTTTTTCAATTTAAAAAAAAAAACTTTTTTTTCTGCTTGTATATTTTATATTGGTTTTTACTTACAAGAAATGAAGAAATGTCAGAATGAGAAGGAATTTGGGATTGGTTATGTTTCGACAAACACGCACACATGACACAACCCCAAATTAATTACTGTTCCACTTTCTCAGTAACCTTTTAATTTTTTTTTTTTATCTTTTCCTTATATATATATATATATATATATATATATATATATATATATATATATATGTCAAACCAGGTCATTTTTTTCTTGTGACATTCAACACTCTTGTTGTTAGCTAGCCTAAATTTTTTCAACTACCGTGATTTTTCGTTTTTCAGGGTTTTGTTCGTATATTATTGCATATTTCAGATAACAGTGCTGCCCAAATTTCTCTTGTTCATCCATTCTTTTTTTGTTTATTTAAGATCTTTTTTTTTTTGGGTAACGTGTTTATTTAAGATTTGGTGATACTGTTTTGATGTTTAGATTAGTTTACTTTTTTAATTTTCCAAATGTACTTGTTTGAATAAATTTATTACGAGTGTAAACGCTGAAAAATATCTTTGGTAAGTATTTCACATAGATAATTTAAATTATAGTTTTAATTTTGATATATTAATAGTATAAATAACTTTTATGTTATCAAATCATTCTACTTGAAAGTCAGTTATATTTATTAATATATATAATTAAAAAATATTGTATCGACAACTATAAGATTATAAGAAATTACATGTGATGCCTCTTTATTTGTTATATTTACATTAACATCCCTTTATAGGGGTATTTAATGTCATAATTAGAGAGATAGCATCATATTGCATTGAAGAAGATAAAATGTAATATTAACTAAACTCTAAGATAAATTATTCGTTATGTATTTTTATATAAACAAAAGGGTATAGCTTGCTATATCATCTAACCTTAAGAGATATTAGTATAATTTCTACTAAATTTTTTATCCAAACTATAATTTCTTATAGACTCAGTTTAATTCAAATGAGTAATACCCAAAATCTTTAATTTAAATAAGTATGTGACTTATTTTATTTCTGTCAATAGAACTATCCGTGTCACTTTAATTCCCGTCAACAATCTAATAATTATAGTTAACATATTCTGTTCTTCCCGTTTATCTTACATTACATGTTGAAAAAATTGACACAAATATTTGATCTTCGACTAATCAAGACCAGAAGCTTTCATTTTTTTTAAGTGCTTGTTTGCATTAAACAATGAGGTAACTAATTAAAAAAACTTTAGATCACATGAAAGACTAGTTAACTTACTAATTACTGTTAAAGTAATTAATTCATTTCATATGTCTCTGACTTACTTAGTGAAATTAACATTTTAGATTAAATATTTGCATATTAGATTATAATTATCGGCAATATTATATTTAAATTTTAAACGACAAATATACATGAGGTTATTTTGGTAATTGTCCTTGTTTTTATTTGTCTAGAATTGATTCTTGTAAGAAGTACTTATATATTACTTTCAAAAGAATCAAATTTGCTTTTGATTCCATCTTCTTAGAAAAAGTTGCTAAAGTCTCACGATCCAAAACAAATCGGCATTAGCAAGGTGTTCCATTTGTTCTATTTTATGAGTTTTAGTTAATATATTTTTATTTTTATTCATAACTATAAAAATAATATCTTTATTTTTAATTAAGTTCTTTTCTAAAATATAATAAAACTAAAAACCACTTTAACCATTTTATGATTTTTTTTCGCAAATCAAATAATATGACGCTATTATTATCAGCTTTATTAATTATAAATAAAGACATAAAACAAATCAGACACACTAAAGTATTTTTTAAATTATGAACATTTTCTAAAGATATGCCGACTACACTTTTGTTTATAGAAAATGATATCTTTTAACTGTTTATGGTACAAGTTATAGGTTAATCTGGTTTTATGAAAATTATACAAATTAGATTTATCTTTTAAAATGGAACTCAGTTGATTTAAAAAATTTTATTAAAAAGTATTCAACTGTCGTGTAACTAGTGTGATGCTTATCTGTACGTATCTCAATCAGAGTTTATTAATTTCGATAATGTATCCTGATCATTGACTTGAATTAGTCACTTTTATAACTTAAATTTTGAGGGGTCATTATTTAAATATTTATCTATATTGTTATTATTTAAGAACCATTAACGAAAAATTTATTGAGATAATGATAGTTGAAAGCTTGATTATACTTCCCTCCAAATTATAATCATACTTTTACCTAAAAAAGAATATTTTTGAAAATAAATTCAAATATCTTTTCTCTCTATTTAATTTACCATCTTCTTTTTTTACTCTACCATCTTCTCATTCTGCTAACTGAACTACTTTTATATATACCAGATTATATTTACATTGTATATTCTCTCATACATTTAATTAGTTTTATTTAGAGAATTGATAAACTCATTTATTGTCATGACCCGATTTGAACGTAACGACACGTGAGAAATTTCATTCTCACATAAGCTTCATGGTTAAAGTACTATATGTATAATTTAATTCATAAAATCCATTTTTAAAACATAAATCCATGTATATTTCCAAAAAATATAATGAACATACATAATCCAGCTCATGAACTATCTTTGAGTCTGAAATCATAATAAACATAAATAGTCCATTTTATAAATCAAGTCTAAATCTATGATCATAACACAAATATATGTAAGTTACGCTGTAAAAAAAACCATGAAAACTATATAATGTTGAATACGCATTAAATATGAATCATGGTAAACAAAATACATAATCATCTATGGTCAGGACCTTGTTTCACTTGTCACTAAAGCACTCTATACTAAAAACAAAATACTTCATGGCAACATGAAATTCACCAAACTGAAAACTCTACTACTTTTAGGAAGGAGGCTGAGAAGAACCCATGACAACCACTGTATTTGTAAGGGAAGAGAGAAGGTGAGTTTTATCTAAAACTCAATGAGTAGGTTCCCAGGTAACCTCTTCATGGGACAATAACAAAGATATCCATGAAACAATTTTCATATTTACATACACACTTATCTCAAAACTAATAATTTTTGTAAATCATAAATCATAGTTTTTTCAAGGCATAACAATATTAATCTCTGAGATTTTTTTGATTTCTATGAGTACCTCGTAAGGTCCCAAATTGGACACCTAACTAAATTTCATCTCTGAATACTTTGGGGGAGATTATCCTATGGAGAATAACTTGATATCAAGGTTCACGATCTCTCACAACCATTAAATCATTGTCTGTTTCTCTACAACTATTGTCTAGTCTTACAATCATGAAAAACTAAATATTTTCTCTAAATTTTATAATTAGGCTCTAACTCCGAGTTTTGTAAACAACATTTCTTAAACACATGTAATTCTTGAAAAACCTTGGGTAATCATGTCATCACTATATATATATATATATATTCATAATCTACCTATCCATAAAATCATTTTAGTAACAAAATGGTCTCATAAGTTTTCATAAAACATATATGTCACGCTCACTTGAAATCACGAGTTCATAAGCTTTGACAAAATTACAACACTCTACGTTCATGTTGAAATAATCTCTAGAATCATGCATTTATAGTATCAAGCTAAGTACCAAAATATAGGTCATAAAATTGAACCCACTCACTTGGAAGGGAGAACAATAAGCGTCAACACCAATTGAGCTTTCGTGAAGCGAGGGTAGCATCAACGTATGCCATAACCATTACAAAACCCATAATTAATCTCTAACAATCTCTAGACAACTCTAAACCAATTCAAAGAACATTGAGAGAATACTCAAACTTGACAACAATGAGAAACATAACAACCTCAAACCAACAAACATGAGAGATAAACACATAACAATCTCTCACCTTGAAACTTGAAGGAGGTAAAATTTAAAGAGGATGAGAGAAGAGGGGAGGAAATGTAGAGTGAGGATTTCTCGCTAGTGAGCCTATTTTGCATAATATTGTAGACTTCGACATCAACATAGTTTTCTAGATACCTGGGGTTCCCAGGGCACCTAAAGGCTGTGCTAGGCTTAGTTAAGAATAATGGACTTGAGGTATCATATTTTTCATTACATATAAAACTTAATTTAAATAAATAAATTATTTTAAGAATTGAAAAATTGGCAAAATCTTTCACATTTTCAAGTAGAACCTTGAAAGCATAACGAATATCATTGTCAATTTTTAAACATGAATAATAAATTAATCATTATTTTATTTTAAATTATATTTATAGTTTGTAATTTTTTTAATCATTATAGTTGTTGCAATCGTTTATTTTTAGAGAAAACCTCCTACATTGGTAATTGAGTAGCCGTAACATTTTAATTTTGAATAAAAAATAATATTTTTTCCTTGCAAAGTTCATTATGTAATAGTTGCTTAATAATTTTTTCTAGATTTGTTTTCAAAATCTATTGCTACTCACGTTATGTCACTTGCTATACAATGGCTGCAACAAGAAAGCCAAACAACAATGTTGTTGAGCATTCTTTTTGAAGGCTGTTGAATTTGATAAAGGTATTAAAGTCTTAATTATTTTAATTTAAGAAGTTTGCCTAATTTGAAAAATTATTTTGTTAAAAGACTAAAGATAAAGGAGAAAAAATTATAATTTTTATCTATTGAGTTGTTTTCTTGTCATTTAAAAATTAAAGATAGTTATACTTATAAATCAAATTAAACTTTCGTTAATGTGTTATTATAAGAAATTTATTTGGTTGAATTTTTATTGAAAACTAATTTATTGCTTTCCTTCATAAAAGAAAGGGGAATGAAAATGAATTATTTTATCTTTTAGTTCTTATAATTTTATAATAAGTTGTTAATGTAGAATAAACTTCTATAAAACTTTTTAAAAATCTTATATTTTCTCAAATTAAAATTTGAAAATTATACTTTTCATTTTTTTAATATATTAATTTAACATTTCACATATTTTTTTGGTTTTTTATTATTTTAAATTATCTATACAACCATTTTTTAAGGTTTAATTATTCTAAAAATCGCTATAGTTTCACTCGATTTTTAGTTAGATCCTTATAATTTAAAATTTTTTAACTAGGTCCTACAATATATGAGATTTTTCAATCAGATCCATATCGTTATAAAAATAAACTATTATAATTTTATCATTAATAATTATATTACATCACATGTTATCTTTTTTTATTTCACTTAAATTAAGAGTCAATATCTATAGGAAAAGTAAGTATAATTTTAATAAACCTCAAGAAATATATAATAATAGTTTTATAAAATAGAAAAGTACTAACTATAATTATACTAAATCTCAATAGAGATTTCCTCCATTCATAAAGATTATTTTTAAAACCATTTTATTCAAGGACTAAATTCAAAATTTATAACAATAATCAGAATTAAAAATACTATATTTTAAGTTTAATCTTTTTGTTAGACTCTTGAGATTACGTGTCAACACATGGAGGACTGATGTGTCTCAGGTAAATTCTTTCCGTGGGTAAGCTTATCAACGCCCTCCGCATATATAAACGTCAACACCGAGCCAAGTCGTTTCAGTTTTGTAGCAACAAACCGCCATTTTTTGGGCGCCACTCGAAAACAGTAACACACTGAGCTCTCTCGCTTGCTCGCTACTTCGCTCTGTTCAATTTCCACCGATCAAAACGTCGACGTCGGAGCACAAACCCTAGGAAACCGATCTGCCACCGGCGGCGATGTTCAATTGATATCCATCGCCACCGCGATCTCAAATTCGCAGCGGCGGCGGAGCTTCATGGCGAGCGTAAGGCCTTTGCCGGAATCTGTTCGCAGCTCGGTGCGCGCCGGCATTTTCTTGTTCGACTCCACTCGCGTCGTCGAGGAGCTCGTTTTCAATAGCCTCGATGCTGGCGCCACAAAGGTATATAACTATATATATACTGATTTTACTTTCTATAATTTTGTGTGTTCTGTTAGCTATGTTCTTGAACTTGAACTGTTCGGTGTGTTTGTTTTAGGTATCAGTCTTTGTTAACATCGGGAGCTGTTACGTAAAAGTAGTAGACGACGGTAAATTTTTTTTCCCTTTTTGTTTGGAATTTCGAGTTTGTATTTTCTTGCTTAACATTTGACACTGCATTGCACTTTTAGATTTTTGCTCCTGTTTATGTTTTCGATGAATGGATTTTGTAGGAGGTGGAATTGCTCGAGATGGACTTGAATTGGTAGGACAAAGATATGGTACATTACAGATGTCTGCAATTGTTTCTTTCCTTTCTAATGCGCGTGCCTTCGTGCTCTTTGTTTTAGTGGTCGTTTTCTGAATGCAGAAGTCTCTAGCTATGCTCATTTTTGGAATTTTGCCTAGTTAGTAGACGTTATATGGTGATTAGAGGGCCACCAAAAGGCATTTATGTTGTTTTTAGCAGTTTTGCCTATCTTGTGGTCAAGTTTCTTTTGCGGAGGTGAATATAGGTTTATTAGAACAACTTAGTTGCTTTTATTGCTTTTTCAAATTGACATATATGAAACTGTTCATTGGGTCAGTGTTAAGGAAAGCTGCAATAATAGAGTTCGTTATTGCAATGTGTCAAACTCAACATCTAAAAGGCTACGACTTTGCTCGATTAAATGAAAAGTATGAAGGAAAAAAAAAACTTTGTTTATCTTCCATGAATTTGAGTTTCTATGCTGTCTTTTATAATGTGATGTATGCATATTGTGCAAGCAGCAACATCAAAATTTCTTAATTTGGACGACCTGAATGCCACAAGTAGAAACTTTGGTTTTCGAGGGAAGCTTTGGCTTCCATTTCTGAACTCTCTTTGTTGGAAATTGTAACAAGAACTTATGGAAGGCCCAATGGATATCGAAAAGTATTGAAGGTGGGGATAACTTCCTGCATTTTATTTATTTATTGGTACTATTTTATTCAGGTATATATTATAGTTGCTATTGATATTGATGCAACTTGCAAGGCTTGTTCAGTTTTACTTTTCTTTATTTACTGCAGGGGTGCAAGTGTTTATATCTTGGTATTGATGATGATAGAAAGGAAGTTGGTACAACAGGTGATTATTTTTGTGAATCTGACAATCATATAGTTTTTGTAAAGGAATTTCAGATGAATTATGTTATTCTTCCTTTGGTCCTCATGCCTAGGATCTGTTTTTCATTTAGCCAGGGTTTAGTGAGATTCAACAACCTTTCCATCTCTCCCTCAGTTCTTACACAGAAGATAATTGTCATCTGAAAGACTGAATTTTATAATAATATGTTCTTCGCATTTATATTTCTGCAGTTGGTAGTTATGTAACACATCTTTTGACCTGTTGGTTTTGCCAATTATAACTTGGGGGCTATGGTGAAAACTCTTCTCTGTTGAGAAGTTTCTTCACTTTTGCAAGAGTTGCTCTACTGTTTACTCTTTTTTCATTACTTGGTTGTGTACTGGAGGGAAACTTTTGAAATCTGGTTTTGCGGACATCATATTTCGTGAAAGCATGCCATTGGGATAGTATTGCACGCTTTTTCAATGCAAGATCCTTTGTACAATTCAACTATTGATACAATATTGCAATAATACTCGTTAAATCACATTGAGTGAGTTGCATGAATGTTCAATTGGGACTGTTTATTTTGATTACTGTTGGTAGGGAAATCTTTTACTTGATTGATGGACAGATTAGACACCATCTAATTTGTCTGCCTCCCACCGTTGTTAATCATTTTTCCTTTCTCTTGCAATAAAGTATTTGCTTTTATAAATCCCTTGCTGGACAATCTAAAATAACTGTTCCATATTCGATGCATTTATGCGGCTAGAAATTTCTTTCTTGATGATGACCATTTTTATCTCATTTGTTTAACAACGCAAATTAATTGCTAACTAAGGATTGTGTCTGTCAGTTGTTGTCCGTGATTTATTTTACAACCAACCGGTTCGGAGGAAATACATGCAATCCAGGTTCCTTTTCTCTTGTCCCACCATTCAAATGAAATTACATATTTTGTAAAGTCATAGTTACCTTTCATGAAACTATTGTGCTGTTTGAAAACTTTGGATTGACCAATGAATTCCATCTCTGAATTGGAAGCCCCAATAAGGTACTGCAATCAATCAAGAAATGTGTACAGCGGCTTGCACTTGTGCGCCCAAATATTTCCTTCAAAGTTGTTGATGTTGAAAGGTATCTAACCCAGAAAATAGAAAATTCCATCTTCTTTTTATGTGTTTTAGTAACATTTTTTATACCCTACATGTAGGGAGGATGAGCTTTTCTGCACACATTCTGCTTCTTCTCTGTCACTTTTAACTAGTGGCTTTGGGGAGGAGGTCTCAAGCTGTCTTCAAGCTTTGGAAGTTGAGAATGATATCATCAAGCTTTCTGGATACGTTTCCAGTCCATACAATGCTTTGAATATGAAGGTGATTGATATTTCTATTATAAAAAGTCAGTCATCTTGCTCATCTGTCATCTTTCTCAGTCCCCTGCCCTAACCTTTGGTGTGTTTGTGTTTGCTTTGCAGGGCTTACAGTATGTCTGTATCCATGTGACTACAATTTTAGATAGTGTAATTATGGCAAAGTGTGGATATGTTGAAGGTTGAAAATAATTAAAGGCCTTAAAATAATCAAATGCCTTAAACATTTTGTACTGTTGGCCTTAACATGGTTAGATATTAACTCACAGTTCATTTGCAATGGCCCAATTCATAAGCTTTTGAGTCAAATGGCTATTAGGTTTGAGCATCTGAATTCCAGAAATACTGATAACGAGTTCCAAAACAAGAAGAGAAGTAGGTCTCAGCCATGCCCAGCTTATATCTTGAATTTAAGTTGCCCCCGGTCTTGCTATGATTTGACCTTTGAGCCATCAAAAACTTATGTTCAATTCAAGGTAATACTTTTGCCTTATTTTGTTGTGAATCACTTTTTTAACTTAGCAGTCATTCTCGCTGAATGAGTTGTTACTGCATACTTGTTTGTTGAATGTCCAAAGGAGTTTTTTCTTTTTTGGTAGGGTCCTAGTCCAGAATCAGATTTCAGACTTGTATAATTCTCAATGTACTCTTTGGGCTGCAATTTAACTCCAATGAGGAACATTTATTTGATAGTTTTTTGGTTCCTATGTTATTATTTCACTATGAATTATTTTATCACAATCCCACACACTGCATAAATCTGATTTTTTGTTCAACATTTTGTTTTACCCTCACATTAAGGATTGGGCTCCTATACTGAATTTCATCGAGAAGGCCATCAAAAAATTCTGGGCAGAAAGCATAGCTTGTGGTATACCCTCTCTCTACATCCTATTAATTTATTGTATGATGACTTCATTTTTTTATGCTTCTATTGATCTCTGAGATGTTTATAGGAGAGTACTTCAATCAAGTCACCTACATGGCACAAGAAGATCAGGTACAAGAAGATCAACTGTGGAAAGCAGATGTCAATATCCTTTCAACAGAAGCAGGTAAAGTTTCTAGTTTGGGTGGTCAAACAGCTTCCTTTGCACTAGTTAAGCCTGATCAATTTTGGCCATTTGCCTTTTCTCTTCTTTACCTAATATACGAGGGTTAAAAATGTCATACTTATTGTAGAAAAAATATAACAAGGAAAATATTTACTTAAATGCTTTATAGGGTACAGTGGATCATGTTGGCTTGTTTTCTCTTATTACATTTAAAGATTGGTGCCAGATATCTTTGTTGCAGATGAACCAAAATTTGGAACCCAAACTAGTAAGGATTGCCTGGAACTCTCCTTTTCCACTTCAGACAAGCTAACTGAAGATGAATATCATCAATCCGACAGGGAAGATGTTAGAACCTCTCTTGGTTACTTGCATCGAGGAACTGAGATATTCAAGGAGCAACAAAACAAGACACACTTCCCTTGTCAGACTGGTTTTTCTGGTAATTTACGGGATGGTTCATATGCCAAATGCATGTCCACTGTGATGAGAAAGCATAACAGTTTGTCGATGTATGCTGACAATGGTCAATCACTAGGAGATTACTTCCTGGATGGTGAATTTCCTGTTGCAGGAAGTTTACTTGATAATGTGCCTTTTGATGCACCTAGTTCTTCACATGGAAGAAAATTCCTTAAAGTAGACGCTGATATGATGAACGAATTAGTTGAAGGTGATTCACTATATGACAATCATGGGTTTTGTTATGATGTAGAGGTTAATAGGGATTTTCAAAAGCCTTTTCTGAAGAGCTGCTCTGCACGAGGAAGTATGCTGCATGAGAAGGGTTTCTTTGCATATGATGAACATGAACTCCAAACTGATAGCTTTTGGAGCAAACAAAATCTGGGGGACGATGGTGGCAATGTCAACAATTTATGTGCCCAACACTATACAGAAGTTGTGAAAAAATTTAAAATTTCTGGAGGTTCTGATTTTTTCTTTAAAGCAGTGCCTGAAGATCTTCCATATTCATGCCATTCAGCAACACGAACAATAAACTCTGGGTCTGATGATCTGTTATTAAATTCTGAATGGCATCCTGTCTACCAAGAACCCTCATCACAAACCCCTACATGGGGTGTCGATTGTACAAGTGATAGCAATGATCTTGGAGGCGTATGCCGTGTATCTAGATACAATAAAAGGGTCCATCGTACAGAACTTCTTGATGATGAAGAAAATGAATATGACTTTGGCTACAACATTGCAAGGACTGCCAACCAACATCACTGTACCTCGAGTTTTGATAATGGCGGATTTGAGTTTAATGATGCTGTTTATTCTAATAAAATATTCGACACAACAGTTGACTGGCCCAGTTGTGGTTGGAAACATTTTACCAAAAGGTCAGGTGTTTTAAATGAGGAGTCTGAGTTGCTGTTGCCTGATACACATGTTGAAAAGTGTAACAGACCTAACAAGAACAAAGGCACAAGGGATCATTTTGGACGTCCAGCTTTGGAGAATAATTACAAACGATCGAAAAGAAGCTTTTCAGCTCCACCATTTCAAAAACAGAAAAGAAGGTTTATTTCCTTAAATCAGCCTTCAGAAATGACAGCAAAAAGACATACTGGCCAAGTCTCCAACCCTGCTTTCAATGATCGAGGTTTTCCATTTTCCCTTTTCTTAATACATCAAGATTTACCATGTCCTGATACTTTTTGAATCTGCAGAAGCTGGTGACTTTAAATACAGTCAACAATCTCCTGATGCTCTTCACCCAAGCACTGAAGATATCTTATTGCATGAATTCAAGTAAGATAATCTCTTGTTGACCCATACTGAAGACTGAAGCTAATGGACTGTTAGGAATAATTTCTCACTGACCCTTGTCATATTGCCCTGATCATAGAACTAATATGAAACAGAGATCAGATGTTCTGGGAGATACACATGTTAGTGACATTAAAGGGACTGATGGGTTTGGTAGTTTCAACATTCAAAACAGTGCTCCTTTCAGAGGTGAGTTCAACTTGTTAGCAAAACTGTAGTCTAGTCTGACATGAGGAGCTCATCCGAAATAATACTTAGTTTTTGGCTTATAACCATGTTCAAATTTGCCAGCTTTGAATTCAGAGTGATTTGAAAGAGACCTATTAATTAGTCAATGGCTTATCTTCAGATATTATTTTGAGCAAGTATTCTTAATTGTAAAATAGAAGTTTGTTTACAATTTATTGCTTTGTGCTGTGTAAAGCTGGAAGCTTCTCTTATGTTTAGCCATTTCTGCCATAAACAAAGATCAGGAATTGTAGAAGCTTCGCAATTTGCACTATCTTAGTAAAAATGTTTATTTTCAATCCAATTGGATTTTGCTAACAACTGAGACTTTTTAAGAGATTCATCATATAATTCAACTGTTAATTTGCCATTAAACCCGTACTCTCTTGTATTTCAGGATTGCTCTTGAGGGAAGTGCAAGATTCCATTGATCAAAGGACCAAATGGAGGGACTGCTCACCTCAAATTCCTGTTATGTTGCCAATCTTTAGAGGCTTATTATGTTACATATGAGACATTCATTAGAATGGAGGATGACTGTGTAATCTGACTGAGTGTGACCTTTGGCCTTTACACAGAAGAATGATAAAGTGGTTGATGTTCAAAGTCAAAACAATATACTTGATATCTCTTCTGGATTCTTGCATCTTGCTGGAGATTCATTGATACCTGAAACAATCAGTAAAAAATGCCTTGAGGATGCTAAAGTTCTCCATCAGGTGGATAAGAAATTCATTCCAGTTGTGGCTGGTGGAACCCTTGCTGTTATTGATCAGGTCTGTCTATTACACACTATTGCAGTACAGTTGAATATCAATTAATGCAAAAGTAATGATAGTTTCTGAATGGAAATATCATTGTCCTAAAATTTCTATTAGAAATCACACAAATGCTTGTGTCTTAAAAGTTTGGCTGCCCCTCTGCATGCATACTTGTATATACTTTTACTCAGGAGCACAACAATGCAGTTATATTGCCTTAGGTTCATGCATTTTCATCTTCTTAGCTTACACAAGCCTGGATTCTAGCTAAATGCAATTTTTGAAATAATACACTGTTCCTACACGAATCTGTATTTGCTGAATCATCTTTTTTGTCACCTCATCCTGCATGAGTTTATTTTATCTGCATTTTGCCCGAGGGGTGCAAAGGAAGGTGATGGTTTGGTGAGCCCTAGGGAGTGGTCGCAATTGTGAAATGTAGACAATTCATCATTCTAAAACCTTAGGATTGGAAGATGATAATATACCCCTAAGGAAGAGAATAACTATGGCACAGCATTTTTGCACAAATACAAGGCCTAATGGACGGTTGCAAGTTAAACCTCTCCTGAGTGATCCATGCAGCTTAACCTCTCTTTTAAGTGACCCATGAAGCTAAGGCCCCTCCTGGTCAGACTTATGCACCCTCTGTCTATTACTTCTCACTCACATGGCCCAAAGCATGCACCCCACAATTTTTTTTGAAAAAAATTGAATGCTACGATTCTCTCTTCTTGCAAAACAGGCATACTTTTCCTCTGAGATGTTCACAGAATACTCTACCCCCAGCATAGCATAGAACAATTTTTCTTTTTTTTTTTTCAAAAAAAAAAAGCTTGAGAAATGCCTGCTAAGTGCTAACACATACATACACATTCTCACAAATAGCAGAAACCTATCTTCAGGAAAGCTGTGTGTAACATTGATAGTAGTTCTTTTTTACAGCATGCTGCAGATGAAAGAATTAGACTGGAAGAATTGCGTCATAAGGTAAACTTGTTCGTGTTGAATATGTCAGAAATTTTTGTCCAGTATGCCTTATGAAACCAAGTAAACATGTAGGTATTATCTGGAGAAGCAAAAGGAATAACCTATCTGGATGCTGAACAGGAACTGGTATGCATCCTATGCATTAGAGGATCTATTGTGAATGTCAATTATGACATGTTTTCTGATTCTTTAAATTATCACACCATTAGTAAGATGCATGATACAGGTGCTGCCAGAGATTGGTTATCAGCTACTTCATAGTTATAGCGAACAGGTTCGAGATTGGGGCTGGATCTGCAACATTCATGCTCAAAATTCTGAATCCTTTAAAAGGTATGCCTGTCTGTCTGTCTTGCAGAAGTTGCATACTTACCTAGATCAATGTTAAAAGACTTGTTAACAGTCTTTGATTATCTTCGTAAGGAACCAAGGTACTAAATGTCTTTATTTGCCCATGACTTGCATCTCAAATTATACAAGGTTTCTACTTACCAATTCAACTGTAGTCTGGGCTCAAATTAAATGTGAATAGTTTGCTGCATCGAACTCTTTCAATTTGCTATCATGGTTTCTTTAACATATAATGTTGATTGCCTTTGCAGGAATTTGGATATTCTCAATAGACAACCAATGGCCATCACACTTCTTGCAGTTAGCACCTTCGTCATGCATTAATTATTGTCAACATCATTTAAATTCAACATGCAATCATTGCTAGAAGCATTGCATGCTTTACATATTACTGATGTTCATTATTTTGCAACTGCCTGTAGGTACCGTGTATTTTAGGAGTCAACTTAAATGATGATGATCTTTTGGAATTTCTTCAGCAGGTTATAAAATTCCTTTTCTGAGCCCTTTTTTGCCTTTAAGTTGTCATCCTTCAATAATTGGACATTTTACATCTTTTGCCTTTCAATTTAACTCCAGCTCGCTGACACCGATGGATCATCAACAATGCCACCCTCTGTTATACGAGTCCTGAATTTGAAAGCATGCAGAGGTATGTGCTTAATCTCACTAGCTAAGCAACTTCATTCTCAGGAGTTTGAGAAGCCTTGTTGTGCTTACATGTTTGCCGTATTTATGTTCCATTTCTCTTCAACAAAGGAGAGCAGACTGGGCATAATGAATGAATTATGTGCAATGCTGTCTCAATGATAATAACAATCCCACATATTTCGATTATTCATGGGAAAACGTTGCCCTATTTTTTGGAATTTCTGCGGAATGGTTCCTTTTGTTTTTATCAGTAGCATGCCTGTGAAAACTCCAGTCTGTTAGCAACCTATTTGTCTTAGGGTGTGTTTGGTTGGAGAAAAAGTGGGAGTAAAATTTCTATGGGTAAGAACTATGTGCTAAATTACACATGAAATTCATCCATAAAAATTTACACCTCATTTTTACCCTTTAACCCAACATACCTTTCATGTTAAGACTTCAATCTTATTTTTTAGGAGGGCTTGTTGAATTTTATCAATGGTTTTTTGTGAAGGTGCTATTATGTTTGGGGATTCATTGCTACCATCAGAATGTTCCCTTCTAGTTGAAGAGCTAAAGCATACATCACTTTGTTTCCAAGTAAGATATATGTTCCCATATCCTTGCATGCATTGATAGGAAAGGCGGCGTTCTTGACAAATTGGCAAATTAACTATGCAGTGTGCTCATGGGCGACCGACAACTGTTCCTCTAGTCAACTTGGAGGCACTGCATAATCAGATAGCCAAGCTTGGACTAATGAATGGCTGCTCAGAAGATAAATGGCATGGATTACATAGACATAAAGTATGCATTGAACGTGCAGCAGAGCGTTTATGTTCTGCCAGAGGGAGCTGACACCATAAGTTTTTTCAATATGAATAGTTTGAAACCGGATTCATGCCTCACTGCGAAGTAATTCAATGTAGCAGAGTATACAGAGACATTCAGGGAGTGTATAGAGACATCCGTGCTATTGTTGATGGTATGTAAATAACTGGTTAACTCCATTTCATATAGTTGGTGTTAACAATTTGAAATAATAAGGGATCGAATTTGATCGCTAAGATAAAAATAAAAGCACTTTTTTTTTTTAATTTATGCAACTACATGAATGAATTTAATGTTTGTATTGCACCATCAAAATCAATTGGTATAATTATCTTCGCCTCTGTAAAATTCGCATTCAAAATGAAAGAAGCAGGCTCTTAGCAAGGACATCCAGTACGATAGATACATCAACAGCCTCGGTTGTGGCAACAATCATATTTGAAACACCGCAATGTCTTAGTTACTTGTGGGCCCTAATCGATACCCAGAAGTGCTGATAGTGAATACGTTCCGAACAGTAATGACTTGAGATTACATCGAATTCGGAACCACAACACCGTAGCTGTCAATTGTTCACTGTGCATGTGTGCAAGCGTCTTCTTTACTACCAGTTGCAGCACGGAGGGCTTTCCAGACATGGACCAGCATTTTCACTGGTGGACGTAAGTTCTATGAAAAAAATTCAAAGATTCATCGGTAGTTAGTACAAGACCTCAGATGGGTATCTGAAGGATTACCCCGTCATATGCCTTATTTGGTGAACCAATAACTCTTGTTGCATGTTTAGCCTTCGAAAAAGAATCAATAGTGGTTTCATCTGCAAAGTGTTTACAGGTATTAATGAGACAACAATTAATTTTACCTTGAAAACTAACACCATTTCTGATTCTCCGCGAATGATCAATGATAGAGTCCAGTAACAAGTCACTGGTGTCACACATTCTAGTAGAACCGGTTTCAGAATCTGGTCAATGGGAACAAAGCATCGGATGACTTTCCCACTGTAACAAAGCATCCGAAGACAAAATAAGGATATAGTAGTGACAAATACGGCAACACCACGGTGAAGTTTCAAGGGTCACTTTGAAGGCCAAGCAAGATAACTAGCTAAATGAGCCTGAAAAAAGTTGCATATGATTCTGATTGCTGACAGCTAAAAGCAGTACAAAGCAGATATTTTCATACTGAACCCATTATGTAGTATGTAGCTCAAAAATTAATGCCAGATACAAGCTAGGGAGTACACTGAAAAACAAAATCTCAGGCATGAACAGCCTAAAGGCCCTAAATTGGTACCAGCATTCCACTTTCTCAACCTTTTCTTTGAAAGACAATAAGTAGAGAATAAGGACATGTTTGGTTTCAGTTTTCATTTTTCATTTTCAGTTTTTCAGTTTTCAGGATTTTATGAAGAAAATACTAAAAATTGGAATTTGCAGTTTTCAGAATTTTCAGTATTTTCTTTACAATATCTGAAAACTAGAAAACTGAAAACTCAAACCAAACAGGCCCTAATATTTTTAACAAAACACGCTACAGGTTAGTACATTAGGCTTCATGCTTGCTCCTAACAAAATGTTGAATGTTGATTACATTTATAAACAAAAAGAATTACCTCATGTACTGAGTCTCAAGCTGTACTCCAAAAGCTGGCATAATTACAACAGACTCTGTGCAAATACAAACACTGAGAATGACGAAAAGGAGTTTCAAAATTAAAGGATACATTACAAATTCATTTTCCTGATCAGAAATAAAATCAATAATTAACCTTCCAGATACCATGAGTCCTGTTAGTCAGGTCCTCACCTTTCTTAACAGGCTTCCAAGCAACATCTTGACAAGAAATATGTCAAAAAGCAAGCTGTAGTACACAATACTAATTGATTTTTCCTGTCAATATAAGGGATATAATCAACTAAAAAAAATTAAGAACAGAAGCAAATGTTACAAAGTTTTCAAAAAGATGGAGTCATTGGAAATGCAAAGGAGTTGAAAGAATTACCTCAAGAATATAGAGATACAAGGCACATGCTAATACAAGAAGTGCTGAGGTGTATACAAAGAGATAATTTGCCCTACTCCTCCTCAAAACTATGTGGTGTATGTCAACATTTTCAGAGGGGTATTTCTGGTCACGCACATAAGTGTATCTGGCATTACTTATTGAGAATTTGACCATGCTGGAAAAAATAATAATAATAATCAACAACAACAACAAATCAGACAATTTCTCTTACACTTGCACTCCACCAGAAGCATTCACAAAATCTCAGTGATCATAATAAAGATTTAATTTTGATGCACTGACTATCATCCAATCATATGCTATTATATATGAGACTTTTGAGATACAGAGTGTGAAAATCAACCACTTTTGCTTATGTATTAGTACCTGATTGAATGACAGCATAAATTTTTTCACACTATTAGTCTACAAACTTTAATATCTAATAATAATGGATAAATTCATTAATCCGAATAATCTGTGCACCCTAAATATGCTGCAAGGCTTATAATTTCCACCTTAAAAAGTTGACATCTTCATCATAAAAATAACAAAGCGTCACTGAACTTACATGCTGTCTTAAACAACTTAAAAGAATTCAAGGAAAAACCTAGTGAGGTACTGAACCAGGTCCATTTCACCTGTGGACTCAATCACACAGACCTATCATCACCAAACCCATCAAATCACAATTGCTAAACACATGACCACAGCTCCAGCTTATACTAGCTTCATAAGGGTATGTATATTTCAGTCCTTCCAACAAAAAGGCTCCTTCCTAAAGCAAAATGCTGGAGTGGAGAATATCATAGGACGTATGTTTTTTAGCTCATATAACTCATCCATGGCTTTGTGCATTGCCACCAGTGGCACAAAACACAAATGCCAGAATCCCCAGTAACCATGAAAGCTAACTCAAGTTGGAAATCCCAAATTAACCTATGTCATATACAAATCATCAAATTAATTTTTTTTCCCTACAAAAAGGAAATATTAGTATTTTCTGTTTAGAGTTGATTTTATCAGATACCACACAATCTCCTTGCCAAGTAAGATCAGAATGATATCAGACTTAACTGAATCACCGAAAAATCATAAATCGACAATCAATTAACAATGGAATTACGTCACAGCTAACAGGTTGAAGACCCTAGATCCCAATTTCACAGTGAATAGAAAAGAAGAAAAAGACTATACCCAGTGGTAGAAAAAACCGAAAAGGAATCAACTTGAAAGTGCACGAGGCTTACCCTTATGGCCAGATTTGAAGGAAGCAACAGAGAGCTGAAACGCAAGGGACGACATACGTAGTGAAGCTTAGCTAGAGAATGTCCTCCTTTTTTTTTTTTGGTCTGGGTCTTTTCTTTTTTTCCTGTGCTCTTAGCTGGTTCATTTGGGCCAACTTTGGGCTGCGCTTTATTACATTGGGCCTGTTTTTATTAGGCCTGCTTTTGTTGTTCAATCAAAAGCATTGCTTCGACCAAGGAAATTTTTTAAAAAGGACTAGGTCCATTTAGAACAGCAGAAGCACAGAGCCTGGGAGCCCAACCTCGTAGATCAGCAATTTATCTCGGTAAGAGTCCGTTTTTTTTTTTTTAATAACACAGTTTATTTTCTTTTATTTTTTACATTTTAGGAAAAAAAAGTCATATATTAGCTTTTTGTTCTATTTGATTATACAATTTATTATTTTTTAATAAATTATTTTTTTAATACTTTTTGAGAAGTTAAAACAGTTAAAAAGCAATTCTTAAAACATAAAAAACAAATACTTTTGTTATAATGTGGTTAGATATAGAAAACAAGCACTTCTTTAGAAGTTTCTTTTACATAACAACTTAAGCAAGTTATTTATTTGATCGAAAAAGTCTTTAATTCTAGTAAGCAATGCGTCCAGGTGCCAATACAACTCCTTTTGGTAAGTGGCTTTGCATAACTTTGTAAGTGGTATGACTATAAATTACAACAAGACAAATTGAAAATTAGGTCATGTTTGAGAGTTGAGCCACCTAGTAACTCATCTTTTATAAAATTGAATATTATCTATTATTATTATTTTTAAGTATAAATTATATTAACCTCTCTTAAAGTCTAATACAATTACACTAATATTCTTCTATTTGCAAATGTCTTTCAAATTAGTGGTAACAGCAACTAGATACACTATCACTATGTGAAAATTCGAATAGTAGTTCATAATCACATTTGAGAGACTATCCGACCGGTTGGTTATCCCGTCATTGCTGCTTTTCCATATTTTGGTATTTCCCACACATGCATATAAAACACAAAAACATGAAGTGATCCTTATTTTTGGGAGTATTAGGTGGATTATCCGAATCCACACATACGGCTACCAGAATGACAGGGTAAAATCACGTGTGAGACAAACATTTTCAGGTTTGTTATATTCTTCGAGTCCACATCCAAAACAAGTCCAGTTGCCAAACAGGACAACATTGTTAACTGGCACACAAAAACATGTGAAATTTCTTTATTATAATAATAAAGAATTTGTTAGCATCACGTATCAAAACTGAATCAGATTTGATTCATTCTATTTGGCACAGGTAATATGCCTTCCACATACTTCATTATTGACATTTGACTTTCATAAGAATAACTACTATATAACAATTAAATTAATGTTATTTTAGTCCTACTTAATATTTAGTTATTTTCTTTTAACTTTAAAATGAGTTAAATTAATTTAGCATTGCAAAATACGAGTCATATTAGCCTTTCATTCACTTTGATTTAACATTCTATCAATAATCGATGATGAATAACGTTAAGTGATACTTTCATATACTTTATATTATCTTAAGTGAAATTAAGTTTAAATAGACTATTTTGATGTCTAAAATTATACAAAATGACTCATTTAAATCTTTTTTCAAATTATAGAATGACCTATTTTGTGTAATTTTAGACAAAAATGAGTCATTTAAACTTCATTACATTTTAAATAACATATAACACATCAAGGTATCATTTAACATTACAAAGTATCATTTAATTAATAAAAAATTAATTAAAAATGGGATGAGGGGAGTAACTTGATTCACATTTTACAATGTGTTGGACTAATTTGACTCATTTTAAAAGTTAAGAACTAAAATGATTCACAAATATAAAGTTAGGAACTAAAATGAGTATTAATTCATAATAATTTAAAAATTCTTAAAAAAAATTATAAGATCAATCGATTTTCTTCCTTGAAAAAAATATCCTAAATAAAACATTTCACTCATGTACAAGCTCCCTCGATCACGTTCACACCAAACGCTCTAATATATACACACATATTCATGCAGTATTGCATTCACACAACTATATCAATCAGGCTGTTAGTATTTTCCAATTTGAGTAGAGTTATCATATGTATGCATTGCTCCAATGTGCACAATTTTTTTATCTTGATAATGGTCATGTAAAATGGTACTGCACATGACATCTTAGAGCATATCCTTTGTGAGTTCTTCAACCAGATCATCAGTTATTAGACGTTCTATCTCTCTTTCCAATGCATTGATCTCATCATTTATTAATCCAGACCAAGGGATGGACCCCAGATGTTGAGCCACCAAAGTATCAAGTGAATAAGAAGATATTTCAGATGGAGGATAGAAAGAAATGCTAATAATGTCCCATACTGATTTCAACAGTTCCTTTCCACAAGGTGGTGGCATCATGGAAGAGTTGCTTGATTTCCTTCTGAATCTAGACAACTTCAAAGGTGGTCCAAGAACAACTGAGAGTGCCTCATTCAACAAATCAAGCAAGACCTTGTGGTCCATCTTATTCTGATTCTGATCCTGTATTGAACTCTTATCATCCTCTTTGTTCAATTTCTTGTGAGATGATTCCACTTCTTCGAAAACTGAGTTGCCAATAGGCTTTGCAAATGTGTCCCCTCTTAACAAAGATTTGTCCCATGAACCAAAGTACAGACCAGAGGCAACAAGTAGATCTCTTATGTAAGATTCTGCTGGATCCTCTAGGTGAACTAATTCAGAGTCAACCGGCTCCTTTTTCGGCTTGAAGTCCTCAGGAGGGTCATCAGACTCAAGTTGATTGAGTTGCCTCCTTAGCTCTGACAAATCAACAATCAAAGAGATTATCAGCAAGAATTCAATACCTAAACAAAGCATGGAACATATTTTTTTGTCTCCTGCATGCATTCTATACTGAAATAACAACATCATATCAAATCACAGGTTGATCCCTCTAAATCTGTCTATAATATTCACGATATTCATTAAAATCAAATTCCATAACATTAACAAAGTTTTACAAGCTGATTGTTACCATGCTGAAGATAATAATATGCTTGTGTTTGTTAATCTTGTCTGTAATTGTACAAACTTAGCACATACCTGTTTTTTAAACTCTTGGGTTTTATGAAAAAAGGATCCAGACATAAGAATTCAAGTCAAAGGTGGTGATTGGTGAATGAAAGAAAAACTTGTGATAAAATATTAGCCCAGAACCCAAGTGTTGATGGATGGTTGCAATGCCATAAATTATACAGCCCTTGAAGCAATGTATCCCAAGATGAAACTCAGGAGTGAATTTAAATGAAAATTAATTTAGGATCATGCAAGCTAGTTCAATAACCATTTAAAAAAAGAAAAAATGTTCTTTGTTGATATAACTCCATAAGCAGATGCAGTAAAACCACATTCAAGAGAAATTGACTGCCTAATCAAGCCCTTGACATCTCTGCTGAATAAAAGTTAGAATTACATCATACCACTCAAACCAGAGCTGATATCTCTGAAAACCTGGGGAACAATGGTGTCATCTCTTGAAGACACATCTGGAGTTGATAGTGGACTTAAGTATTCAGTGCGCCTCCAAAGTTCTTCGTGAACACTGCTGCACACAGATGCAGGACTAGGAGGTACCTCAGTGGAGTTCTCCTAAAAAATACGAAGGAAAATCTCACGGTTAGATAACAACTATATATGAAATATAATGAAAAACAAAGATCACTGTGGAGAATGGTGAATGACTATATAATGAACTTACATGCCTCTCACCATAGTTCAGGAGAACTGTTGGTCCACTGGTGACATCTCTTACCATGGAACCAATTTGATTGCCATGTGATTCTACCATTGATTGAATCCTTTTGCCAAAAAGCTTCCCTCTTAGACCAAAACTATATCTAAAATGGGAGACTTTCTCTTTAATATTGAATCTATCCTTTTTCCTTTTTTTAACATCAACAGGCATAGTTTCAACAGCTTCAAGCTTCCTCCGAATATGAGCACCAGTTAAAATGTGGCGGTCCTCCAGAAGGAGCTTCCCAAATGATGTTCCTGATGCTGATACAGGGGCAGACAGGGATCTTACAAGGTTCCTAGGAGACAACTCCCTTTGGAGCAATACATTGTCATCTGGATCATGCCTGAAAGATCCTGTTTGTACTTCTTTTTCCTCTTTTGAAATTTCCCAGTGGCTTGTGCCATTTGCACACTTCATATAATCCGCTGTTTGCTTTTGTCTAACTCTCTGATTGTCTAATGCATGTGACGTTGAGTTCCTAGAAGTCACCTCAGGAATGTCAACATGTGTTTCACTTTTCACAACATGTCTTAGCCTCTCTGACAAGAACTTCCTTGTGTCTCTATTGATAAATTCTGGGGAACTTCGTCCATTGAACTGCATATCACTTTTGTATGATGTTGTTGATTCTGGGCGGAGTAAATTTGTTTGAGCATCTCTAGTCACGCTTTCTCTGACCTGTTTTACTATGTGACGGGCTATTAGTTTAGGATCAGATGGTTTTTCATTGTAGGGGGTCTCAATTCCACTTCCTCGAACCACGGAACCCTTTTTGACAGTTTTCCCTTGTAATTCACATTTCAAACGCTCTCTCACCTCTTCAAGAAAATCTTCTATGCTATTTCTGCCTTGTAAAGTGCTGGGTGAACTGGTCCAATTCTCTTCATGGTTGCAAATACTATCAGGGCCAGGCTTCAAGATAACTATCCGAGTGGGAGAAGAAGATCTATCTAATCTGCTATAAGATTTCATTATTAAGGACTCCTCAAAATCTCTACTCAGTGTTCTGCTCCTTGAAGGAAAGGATTTCTTTTGCATAGCTGGGATTAACTCCATTACATCATCACTATATTCTGGACCACCAATGTCAGGTAGCTCTGATTTGAACAAGTGGCATTTAAGTTCAGCCTGTTTCTCCGTTGTTGCTCTCTGTGAACTTGCATTATGTGTCACATTTTCCTTGTCCAGGTTCCCTTGGGCAAGCAATCGTCTAGAAGCACTGCCGATTTCAGCAACTTTTGAGCACTCCAGAAACCTTGCTGCTTGATATGCTTCGAACTCTTTCTTGAATTTCTGGAGTTCCTCTTCCTGAGGATGCTCCCTTGGCCTTGGTTTTCCAAAGCTTTGGCTCCATCCATCATCATCATCATCTATGTCTTCATAAAATGAATCTAATTCCATCTGGCTAGAAGAATTAAAGTTATAAGAGCCCCAACTAACTGAGTCCCTTCTATTCATTCCCTTCTTTGAAGACTTCTTCCCCGTATTTTCACTTGTTCTTTCTAATGGAACAACAGATTTAGTGTCCAATGGCATCATATTATCCCCATCAACCTTGCGACAAGGCTTGGGGCATTTTGTCTGGCGCTTGAGCGGTTGGATAGCTCCTCATTGATCAGTTTTTTCATTGAATCTGAACTGCAGCTGTTCTCTGACCAGTCTTCTTCTACTTGATAGTTGTACTGAAAATTCAAATCACAGTACAGTTCAATTCAAGAATGGGAACAGAGAAACATGTTATCATGAGATGCACTGAAAATAGTTAACTTTATTGCTGTAGAGAGTAATGGGAAATGAAATCGCATGGTTTTACAGTCACACATTTGAGTAAAAAGTAAAATGAAAAACATGAGAAAAGTGATATAAAAACCGAAACTACACTTAACATTTTGCAATTAATAAAGTAGCAATTAATGCAAAAACAGCCAATTAGAAAGCAATAGTCATGCTTCTAATCCTTCAATTTACCAACAAAACAACTGTACCATTTGATCTTGAACCCTCGATCCCATTATTGACAAAAAAATTTGTAATAATTAAATTAAAGGGGAAACATGGGAAAATATATGAAATTCATATTTATAGGAATGACATGGCACAAAAGGCTTGCTAGAATACCCCGTTACCCACCATGATAATTAATGCAGTTTAACCAAAACTAAAACCATGAACAAACCCTGTAGATATAGCCTGCTAAGTTTACAGACTGTGACTGGCAAGTGAAGAAGACTGGCTGTGCTGATGATAAGCTAAGAGTTTTAGGTGCTATAAGCTAGATGGGAACATGTCTAGCCCTGTCTAAACTGGGGTGCTTATAGGAGTGTACTGGCCTAATGAGTTACTTGGGAGCCTATCAATCATATGAGCAAATGATTTAGCTTTAGTGCTCCTTAAATGTGTCATTTGGCCATTTAATGGTCATCGGTTACATGAAGATATAAAACTTTCCAATTTGCCATGACCAACCTGTGGTTTACTGGGCTTAAGTATGGGTCCGGAACAAAGAACATCCTCAAAAGGAACAAAATGGAAAAAGTTGCAAAGGATATGATCACCAAGAGCACAGGAATAAAGGAGGAAGGAAATTGGATGGCATTTTTAGACCCTTAACAAGATAAACTTACTGGTAATTCTCCTTCTGGATAGTGGTTCTGAGATATTTCTAGTTGCAGATCCAGGCTATTCCGAGGAGCATCCAAGCCTACATGAAGCACCATATCATAAACAAAATCAGCAACAACATACTAAAATCACTCTATCAGTGGGAAGGGATAAAGTAGGCTTTTCAAGGCATATATCTTCGAATCAGTCTATTCAATTGAACTGATTCATCCCATTTAATGACACGATCATTTGAAATTAGAGCACAATTGAGCTTCACTATAGTTTATCTTCCCTTTATAGAATGTGCCTGGCAACATAAATCTAAGAAAGAAAGTCTTTCAAACCAAGAGTAAAGTTTATCTTGAATATATAAGCAACACTTACCACCATGATGTCTCTTATGAGCATGGACTTTCTTGGCCATCCTCCCGTGATTGAACTCAAAAATGTGTAATAAGCCTCCCATGCAGACAGAGGATCTACCAAAAGACTCTCATGTCATCAATCTCAGCTTCCAAGTCTCAATTCATTAAAATTTCACCGATCCTTTCTTTTGGTGTGTATGAAATAAAGCATAAACCGCTACAATCCCTTTATACCTTACAATGGCGAAAGTTGCTCATATCAGTTAAAAGAGCAGCATACAAGGTTAAAACTGAAAATATGAAGACCTTAAAATTGAATAAAATTTTGTTGAGTAGTAAGATCTATCTAAACACATTTGAACTCACCAAAAAAAGAAACCAGTCTACATATAAAAAGGAACAAGGACATTTGATTAGTGAATCAGTGATGCACTTGATGTATGTCTAGCAGACTGTAAAAAGGATTCAGAATTCGGTGAAAGAATCAACCAACTAATTGATTCGCATAAGAGTAGATTATCCTCTATGTCAATTTTGGATGATGTGACCAAAAACTGCATTTTTGCATTGAGAATGTGACTATAAATGGATACTGAAAAGGACTATTATTAAAATTAGCATAAAATCAATCAATCCTTAAATGAAATTTAGTATGGGATGAATGAAGTGTGCACAATTGCACACCTATTATTTGCCGTTTCAAATAAAAATGAAGATTCTGAAGATTCATATTCAAAGATCAACTTAGCAATAATCTGAAAACTTTGACTTTCATGCTGACCCAGAACAGAGAAATTAAGAAGCAATATGTCTAAGCAAATTCAATTTCCATCTTCAGAATCCAATCAGAGGAAGCATTGTTGTGCATGGCAAATGATTCACTGATGATTCAAATTCCCAGTACTGATTTTTCTGGGAAACCAAACACATCAATGACCGCACAGACACAAATAAAGGGAAACAGAGAGGAACAGAACACAGCAAGCATACCAGTGAGACGAAGCTAGAAAGAGCTAAACCTTTAGCTCTGAATCAATGACGCATTTTGAAAAAGGAGAAGATGGGTGTGGTTGAAATGCAGCAAAGTTTCAAACTTGGTGGAGAAATTGAAATGGGCAGAGCAAAAAGGTAGAAATTTTGAAACTCAGATTGATTTTGTATAATGACTTAGTGAGAAGAGAATGATTGATTAAAACTTTTTGTAAATAATAATAATAATAATAACAACAATATCATATAAAAAATAATAACAACAACAAATGATAAGGGACAATGAGAGAGGAAAAGGTTAGGCTACGAGGTTATAGTGTAGGAGGAGGGTACGAGACATTCATTGCTGGAAAGGATAAGTGAAGGTTCTATTTCTGTTTTTTTCTTTATTTATTAGCTAATCGTTTTCTTATTTATTTATTGATTAATTTGTAGCCAGCACTAGCAGCGCGTATGCTGTTGAAATAGATCACAATCGTACATAGCTCTAACACTACCTTCATAGGTTTGTCTTCCTCTTTAGTCTTTTCCCTTTACTCGCTTCAACACGTTACGTGATAAATTAACTTCAAGAAATATATTAAAATAAATTAAAAGTAATTCTTAAATTAACTTTTAAGGATTTGAAGTGATATAACTATATATTTGTGTAAAATGAAATTTGTTTTTATGTGCAAAGCATAATTTGGTTTTATTACAATTTGGTTTGTAACAAATGGTATGGGGCTAGTCTATTGAATGAAATTAGTAATTTTATATCACAAAGCTGGGGTGAAATGATAATTAGAAAAGATTATCCCAAAAACAGAATAGTGAATGAACAAAAAGGGATCGGGGGCAATGCTGTGTAACAGTATTTTTGCTTTCCTTTTCAGCTTTTAAACTTGTTGTTATTACCGTTTGGTTTTAATTACTTATAATTAGGAAATTTAAATAAACCAGGAAAACATTTCTCAAACTTTCTCTATTAGTCAGATGTGAGATGTCTATGTCGGAAAATAAACTTTGCTACTTCTTTTATACGCTAAAAAAAATGCGTTATAGTCCAAAAGTAAAATCATAGTATTCTTTTGATTGTTAGTTGGATTTTTTTTATAAAATTTAATTTTAATATATCATTAAAATAAAAGGGTTTTATATAAATGTTTAATCAAATATTATCATATAAATAAAAATATTAGACATTCACACTTATCACTAAAATTTCACATATAATAATATACAATTATATAATTATATAATTTGTTTACATATACACCATATTAAAATTAATCTCTTCTAAACAAATAACATTTCATCTAACCACTCCAACATTTTAAAGCCAGAGTAAATCTTTAGCTTAATTTTCTTGGTATATAATAAAGGGTTTTATTAACTAATATCATTTTTTAGGACACTAATTAAATAGTAAAAAAAGAAATGTTTGCATTAAAAAAAATGAGATTTTATATTTTTAAAATATTACATTCATGATAAAATTTTAAAACTTAACATTTTTAGTACCGTTAACCGTTGTCATGCAAAACTCTGTAGTAAATCCTTAACTCTATTAGGCCAATTAAAACTATATGAACTTTAAAAATTCATCATCCTGTCAATTGTAACTTTTCTCTACTTTGGATGTGGAATGCATTGAATGAAAAACAAAATATGAGAATGAAATGAGGACAGTGACTATTGACACCTTATATGTCTATTGACAAAATTGTATTAAAGTTTTAATTAGCCATAATACTCTTTTTTAGAAAATAGAATCAAATCATAACTTTAGTTTTAGGATAATTATTAGTGTCTGTTTAATTTTGAAATAGAATTTGATTACATATTCCATTTTTCCCAAAAAAATCAAAATATCTACTAACTTAAAGAAAGAATCACGCTATCCTCATCCTCTCTGTAAAAAAATAGGAACATTGAAAATTAAATTTGGTTGTTTTACGGTGAACAATACATAAAAAAAAGAGTTTATAGTTATTATAAGTATTGATAATTAATATATTTGATACACTTCGTTAAATGTAAATATTTTTTATCTTTTATTCAACCAATATTTAAATAATATAATATTGAGTATTTTTAAAAAATAATAAAGACGTATTAATAAATCATGGTATACAAGTATGTGTCTCATTTTGTAATATTTAGCATTTCATAATTAAAAATTTGAAGTAAACAAATAATACCATGGTTCATTACTATTGACTAAAAATGTTAACCATAATTTTTGTTTGCTATCATTGTTCTCAAAAACTATTAAGATAATTTGATATATTGAATTAATTACTTATCCATAGAAAAATTTAAAAATGCTATTTTTTTAATCCATTATTGAACAGTATATAGGCTTAATTATTTATTTTCTATTAAATAAATTATACTTTACATATTTCCAAATACATAAAAATGTAAAATTTAAAACCACGGATAGACACACATTTTTGCCTTTCAATTTACTATCCATGGCACTACACCTCAATTAAATATATAACTAAATTCAATGTACCAAATTATTGTAATTTTTAATAATAGAGATGTCGAATAAAAAAATTTATAGTAAAAAGTAAGTAACTATTGATAAATCCTAATATCATATGTATGTTTAATACTTTTGAAAATTATATAAACGCTAAATGATAAAAACACTAATATGTATGCTGCATATTATGATTTAGTAATTTATCTTTTTATTATTAATTTTCACTTGTTATTTTTTAAAAATAGTTAGTGCTATATTGTTTAGATATCTATCATTTTAAGAATGTTTTTAACAAAACAATTCAATAAACATGTGGTTATACTAAATATATAAAGTTTAAATACCTACCATACATAGTGGTTATATAAAAATGAGATATCTATTAAATATTTTAAAATAATCAAATTAATTTTTAATTAAATTAACATTAGTAAGCATTGAAAATATTTTTATGACTAATAAATAAATTATATTAATTATTCATATAATAGGAAAGAAGAATGATAATTTGATAAAACTTAATAAAAATTTAGTGTCATAGAAGTGGCAACAGACATATAAATCTGAGTAATAAATTGTAGTAATTGTTACGTCATGCACATTGGAGGAAAAGCATTCTCTCCTCTGGTTTGTCAAATAAAAACAATAGTATAGCAATAATTAAAATGAATGGCTAACATTGGTATTGTACATACTAGTACTTCAACAATTTGATTAATTATTATTGGTGTGATTAGTTAGTGCACGCAACTAACAGCTCAGATGTGAGAGTGAGTGAGAGAGAAAGAGATTAAAGAGGCAGTTCAGTCACTTTTTGCAGTCCACATGGCGTCAAGCCAGATTGCATGTCACATCCCCTTTTGCTTTTGGATTCATTCATTCGTTTTCTTCCCTTCTCTTCCTTCAACCATCACGCGCCATCTCTCACGTCTTCATTACTCTCCTTTCATCACACAAGATTAAATAATAATAGGTTTAAATATAATTTTGATTTCTATAAATATATAGATTATTTTAATTTTGATTTCTCTGAGATTTTTATTTTTGTTTTAGTCCATATTTTCTCATTTTATTTGTTTTAATCCCATTATTTTAAATTTTGGTTTTAATAGATTTTTTAATATATATTTGGTATATATCATTCATCACCATCGACTTTATATGAACATAAAAAAGAAAACTTAAACGAATATTTACGAGGGACCGTAACGTAGGGCAACTGTTTCTTTGACTTTTGGCGCACCATTTACTGTTTTAATTCATAGTTGCCTTAGAAAATCAATACAAATTGATACATTGAAGAGTATATAATATATGGGGAAAAAAATCAATAATGAAAATGTGCACGTAACGTTCACACGAGAAATTCCTCCAATTTCACTACGATAGATACACATGGGATGAGCTATCTATCTATCAGTGGAAACTACTGTGAAGTTCCTCTTTTGTCGGAACAAATTTACACCATACTTTCCTTATTTTTTGTTTTTCTCTCCATTGTGCATGTGAAGTTGCACCCTTTTTTCCACGCTTTGTTCCATTGCGGTATTTGTATGACCAAGTCTTTGTTAAACTCGATCGGGTTGTGCCTTTTCTTTCTTGCTTCTTATTCTAAACATGACATGAATCATGATCGTGTTAATAATAATACTACTAACTTCAGTGGCTTATTTTGATGATAATATGTATATTGTTATTATGTTTCGGATATTATTGCTCTTCGGTTGAGAGTCGCAGAAGATGAGACCCTTTTTTATAACATCTCTTGAAAAACTTTTTCTCGTTATTTGTTCGAACCATCATACCTTTCAAGAATATTATTGACATATTTTCTTCCTCTATTTACAAATGCTTTTTAAGGATTTTGCTAAAGGATTAAGAATATCACAAGCAGGTAGGGTTAAATAAAATTTGACTAACTTACCTTTTCTAGCTCCTCATCAATTGTGGTTATCAAATTTACTTAAAGTAACAAACACGAAGATAAAGTTGAGAAAAAAAAATCAATACTTCTTAAATATTCTCAAATAATATGCCATTTGAAACTTTTTTTTTTTGAAAAAACAGACACCAATGAATGGAGGGATTACACTAAATATAACTTAGTAAATGATGATATGGACTAAACAATTGGTATGAAATAATAATTCGAGACATGTGAGAATATGGTCCATTGTGCAATTTATCAATAAATTCGTTATCAAAATTCGAAATTGATTTTTTTAAAAATCTGATTTACATCATACATATTCTTCGAACTGCATGCATTTCTTTAACCATTAGTTAATTATCACATTTTTTTCTAGAATATCAAAGTTTATTGGACCCTTATTAATCTAATTCAGATTATTGGGATAAAGCACTCTTTACACTAGTTTATTTTATTTAAAATATTTTACCCGAAATTTTTCCCTTAAAAAAAATACTAGAGCTACTTGTAATCAACTAAACAATATTGATTTACCACATCTAGCGCATGTTTAAAACCATGAAGAGGGTATGAGCCTATACATAGAGCCCACGCAATGATTCAAGTCTGAATTAAGGACACGTCATAGATTAGTTATTGTTCAAGTTTTTGAAAGATTAAGAAGAAAGACATCTTTTTGTGTCGCTTTTAACGTGCTATGAGATCTTTCATGACAAAGTCGAAGGCTAAAAAGTTGGCTACACAACTCCTTATTCTCGCAAGGGGGGCCACGGTATAAAGCCTTTTGTTCTGTAATTAAGTAATCTAAAGTGAGGAATAATTAATATTTATCCAAGAGTCAAGTCGCTTATGTATGAATCACATGACTATGAGTAGTTGAGAAATCAAGGGGATTGAAAAGCATACCTCAATTATTACTTTTGTAGTTTCATCAATAACGTCCGGCGCGGAATAATGAATTTAAACCATCCTATTCAAACGATGGCATCGAGTTTACACAAGACGTACACGTTTACACCAAAAGAAAAAATAAACAATAAATTTATGTGAGTTAAGTTAGTAATTAACCTTTTCAATGGAGTGCAATGAGTATTGTCATTTGTCAATTTGATAACTGAGATTCATTCACGGAAAGCATTTCATAACAGTTATACGTACGAATTAATATGATTAGTTAGATATATGTGATAGAGGGATGATCCTCAGTTAAGTGTGTACAATGCGTTCTAGAGCTATTTCTTTCTTTGAAAAAAAAAATCAAATGTCCATTGTAATATCTAAAACTATACGTGTGAGTTATTTTAATCCTAGCTAAGATTTAGAAATTAAAATTTAATCCTAAAGTTATAAAATGTGAGTCATATTTTCGGTGATATATCATGTTAATTGACATGTCAATGATAGGTTGGCATTCTAATTGACTTCTTTCAATTAAATTACATAAAGATAAATATATTTGAAAACTATAATATGAAGTTAACATATAAAATTGAGCATAAAACATAAAAGTGAACAAGAAGAAAAAGAAAAGAGTAAATACTCATTTTATTTCCTAAAAATTGCTTGCTCATTTTATTCTAAAGTTTGTCAACTCAATAAAACCGCTCTGCCAAACTTCACATTATCAAACCAAAAAGAAAATGTTGCACAAAAAGACTAAGGTTTCACATCAAGTGTGTGTAAATAAATAAAGGATTTCGACAATCAGGAAGAGGGGGAGAGGGACTTAAGCAAAACTATTTTCATTGATATATTTTTTTTCCCTTCTTTTGCCAGAAACTGAGGGAACGATATTTTATTTATTTTTCATGGTCATACTCATACATGATTAAGAAAGGAAAACAACTTTGATTGCAAAAGCTAAGGACTTTTCCAATAGCTCCATGGGCCACACCTGTGGTCCAAGTATGGGTTCGGATTCGTCTTAAATTAAAGTGCAGATGCTAAAAGGAGGAACATGGTTCCCCATGAAAGGGCAAACCAAAAAGCAGCCCAATCTCTTACAACTCATGAGGGATAATTGTGCCGATATGGTTTAGGTTGTAAAGGGTCTCTCTTTATCCTAATCATGTTAAGAGCGTTCCTCATGTGCATGATGAGAGTTGAGAACTCTCAAAGAAATGAATTAAATCAAAAAATATATATGCTCCTAGAAAAAGAGATGATGATGGCATGACACTGGTCACTAGTGAGAGTGATGACTCCATGACCATGAATGATTTGGGTTTCAATTGGGGACCATTGGTTTTATTCTATTGGCCATGCTTTAACCACACTCACGTGGCTCTATAACAGTTTTAGCCTCCTTTTCCTCTCAATAGGGTAGTATGTTTTTGGGGTCTTTTGTAGGGACAAACTGGGAGTTGGTGAGTGTTGTCAGTGCCGTTTTGGGACACGGTTTCATTGTTGTTAGGGTTCTCCCCTGGCTCATCTCTAGGTCCAGCTTCATTCTCTGTCCTGATTGATCGTAAACTTAGCTTGGTAAAGTAGGCCTAATTCATCACTTTTCACTTGGGCCTCAAGCCCAGATGTAAGTGTTGGGCAATAGGTTCGGTTAATCCCCTGCTTTCTATGTTCCTTTTGGGCTTTTTGGTTGTTTTCTTCCTCTGGTGGGCTTCCACTCCGTTTGGCATGCTCATTCTCTTTTGTTGCAGTTGGGAGAATAAATTCATGGGCAATTCCAGGTCAAGGCTCATCATATGTTTCAGCTTACCTAACCTCATTTGTATCACTCATAAATAGCGATTATTAACGTGACCTAATTAATAGTGAGGATTTATCTATGGTTTAATCATGTATAAATTATGCTATTATAGGAATCGGTACAATACATAGGATATAAATAATGTGTACTATATTTATACAATTAATTAGTTGTTGAAAATTGATTCTATAAGTTTAACAAAACTGTCAAATTACCAACAAAGCTTTAGTTGGTAAGATCCCTTTTTAACACTGTAAGGGGTTCGACTCGCACGTATAAAAGCCTTGAAAAGCAAACCAACTTCCCTTATCTCCACGCCTCAAGAGGATTAGCCTTCCTTCCCTTTAACAATAAAAACAAAAAACAAAACTGTCAAATTCATATTAACATATAGTTTTATAAAATAATCCAAAGATTAATTATAACACAATCCCCTATTTACACATAAAATTGATCCATAAATTTTCACCCTTATTTACTCCTAAACCAAACATACCTCACGTTTACAAAATAAGCCCTGTTACAAAACAATTACTCAAGCATGCTTTCTGTTCTGATTCAACAACAAAAGATTATAAAGTTTACAATAATCGATCAAGAAAGGGACAAACAAAGGAATGAAAATGCAAGGAGAAGAAGCAAACTCATTTGGGGGGTGCCACCTACCTATCAATAATATACAAAGGGTCCCACGTGGAAATCCCTTCTATTCTATCCCGTGTTACGTCAACTTGTATTGTGTGTCTGAGAAAAACATGCATTCTATGTTCCCTTACGAATAATTAATGTAGGTCCCAAATCTTTGTTTATTCGTAGTTGTTAGTATCTGGCTTTTTGTTTTGTGGTAGGGGTGAGGAATGAGGAGGGACCAAGTCAAATAATTAATTTTCATTTTGTTACAATTACCTAATCAGCCTCCACGTGAATACACCATAAGATCCAAACCGTTAGTTATTTTGTCCTATGAAAACCGCTTACAGAACTCTTCTTGTTTTGTTGTCTGGCATTCACGTCTATTTGTCCAACCCTTCAAACTTGAAAGAAAGCGAGAGAAACTATGGAATAAACAAACTGCTCTATGCTAAGCTAAACTATTGAACAACTCTTTTCTGTTTTCGGTCATTACAAAGAACATTTCACACTGCCCCCTTTTACTCTCTCTCTCACTCTCACTCTTCTTTTCGTTTAAATCAATTCAGTATCTCTATTTTTTCACTCCGAGATCCTTCAACAATGTTTGTCAAGAAGCTCGTGGAGAAAGCTTCCATAAAGAAGGTAAGCCAATTTCCTTCCCTCTAGTTTATTTCTTTATTTTTTTTCAAACCGTGTTTCCATGCTATCATCATCACTTCAATTTTTTCTTTTCTTCATTGTGGAAATTAAACTGGAAAGAGTTTATCGAGTTTTAACATTTCATACTAGAGTATGTTTGGTTAGGTAAAAGTAGGGTTAAAATTTTCCTGATTTTATGTGTAATTTTATATACAATGCTCATTTGATGAATTCCCCCCATTTTTACTCAACCAAACATACTCTTAGTGTTCATTCATGAAGGACCATATATGATCACTTTAGTTTCCTCGACATACATAGATACATCAGGTTTTTTTTTTTAATATTCTCAAAGTAATGGTGATTCTCATCAGTGAATTCTGCACTCTGCAGTATATTCTGCAGTGGGATATTGATCAAAATTAAGGGAATGAAAGAATAAAACAGAAAAGGAATTAATATGGATATTTTCTTCATCTTATCGTGACTCAACTTCCTTATGGTCATTAATTTCATACATGATTTTGCTAATAAGCATGATTTTATTGTATACTGTGCAGTATTCATCGAATATTTTCAATGCAAACATATATAGATAGATAGTTGTTATACTATTTACCTTCTCAAGACAAAATCAACAATATGTTGCTACAAATGGAATATTCTTTACACCGATTCAACAAGTAAAACTGCAGTTAACAAATATTATTCATAGCGATGTAAATGTGTTTTCCTCTATAAGCCGATAATATCATATGTGATCCAGAGACACTCAATATTTCTCGATTATTTAACTTTGAGCTATTTTTCTAAAGTTCGTAGTTTTTTTTTTTTTCCTCTGATGAAGATTCTCCTCTTCCCCTCAGAAATGGAGATGTTGTCCATAGCCAATACTGTTAATTACTTAACGATGATCAAAGTTCTTTTCATTTTCTTGGTCAAAATGTTAATTAAAGATCAAAGCTCACAATGGTCTTATCTACTTTGAAATAATAAAGGAGGCACAGTAGTGGACCAAGGTCCACAAATTAAAAAGGAAAACTATTTTTTTTTTAAGTAAAACTACCCTTTATATGTGGAAGAAAAATAGAGAGCAATTTTTCGTTTTATTAATAAAAAAAAGTGTGTATATTTTTGGTTTTAAGAAAAAAGAGTAGTAGTATCATTGTGTCGGTCAAATAATTAAAGATGATAAAAATTAAGTTAAATAATCGTAAGTTTGAAAAAGAAAATCCAATGTATACAGTGTTATGTTTTTTTGGACTGGTCCAACTTTATAGTTGGTGTAATTTCAATGAGAAAGGGGTTTGTGTGGACCCTAGCAATGGTGGTGGAGCACTATCAGAGCTTAGAAGCCGTTATGTTCAGTTAAGTTAGCTCACAAAGAATCCAAAGCCCGAGGATGGAGGGAACCGAAGAAGAAAGAACAATGAATGTCCATTTTTAATTTCAAAAAGAAATCATTTTGAATTCACATAAAATTCACTATTTTGAGACTAATTTTACTGTATATATGTGTGTGTATATATACACACATGTATGCTCAAACTCGTATAAATGTTAAGATATTATTGTATAGAAATTAGACAAATAAAGTATCAAACTTGCAGCATGACATGCACACATGGAGAAACGGTTAAATGTTGTCTCTTCTCATCATTATTATTTATAGCGTATCCATAAAAATAAATTTGTTAGTAACATCAACAAACTTAGTAAAACTTACATAAATCAGTCTAATCCTAGAACTAGCTACAAAAATTGGTAAATCAACTTCATGGTAAACTAAAAAATCCCAGTTGTGAATTTGGGTGGGCAGCCAAGTGGACATTCATCAGATGGGTTAAAAGCTAGCGATGTGGATCCAAGGCTGGTATTTCATCAAGGAGTACCATCTGGCGGTGCCAAGTTTGCCTATGACAACCTTCACAAGATACTAGCTATTTCTACGAAGTATGTTCACCCTTGCCATTTCTTTTAAAGTCCTTGTCAAATTTTGTGCACAAGTTGGCAGAGATATACTGTTATAACCCAAATATATATTTTCTTTAACTTATGCTTGAACCTGAATTTTCTTCTTTATTTGTTTCTTTAAGGGATGGACGTATTAAACTATTTGGAAAAGATAATGCCCAAGTTCTACTTGAATCTAGTGAGCCAGTGCCTAGCAAGTTTTTACAGGTTATGTTTTTCTTTCTTTTTCCTTGCCAATAATTTAGTCTTGTCATCGCAAATGGCTCATTGATTTCCTTGTTGCCATGAAAAGTGTTGTTTTTCTAGGAATATCAAAGTGTGCCTGTCTATTAACAATTGTACTATGGCATTTAATATGCATGCAGTTCATCCAGAACCAAGGCATCCTTATAAATGTCACTGCCAATAACCATATCGAGGCAAGTATATATACCTGCAGACATGCTCAAAATTTTCATTTTTTAATCATTTTGGAGCATTTTATTCAGAAAATTGGTCTCTCTAAAGATATCTCACATGTAGGTTTGGGACATAGAGAAGAAGCTGTTGTCTGATGTTTACATTGTTAGAGAAGAAATTACTTGCTTTGCAATCATTCAACATAGCTTCTACATGTAAGTAATGTTTCTACTTCAAAATACGGAAAAATTAACTTTTTAATGAGCATGTGTCTGCATTGGCAGGTATCTTGGAGTTTCAAATGGTAATATCTCAGTATTGAAGCTTGATCAAGAATCATGTCACATGATACGGATGAAATACACCATACCCTTCTCAGCTTCTTATGGTGAGATCAGAGATATACATATTTCGGCCTTCTTGCTTTCCCCTATTCAAATGTTATATTTAGATATTGTATAGAATACTTAACAAGCATTTGGATTGGAAAAATAAATAAACAACAAGTACCATCTTAGATTTAGCTTCTTGACAATTTAAGTTCCTTGATTAAAATTTTTCAGGGAGTTCAACTGAAGTGTCTGAAGATACAGTTGTGACACATATACTGCCTCAACCAGCAGCCGAAAGTAAGAGGTAATCTGCACAAACAAAGCCTTCTATATAACCAATTTGGTGCTTGCTTTTTCTGGATCATTTTTTTTGGTAAAAAAATTTAAGCTTCTATTCTCTTATGTGTCAATGCAGAGTTCTTATAATATTTAGAAATGGGCAAATAATACTATGGGATATTTGAGAAAGCAGATCCATTTTCAGAACCGGTGGAAACATGGCACAACAACTGTACAGTGAAACAAAGAAGGTTTCTTCTGCATGTTGGGTGTGTCCTTTTGGAACCAAGGTGGTTGTAGGGTACAACAATGGAGAGCTCTACATTTGGAGCATCCCTTCCGTTAAAAAAGGAAATGGTTCAACATCTGATTATAGTAGTCAAAACACTCCTATGTTCAAGCTTAACTTAGGATATAAATCAGACAGAACGCCCATAGGATCAGTAAAATGGATTTATGCTGAAGGAAAGGCTAGTCGACTATATGTCATGGGAGCTTCTGACTATGCACCTTCAAACTCATTGCAGGTATTTGAATACTTTGCTTGCATCATTTAATCATTTGCTGCTTCATTTCCCTCCCTACATGTGTACTTCCAATCTTGATTTCAAACAGATAAATGCTTCCTTATACGATAATAATAATATGATGAAGCAGGTAGTGTTGTTGAATGAGCACATTGAATCTCGTACAATTAAGTTGGGACTTCATTTATCTGAAAGCTGTATTGACATGGAGATCATATCAGCCTCAAGTGAGCAAAGCAAGCATAAACAAAACTCTTTTCTTTTGCTTGGGAAATCAGGACATGTATATCTGTATGATGATAGTTTGATTGAAAGGTATCTACTGCAATATCAATCTAAGTCCAGTTCCTCACTGCCAAGGGAAGTGGTTGTGAAGTTACCACTGACAGATTCAAGCATCACAACGGCAAAATTCATCTCCAACAATGCCAGTATGTTAAATTCTGGAGATGAGGTAATGGAGATTCTGAAACTGTTCTTTTACTTAACCATATTTTCTTTCCAAACAATCTAATTCCTCTATACAATTTTATTGATTTGACATTTCCTTTTCTTTTTGGTCTCATAGTATTACAGTCTGCTGATAAAAAATTATCCACCACTTATTCCCATAGAAACAAGTTACAAAGATGGGATTAACCTGAGTTCTGCCAACTTCACTGGATTTTCAAATGTTAAAAACTTGTACATAACTGGACACAGCAATGGAGCGATAACTTTCTGGGATGCAACATGTCCCTTTTTCAACCCAATTTTGCAATTAAAACAACAGGTAATATTTTTGTCAGATACACCTTATGCTTACTAAGTGTCTACTTTGAGTGATAAGAAACTAAAGTGCGAACCAGAATGCCAAGTTCATTATATTCCAATTTTTTGTTGGATAAAATTTGTCTATAAGATGTGCATTTTGTCTACCCTTTGTTCAAAAAGATAGCATCATCAAGAGTATATATTTCACAGTTTTGCATGTAATTATTTTTTATTTGTTTCCTTCATCTTCATGCAGAGTGAAAATGATTTTTCTTTAAGTGGTATACCCTTGACAGCATTATATTTTGATGTCAAATCTCCTCTCGTTGTTTCTGGTGATCAAAGTGGAATGGTGAGTTTCATTCAACTATAAAATTGGTGGAACGTGATATTTTCCTTGTCTTTTTTTTTTGTTTCATTTTTTTTAATTCACATCCCCACTTATTTTGTGGTATTTCTGATACTAACATGATGTACAGGTTCGCATCTTTAGATTCAAACCTGAACCGTATGCCTCCAGTTTCATGTCTCTTACTGGTATTGCACAGCATAGTGCTAAGTTTACACCTTGTTGCTTTGTTATTTAACGACTGGCAAACTTCGTATTTTAGTTGACACTGGCTTCCTTTTCCATTCCTCTTTAACTCTTTTGCAGGAGGTACAAAGAAAGGGACTGATCATGTGATCCACAGCATGAAACTTATAAAGACTAGTGGTGCTGTACTTTGTATGTACATAGATCACAGCTCTAAGCATCTTGCCGTTGGTTCTGATCAAGGAAACGTGAGATACTTTTCTAGCATTTTCTTTATTCTTTGTCCTTTCAACATGGTAATGTGTTTTTTGCTCGCTATCCCGAGTATTCAAAGAAACATGTGTTAATATCCGATGCGAAAATCTTAATTATCCAAGGCACATTTATTTGTCTGAGATTAAACTAAAAACATTAAGATCCATTGCAGTTACATTAGAAGAAATATCAGTCATCAATTTATTGGCCAGTGGAGAATAGGACCATTTGAACATTCAAACTTCCATTGAACACATTAACTGACAATACCAAGGATCATTTAGCAGAATAAAAGGAGAAAATATTGTGCCACTTCTTTAAGAAACTCGCTAATGGAATTATGCACCACTTGGAATGCTTGAAATTTTCATCAATCCTTGATCATATTTGAGTGATAATTCCTAACCATCTTCTTTCTTTATCTTGATGAATAATCATCAGATACGGCATGGAACTTTAACTTGCTACATCAGTGCCTTTTTGTTTGAGGTTATAGTTATGTATTACCTTCACATTACTAATTCATGCAATAATTCACTAATTTGTTACAGGTTTCAGTGATTAACATTGATGGCCCTTCTCTATTATATCAGACAAATGTAGCAAGTGAAATTTCTACTGGTATAGTGTCTCTGCAGTGCATAACATGCAGTTTGCAAGGTTTTGAGAAAAACATATTAGCAGTCGGAAAAAAGGACTCATCTGTACTGGCACTAGATATCGAAACTGGAAACACACTGAGCACTGGAAAGGTTCATCCTAAGAAGCCATCTAAAGCTTTGTTTATGCAGGTGTTAGGTAAGAATTTGCACAGATGAAACAATGATCAATTGTGCAGAAACACATTGATACAAGTCATCAGTGATCTGAATGCTTTTCTGTTTACAATCCAATTACAATACTATTTTTATAGCAGTGAAGGACATGATTGAAGAGTATTTCTATTACATTATACAGATGGACAAGGTGAACCAATCTCAGGATCAATTACAAAAGATGGCTTGGACTTGAGAGAAGGGAATCATATTGCGGATGCAACAGCAAAGCAATTCTACATTTTGGTGTGTTCTGAGAAAGCTATATATGTCTACTCCTTTGTGCATGCTCTACAGGTAAAGCATTATTTGCTTCTATCTACTCATGAGTCATGAATAGCTAGAATATTAGCTAATGCCTGCAAACCACTCTATCTCTTATGTTTCAGGGAGTCAAAAAGGTGCTTTACAAGACAAAGTTTCATTCCTCTTCCTGTTGTTGGGCATCAACATTTTACAGCTCCTCTGATATTGGCCTAGTACTCATTTTCACCAGTGGAAAACTAGAACTAAGGTGATGGTTTTGCTTCCTTAAATCTTCACATACTTTTTAGGATATAATTTGTTGGGGATATTACATAGAAGATTTACCAGCACTTGACACAGACCTTTTTTTCTTTTTACAACATTAGGTCTTTACCTGATTTATCTCTGATAGTGGACACTTCAATTAGAGGCTTCACTTATTCGCCTCCAAAATTGAAGTCGTTTTCTGAAACTCAGATATGCTGTTCATCCAGAGGAGATCTTGTTTTGGTAAGACTGAATTTTTCACTAGTATAACAGGTTTCTATAGATGTTTATGAATCACATTAGCTCAACTTCTGTTTACAGGTAAATGGTGACCAGGATATTGTTGTTCTCTCATTGTTGGTCCACAGGAATATTTTCAGGTATATATGGCTAGATAATGGAATTGGGAATATCTACAGCCTTTTTTCTTCTCTAGTATTTTCTTTCAGAACTTGCAGCTGAAGATGATGAAAAGTGATAGTGATAATTCCAACCTAGTAGTTTCATTTTGCTTATTGCTCGTCTCATTTTAGACTCTTGGACTCTGTTAGCTGCATTGACATGAAGGAAAGGATGCCATCACAAGAAGAGCTTACTCCTAATCCGGTCATTCATAAGGAAAAGAAGAAGGTATTTAGTAACATCTTTATAACTCATCCAAATATATCCATTATGTTTGTGATACCGAAGGTATTTGATCTTGTTTTTTGGCATGGCAGGGTATATTCAGCTCTGTTATCAAAGACTTCACTGGCAGTAAAGAAAAGCATGTGCCCTTAATGGAAAAAGAAGACCCAAAAGAAAGTATCCGTGAACTCTCAGCAACATTTTCAAATGCAAATTTTCCAGGTGATACTGACAATAATGAAAACCGGATCATGGATGAAGATGAGCCTGAATTATTAACCTTAGGTATAACAATGTCAGTTTACTTATGTGCAACAGAATATTACTTAATACATTAGTAACTAAAGGCACAAATGTTATAAAACTAAAGGCAGTTCTGCTGGTTCTCCATGTCTCATGGGAGCATCTATTTGTAACTACGCATCGCATTTTCTAAAATATTTGCTCTCATTTTCCTCCTATGTAGATGACATTGACCTAGACGATTATGGAGAAAAACGCAAAGAACAAAGCATATTGGGAGCTCTCAAAAAGAAGAAACTGGCTGGCAAATTTCATGCTTTCAAAGGTACGTGACAATGAGTTCATCTTTTAACCTAAGAGATATGCACTTGAACTACTTTTATGCCAAATAGTCGAATTATACAGATGACAGAGCTCATGTGCGCCACTTTTATGTCAAAATACAAAATAATAATAATAATAATAATAATGTTTGCTGATAGTGATCAATCACGTAGTCTTGTGTTTGTGGCAAAATGCAAAGGTCAAGCTAAAGCCTAAAATGAATATTGTTAAGCATGCAGAATAGAGGGAATATTTGAGTCGATTATTCGATTGTGTTATTTAACACCATTTTTATATTCTAGGCATAAACATATAATCTAGGGACAATCTATGATGGAAAGGTGAAAAATGTAATGCTTCTACTATCATATAATCTATCAAGTATGACATGCTAATATAACTCTGGTATATGTTTCATATTTATTTGGAGAAACACCAATTTCATTTGAGGGTATTTTGCCGCCTTTATAGTAATTGTATTCCCTATATTTGTGAGGAAATAGAAGCATGGAAACCATGAGTTTTAAGAACCTTCAGTCTCCTACCTGCCTTTTGAATGCACTGAATATTATTAAAGGATCTTCCCAAAATGCTAGGTAATTTAGTTGAGCATCTAATATACAGGAAAACTGAGAGATATGAAGGGCAACAACCAGAAAACATCAGATAAGGAAGAGCCACAAGATGAGAAAGCTGGTTCGGTTGATCAAATTAAGAAGAAATATGGGTTTACTTCTTCCTCCAATGTAAGAACATCTCTATCATACGCACCCTTCATCGTCCTTGACTTACATTCCATGGTTTAACAACGAACATGGCATGACATGCACTCTTCACAGGCAAAGCGTGTCATTTAAGAACTATTGATACTTGTAAAGTTTGAAGTTTACTTATTATTCGTTAATAAGTTGAACTACATAATTTTCATGCTAATTGAAATGCTCAAGTAGCAGATAATAAATCTAAGATTTAAGCTGTTATTATGATAAAAAGTGCCAAGGGTCAGACTGAATTAGTATCCCTTCTCAAGTAGCCAACATTATATATAGATTTTTGCCTTATTCCTACAGCACTGCAATGTTCTAAGGAACTCAAGTCTTCAGACTTCATAGCAGATGTCATTTAACTCATGATTCACAAAACGACTTGCTTGTTCAAAAATCAAATCTTTTAAGATATTCGTGATCACTAATAGTTAGACATAATTTTTATATGCTTAAAACAATAATACTTGTTCTGAAAAATTGGGTGGTAAGATGCATCGATCATGAATCCGGCACTGCAGGAAACAGGCACAAGCGCTGTAGGCAGTGCTAAATTGGCACAAAGCAGACTGCAGGAAAACACAAGGAAATTGCAGGTATCCTTTATGTTTATCCCAAAAACCTTTTTTTTTAATACAAATGAAACTTCATATATAGCATTTCTTTAGTCCTTGCCACAACTTCATATATAGCATTTCTTTAGTCCATGCAGAATTAGTTATCTTTTATAACTTCTGTTTACATCTATTCAAACTTGGCAGGGTATCAACCTACGCAACAGAGATGCAAGAAACAGCCAAATCATTTTCATCACTGGCAAAACAAGTGCTGCGAACAGCTGAACAGGATAAACGGAAGTTTATAAAACCAATCAGCTAATCTATTAGACTTAGGTTCAAGATTGTTTTATTTTTTACGTGCATATATATATTTTCTGTTTGGCAGTTTGATCACCATTATTTTGTATTTACTTGGTTTCACAACAGCAATGCTGACATACTGCCTGGTTGCTTTCTTACATTATTATTGATATTGAGTTTTTCTTGTGATTCAAGTATTATTTATCATGAAGACTGAGATATAGAGTTTCTTCCCTATGTTTTAACCTGCTGAAGAAATTGTCAATAATACATAATATACTACCAGTCACATTGATCTAATTCTGTAAAGGAAAGAAAAAATGGAAGAAAGATAGCAGATACTGAACAAAATAACACATAGCTCTAATTATGTAGTCAAGAGTTTTACACACATGGCATAGCATGAATTCAGACAGCAAACTTTGCAATGACTAGTGTTTTACCAGCAGATCTTCTAACAATGAGCGAATCTGCTCTCTAACTGAATCTCTGTTGTTAACGCTCAATGTAAAACAAGATGCCCCTGGATGATTCCTCAACCTTGCAACTGCAGAAATTGACTACATTAGTCATTTACATGTTCAGCATAGCAATTAGCCAAAGAGTGACTCCAAATCCTCTAAAAATCTTCCCCCCAAATCTTTGAACTTCATACTCACGAGGTCTAGTGAGAGACTTTGTCCTATCTCATTTATTTAAAGAAACAAGGAAAATAAAATGTATTCCTGCCAATATTAAGAAAGAAACAGAGATGGTTGAGAGCTTGGGAATGTGAAATTGAAAAACTAACCTGCAGGTATATCTCTGCCAAATTTTGGGATTGGGATGGAAGCCAAAATTGGGATGTTTGACTCCAAAACTTTCAGAACCGCAGGAAGAACGACGAACTGAATAACTCCATCTTACCAACTTCATCAATCATGAACAGATCAGTGTCTTCTCTAACCTAGTCAATAAAAGTGTTTCTTCAGACCTCAGAGTGATCTAATATATGGCAAATACTATCTTTCATATCCTCAATGACAAACCAAGACTCTAAAAGTTAGTCCCATCAATAGTTTAAAAGTGCATGGGAACGGTTCAAGACTCAAGAGCATCATATGATATTTTCAATATGCATAGAAAATTGATATGCAGGTCATGGTGAATTGGAGATATACTTGACAAAATAAGCAGTAATCTAATTGACTACCAAATTAAGGAAAATGCATAAACAAAGCATGTGTCACGAGCAATACAGAAACCCTCTCAAGAAAGCAAGCTCACCTGCAACTCAGGCAATGCCAATGACTCAAAAGATGCTATATCAACTTTATACTTGCCAACACTAGGCCATTTGAGAGACTCGAGGCTGCCAAATACCATTAAAACAACAACATCCTTTAATCAACAACAACAATGACAATTAAGACTTGTCCCACTATGTGGGGTTGGCTATATGGATCAAGTGACATTGTAGAGCTCTATCATATATCATATTCATGTTAAAATCATTTACATTTAAATATCTTTTGATTATTTTCCCTATAGTTTTCCTCTGTCTTTCTCTACCTCTACTATTCTCCATTTGGTCAACTCTCCTTATTGGGGTACTACAGGTCTCCTCTAGCATCCTTTAATCAAATAAGCAGATTTCTACCAAGTACTGAACAATCTTGTTAATGAACCCAAATATCATGTAGTATTTACCATCACACACAAAATACAACCTTTCAGTGTTTTGTGCTTGAAAACTGAATACCCTCAAGCACCATCCCCAACAAACACCAAACACTAGTCCAAACTCCTTATGCAAAACAGAAGTTTAGGATCTTTATGCCATGCACCAAACTTACTATAAGAAACCAGGGGAATAAAAACAAGAAGCCCATAAAATTATTTAAAAGAATTTTTTAAAAAAAAAAAAACAGAAAAAGGGTACCTTGAAATGTTGGTGGAGGCAAGTGGGCATATGCGACCATCTAAAGTGGCCACTTCGAAACCAACCCTCTCACCTGAGCTTCTAACTTCACCTGAAAACAGAAACAACCACCGAAACCGTGATGGGGATTTTGTTAATTCAATACAATATATGAGTTCATCGAAGGAAGAAGGAGAAGGAGGAAGAAGGGGTGGTAATTTACGAGTGTAGAAGCCCTGAAGCTTAAGGTTGGGATGAGAGGCTTTGAGGGACTCGAAGATTCTGATGATAAGAGTGCTTTTTCCCACACCCTGAGTGATCAGTGATCAACATTCAATTCAACACCCAATGGATTATTATGGATTTTGTTTGGGGTTCTCAAATCAAATGAGTAATGAACGATGAAAGTGAAAATGGTGTTTGAATTGACTCACAGGGGGACCAGTGACGAGGAAGCATTTGCCTGGAGCAGCCATTGTTGTTCCCTGCGTTGAGTGTTGCGCTTTTGGAGAAAATGTTTTTTGGAAGAATTTTTGTTTCCTATGAAATATGACATGATTATTGTTAATTTTTAAATAGCTAAGTAGGTTGCTTTATTTTATGAGTATCTTTTTTTGTTTCCCCTCTAATTCTAAAAACCGAATCTGATAATTTTAGCGTTACCGAATGTTGGTTGCGAGTGTGGAAATTAACTTGCATTATTTGAATTAATATAGATATTATAAAGTCAAGAGTGTAAAAGAATAAGGATGTGTTTGTTTCATATTCTTAAAAGACATATTAATATATCATAAAACTTAAAATTTGCATATAATTAAAAAAGTTAAAAATTAATTTTTTTCAAAAGTTATTCTTTTTAATTTAAAAAAAAAACAAAAAACAAATTTTTTGAAATCTAATTATTTTTAAAAATTATTCTAAAATATACCAAAAAAACTTTTTTTTTGAAAAAATGATTTTCACACCAAATAATCTCATCCAAACATCCCATAAATTTGAGAGATAATTTTCGACATTGCAAGTTTGGACTAATTCAATTATTAGCAAATATAACATTTCTTAAAAAGAATTAATAAAATTTTAATTTTACTTATACCTCAAAATATTAGTTATAAGATAAAAAAAATATAAGTTTTAACAATATCAATACACTTAGAGATTAATTTCCATCTACCGATAATATAAAATTATTTTAAATTATCATCCAATAGAAATAATATAATGGAAAGTTATCTAAAGGCGGAGCATGTGGCCACTTTCTTCGACTTCTATTTGATGTATTTAATGCACTAATAAAAGCTTTTAAAATTATTGTTTTAATTAACATTTTTTTCGTCTAAACTAAATCATTTCATTAGTGTTCAAATTAAAGTTCAAAAAGTGTTGTAAAGCTTAGGGTTTGAAGATGAATCTTGAGAAATAATCTTGCGCTGTCTGTTCTAAAAATGTCACAAGTAGGAGGAGGGACAACTTCACTAGCATTTCTTCTATTCATTTTGCTTCATCCCTCGGTGGGTCAGTATTTCTTTGCTCAGTAATGTGGTGTGGTAGCTTGTTTGTGTATTCTATAAACCTTGGATTGATTTTCTCTCTAACAAGTACCTTGGCTTTGCCATACACACATCTATGTTTGATTTGATATATACAGTAATACCCCTCAGCTGGGGATGCTTATTACATTTGGTGAAGCATGCATGCATGCATTATCAAGGCGTTAGAGAGCGAACACTAGTGATGGATGGGAATTCAAACTCCACGATGGCAATTCGTCCTTTCCTGTTAGAATTGGTCAGGGCATGCGAGGTCCTTGTTATTACACGTTACCAGGTCTGCTAACATGGTGGCAGATGCTCTTGCTAAAAGTGGTGATATGAATCAGTCAATATGTTGGAGCATGCTCTTGCCTCGGGAAGAGAGCAAAAAATTCTTTAGGATGTGCAAAGTCCAAACAAACTTGAATGCTCCGCTGGCTCGGCTGCTCGAACTTTTCATAGCAACACTTTCATTTAAACAAACTAATTAATTTTTATTCAAAAGTCTTTGAGGAAATATGATCAATTTGATTGTTGTATGCAATTACTCATTCATTCATTCATTAAGTTGAGAACGAACTTAATTCTATTCTAGTTTATTAATGTAAGTTAAAATGTAATTTACTCTTTAATTATGCATTAGGATTTAACTTTTAAAACACCATTTTTTCGATTAAATTGACATATATTTTTATCATTAAGTCATGTGCATGTTATGTGCATAATAAAATGGACAAAATTATTATTCCTTTAAATTAAATTTCTCAACCCAAAACCCTCACTCATTTAGAAATAGACAAAAACACTCTTCAAATGCTAGAGTTTGATTGCTAAAAAGGTATTTTTGTCCGTTTTAAGTCAAGGAAGGTTTAAAAAAGAGAAATTTGATTAAAATGAATAATATTTTAATTTTCTTCGTTTAATTGTACATATGATATGCACATGATTACTTAATTATAAAAATGGACATGGACTTAAAAGGGTGTTTTGCATTTGAAAATTGTATCGTGATATGCATTTTGAAAGGTGAGGCTTAACTCATGTGACCTCAAGTTCAAGAGGTAAAATGTATTTTACCTTAATTTAAATATATTAGAATTTAAAAGTCTTTTACACTCTCATTCAATTGAATTTTATCATGTGTAAAACCAATTTTAACTCATGGTTGATTGGACAGATGTCTTTTTCCTTAACTCATGATTAGATTAACTTTAATGTTGAATGTCCAGGTGTATATTAGACTCTTGGGCATTAGTCATTCATCACACGACCTTCTACACAAATTCTGAAGCTAAATCTCTAATTGACTATTGTGAGCTATAATTGAGTGTGGCCACATCTACACTAACATCATGATTCTACTCTAATTAAGTTTGGATTTAAGCCAAGGAAATTGCAAGGGTGATACAACTTTAGTGATGATGTCTACAACCTTCTTAGCAGGGATTTAACTTGAATCTCTTTTAGAAAACCTTTTCTTCGACAAAATGAAGGTCAAGTTCAAAATGCTTCCACCTGATGAAGAATGGGATTTGCTGTGAGCATTCCTCCACTAAGATTGTCACAATAGGTGCTAGGTGTGAGTAAGGGAGCTAGATGCATACCACCAGGAGAGATTGAATCCAAATGCATGAGGTCTGAAATAGTGGAGGCAAGGCTTCTATATTCTGCCTCTATGCTAGATCGAAATGCAACGACTTGCTTCTTAGAGGACCAAGTGATAATATTGCTTCCAAAATAAATACACAGTCTTGAGGTAGAACTTCTATCATCTAGATCATTAGCCTAGCCAGCGTTACAAAAAGCATAGAGATTGAAGTTGGGACAGGGTCCATGGCATAATGTCTATAGTTGCCTAATCATTTTCGCTCCACAAATCATAGGCATGAATATGATCTGAATGAGGTAAATATATATTTCCATTGCAGCAACATTGAAAGACGTGACATGGAGTATAGTGAAGATGATTTACATTATTATATACCATGAAGGGACCACACAAAATATTGTGACTAAAGAATCTATACAATATATCATGGTTTTAAATTGCATTTATAGTCATGGTTGTGGTTGCACTAAGATGTGAAAAATTATAGAAAAAATTGTCGAAGGGTCATAATTATCGCTATGATGCGGTTGCGAACCACAATTTAAAACCATGCAATAAATACACAATTGACATAACTGATCGCATGCAATGCAGAAGCAAGAGTTGTCTAGTGCCCTAATCTCCTCCTTTTGCTCTCCCTAACAGCAAAGGATAGTTTTGAATATAATTAAGGCTGAGAGCGAGGTTGTGTTACAAATTAAACCTAGTGTACCAAAAGTTGGAAATGGTAGCAACAAAAACAAGTAATAATTTGTGGTTTACCTGAACAATTTTGGTGCGTTGCAGATGTTACAACATCGGATCTTGTCAGTAATGAAGAAATTCAAGCTTACACATGCTGCCCCAACAAGAGGGACAGATCCAAAACACACACCACAAGTTGAGTATACTCCAATATTAATTATCATCCTAAAGAACAACAACAACAATGCTGCTTCAAAATTGTAGATTCTGGCACCCATTGGCGTGACTAAATTCATCTGAGATGTTATCTCCTCTAAGATATATAATTCAGTAATTTTTGCTGCTTTCAGGAGAGGCTATATATTATAATATCCAGCTCCTCTTTCTGTCCACATATTACCAATGTTTTTAGCTCTAGCTAATCCCTCTGTAACACTTGCCAAGGTCAATGTTCTTCGCATTTCCATCTGCAAATACTTGAACCTTGACCCTATCCTTTATTCTCAAAGTGGACCCAATCAAGCAGTCATGTAGTAATACACAGCCTAGTAAACCATGCACACTAGGGACCCAAAATCGAAAATGTAACTCAGTTTCAAATTATGTGAAGCAATTTCAACGATATATATGTAATCCTTATTCTTATCCCTTGCCCTGTTCACTTCTAAATCCCAATGTAAACAAATTATTTAATTTAGATTTTCTCGTCCCCCTTCCTCATCTCTTATTCCCTTTTCTTATTTAATCAATTTTTCTAGCTAAAAAGCGTAAGCTACAAATCACTGAAACTTTCAGAATTGAAATTGTCAGTCACGACAATTGGATCAAAGCGGAAATTATGTCAATCATTACCGTCAGAGCGGAACCGCATGGGAACATGCTAAATTTATTATATTTACTTGATATGACAATGTCTGAGTAGCTCGGCTAATTCGAGTAATAAAGAAAACAGAATATTCGCTATCATCAATTTCCATGAACAAAAATTCGAGTGCTCTTGACACAAACATTCCATTCGTCCTCGTACGAGGAAACATAAATTCGCCTAGATTTGTGTCGCCGCTTGTAAAGCCAAAAAGAAAAGAAAAAGTGTTTCACGGAAAATCCCAACAACAAAAGACAAAATGTCCTCATTCAAAATCTCTGGGCACTTTGCAGGTTTGATAATCAAACAGACAATCAACTCCGAGTTTACCATCCCACCAAAGGAATCAAAAAGCACAAGGGCTAGTAGTCATCCCACGTGGTGTGAAAATGACCTGAGTAACACGATGGGACCATGAGCAAGAATATTTTATTTGAGCAGACAACCTCACTCCTCCAACCTTCTTCAACGTTATTCAATATTAAATTCACAAACAGGTAGTCAGTGTTGGCATTAGAAGACCCAAATTATTTAACACTAACACTTTTTATTAGATTCTCCTGTCAAGCAAGAAAGGACAACATCTTTTCTGAGATACACACTCTTAACTCATAGATTGATCATCCCAAAAAACAAAAAGTTCTCATTTTTATTTAATTTGCGAGTTGAATGACAAGGACATAAAGCTCTTGATGCAAATCATGTCCATTAATTATTTATTCATAAAGAACCTTTCACAACTAGATTTCGTGACAAGATTCATACTTCAATTCCAACTTTCTTGCCTCCAATACGGCTTGAACTTTCTTTTTACTCTTCGTGGAAACAATAAAGAGATGTGTCACCAACAAAGACTATGACCCCAACTTTATAAGACTGACAATGAAGGGCAGGAAACTGTTTCTGTGTTTGATTTGATGACATGGATAAGTACATGATGATAAAGGCTGAAAAGCCCATTGATTGAAACTATAAAACTAAGAAGATTGTTCACTAATCTAATGATAATAAGAAAATTAAACTACTATCAGAAACAGCTGAGGCCTGAGCAACATCAAACCAAATTCAAAAGCTAAACTATGAAAAATGATTATTTCCAGCCACTCCAAAGCCTCTTTTCCTCTGCCACCAAGCTATTTTACTCCTCATCCTCTTCCTCATCCTAGAGTTAAAAAAACAAATCAAACGCGTTAAAAAGAACAATATATTTGGATCAATAATGATAAAAAAGTACACAAATACATGTGATGAAAAATAATAACCTCTTCCTCCTCCTCATCATCATCATTCACCTCGGACTTTGACTTGTCAGACTCTCCATCGGAAGGGTTCTTTCCCTCAGCCTAATACATCAAAAAGTTCATACACAAGTTTAGTCAACTATGAATGATAACAAAAGAGAATCTCTCAGTAAAACAATGAAAAGAGATAAGAAAGGAAGCAATCACCACTCCAATATTGTTGTAGGCCCTCATATCTTTCTCATACTGCTGTTTCTTCTTCCCAGCCTTTTCGATATATGGTGCTTTTTCCTGAAAAAACAAAGAGGAATTAAGAACAAATCAGCGATGATGACAAGCATTAGCATCAATCGTTAATCTCAAAATTCAAAACAAACAATGAACAAATTGACTCACAGCATCAGACATCGACTTCCACTTGCTACCACCGGCTTTTCCAACCTAATCGAATTTCAAGGGAAAAAAGCCAATTAGACATCGAAACAGCATCGAAATCTCACAGAATCCCAAAAAGATAACTAAAAAAACAAGATCACTCACAACAGCAACAGATTTGTTGTTCGGATTCTCCTTCTTGAACTGCACTCTGAACTCAGACCTGCAACAATCCATACTCTCAGATCATCAACCGGTAATCGCAAAACACAAATAAGGATGATCAACAACAACAAAAAATTCAGAATCAAACAGTGTACATAAAAACGAAGAAAGCAGTTGGAGGCCTCTTCGGCTTGTTTGGATCCTTAGTAGCTCTCTTCTTCGTCTGCTTCGTTCCAGTTCCAGTAGCCTTGCGCTTCAACCTAAAAAGCAAACAACACAAATCAAACGCATGATCGCACACAATCAGATCCAATCACACCAAACAAAAAAAAAGGTCATTCTTCAAACGCGAGAATCGCGGTTAGATTATTCTCAACCTGTTGTCAGCAGCAACCTTAGCGTCGGACCTGGCGTTCGGCATGATGAACCTGCAGAGAGAGCGAGAGTAAAAACAGTGAGAACTGAGTCACGAGTGAGAGACTCAGAGACCGTTAGGGTTTCGAGAGTAGTCTCTCACTCACCACCAAGAGAGAGAGAGAGATAGGGTTTTGTGGGGAATGAGAACAATGTTGTGATGAGTGAGTTGAGAAGGAATAAGAAGGGGAGGGGAGTGGCATAGAAGGAAAGCAAATTAAAATTTTGAGCAACGCCCCCACTCAGGGGAGGGGGGAGGGTTTGCGCGGGATAGCCCCAATTCCCCGTTGCCACGTCAGCGATCCGTGGGCTCTCCCTGTATTGGCTTTCGCGTCGCTTGTTTTTTCGTTTGCTGTGTGCGCGCGTGCGGGTGAGTTGTGGGAACACGTGACGCGGGGTTGCTTTCGTTGACTGGGGGTCACGCGTGTGTGATCCTTCTTTCGTGTTGAGATTGAAATGACCATTCAGGACTTCAGCTGTTTCGGATTTGACCAAGGCAATAAAAATAAAATATTGTTCTTGCAACCAATAGGTCGCTCGTTAAGGATCTTTCATTCAGTCTATATTTGGGCTCATTTAACCTAATATATTTAGTAAATAATTTATGCTTTAGTCAATTTAAGAGTTAAACATTTCAATTTTTTGTTAAAAAAAATTGAGTAAATTATACTAAGATTTTTATATATCGTATAATAAATAATGCATTTATGAGGGATTAGTGTTACTTAGAGAAATAAAGGAAAATTTGGGTGAATTTCATTAAATTTCATGGGAAATAAATATAATTTGCTAGAAATTTTATAATCTAATAGACATTTAAATAGATTTTTGCCGGAACTTTTAAGAAAATTGAAACGAAAAAAATCTATATTAAATAATAGGTTCAAATTAAGCTCAAGCCAACTTTTGACAATACAAATTAAATTTTATTTAAGTCAAAGTCTAACGCCTACTTCCACCTCTACTCTGCACCCTATGAAAATATCATGTCTCCATGCTTTTTTGACGGACTATATTTTTTAAGGAAAAGCAATCATGCTTTAAAATATACAACAATATTATTCTAACACCTAATTTTTTTTTAAACACCTAGACATTATACTCATAAAATACATGGATTATATAACTTATTTTTTCTTTCAATTTATTCTCTCTCTATCCTTCTCTCACACTCACATGGGTGTGATTGTTGAAATAATATTTCCCTTAAACACATCTCGTAATTACACCAAACGGATCTTGTAGGTTTCCTTACAAAATATGATCGACTCATGTAAAAAAAAAAAAAACTCAAGCACTTATTATTTATAAAATCATAAGATTTTAACTTTTATATCCTAACAATGTAAAAATTTTAAACTACCATCTAATTAAATTATTTCATTTGCATTACTTTTTAAGTAATATCTATGAGACTCAATTACCTTTACTGATATAATAATATGTTATTAGATTGATAATTTATTTATTTTTATTATCAATGCATAGATATTAAACTTCTTTATAAATAAACTTTTTTAATATTTTTCCTGAATATTTAAAGACTTCAGAAACAACGAATATTTTTAAATTTAGACAAATATATTTTAATTATGTAGTTTCATGATTAACGTGACTGCACAAAAAAATCTATAAAAATGATAATTTCTCCTTTCTTTAATAGGCATGTTTTTTTTATTTTCTTTGTATTATATGCCATTCTAATCTTTTATGTACCGAAAAATAAAGATATTTTTTTATTAGTTTTGTTATATTGTTTTATCCCTTATTACTTTGTAAACATTTCATGATTCTTTCTTTCTTAAAAATTAAAATACAATTTGTTTCTTTTAAATATTTTTATAAAAATAAAATATTAAGTATTTCTAAAAATATTTATAATTCATAATAAAATAAATAATTAATTTTCGAGTTTAACTTTTCATTAAAGTTACATAACTTATATGGCTTGATATTATGAATGCTGACTTTTCCCCTTACTACATTAATGGAATTTTCAAATCAGTGAAATAATTAAAAAAAAATTAAATAATTTAAATATATTAAAATTTTAAATAAATTATTTTTAAATAAATACATTAATTAGCAAAACTCGCTATTAATACTAGTGGATTGACTAGCTATTTCTATGTTTTTTTTATATGTTATTATTTTATAACAATTAAAATTATTTAAAATAAAAGTAGTATAATTTAAATTTAAATTTATTTATATTTTTTAAATTCCATTTCAAAATCTATACATATAATAATCCTTTGAATGAAACATAACTAATTAGTTACAAAAGATATATGTATTTTTACAATTTCAAGTTTAATTTTGATGTATTAACGTGTAAATTTTAGCACGTAACCATTCAATAATATATTATCACATATACAACATATATTTGACTCTCATCTTACAACTTCAAAAGTCAAACACTAATACACATAAAATTAATTGAATAAATAACAGTATAAAAAAATTGGTGTATCAAAATTAAAATCTACAGTTTTCTTCTCATAAAAAAAATTAGATACGAAAAATACACATTTATTGTAAGGCTTGGTATTGTGAATGTTGACTCTTTCTCTCACTATATTAGTGGGGGTAATAAAGAAACAAAAAGTTTTGGATAATTTCAGTGTACTAAAAACTTAAAAATATATTATTTATTAAAGATGTTGATCGGAAGAACTCATTGTACTAATATCAGTGGACTAACACATGTATCTCACAATCCATGTATTTTTTTCAGTTATTTTTAATAATTAGTTTTTAATATATATATATATATATATATATATATATATATATATATATATATATATATATATATACACACACACACAAACTGAAATTATATTTTAAAATGGATTTTATTTTCACGTACTAAAAATATATGGGTTTGTTTGGATGTAGGAATTATAATTGTAACGTATAATTTAAATTTCAATTCTTTAAGAATAATTGGAATTTACTTAAAATTTAAATTTTATGGTTAGGTTTACTAAAGAATTATAACTTGATTGTTGGGAAACAAATGATAAAGGGAAAGAACTATATAGATTTTAAGGAGAAGAGAGATATTTAATAAGTTTTGTAATAGACAATTCAAATGGTATAAGTTAAAAATTAGAATAGTCAACTTTTGTTATTTTTTAATTTTATGGAGTTCAATTATGAAATTATAATTCAAATTCTATATGCAACTCTAAACATGAAAATTGGAATTATATCATCCAATTCAAATTCCAATTTCAATTCCATGGTCAATTCCAAACATCAAACAGCACGCAAAAGTTTTTTCTCATAAATATGTGATTTTTTTTATACCTACTACTCGTCTAAAAGTTTTTAGATTATTAATAAATTAAAATTAAACTCATTTTAAATTCAAAAATAGTTATCTTATAAAACAATTATTTCACTCACAAATGACATTTCCCTTTATGACTAAGGGTTAAATATATTTTGGTCCATGAAAAATAAAAGTTTTTGCTTTCAACGGTAGGTATTCTAAATTCACCTTAAAAAAAAGAGAAGAAAATAAGCAAGTTTTGGATTTGGTTCCTATAGTTTTTGTTTTTTGTTGCCAAACATTTTCAAAACTATTTAATTTTTTGTCCTTACTATTAAAGTCTATGTTAAATGCGGAGCGACTAATGAAAAACTACACTATTGAATGTAATCATAGGTGTCAAAATCTATATTAAAATGAGTTATTAAGTCTGGTAAGATAAGTTAATAGATTTGATCTAATGGATTATTGAGTAAAGATTTTGACAAATAGGATCATAATGTGTCACATGCAACTATTGACTGCAATATATGATCGGATGATGTGATTTTTGTTAGTTAGTTTAGCATTTAACCTTGACAAACTACTTATATGGACTAAAATCAAATAGATTTTGAAATGTTTGTACCAAAACTAAAAAGATATATTTTACATGGACTAAATAAAATCAAAATTCGCTTATTTTGCTATTAACATAAAATAAAACTAATAAATTATGAAAAAAAAATTACCTTAACCAAACAAAAAAAATGTATTGGATCATGCCAAACCAATTTAAAATATGGCCCTAACCCAAATGAAAAATGCATTAAGTCAAAATTTTAAAACATAAAATTTCCATACTTTATATCATAATTTTAAAAATTGGAATTGAAAACCGATTAAGTTTATTGGTTCAATTATGTATTTGTCTTGTTCTACAATTGAACCTCAACCATAGTCAAAATTGGGGTCAAGCATGTTTTCCACTATGCCAACCATACTCTTTGATATGTATGTTACATTTATTATATATATTATACATCAGGTGGCCTTAAATTATATTTTATGTATTAATTTAATTATATCTAATTCAACCGATTGAACCAATAACTCAATGACTAATGTCTTAGTTGATCAATTACCAGTCCCTTTTAAAAGTATGCTTTAGATTAAAACTATTACATTAGGATGAGCGAATTCTTAAAGCATCTCCGCAATTTTGTTGTCGCATCCCATTTTCAAATAAGGGCCCAACGTAAGGGCTTGAGACTAAGTTTCTTTCAATGGAAAAAAAATGAAGTGGGGCATGTCTTACTTTCTACGAATGGTACCAATTACTCTCTCCTTTTAGAATATTTGTTAGTTTAATAGACCATCTTTTAAAATGTCTCTCAATTTCACATTTTAATAAAGTGAAATTTTTTTATTTTAATAGTACCCCTAAGTAATTAATGACTATTAGTATAACATTTTATTTTCAACCACTTAATGTGCTCCACAATTAATAACTATTAAAGTATATTGATCCATATATCATAATTTTGCATAAAAATACTTTATTATCATATTATTTATCACATTTTTTAATATTTATGTTTGTCTAAATTTAACAAATATTTTGCAAGAGATTGAGTAATTGCTTAAAACTTTTTTCTTTGTCACTTCACATCAATGTGTTACCATTGCCAAATGGTCAATTTACACAATTAGTTTAATTTTATTTATTTCTACTTGATAGACAACAATATTCTTCAACTTTTGCTTTACATCATTTTCCATTCCTTTCCCAATTCTTTCCATGCATATTCTACTCGTTCATTCTTTAAAAAATATCCAAATCAATATGACTTAATTAACGAAGTTATTTTTAATCTTATTTTTGAGAAGTTTCATACTAATTTGGGTGGCTTGGAAGTGCAAAATGCTCAATAAAAGATGGGAGGATGTTTTTAATCCAATTGGTTGTCGCCATCATTAATTCTTGCTCACATGATGCAATCTTTGTGGTTGCCTCAAGAGATCTACGATGAAATATAAAAATTGAGGACAGGCTTTAGAGCATAACGGATAGTAATTAACAAATCTTAAGGGGAGGCTTCCAAATATGTTGTTGTTGAATAAATGCACATGGAAATTGCATAATGAACACAAGTTCTCTCTTACAAATAATTGGCTGAGCAATATGTTTATGATGGCAGAGAAGAATATTAACAGTGCATTTTCTTAGGTATGGAGACATATCATGCATGCACTATGTACATTGAAGAAGGATGGCTTCGAGCTCCACGAGGACCTCTATTGATTTGATTTGGTACGATGTTTGGTTGAGATACATGGGAGATGGCTTGAGCCAGTGTGTGTTTGATTCTATATTCATAAAATTGATACAATTATAATGAATTTCGTTAGACTTAGATTAGAAATTATTGTAAATAAAGTAAAGAGATTTATGTTTGATAATTATTCTAAAAGTAATTCTGACATAAAATAAAAAAAATGTTCACTTCTCACATAATCAACTTTAAAAACAGGAATTGATTATAATCTCTTAAAACCAAAAATCACTATTTTTTGATAGAATCTCATTTAGGCTTTTAGAATCAATTGTGGGGTGGCTAAAAACGCCCATCACCAACATGCTGATTGTGTTAGTTTGGAGCACAGTAAAATTTGAAAAAAATTATAAGAAATGATTCGATCCTATTATTTTTTAGCTCTTGAATCGAGATATCCATACCTTCGTCTGAAAATTAGCATCCTAATACTTTCGTTTGGACAAAAATACTCATTTCTTTTAATTTGTGTTAGGTTTATGGTATGAGTAATATTGTAATAGTCATCCTAATTAATTGCTAAAAATAACTTTCTCTCTCATTCGTCTTCTCTCTCGTCTCAAGCTCTGCCTCTGCCTCTCAGTCCGCAGACCGCACAAAACATCCCAACTCTGTAAGATTTTGCTTTTACTTCCGTTTCTCTCTCAAGCTTTATTCACACATTCTTTGCTTACCTTGTTCTCAAGCTTTGGTTGGTTCCTTTCCAACACAGCACGATACTCAATCTGTCAACATTTCTTTTTAACCCAAAAAGGTTTATGATATTTTTTGTATTCGATTTTTTATGTGTGTGATTTTTTCATGTAAGTAAAATCTGGGTATAGTTCATACCAAAAAATAAAATAAAATCTGGGTATGGTTTAATTTTGTTTCATTTGAATTAAAGCTAATTTTTCTATTGATTTTTTTTTTCTTTCAGAAAGATGATGATGTTGTTGAAATTTGAAGCTGGTAGGAAGAGTAGTGGTGATGGTGGTGGCGGTGGGGGTCCAGTAGTAACTAGAAGTTGTTAAAAATAAAAGAAATAAAAAAAGAAGAAGAAGGATTGAGATCTCATCAGAGGAGGGAGCGCCGGTTGTAATTGGTACTGGCGGCAGCGGCAGTTGCGGCCTCGGATTGCAAATGTTATGAGAGCCAGAAGCTAGATTCTGAGAATTAGGATATGTACCACACTCACCACAACAAAAGGCCCTAGAAGAACACGAGGCAAGGGAAGCTCAAACCTTGTTGTACCAGCATCATTATTAGGCAAGAGAAGATGGACGAGATATAAAGTTATTTTTAGCAAGTAATTAGAATGACTAAAATTATAATATTACTCATATCGTAAACTCAACACAAACTAAAAAATAGATATTTTTGTCCAAACTAAAATGTGGAGGATGCTGACCCCCATATAAAAGTGTGGAGGATAGCAATATATATATATATATACACACACAAATGGTCTAATAGGAACAAAACTTTAAAGGAATATTTGGAGCATTTCATTTTTTAACGGAATATATAGTTATTTTCAAATAGTTTTCAATGTTGGTTATGTATTGATCAATAGTTGATTGATTGGTTTAAGGATGTCCACAAAAAAGCTTTGTCAAAATTACTTTGTTTATTTTGTCCAAGTTTCTTTTCTTTTTGTCTAACTCACTTCCTTTCTTAATTGTGAGTTCAAGAGTATCTTCATTTATAAGCCTCATTATGTCTGCATCTATGAATTGTAGGGTTCAAATTATCCACTTCATAACCGGCTGTAGAATCAATAGAAAAGTTGTTTTGAAAGAAGCAATCTTGTTTGGTGAAAAACTCAAAATAGATTATAATCAAAAGTCGGTATTTTTAAGTTGAAAACAACTTATAATTATATGTAATTTTAAAATAAGTTTGAACAGAATAAAGGTTAATTTTATGATAAATTATTATTAAAACAAATTATCATGTAGATTAAAAGATGCTCAATAAAAGTTTGCAAGCAAGTAGCATATAAATACAAAAGAAGTTAATACTCTTCATTTAGAATAACTTAAAAAATCAAACAATACACATATTAAAAAACTCAAAGAAATATTTTGGTAAATGTAGAAAATTATATGAGTTGACAAAACTATTATTTTATAATCATTATTACTCATCTTGAAAATGTATTGATTACTACTTAACTAATACATTTGTATTAACGGTATAATAAATGAAAAAATTAATGTTATATAGATATTGTAAATGCACATATATTCAAAATATGAAAAAGTCGAAAAAAAACAAAGGGAGTAATTCTTTCAAAAAGTTTGCGAGAAGTTATAATAAAATTAAGATTTATTTATTGAGAGTTTTTCGTCCCAAAGCTTAATCTCCCATAGATGTTTGTATGTCAGCATAAGACCCACTTACAATCGACAAAAGGAAATCTTTGGCTGCTGATTCTGAAGGAAGAAAATTAGAAAAGTTCTTCCTTCAATGATATAATCACTCTTACATGTTTGTACCTTGTCTCGGATAATAAGTATAAAACGTAACAAAGAGACAAAATTATTGTTATCCTCCTAGAATTAATCATTAGGATTAGCTCATATTTGCTTTTAATATGAGTATATCATCTCTACCAAAACCCTAAAATGAGCATGTCATGATAAGAGAGAGATTGGCACAAGTAGGTGGAGTCTTAAAGTTTGTTGGCTTCAATTTGGATTTGTATATAAGTCTCTCTACACCTGAAATAGCACAATCATGTTAAAAACAAATATAATAAATATAAAATTATTCTAATCCATTAATTAATTAATTTGTATCTATATCAAATTTGAAAAACATGTACTCTTATGTGTCATGTTATATTTTAATGCCATAGAAAAGCTTTTAATTAGTACAATTTACAAGATTACACGAATTAAAAAATAATTAAAAATAGATATTTTAAACTCTAATGACTAATAAACTTATTTTTTGAAAGACTAAATTACGGAAAATATATATTCAGAATGAAAATAGCATTTCATTCTATAATACTAAAGAGTTAATTTCTACATATTGATAATGTAAGTTTTTTATATAGTTATCTAATTATATATAGTATATTAGTCATGATAATTAACTTTTACATTCATTGTTTAAAAAATCATTCAAAAAACAAATGATTGAATGATTGTGTAACATTTTTACACCGTCAATACATCAAAAGTAAGTGCTAATATTAATGTCTTATCCACTAATTGGATTTCAAAGAGAAAGTGAAACTCAAAAAGATAAATAGAAATGGTCAAGAATTTTTTGACAGTTTTTTCTTTTCTTTTTATCTGTCATGAAAGTTTTTGACTGGTATGCGTGGAAGGCTAGTTGATCCAAGAATCTAACGAATATAGCTTAATAGGACCAAGTTACTGATAGAAGCCCTACAAGTTAGGCCCATATATATTTTACAAGAATGACAAAAAAAAAAAGGACTAACATAGAGAAATGCCATGCATGTATTGAAATTAATCCATCGTGCATCGATCTCCCTTGAAATCGAATCTGGGTGGGAGGAGAGTGAATTATGGGAGACGAAGGAACCCAAGAACGTCAAGGATCATTAGCAGCTCCTTTCATATTTTTAATCGTTGCTTCTTTGCAGTTTGCCTACTATTGGCTAGATCAATTGAAGAAGGTATGTACAAATGTACAATGTTCTTTTCACCATTCTTATAAATTATTATTGGAATGAAACCAATGTTAATTAGCCATTGCGATAATGCGTGTGATTGAAAAATGAAAATTCATTCTTTTTACTAATTAAGAAATTATTCAATCTCACCACAGAGTCTCTTTGCTAATTTAAAATGTTCAACAAGGCAACATTAATTCTAAACACATGCTGGGCTCTTCCTATATATGACTAATTGAATTTATTATGCATTCCAAACCAAACACCCCATAATTAATTTGTTTACATAACAACAAAAAAAAAAAAATGAAGAAGAAGAAGAAGAAAAGAGTATATTGACAATGATGTTATCTTTTCTTTTGGATTAGACAACAATGTAAATTAGAGACCCAGAAAAGAAAAAGTTGTGGCATGTATAAGCAGGGACGTAACAAACTGTTAGCATTAATTAACTGTTGATTTGATAATATTAGTTTCTTCTAGTCACAAGCCTTTTTCTACAGAATGGATCTGACAATGTAAAAGAAACTCAACTGCGTGCGGAAATAAAACAACTTTTGAAGGAGGCAAGCTTATTGTCACAGTAAGTAGTAATTCACATGCTTTAGCCAATCCCTCTACAAGATTATGACCTTGTTAAGTTTATCATTGTTTTTTTATGTCAAAAGCTTCACCCACTTCGTTGTGGCCAAATGTTATCATTTGATGAGTTTTCATTGCTCATATATATATATATATGGAAGCATTCGTTTATACCAGTGTAAGAGACTTGATACATTTATACCTTCAACAACTTTCCTTGTGTGCCTTGCTTTGTGAATGTGATCATAGCTTTCAATCATGACAAAAAAAGAAAAAACAAATTCAATTTGGCATGATCAAATCCTGATTTAATACAAGACCTGCAATTCTTGCAAAATCTGTATAGAATATAGGGCCTTAGCTTGGTAGTAAAAGAAAGAATATATACTTTGCAGCTGCAGCAAGAGGAGGGGAAGGAATAAGGGTTTGGTTAATATTAAGGGGCCAAAGACCACTAACTAGCAATCACCTCTTAAGCTAAAGGTGTTTTTGTTTCAGACTATGTAGAACAAAGAAGCAACTGCCCTAGCTAGTAAAATTCAAATGTAGAAATCACAAGACAAGGAAAAACAGCATTAGTAGAAATCACTTAAAAAAGGCATGATTATATCACAAGGTGTGATTGCAAATGTGTCATGCTTGTGTGTGTTAGTATCTGTCAAAGAGAGAGCATATGCGTCATTTCTTTGTCCTCTCAGGCCATCAACGTTTGCACAAGCAGCAAAACTCAAAAGACTGGCAGCTGCCAAGGATAGGGAGCTTGCAAAGTGTGAGTCTATTTCCTGTTGCATGCCTTTTTATTTTCACATACTGTATTCTATTCAACGTAGATTTAAATGTTGCAGTGCCACAATTTTATATCTGCTTTCAAGACAAATATGCTACGTATGTGGACTTTGCAAATTGCAACCACCGTTTAGTAACCATAATGATAATGATGATAAGGCACAAGTGGCAATTTGAACTGATAAACTAAACACATTCTCCTAAATTTAGGTGGCAAATATATACTCTCTGCATTTATGGAAGAGTTAATTTTAAGCTTGACTGTTTCTTCCTTTTATTAATTTCCCCTCGTTGACTTTGGTAGTATTAGAAGCACTCACATGAGCACTTGACACTTGTGCAGAGTTTGTGCAAAGATTACTGCCTTGTATACTTTTTATAGTAATTTATCTTCAGTTCTATTCTTTCATATCCTTATTTTTATTCTATCAATTGTTTAAGGAATTAATAATTAGTATTCTTACTTCCAATGTTGTAAAAGTCATACTCTAAACTATGTGCAGATCAGAATGTGAATCACAAAGATTATGCTTTGTATTTGAAAGTGGTCCTCATCACAAAGGTATTTTTAGATTCAACACTTCCTAATGTTTAGAGATATGTTTTTTTGGTGGAAGTTTATGACATACTTATTTGGTTGTTCCATGTAGTATATAGCATATGCCCTGCTGCTTCTCTGGTTTTGGCGTGCTCCTGTGGCTAGCATATCTCAACAACTTGTGCAACCATTTGGTAATGCATTTAACTATGATTGTACATTGCTTCAGTTTTACTAGGTTACATTATGAACCCCCTCACTCATCTGGATAAGATTTGCCACATTTATTGGCATATACAAAAATTTGCTTTCCTAATTTTCTTGGATTTCTAACGTTATTTCCAAATGAAGGCCTAGCAGACAAAAGACATGTCTCATTGCCTCCAGTTATTATTGGTGAAAGAAGAAAACAATGCATTTGCTTTGAATTCTTAACATATTTTACACTCTTTGCAGGGAGAATGTTATCTTGGAGGACTACGGGAGTCCAAGAAAACCATGCTATGGTAAGTAAGTCATATCTTTCCTTAACATTCTCTTGGTACATGCTATTGCCATCATTCCTTTTTGGCGAGTACTTGTACTACCATGATTTATCCTTATATTTAACCTAATAAAGGAATCAATTTAAAAGTTAAATAAGCTATTACTTATGGAGAAATACTTGCATTTTCTTGGAGTACTAATTGGATATGTGTCATACCTAATAATAAAATAATAAAGTTAAAAGTGAATCCTGAATGAAATGTCATTCTATTATTAGGTATGAAACTCATTGAGCTTGCCTAAAAATATGCAAGTATTTCTGTTACTTGTTTTGATTACTCAAATTCAAATCTTGATTCTTGAGCCAGTATTTTAAGGTATTAATTATTAATTAAATTATACTCTAGGTATCATTAATTCTGCTAAATGCAATAGGGCTTATAAGGATGCACCCCTAAAGGTTTATGTATCTTAAGTTCTTAACTCACTTGAAACAATTTTACCAGGCTATTACAAACATAGAACTTTAATCATATATACTTCTCTAACTTTGGCTCCTTCACCTCTCAATTTTTTGTTTAATCTTCAAGAGTATATTGGTAAACTCTCGCAATTGATAGCTATTTCAAAGTGTTGTTACATTCATGCATGCAGGTTGGAATAATATCTTGGCTAGTAGTATCTGCCAGGGTTTGGAGATTTGTCCGTTGAGCTTATAGCAAATAGGTAGTCATGATTCTCCTCGTGCAGGAACAAAAGTTGCAAGCTGTTTGGACTCGTATCTTGGAGTTAAAGTGTGAACAATGAACAATACGTTCATACATTAATCCTTATAGATTTAATTTGTACCATGGAATTCGTTCATTTTTTTATTTTTTATTTTCCTCAGTCTGACTGATCAGTTGCAACTTGTAAGTATTCCAATTTGTTTTAGTATAGATGGATTACAGACCACATGCTTTGTTGTGAAATCCACTCCCACATCCGGCATATATAAATGTTTTTCTTGTTTGATTGAAAAATAAATAAAAATGAAAATATGAAAAAGAAAATTCTATGAAGAAAAATTGACTACTCTCTTCAAGTTTTCTCTCTGTTTCATTCTTGCAAAACCTTATTAAGAATCAGGGAAAGGCCAGTGTGATCAGCTATTAGTTTCTATTATTTATATTTTAATGGGATAATTATATTTATATACTAACTTTAATGAATCAATGTGTCAACGATTGAAAAGAAAGAAACCAGCCATTTAGAATTTATTTGCCTCTTACCCCTTGAGAATCAAACAATCTGGCTTAACCTTAAATTAGAACTTAAAAACTGCAAAATCTAATCATAGTACCCCAAGCACACCTTTACCACAATTTATGTCTATCAATAGAAAGTTTAGCATTGAGGATTTATTAAAATTAATTTGTCTTTAAAGTGAATCTATAAAATTATATTTAATTTTAGAGTTTAATTTCTACACAGTATAATTGTAAAACCTTTTTACATTATCATCTAGTCATTTATTACTATATCAGTAAAAAAAATTGAGTCTTATATTCATTATTTGAAAAACCATTCAAATAGAATGATTTAATTGAATGATAATTTTACATTGATGTATAGAAATTAAACTCATCATTTTAAAACTAATGAAATATATTGTATTAATAGTTCATTAAATGATTTAGCAATCGATGTAATTTTATCTTCCTTTTTTTAAATATTTCATAAACTTTGTTCTCGAACTTTAATTCAGTGAAAGACACTTTTAAGATCACGAAGAGCATGATACCTTTTTTTGTTTTTGGTCACGGCATCAATTCGTTTGGAAAAAAAGGGTGAATCCAAAAAAAAATAATAGTTTTTTGCACATTTGAACTGCCCCAACTTAAAAAAAGTTATGGGCTAATTTAGTTGGGACGAAACTGAAGGTTATGGCCCTAGTTCCACCAAGTAAAGATAGTTATCGGAGATTGGTCCAACAAAACAACCAATACGCCACACAACAGAGTCAAACGACAAGGTCGTTTGCTTCGGCACCAAACTCTCCCCCCTATTCTCTCACGCCACACGCGGCGAATAACTTGCACGCGCCGTCGTTCGCGATGGCCGAATCCGAAGCCTTATCGTACCCTACCATCGAGCCGTCCAACTTCGATCTCATCATCGTCGGCACCGGCCTCCCGGAATCTGTCATCGCCGCCGCAGCCTCCGCCGTCGGAAAGACTGTCCTCCACCTCGACCCGAACTCCTTCTACGGCAGCCACTTCGCCTCCCTCTCCATTCACGAACTCACCTCTCACCTCAATTCTCACTCCCTCCCCGCACTGCCGCCACCGTCCTCCGCCGCATCCGGCGATTCAGATCACGCCGTCGTGGACCTCGTCCGCGAACCTCTCTACTCCGACGTGGAGATCGAATCTCGCGGTTCCGAGGACGAGATCGCGAAGCTTCGAGAAGATTCTAGAAAATTCAACGTCGATTTGGTAGGGCCTAGGGCGCTGTTCAGTGCCGATAACTGCATCGATCTGTTGTTGAAATCCGGCGCGGCGCAGTACCTGGAATTCAAGGGCGTCGACGCGAGCCTCGTGTACGAACCGAGCGGCGGCGGTTTGGCGAACGTGTCGGATTCTCGGGGAGCGATCTTCAGGGACAAGAAGCTGTCGCTGAAGGAGAAGAACCAGCTGATGAGGTTCTTCAAGCTAGTGCAGCAGCACCTTGGTAGTGGTGGTGACGACAATGAGAATGGCGGTGAAGCTCAGAAGATTTCGGAGGAAGATTTGGAGAGTCCGTTCGTTAGTTTCTTGGAGAAGATGCGGTTGCCGCCAAAGATAAAATCGTATTCACCATTTCTATATGCTAGTGAGAATTGTTTATTTATTTATTTTATATTATTTATGTGCTAAAACTTCTGTTGGTGCGAGATTATCTTCATTTTTAGGATAGTGGATTTTATTTATTTTGTTTGTGTTATTGTATGACGATGTGTGAAGTTTTCAGATTAGTGCATGCATGAGGCAACATTGTTGACTTGATTGGTTGATTAGGGTGTTTTGTTTGGTGATAATTACCAGCATTGTGACGATGGCAGTTTCTAATTTGATGTTTTATTGCCAGACTCCATGATTTTCTTGTCATTTTTAGAAATGAGAAGAATAGGAATGAGAATCATCAAGCAGTCTTGACTTACAATTACAGAATAATGTAAAAGATTATTTTGAGCACTTGATTTTTTCCTCCCCAATGATGGATGAATTGGGGTTTTACTAGTGTTTGAATTATCTCAACTTTGATGATTGCATAAAAAATTCAAATCTCGAAATGGTTGCTGTTGGTGACGGCTCAGTTTGTTAGCTAGTATATTTTTTTCTTGTGCAATGAAAAGAGACTATCTTCTTTCATCTTTGATTTTCGGTTTTTGATAAAGGATGCTAAGCCTAACTGTATAGATCACATGCATAACCTGCTGACATGCATCAGTACACTAAGGGTAGCATCTCTCTCTTCTGCAGGATTCTTTTGTATGCTATAGCCATGGCAGATTATGACCAAGACAATGATGAGGTTTGTAAAGATTTGCTGAAGACAAAAGATGGAATAGATCGTTTAGCTCAATATAGCTCATCAGTTGGAAGGTGAGGTCTCATTGTTTTGTGTGGTGCATTTCCTTGACTTGTTATTCAAGAGAGCCCAATTAGTTTTCTTCATAGATACTTACCTTGGTTCTCCCAGGTTTCCTAATGCACCAGGGGCTTTGCTTTATCCTATTTATGGTGAAGGAGAACTATCGCAAGCTTTTTGCCGTGCTGCTGTGAAAGGTTGCATTTATGTAAGTTCCAACGGATTTATGATACTATATTTGGAAAATTTTCCAGTTCCTTAACTGCAATTCTCATTAGAACTAGCATATTTTTGTTTGAAACATAGTTTTATGCATTGATTTTTTGTATTAAACACTTGTTTGTTTCTCTATTACATTTTTACTTCATTAATTTTTTAAGTGATTCATATTATGTGTATGCTATGCTAGAAGGATATGGTCCACCTATCCTGTTGTTATGGAATTTGTCATTCGTGTGGCATATCCTTGATCATTGGATCTCTCTGTCAGGAAGCCATGAGTGTAGTTATGATCAAACCTCTTACACATTTTCACAAAAATCATTTGGTTTGTTATTTGTGGAACATGTGTGTTTATTTACATCTTAAATGTTTTGATTCAGGTTCTCAGGATGCCAGTTACTTCTCTGCTTATGGATAAGGTGCATGAATACATCTTAGATTTGTGCTTTATAGTATTTTTTATGTGAGAAGAGATGACGTCAGTTATGCTGAAGTGCTGAAGGAATTTTTATCTTTGTCTTTTTTTAAGCCAACATTGCAGGTTGCCGGGTGTTATAAAGGTGTTAGATTAGCTTCGGGTCAGGATTTATATAGCCATCAGCTAATCCTGGACCCCTCATTCACGATTCCGTCACCATTGTCTTTGACTTGGGAGATTTTCCCAGAGAAGGGATCCAATTGAGCCAGCGAGATATGAAAGGAATGGTGGCTAGGGGAATATGCATCACAAGGAGTTCCATAAAGCCAGACGTATCAAATTGCTCAGTGGTGTACCCCCCTAGATGTAAGAGAGATTTAAATACTGCATTTTGTTTGGCAGAGACACATTGAAACATAAGAAAGAAAGTAATTTTTCATATCACTCTTCTGATAGCTTTGTATCCTCAACAAGTGACATCAGTCAGAGCTCTTCAAATAGGATCAAATCTTGCTGTTTGTCCAGCGGGCACTAAGTTTTTCTCTAAATAAACATTGAAATGCACTTATTCTGCATTCTGATTTACTTTAAATTTCTTTTCAATCTCATCTAGACCTTCTATTTTTTACTTTAGATTTTGTTTTATCATTTAGCATTGGCTGGCCCCTGTTGCTAAATCATGGTATTATGTAGTGGCTCAAAGCCTTGAAGAGCTTATTTTGCTTATGGTTCCATTAATTTACATTTGTCACAATCTGAAGTTTGATTATAATTTTTTTTTGTTTTAGATCCACTTGATAGAAAGGATGCTTTTTCTTATATTGGGAACAAATTTTTCATTAATTTTGATTACATTGTCATTCATGAAACCTTCATTTTAGCTGTCAGGCTAGGCAGGATTTGTTAGGTTCAGGGAGTTTTGAATGAGATGACATATTAAGACATGGGAGCAGAGAAACCAACCCCGTTGACACTACCTCTGCATCAACATAGACGCTCCTTTTGCCGTTTAATTATCCCTTCACCCCATGATTGTTATGACCATCAATGGTGCTTTCCTCCATTGTCACACACCTTGATTGTCGAGATGATGACATGCCCTCTTCCCGGAGAGATCTTGTCACGTATTTGATTGCAGTTACCCTCATGATTTACCTTTAGAGTCCTACTTCTTTATGTTGCTATATTCATATCTAACACCTAGTAATAGCATTTATATTGCCCAATGAGTGGACTTGTGAACTTAAATTGACCATGTTTTCCTTCTCTCAGCTTTATTTTATACTTCTCCACTTTTTGCAATGATGCCTACGAAGGAAAGAAGTTACTAAAAGCAGCCATGAATGCTCTTCTTACGCCGCCTGTATCTGGAAACTCTGAAAGTATTCCGATTGTTCAAATTGATAGTGAAGATATAAAACCCACTGTGCTCTGGAGTACATTTTATATTCAGAAAATATTCATGGTGTGCCTCTAATCCTGACTTTGTCACGGATTTCTTCTTCCCAGACGTTTACTTTTACCTGCAGATCGCATGTGCACTTATTTCCTGAATTATTTCTTTTACTTCATCACTCATTTGATTAATATTTTTTTGGGTCAGAATGGACTCCCTTCTCTGTCTTTTTCCACCCTGGAAAAGAATATGTTTTTGAAAGCACAAAAGTATTTTATGGCCTGGATGGATCACGTTACTTTGTTTGTATAGGTGACCATGACAAATGGCCACTGGGCATTGTTTTAAGAATTTTTGTCATCACAGTTGTGATTCAAACATAAGCACGTGTAGCATTGATATTGATTTCATTTTCTAGGCTTATGGATATACTGGTATTTCAATTTCAGAGTAAATTTGACTCTATCAGTTCTGCTCCTATGCCAGATGGAAATCTAAACTACAATGACCTTTTAGATGCAGCTGAGAAGGTATGCCTTTATTTTTCTTTGGTTCAGAATGTAACTTTTTTTACTGTTACTCAAATAGCTACTCCCCTTGGTTTTGGATATTTTTGTTCATGATAATTAAGTAGGGAAAATTTTTGTGCACTCAAGTATTTTTGTTGGCTAAATGACTCTGTAAAGACCAAAATAAGTTATGGTCACGATAATTGATGATTAGCACAGTCGCTGATGCATACTGGTTTGGTGGTGCTACTCTCACAGCTATTCGGTCAAATGTACCCCCATGAAGAATTCTTTCCAAAGACAACATCACCTGAAGATGCTATGGATGAAAATGGGGTAATTATGGAGAGCTGATCAAGGCCAAACCGGCCGAGCATCTTTTCTGTAAACTGCTGCAGTGAGATCCGATCCTGGGTGAAAGGAAGTTGTGAAATTATATGAGCACCCGCCAATTTGAAGATATAGGTGAAAAGGTTACAGTTCGGAATTTTTTGGGTGAACAAAAGCGAAAAAGACCCTCAGTCAAGGGAAAAAATAGCTACTGATTCTGAAAAGTTTAGCCAAACATACATATATATACTCATTTGGTGCTGTTTATACATTCTCGAGCCATGTATGTGGACAAGTTGCCACCTCTTTAGGATGGGGAACAGTGGAGGTTTTGAAAGCTTTGGGGCTGAAGTTACTTTAGCCTTTTAAGTTCCTGTATCTTCACTTGCAATTTGTAATCGATTGTACGATATTATTGAATGAGGACACGACATGTGTGAATCTGTTGCAACTGCATTAGTCCAAAATAGAAGACGTGAAACATTGTATGTTGTACAAACATATTTAATGTTAGGAGAAACTTGAAGAAGATGTTGAATAAATTGTTTCTCTACAATAGAAGACTCAATTTTGAAATTTTTGTCTCAATATGCTTTTGCGATCATCCTAAAGATCAATTGGCCTCAAATGAATAACCATATAATATAGTATCACAAAGTTCCTTTTTCTGTTATTAATGTACGTAAGTCGTTAGTATAAAATTCATCCTCTCTACAATAAAAAATTTGTGGATAAGTATGTAACTGATCCTTAGATCAACCAACTGCTTCCAGGATCTTTCTTCACATGAATCTTGCCCATTTTCTCCCTCCATTTAAGGGCTTCTTCCCATTTTCCCTCTCCACTGTAAATGTTTGAAAGAACAACATATGAAGCATGGTCACTGGGATCTAATTCTATCATCTTCATTGCAGACTTCTCTCCAATTTCTATGTTATTATGATTGCTACAAGCACTCAGTAACGTTCTCCATGCTGCTCCACTTCCATCCTTCAGCACTATTTGGTAAGCTTCCTCCAGCCTCCCTGCCCTGCCATAGGCATCAACTAGGCAAGAATAATGCTCAGATTCTGGCTTAATCTTGTAATTGTGAAGCATCAATGTAAAGAAATACAAAGTATCTTCTACATAACCCCCATGGCTACAACCTGATAGCACAGCTAAGAAAGTTACACGGTTGGGGGTCAAACCATTCTTCTCTAACATACTGAACACTTCTATGGCTTGCTGTGCTTTTCCATGATGTGCATATCCGCATATCATGGCATTATAAATTACTTCATTTGGCTCTAGTTGTTCACTGAAAACTTTCTCCGAGTCCTCCATGTTTCCACATTTAGCATACATATCTATAATGGAACTTCCAACATAGACATCATGGTTGTAACCAGACTTGACAGTGAAAACATGGAATTGTTTGCCCACATCAATAGCTGAAAGTTGTGAGCAAGCTGAAATACATAGTGGAAGGCTATAACTGGTAAAAGTGATTCCATCAGCCAACATCTCTTTGCACAGCTCTAGAGCTTCTGATTCCATCCCATTTTGTTTATAAGTTCCAATAATAGAACTCCAAGAACCATCATCTTTCCGGACAATATCGATAAAAGCTTTATAGGCATCACCAACTTGTTTACACTCAGAGTACATGTGAACTAATGCATTGCCAAGCAAAGGAAGATGACTCGCACTTGATTTCACTATAACTGAATGGATTTGTCTGCCTGCAGGTAAATCTGATTCATTCACACAAGACTTTAAAACAGCAACTAGAGTAGCACCTTGAATTTGCAAAGTAGTTCCACAAAGTTCTCGAAATAGCTGGATGCACTGATCAGGTCCCTGCTCCAGCTGAGCATAAGCCAAGATCACAGTGTTCCATGCCACAATATCCTTATCATCAATCCTCCTGAACAACTTTTCCACGTCCACAAGTTCACCAAAACTGGCATAAAGACTCAACAGCACACTTGCTACAAGACAATCGTTTTGATGCCCATGTTTTATCATTTGACCATGCACTTGAACTCCGGTGTTCAAGTCCTCCAATTCAACACAAGCTTTTAAAGCACTCGATAACACATGCTGGTCTAGCGTCACCCTTTGTCTACACATATCCTTGAAGAAATTCACAGCTTCCTCTCCTCTATTATTCTTGGCATAGCCCGAAATAATTGCACGCCAAAGGAAACTATCCTTCTCCTCCATGGAATCAAAGATTTCCCTGCAAGAATTTACCTCCCCACAATTGGCATACAAATCAACTAGAGCACTCCCCACCACAGCATCAGCTTCAGCACCAAACTTAAACACAAGCGCGTGAATTCCCTAACCTCTTCCAACAAAGAACAGCACTTGAGCAAGCCAATGAAAGTACTGTGATTGGGTTTCAAGCCATGGACCTCCCACATCTCATAAAACAACCTCTCGACACTACCAAAGTCTCCAACTTGAGCAAACCCAGAAATCATTACATTCCAAGCAACAAGGTCCCTCTCCAACAACTCATGAAACACACAAGAAGCACTCCCAAGATCACTGCCAGTGTTGAAGTACATGTACACAAGGGAGCTCCCAGCAAACTTGTCCCTCTCAAGGCCATACCGAACCAACACACCATGAATCTGCAAACCAACATCCCTCAAATCAGGATTGTCACAAGCACGTAGCAGAACAGAGAAAGTGTACTCATTGGGCCTCTCACTCTCGCCCTTTGCACGCATCATGTGATTGAACATGTGAAAGGCTTTTGGGAGAGATCCATTTCGAAGATGAGCAGAAATCAAGGTTGTCCAAGTGACAACGTTCTTGTGGGGCATTTGGTCGAACAGGAGGTGGGCATGGCGGAAATGGCCACATTTGGAATAAAGGCTCAAAAGGGTGTTAGCTATGTAGGTTTGTGAGATGCACTGGGTGACTATGAGCTTTGCATGGATTTGAGTGCACTCTTTGAGCGTTGTGGGGTTTGAAGAAGACTTTGCCAGTGACTGCAAAGTCGTGGTTGCCACGTGGCGGTCGAACAGCACTTGCCTTGGCCTTAGGATCATTCCAATCCAATATATATTTCGGCGGTCATCTCATGATCTTTGATCTATCGGAGATGAGATTATGTAAGCGAATATATATAATGATGAGTGTTAGAGACTGAGTTTGAAACTTTGAATGTGTAGTTAGTTAGTTGGTAGGAAGCACAAGCAATAGGCTTCTGAGACATGAATCAATCTATGAGCGTGTCACGTACGATCTAACATTTGTGTAATGAAATGAGTGGTGCCGTTGTTCGGTATAAATTTGCATGAAAAGTGTTAACGTAACTGCACGCTATTCCAATATCAATCAATAATGAATAATCTTTTATAAGCCTAGGTTGGTTTAATTTTAGAGTAAAAATTGACATGTAAATATTTGTAAATGAATTTTATGTGTAAAATTGTGTATGAATCTTATCTATTAAAAATTTATTCTTATTTTTAATTCTTAATCAAATATATCTAAATAACTTTAGAGTTTAATTTTGATATATTAATATTGTAAAATATTTTTACTTTGTTATTTAATTAAAATTTTTTATTTACATATTTATTAAATAATAAATGAAAGATTTAATTCTTTTTATTAATATAATAATATATGATATGGCCGAATGATTATATAAATAACTTTTACCGAATAAAAATTGAATCCAATAATTTATTTCTCTCTTAGATGTACGAGGATTAAAACAAATGGAAAACTAGCCTCTTTTCAATTGTAAATGTCACCTAAAGGTAAAAGTCTTTTAGATGTAAAAACCCGGAGACAAAATATTTCGATCAATTATAGGATGAAAAATCAGGATGGTTGTCATGGCTAGTAAGTCTTTCTTGAGGTAGAATTTTGATGAATCGTAAAAAAGATATTTTTATATAAGCATCTTTGATTTTTATCTTACTACTTCATTTTTATCTTACTAGTTTAGAGGGGAAATGGAATTTTTAGAAGGGTTTAAAATTTATCATGATAAAATATCTTGTTTGGATATTCACTTAGAAGAAATTACAAAATTTAAGGGATTTTAAAGAGAGATTTTATCTATCTAAAATAGAGGATTTTAATTTCTACCTATAGAGAGAATTTTGAAAATATCTACACGTACAAGTATACGCTTTTCTCATTTTGGTAAGTTTCATTTTATTATATTCCATTACAATTTCTTTATGTTTATGAGATTTTTGTTTAATGTTATTTTAATTCATTTAGTTACATTTTAAATTTTTTAATATTAGATTATATTATGTGATGTTATACTTATGTATCATTCCATTTTATTTATATAATAATTAAATTTTATAATTTAAATTTAAAATATTTTGTGAATGAAATTTAAGATGATTTATAAAATATGAACTCATTATAATTGATTTTAAACCGGTTGAGTTTTGATTATTAATAAAAAAAACTTATGTTAAAAAAAGTACATTATATTTTTCAAATAAAATATGTTAAAATCAAGATAATGTAATTATTCGCCCAAACAAAGTATTTTACAAATGAAAAAATATAATTATATATCCAAACAAAAAATTAAAGAAAATTTAATTGAAATATTTTAATTTCCTAACACTTTAAATTCTCTTGTATTTTGAAAATACTCCATCCAAACACACATTAAGTTCACTAGAATAACTCTATGAACATTGAGAGAGTACCCAAATTTGATAACAACTACAAACATAATGTAATATCTGGTGTACATATGTAGTATTCAACTTCTGTATGACCTTAGGTCCCAGGACCCACTACCAAATCTTGGAGTTCTCTAAGTTTAGACCCTACACCTCCTTGGAGGGTTATATGTTAGAGTTACATTATTGGGATCAAAAGTCCTATGGTTCCTAGAGGGAAAATGAGTTGAAGAGTGATTTTTGATAAATTTTGTGAAACTTTTAAACATTTCATTTTAGCCCAAAGTTTAGAAAATCTCAAAAACTTCTAGATTTGAACTAAAATCCAAAAGTTGTATTTTGAATTGTTGGAATTTTGATTTTTTTGATATTTTATTTGAATCCAAATGAGGGATATTTCTTTATTTACATTTATATTTTAAAGTTAATTTCATTAATTTAAAATTAAGAAATGTAAATAAGTGAGATACTCCATAGGTTATGTGACAAATTATGAAATTGAGTTTTCTGTCATCGCTATAGCGTCATAGAAAGCATTCACGGGTGGGTGGTCTAAGGACCTCATAGCGGCTAGCGATCACCACGATCATAAGTGTGCAACGGAATAGGGCATTACGTGGCCCGCAGCGGTCCCCTGGCATGACTTACCCTGAAACGACGTCGTTCCACTTCCAACCTTTTTTTCTTAAAAACCCTTTCCCTCACTCCTTCTTCCCTATTTCTCTTTGAACCAGAAACCCTCCTCACCCCCATTCTCTCTTTTTCTCTCATTTGCACTCAAATCTAACTTCCACAATCATCAAAGGTATGTTTATATTGATAGATTTTGGTCCATTTTCTTCCATTCCTTCATAATCTTGGATTAGATTTGGTTATTTCTTTCATTGTTGTCAAGTGGGGTGCTTCCTAAAGTTGTTAGTGTATGTTTAGAGTAATATAGGAGCACTCAGATTTCTTATGAGTTTTATAGTTGTAATGACAGACGTTGGTGCCATCCCTCTTTCCCAGAGTTCTAGTGGTGTTGATGCTTCTCGTTTCATCCTCCAGGTGAGTGATTTGATCTCATGACCTTATTTTGGTCATCCTATAAATTATTTATAGCATCATAAAGTGATTAGAAATTATTTGCTTGAGTTTTATTATGAATATGTTTAAAACTTAGCATGAAAATCTACGTTTATCAAAATGCATGAAACTATTATTGAATTAAGTTGATATTATATAAGTTATTTCATGATCTTAGAAGTGATTTTGATAATAAGATGTTAGTATGGTAGGTGAAAGGATATATAAAGTTTATGTTCAATTTTTAAAATTTGAGAATTGTTGAACTTAGAACACATAGAACTCCCTTTTACGATTCCAATTGATCTTAGATTTGGGAATTATGAGAGGAAAGATTGAGTTAACGTTATTCCATTAACCTTGGTATACCAAGGCTCCCAGGAGCAAGTTATTATTATACTAGATCAGTCGCCAGGATGTGCCAAGGACCGTTAAAATCTTAGCTATGGACTCATGTTCGTAGGGACTGAGATCACCCTTCAGTTTGAGAATCCGTTCTCTTAGTAATGTTTTGAGAAATAATGTAGCTTTTATGAATTCAATAAACTATGATTTTATGGTTATTATGTAAAATAAATAGAAATGAATTGTAATTGTTGCATTATTATTATTTATATATGATTCTTCATTGTCCCATGTATGGTTATGAGTGAAGATCCAGAGTTTTGATCCACTCAGTTTTGTAGCAAAATTCACCCTTCTTTTCTTCCTTTTTCAGAGGTGTAGCTCAGGATCTTCCTCCCCTCCTCCTCAACATTAGATATCATCTATTTGGGTGAGCTTCACACTATAGTGAAGTCTTTTGGGTCATTATAGAGTGCTCCTGATGTGACTAGAGGTCCAGGATCATAGATTTATATTTTACATTTTGATAATACCATGATTCTTTTGTATTTAAACAGTATATCATCCATGGTTTCTTTTGTATATGAGCAACTAAATTGAATTGTATATCATAGTTACAACATTTTAGACTTCATCATTATGCTTAGTATGAGATTCGATTTATGATTTAAATTATATTTTATAAATAAAGTATGCATATAGTATGGAGCAATAATCACGAGGCTTATATGGGGACGGAATTTCACGTGCCTCACGATCCAAATCGAGTTGTGACACATAAACACCCCAAACTCAAAAGCATAGAGGAATAGAGAGAAAGAGAGCATAAACTAATAACAATCTCTTACCTTGAAGCTTTGGGGGAGGTAAACTTGAGAGACGATGAGATTGGCGAGATAGGCGAAGGAGGAGAAAGCTATGGTTACGTTTTTGGAGAAGAAAACATGTATATAAGGGTATTTATAGGGTTGGAATTTCACTTAAATGAAATTGTGCCGTTTTACATTGTCCTGACGTTAGGGGCACCGCTATAGCGGTCTCTAGAGACCCCCATTCCACACAACACATAGCCTAACCGCTATAGTGGTTTTGAACCGCTATATTGTGACAAGAAGACTTTTTTGCACGTTATGTTGACCTTTGTATTTAAGGCCATTTCAACAATAGGGATGGTCCTGGAGGACCCTAAGGTCGTACAAGATTTGCCTATGAACACGTGAATCTGAGACATCACATTGTCACTTACCCCAACCACCCTCTTGGAATGGATGATCAAGAAAAGGAGAAAAACCCCTTTTATTTTCAGTTACATTTTGAGTTTTTTTTTTTAAATAAAAGTTCCCCTATTGATGTTGATGTTCTTTTCTTTTTGTACCCAAAGAAAAGTCTTTCCCTTGATTCTTTCATGATTTGTTCTCTGCATCCTGAAGATGTTAAGGGAAGGGCGGAAGCCCCTCTTCTACAATTATGCTTGGATGGAGGATTGGTGGGTGATGGTAGTGTGAGAGGATGCTTGACCTGGTGAGGAATAAATTTGTAATTTGAAAATTGTTATATTATATAAAATATTTAGTTAAAAATTCATTTAATAAATTTAAACTGTTTAAAACAACTTTGTGGTGATAAAGGAAGGGAGCAACATTGCTCCCTAACATTCCCGGAGCAGCTGATCGTTCACCTTGATTAGTAAGGACAACTTGAGCTAGCTCATAGGCAACTCTACTCGTGTCTCTTTTAAACATGTGAAAATTGAACATTTTTGGAAAAAAAGAGGAAAGGAAAGAAACGAAAGCAAATTTAAACAATTGGAGATCAGAAGACCAGATTGGTTGTCTCAAGACTGGGCATTTGAGAGGGTCAGTATGACCTCTGCATTATCAGTTTTTAAAATGACTTCCAAAAAGCCCACTTTTAGAGTCTCAATACACACCTATAATGTATTAAAAACTCTTAAATTCTTTCACTTTTGAAATCTTATTAAGTTCCTGAGGGATCTGTTAGAAGAAAAAAAAAATCCTTAAATTAAATCCATCATTTTAACCTTCTTCAACCTATAAAAATTAGAATTTGCAACATTACAATTGCATTGTTTTGGAAAAGAGCATCCTGAGCACAAAGCGGAAACAATTAATGTAAACGAGACTTTCAAACACGAATATTTAATGAAACCAAATGGGCAAACAAAACGGAATCGCCTTCTTAGTTATATTTTGCGATTTACGGAACTGATGTGATTTTACAATTTGCGTTACACAACTTAATTAATAATACTATTTTCCCCCTCTACACAAGTTAACTTAATAGTCTTTATTAGTATTATTTATTTCACAATAACAATTTGATTCATTAACATTTTATAAGTTACATTGTTATTTTCGTTATGTGCCAAAAAAAATTGTTATTTTCTTAATTTTTTTCGCTGCTATGTTATTTTCTTAATTTAATACAAATAATAAATATTTACTTATAATAATGATATTTTTTATGAATAATCTAAGTTTCTTTTTCGTCTATTAATAAGCTAAAATATGCCCGTAATAACTTTAAGAAATAAATAGATTGTTTGACAAAAATAAGACGTGTAGCATAGTACTTAAAATTTGGTGTTTTCAATTGAGTCAAATATTAATACCTTTAATTTATATATCATTATATTAAGACTTATTATCTTAGTTGCATACAAGTAAGAGATAAATTTTGATATATTATTAAATAATTATTTTATATTATTAATTAATTTTATCTTATCTTTTATATAATTTTTTAGGTCGCTATAAAAGAAATAAAAAACTTTTAATTAAAATCAAATTCTATAAATAATTGCACCTAACAAAAAGAATTTTGACTGTTATTCATCTACACATGTCAAAAAATTCTGAAAAAAATGATTCATCTACAAACAACAACAAAAAACATGAAAGAAAAATAAAATGAAATACATAAAAAAAGGAAAGTAAGTAAGAGAAAAAAAGAAAAAGAAAAAGTAATAACAAAATACGACATTTTGGCATGACATGATTCTTCTGAACTGATCCGAAACCAAAGAAAAAAGCGGAAGATCATGCAAACTTACACTAAAAAGCTGGTTGCTTTTTGCCACATTTCCTTTTTTCTCTTTCTCTTTATGCTTCATAACCCCCCATTCATTAGTCTTATTAGTCATGGTATCTTCAACTCCTCTTCCATGGATTCCACCTTGCTGACCAACCTCTTAGTCTTCAACAACACCATCCAACGAGGTCACCAACCAAAACCATGCATCTCATCACCACCCCAGATTTTACTACTTGTTATTCTCATCTCCACCTTCATCTCTTCATTCAAAAAATGTGTTTTTTTTTTTTTTTTGTGGGGTGGTGCCAAACGTTGCCAATTCTCATTTTTTTTGCTTCTGATGTTTTTGCTTTTTGCAGAGTTGATAAGGAGTGTGCATGTGTATCGAGAATCAATGGATGGGGTGGAAAGGGAAGTTGAGAGGGAGTTTGTGTTTTCGGAGAGTGGCTCCTATGTGGAAATGCAGGCTACCCGAATTCTCTCATCACTGAATTTTTGTGCTCCTGAAGTCTCTGAAGGGTACCAGAATGGGGTGTGGCTTTGCATCTTTGCGTTTCACTCTGATTACAGGCCTCAATTTTCACACATTCCTTCACTGTTGTTGGCCACCAGGTATATAACTATATAGGTGTCGTCTAAGCCCTGTTTGTCTTTGCTGTTAGTCCTTCGAATTGGATATGGTTCCCACATTTGGTGAATTTGAATTGGTCCATCTGATTAAATTTTGATTTTAAAGCAGCAGCATTTTCTCGCAATTGCAATGCAACCGCAATCGCGACTGCAATTTAAAACCATGAGTAAATGATTACTATGTGTTTAGCTCTTAGTTCCCACCAAGAATTTGCCCTCCCCCTCCCCATTTTAACTGATCATATTTAAAATTAGCACATTTAGAGCAACGAAATATTGTAACATATGCAAATTGGATCCAGGTGAATGATGCATAATTTTTTTAACCAAAAGCTAAAATTTTAGTTGTAATTTGCAAGTTATAACGGATGTGGATCCTCTGTTTTTTCTCGAGAACATGAGAAGGTTCTCTGATGAGAATGAAAGACAAACTGTTTTGGTAGAAAAACTGGTGGGGTGGGCCCCTACACAAGAAATGGTGGGTCACTTCATGATAAACTGTTTCCTTCTCTCTTGTAACAGCAACCTCTGCAAGATAGAGGAACAAAATTTCTTTGCAACAGTCTATTTTATTGGAGTGAGGAAGTGTAAACTGTAGTAGTGGACTGACATTGGAATAGTGTTAAATTTAGAAAATATATCCATTTATATCTATTTTTAGTCCCTACTTTAATCATAACATAATAACAGGACAAAGTTAATGCTTGATGCCTGAATATGTTTCTGGATTTACTGTCTGTCCTCGGAAAGAAGCAGAGGCTGTTGATAGTGGGAACATTTGGTTGAGGCAAGCAATTTTTGGTTTTACATGAAAGCTTATCTGATGTGGCTTAAGGCAAAATCTAACAAGGCATGATTCTTGCCTCTATCCAAACACCCAAAAGTGAGATCCATTCTTTGGAAAGTTGTAACTGGTTGCTTCATGTCTTTAGGAGATTATTGGTCTTAAGCCAATTGGAGACTGGGGAAAAGTATTCTTCATATAGTGTTTCTTAATATTCAATGTAATGTGTTCACTTAATAATTTACTAATTTGGCATTCAAATTTTTATCTTTCCTGTGATAATCTCATATCTATGTGACTGGTTTAATGCTGCATAAAGGAATACCTGATGCTGCCTAATTCACACTGTGAGAAAGGAAGGGAATCAAGAGATAAAGGGAGAAACATTTGATTGTATGTTTTGAATTTCTCTATTTGGTTTTTAAAGAAGGGGAAGGGAATAGGGAGATATTAAAATGTTAACCATATGATATGTATACTTAAACAAACAGAAGGTACCTCACCTTGCCTATCCTTCCATTCACTTTAGGTCTTCCAAAAAGAGGAAACGTAAGGAAAGCAGAAAATTTCCATTGTTCAGTGAGCTTTTACATTTTGTTTCAAAGTACTTCTACGAAGTGACCTGTCATATTTCTAACTCCCTATTCTTTTTCCTTTTATTTTGTTTTCAGAAACCCAAAGCTTCAGACAATTCCAAACTTGCTTAATGATCTCCATATTATATACAAGCTGGACTTGAAGGCAGAAGACAAAGAATATCCTCTAGATTCTCCTCAGGAAGAATTGCAAGGAGACAGCAATGATTGCTTACCACAGCAGAAAGTCTTGCCTGTGTTTCATCAGGATCTAAATTGTCTTCCTTTTGGTGAAGACATGACTGAGTTCGTGAACAATGAGATAAATGATGAAAGCTCCCCAGGTTCAGAGTCAATGCTCTTATAATCAAGTAGACCACTATTTAGCGCTAAATGACTTGGCACACTTCATTCTTCTGCTTTGCTATTATATGGAGTATGGACAAAGTCGGCCTTTAAATTGACTTGGTGAAGTCTAGGTGTTACAATATCTCTTAATTTTGCTTGTCATGACAATATTGTTGTTGTAACTTGTAAGCTGTAAGTTTAGTCTATATTTCTGAATGTTGAACTTCTGAATACTTAAAATATCAAATGCAGGAATCCTTTTGGATGACTGACACATATATGGATTATATCTTAGGCTTGAAAACTTTTGATGTTTCCCTCTTTCAAAGGCTTCATATTAATAACTCCAATCATGTATCTTGTGTTCACAACTTTGAATATCATTATCCATTTTGTTTCTGCAGCTCATTCTTAGCTGCATACAGTTATGGATACTATAAACTATAGGGCAGTAAATACGTATCCAAATGATCTCTGCTTGCCCGGCCTGTACTTAAATTCTCTGCCCATTTCTGAACCTTTCTGCCGTTGAGTTAATCATCTAATAAGGTGATGGGTTGCAGGTTTGGCGGCGAAGAAAAAGAGGGCACCCAGTGACCACATTGCAAAACTTGCTTTATCAGACTTGGTCAAGTGCTTTGATATGCCAATTGTAGAAGCATCAAGAAATCTGAATGTTGGGCTTACAGTTCTCAAGCGAAAGTGCAGAGAATTCGGCATTCCCGCTGGCCTCATAGGAAAATCAAATCACTTGACAGTCTCATTCACGATCTTCAGGTCCTTCTTACTTCCCCTTTTTATTATGATGATTTTACCACTCTTAATATCAATCTATATGTATACAAATTTCAAGAATTTTATTTTTCCATTTTCAGCTGCCTCTTAAACATTCATTTATTTGAAGACCAGTCTAATTTTTTGTGTGTCCAGCCTACCTCTTGAATTAATATAATTGTTAGAAATGTAATGAGGAAATGAATGGTAAGATATCTGAAGTCAGCATGGTTGAAAGCATGAATTTTCATATACCATTCACTTGAAACATGAAAGTATTGTTCATGATTGTTAAAAGTTCTTTAAAGCTGTCCTCGCATAGTGTTTGCTTTTACATTTCAAGACATGGAAAAAAAAAAAAGTTTTGGTGACAGCATGTTGAAGTGCACTTTGAAACATCAAAAGGGGACTTTCGATCCTTGCTTAGTAATTTTGTAAAATTTGGGTTATCTCATTGGTCTTGTTTTGGTGCTCATAAAAGTCTAATTTGATGCATCCACTAAAATCTTGAAACAAAAAAAGGCAGATTGATTATGAAATGGATGAATTGGATCACATGGCTTTATCCAGAGAGCTAGAAACACTTAATTAGGAAAATAATTATATGGATTAGAAGAAGATGAGGACAAGACTTGTTTGTTGTTGTTTATATTATTATAGATCTTTGGGTGTTTTTGTTTTCTATTTTCTGAAGGTTATTGCATGTGGTCTATAAAATCTTTGGCTCTTGCCTTATTTGCTTTTGTGCAATTATGCTCCGATCTTAATGAGAGAGAGTGGCTTCTGAGTAAAATCTCCTCTTTGATAACCTTGTACTCCTTGGTTTGTTAAAATTTGAACTCCCTCTCTGGAACATTGTCTGATATATATAGACGGAGTCCTGCAGGAAGAAGCAAAAAACCAGGAAACGAAGGACAAGGCTGCGGCCATGGCTGTGGTGAAGAGGCAAAAGATGTTGGAGAGCGAAAAGGAAAACATAGAGAAGAAACCCTTCATGGACATTCAAAATGAGACCAAGAGATTCAGGCAGGATGTCTTCAAAAGAAGGCACAGAGCTAGAGCTATTGAGAAACAGAGTTCTACACTCTCCAACACTTAATTATTAGCACCTTCTAAAGAGTCAAAAGGAAACTAAATCACAGTTTTTGAGTTGCGGATTGATACTGAAACCTATACTGCTCGGCTTCTCATGGCCAATTTGGCCTCCATAAATTTACTCTGACATATTTGCGGATTGCAGTTTCTGCCTAAGGCGAATCTATAATTTATCTTTGGAGCTCAATGTTCTTATGTTGTTTTGCATTATTTATATTGAAACAGTTCTACATAGAAATTCGGTGGTAGTCTTGGCAAACAAGTAACTAAGAGGCGTTAGGCTTATGAAAGTATATTCCTTGTGGACTATTTCTTCGATTTTGGAGTTAGGCAATGTCTAAACCTAAAGAGCTATTCAAATTTTCAGTATCATTCAGTGAAATGCTTATGGAATAATGATACTCCTTTGTTACCAACGTCTTGATGGTTCAAGTAGTTTGGTAATTACTACTGGGACAAGCCGGTGCATAGAAAAATCAATATATCTAGCTATAAAAATCAATATATCTAGCTATATTGATTTTTCAATGTATTATTTTGTTCTAATGGACACTTATTTGAAAACGAACATATAATTTCTTTTGAATAAGGATTCAGTCTTTCGTAAGATAATAATTTAAACACAATAAAAAGGTGTACAATTTTCTCAATGAACTTTGACGAAAGAAAATATATTAGTCGTTATTTATGCCTTGACCTTCCTTTTTCCCTTTCCAATGAAGTAAAGAATAGTCACTTTTATTCATGTCAGAGTTGAGGCCAGTGTGAGTGCTGCATCTGATATGTACTAGACCTGTTCAGTAGGTTTGACAAAATAAATTGCTCATCAACTAGGCAAATACTGTATTCAATTTTTGGTCCGATTCAGTGCTTCTTTTGTCGGCTTTGAATTTTGTTCCTCAGATATGGAAAGTATAGAGGAAGACAAAACACGTTCTTTCATGTCTACTCACTGCCAGTAAACTTCGTACGTCAGAATTTTCTGCCGAATTGTACCTCTGATGTGAACTGTTTGCCTTGTTGACTTGGTTTGAGGTTGTTTAAACTACAAGTAAATCTTGGTTGCACCAAAAAAATGTTTGAATCGGAAAAATAACTGATCCAATCGCCGTTACTATTTAGAGTATATTTAGGTAGGTAATAAAAATGAGATATAAATTTATATGAATGAATATTATGTGTAAAATTACATGTTGAGTTCATCATGAAAATTATTGAGTAAAGGTTCAGTTTAATTTTTGAAATTCTATGTATGATTCACTTTAGCCATAAAATTAAAAAAATATTATTTTAATCTCTGAAATTATAAAAAGTGAATCAAATTAATCCTTATGCTCCTTGCATAGACTAACTTATAATAAAAAAGAATAAGTTGAATCACTTTTTATAATTTCAGGAACTAAAATAAATTTTTATTTAATAATTATTCTTATTTCTATTCTCCAATCGAATATATCCATAATTGTAGTGAGTCAATGTGACTAGGTGACCGGCTAAAGCTCAATTGAGCTGGGAATTTGACTACGATAAGTAAATGAGCTAAGTTTCTAAGTTAACCATTTAGTATGTGAGTTTTTATTTTATTTTTGACATAAAGTACTTATAATTCACTTGACCCTAACTAATTTAACTTTAATTGGCTCGCCGCTAGGAGAGTAGAAGCTTTTCAATTTTTTTTATTATTTATATAGAAGACTCAAACTCTACACTTTAGTTAAAGAGAATTAGTGCTAAAGTATTTAATCCAACTAAAATGTTAGTTGTTTGTGAGTTTAATATATATTTTATTATTATTTATATATAAGACTCAAACTCCACTTTAGTTAAAGAGAATTAGTGATAAGGTATTTAATCCAACTAAAATGTTAGTTGTTTGTGAGCTATTTGATACAACCGCAATATATAAAGAAATTTAATTTGTTGACCTAAAAACTTAATTTATACCCACAAAAAATTAGTTGTAATAGAAGTAAATTGTGATCCAAGGAAAGTCTATATGTAATATTAGAAGTTTAAATACTCAACTCTCCACACTTTGGGAATAGTTCTACTTAACACTCTTTTCAATTCAAAATTGTATAAGCAATTCATAAGATAAAAAATATTTAATTATTCTAAGGTTCCTATAATTTTACTCAATTTCATTTAATTACAAAAGTTTTTGTAATGGTTACTATTTCCAGGGACTCCATTGAAAAATTTTATATAATATAGGGATATAATTAAAAAAATTTAAATTATAGGAACTGATTGAAAATTGAGTAAAATTATAGGGACCTAGTATAATTAAACCATAACAAAAACTCACTTCTATATTTGTTTTATTATGCTTATGTTATTTACTTATTTGTTACTTGAACCTTACTTCAACCTAGCTAGTTGGTTATGATTAATTGTGTTTATGTTATTCATTGCTAGTTATAACTGATTTTAATGTTTAAAATAAAATGTAGTTACATTTTGTGATGTATGCAAATAGTTGGAGCTTCACTCTTAAGGCTTAAACACCTGATAAACTGGTTTGAATTCTCTCTTGTTTATTTTAAATATTATTATGTCATGTTAAAAAAGAGATAGGCAAACACTTTGAATCATAGTTATTAAATTCAGATCGGTGATTGGCTCAATTAAGACATCAAGTCATTAGGTTATTGGTCACTAATTGAGTCAATTTAATTAAATAAATATATAAAAGTATAATGTAATTAATTGAAAATAGTATTATTGATACATTATAATACAATAGCTCGCATGGGTTGGTGGTGAAGGAGCTTGTGCCCTATTCTCTTTGGACAAACATTCTATAATTTTTAAGATCAAACAAATTTTAGCCTCAAAACTAATTCATGCTAAACTTAGCTGATCCATATCGAGTTTAACTTGTTTTCATCTTATATTATTAGAAGTTATCAGACCTTAAAGAGAGATCTATCTTAAATAATTGGACAAATGTTCTCCTTCAGGTTTCTCAAAATATATAGTGCTTACTCACATTATGAGAATAATCTCACTAATTTAACGAGGTAACTTAAAAAGGAAAAAGAAAAATTAGCCAACTTTAACACACAGTCTCATACTTTAATCATCATCTATCCTCGTCCACTTCTATTTTACTCTCGCATTCAAAACTCACAATAAACAACGTGAAGCTCTTCCATTTTATAGCCTTTTTATATATTCTTGTTTTTTTAATACACACAAGAGATAAGTTTTATTAAGTTCAACATGAAGTTCAAACTATCTGCGCAGATAATTCAAGTAACTAAACTAAAAAAATCTCCAAGAGACGTGAATATTAGACGCTTTTTTTTTTTGGTCCAAAGTTCAACATATAAACTATTCGCAGATATTTCCGTTCAACGAAGTCCTATTTTAACATATGAGTTAGGTGTTGTTTTGAAAAATCTCGAGAGGAATTTGTGTTATTTATTTATTTTTTTATTTTGAGTATATTAACGAGGAAAAGGCCAAGGATGATCTTATCTTTTGATATATTGACAAATGAGTAATGACCAGGGAAGAGAAATTGGACCAAGGTTCTCCAAAATTTTAATGAAGATCTTTCAAAAATCGGGGGAAGTCAAATCGGAAAAGTGAAATGACCGGTTTTTTTTTCTTTAAATTTTTCAATTTTTTTTAAAACTTAAATACTATCTTATGACAGTCATAGAGTAAAAAAATAGAACCAAAAAAGAACACTAACAAAATTATTGGGTTATTATTTTTCTCAGTCATTCACAAGCTACTCACCATAAATGTCGTTGGTCACTAACAAATATTATTTTCAAATGCTTTGTAACTTAGATTTTAGACTAGAGAAATTTTATATGGATGATATTTATTTTATAGACCTATGAATATTTTTTGTTGATTATGTTAATGTTAATGATTTAATATATTTATTTATATTCTAATTAATCATATGTATATATTTATATATATTTTTTTATTATATTCCGTTGAATCAATCCAATCAGACCTCTAAACCTTTAAATCAACCTTAACCTTATATCAAATTTCTTTCCTTGGCAATGACCGAGCATATGATATGAGCAAGCATTCTCCATGTAAGTTTTTTTGGGTTTTTATTTCAGTCACTTGATAGCAATCTCATATTTCTGAACAAGTTGCATTGTAAAACAAAGCTTAACCCAATTGACCCATGTAGATTTTGACAATCAATTTTCAGTGTAAAAAAGATGACCAAGAAAAAAGTAAAAATATAAGGCTGAAAATGACACATTGATATGAGATATATAATACCAAATAAATCTTCATAATGGTCAGTAAGTCATCAAAGAAATTGTATCTTGGAATTTTGTGGATGTGCTTTTTTTTGGGTCCCAATGACAAGTGAGTACTTAATTAGGATTTGTTAGTTTTGTTAATAATAAGGAATTTTGTTCTATGGAAGCATTCAGGCAAGTTAGAAGCGAAGTATTTGGACCATGCACACTCACAAACGCGGTCGCTGACTCGCAGTAACGAATGGTGAAACTTCGTCACTATCATACTCTTGTCGATATTCGTCCGTGTGAAAGGAATAGTTAATGTCCTGGCTAAAGTGTGATTTTCTGCGACAGAAAGTGCATAATTTTGAAGAGTGGAAGGACACGTATTTTTTTCATATGCAAATTAAAGTCCTTGAGTTATTCAAATCTACGTAACATGTACAAAGATGTGACTGCCTAAGAAAAATATAACAATACTTAAAAATATAAAAATTATATTACCAAAAATTACAGTAGTTAAAAAAATTTAATTTTTATATACTGATAATAAAAATAAAATTTTTAATTAAATGATAATATAAATATATTTTACACATAAATGGATCAAAATTAAGCTCATAAAATAACTTGTGTCCAATATCCAAACTTTCTATATGATTCTATTTTATTTTATTTTTATCTGGTACACGACTTTGTGCGTCAAAAAGGTTCAACTTTCTATAAATCTAGCATAGGATTTGCAAGGCAGAAAGAAATTATGAGATATTATTTTTTAATCCTTTTTTCATGTAACTTAATTCAAAGAGGTCAATACTATATGCAAAAGTTTGATAGAGTAAACAATATTTTTTTAATCCTATTTTCAATTTGACATAAATTTTATCCCAACAGAATTTTTTAAATCAATTTGATCATAATAAAATTTTTAACATTAATTTAGTTGTAACAATTTTAGATTTGTCATCAATCCAATCCTAATATTTTTTATGTTGATAATGTCAATTTAGTCATTTTATCAAAATAAAGATGTAAAAAAGTTGTTAGACTAGATTGATGTAAAAAATTTTGTTAGGATGAAATTAATATTAAATTAAAAAATATTATGGTGAAAAGATTATTTATTCTAAAACTAAAAGTTAACTTGAAAAACAGGTTCCCATTATCTTTAGAAAAAGTATGTTCTTTGGACACATTGAATACTCAACAAAAAGCCTTTCTAAACATGACCAGATAATGAAAAAAAAAAATCAAACTCAAATAATTGTTTAGTTTGAAGTCCAACCACCTGAGTTATATATATATATATATATATATATATAAAAAATTTGAATTTTTTTATAATAATCAAATTTAACTTTGAAATACTCCTAATTGTATAATTTTTTTATAGGTTTAATTATTCTGTACGTTACTATAGTTTCATTTAATTTTTAGTTAGGTCCTTATAATTTAAAAATTTTTAATTAGATCCCTGTAATGTATAAAATTTTTCAATTAAATTTCTGCCATTACAAAAAATAAAATATTTTATTTTTATCTCCTTCTTTATCCTCTCATGAAAACATAATATTTGATAAATATTATATTTTTTATAATGATAGATATCTGATTGAAAAATTTGATATACTATAGGTACCTAATTATAAATTTCTAAATTATAGAGACCTATTTGAAAGTTGATTAAAATTATAGGACCTGTAAAATAATTAAATTTTTTTTATACAATCATCCATCCAATCATATGTAACAATTATATAATTAAGTTTGTTTAACTATTATTAGAATTACTTTAAAAGTTACATAAATGATAAGATTTAGTTAATTAATATCTCTGATAATATATTAATACTAACGTTATAGAAGCAATACAGAGTTTAAGATATGGGATATCTTTTGATGGTGGAAAATGTGTTATCGTATTCGTATGTTTTTGGGTTTACTCTTTTGCTGGCGGTCGCCGGAGCACGTTTGAGATCCGCGTAATGAACACGGCAAACATAAACACAGGATAGTACTCCTTACTTATCTATAAGAATAATTCTATTTTCAGACATTTATGTGAGTCTCATCTGATATGAGAGAAATGATGGAGAAGAATAAATTAAAAAAATAATAAGTGATAAGACTAATATTATTTATAAATATGATATTTAGGTATTTGAGAAAATTAGTGTCAAAAACAAAAACTAAAAAGAATACAGTCAACCCCCGCATAACCACGGCGAAAGGGACAAATGTAATTCTCTGAACTTATTTCTTCTCGGTCCCCTCTCTTCTCTCTGTTATTGCTGTGTGCAGCCATTTCTGTTCTGTTCTGTTTCTGCTCTTCGATCTTGTTGCCTCACTCCCAACCAAATCACACGACAAACACGGAGTTTGAGACAACATGGGTCTTTGCTTCACTTCACTAGCTGCTGCTGCCCATGATGAACCACACTCCACCCTCAACAAAACTCACCATTCAGGCAAGTCATAAAGCTTCGTCAGTTTTCCATGACTTTGCAATTTTAGCTCAAAACTCAACTTGGGTTCTTCTTAACTATATGTTGTGCTTGTCCACGTAAAACATGCCAGTATATAAAATGTGACAGGTCATATTCTTCAAATATAAAATCACTCATATATCTTTAGTTATCAACTTACCAGGCTTATATATGGAAAAAATGGTTACATGACATATACTAGCTAACACTTGGCTTGTTGATTTGTTGGTTTAATTCGTTAATAAACTTTAAATACTGATAATTTACAGAGTTTATGTGAATCTAACTGTTGTTTATGCATGCCTCTTATATGATCTGAATTACCATGAATGATTTCTTTTTATGGTTTTTCTTTTTAGGTTCAGATGAGAGTAAGAAGGTGGCATCATCATCTGACAGGACTAGCATCCTTGGGAACAGTCTATTTTCTGAGATATCGAGTGGGAGTGGTAATGGATCCACTTCCACCATTGTGACTCATAGTGGGCAGATTCTTGAAACGGCGAACTTGAAGGTGTTTACCTTTGCGGATTTGAAAGCTGCCACGAGGGGTTTCAAGTCTGATGCATTGCTTGGTGAAGGTGGATTTGGCAAGGTTTACAAAGGTTGGTTGGATCAGAGGACACTGTCTCCGGCAAAAGCTGGTTCTGGCATGGTGGTCGCCATCAAAAAATTGAACCCCGAAAGCGTGCAAGGCTTTCAAGAGTGGAAGGTAAGAGTTAATTTTTTTCAAACCCCTTTTGTTCCAAGTTCTCATTGTTGGTTGGTGGCTTGTGTGGTGTGGTAGCTTTTATTTCAGAAAGAAATATAGGAATCTAGGTATGAATTCACAGCAATGATTAGTGTATAATAAAATTGTATAATAAATACATATCACACAATTAATTATTATTAAATGTGATGAATGATGAGTGAGTGAGATGAATGAGAATCACACATTATATTCAATAATAACAAAATGTGTGATATTTTTATTATGTGTAATTTTATTATATATCAAATTTTATTCATTAATTAATAAAGAAACTTTTATGTACTTCTATAACGAGAAAAAGGGAAAATTCTTATATATCCTCAACATATTGACTATTATATTAATTAAAAATATAAAAAAAATGAGAGATAAGAATAATTCATAAAATTGATACAACACAATTTTTCTGATCGCTGTCCTATCCTACTTATAATTTAGTAGTTGACCAATTTGTTTATGTTTTCCACTTCTCTTATATCTTTTTAATATGATAACTGAGAAATTAAACCCGAATGGAAGAGGGAGTCACTTTTTTTTTTTTACTCTTATAAGTATCTAGGAGTTTCTCTAATTAATATACTTTTGATCATGATTACGCGATTTGGAGCCACAAGTGGCTTCCTTAATCCAATCCCTAACAAATGAACTTTACTCAATGCGGTGCTCATGGAATCTTGGAGGAAGATAAAAGTGCGTTACAGCATTATGCATTCGGGTCCCACTTAAAGCACCTGCCTTTTTTCAAACCAAATTTCTGTCTTTTTCACATCCATTGCATGGCATGGCTCAAGATGGTTAGTTAAAAACTAAAATTTGAAGTGGTTTGAATAATGTTATTTTGACTTATACTATATAATATCGTATTTTACATTCATATTCATTATTAGAAGTGTGAGATATTATTTTGAGTCATATTTTATGGTATATTATATCAATACATTCACATCTATTATTGGATGGGATGTGACCCAAATTAAATAGGGTTCATATCCATTTTAATAATGAATATGAGTGTATCAACATAATATTTCACAAATTAAGTGGCAAAGTAACATCTCGGTGCTTTCTCAAGACAGGTGCATTGCGATTAATACATTGCTTCTTTGGACCATCTAATCTCAACAATATTGATTTATTGAATGCTTGATTCAAGATAAACTACCATAGAGCTTTGATTTTCCACATTCAAAACTCGGAAACGGTTACACTGTCTTTATAAACCCCTCAATTTTTTTTCTTCTAAAAAGAAGAAAATCAAACTAATTATGGTTTGTGCACGTTTGAGTTTAATTCATCGAGTTTCGTTTTTTTTTCTTCAAACAATGTATAGCCAAAACTTTTGTCAGAAATTGAGAGTATAATATGCCAGAAGTTCAGAGTGATATATTAAGATGTTAGAATAATAAAATGGAAATATAAAAAACTATGGACGAGTATTATTACATGAATTATTTTCGTTAAAAAAATCAAACTAGCTAGTATAATAGTTTTTATAATTTAAAGGCCTAGAATTTGTTTCTTGTTATTTACACTCTAAATTCAAATAAGATCATTTTTACATCCCGGTCATTAAAAAAAAAATCATTTAAAATCATTTATATATCGCTATCAAATCCGCCAGTTAGGTTTTTAAAAGATACAGATGACCATGATAAACAAATAGTATATGCCTGGCAAGGAATTATTTTTTTATTATCATTTTTAAGTTGTTGTACACGCGGAGAACAGAAAGCTCAACTATTCATTATTGAGTTTCTTTTTCTTTTTTTATGCATGAGGTAGTAATTTCATAGCTGCATACTTAAGTCTTATTCATCATCCATGCATGTAATCAACCTTCCTGTTTTCTGCATAAATTCCAACCAATTGGCTAGCTATCTGACCTAGCTTGTCAAATATGTTGCTCTGTTTATTTGGCAATATTGCAGTCAGAAATCAACTTTTTGGGAAAGATTTCTCACCCAAACCTGGTCAAGCTATTGGGTTACTGTTGGGAAAATGCGGAGCTTCTCCTTGTGTACGAGTTCATGCCAAAGGGCAGCTTGGAGAATCATCTATTCAGAAGTATGAACTACCTAGAGATACCATGTATAAATTGAATAAAAGAAATATTATTGTTGGCCATGGATAATGGATTTTAACTCATCATATTTTCTTTTGTTTTGTTTTTCCTGGTTAATTAGAAAATCCAAACAGAGAGAGACTTTCTTGGAACACCCGCCTCAAAATAGCCATGGATGCAGCTCGTGGATTGGCTGTCTTGCACACTTCAGAAAAGCAAGTCATATACAGAGATGTTAAGGCCTCAAATATATTACTTGATGGGGTCAGTTCTTTTTGCTTCTTTTTGGTTATTTTTTTTCCTTGGCTAGTTGCCGTCCTTTATTATATTGGTCTTAACATAATTTCAGAGATAATATTGATTAATAGCCAATTAACTGTGTTGTGTATGTTCAACAGCATTACAATGCAAAAATATCAGATTTTGGCTTGGCTAAACTGGGGCCTTCTGGGGGAGATTCACACGTGACCACCAGGATCATGGGCACCTATGGCTATGCTGCCCCCGAATACGTGGCTACAGGTAGTTTAACTATATGTCTACATCTACACTACACACAAGTGAAAATGCTATAAATATACATAATTGAACATATACAAAGAAACAGACTAATCTAATGCCTAATTTGCTTTTTGTGTGATCATGATTGAACAGGCCACTTGTATGTGAAGAGTGACGTGTATGGCTTTGGTGTGGTCCTGCTCGAGATGATGACAGGCTTGAGGGCACTTGATCCAAACCGACCAACAAGGCAGCAGAATCTGGTTCTATGGGCTATGCCTTTTCTCTCTGACAAAGGAAGCCTTAAGACCATCATGGATTCAAGGATGGAGGACCAATATTCACTCAAGGCAGCATTCCAAGCAGCACAACTTACTCTAACATGCCTTCAACCTGACCCCAAGAAACGACCTTCTATGAAAGATGTGCTGAAGACATTGGAAGGCATTGCAGCTATCAAACATACAATGAAGCATTCCAAGAAAAGATGACATAATGCTTAGTTAGTCTGCAGCTCTTAACCATTTCAAATATCATCATTCTGCAGTGGCTTGGCAGCCAATTGCCAAAAGTATGAAGAGAAAACAAGAGGTTGTAAAATCTATGGACTTGTATATATAATTGTGTATTGTGTGTCATTATAAAGTTTAGCCCAAATTAAAGTCATTTGATAAGGATAAGTTAATGGGTCCAAATCATCTCACTAAGTGTGGCCTTATTATGTGTAGAAACCTTGATTACCCAGTTACTAATTTTATGATGGCTAAATTAGAAACTGGGTTTAGAGTTATAAAAGGTTATGGTTAAGTTATACGTACGCATCTTTCCTGACTTTCCCATCATTAGAAAGAGAGAACCACCATCTCTGGCATACGTATCAACTTGGAAGGCCAAGAACCACAGACCCAAAACATCAATCGATTCCTATGGATTTAGGTGTGCTTTCGCAATTAGTCTATTTGTTTTTATTGATGATTTAACATGGATGATCTTAGGATTATAAAGAACTAAATTTCTAACAAGTGGTATCAAAGCGATCCATGATTGAATCATTAAGAAATAGGTGATTTGTTGATGTTTGGCTTTTGTTTGGACTCAAAATAAAAGTGGAATAACTTTTGTTTGGCACATATGTTGCACTTTTGTTTGGCTTTTCTTTTGGCATGTCTATGGATTCAGGAAAAGATTCAATTATTTGTTCATTTACAAATAAGGATCTGACTTGTTGGTATTTGGAGTACTACATATGTACATATTTTGTGGGTACATTATCTTTTTCTTTATTATAATTGTATTAAGAACATATGTGTATTCCAGTTCTTGTTACATAAAGAATTTTGGTAGCTATTCTATGGGTTTTTTGAAATAAATTGATTGAAACAACAGGCTGCCAAAGTAGCATCTCTTATCTAAGTCAATTTATTTTGGAACATAAGGATGATTGTGAGCATGTCATTCTTGCAAATATTGATTGGCCCAAAGGAAAATCTGTATTTGACCGAATTACATGCACACACCTATGGTAATCAATATGTGGTAATTGCCATGTTCCATGTAAATGATAAGCCCGTTCAAAGATAGGCTTATTGTTTGATAGGATTTATCATCTACATTTGACTACTTGCACAAATAATTCATGCCGATGTTGACAGCCCAAAGGAAGGTCTATATCTGGCCGAATTATATGCACAGTTGTGGTTATGACTATGTGATGGTTATTAGGTTCCATGTGGGTAATAAGTTGGTCCAAAGATAGACTTGTTGTTTGACATGATTTACTATTAATATTCATTACTACATTGAGAGTACCACTTACAAGTTAATATTTCTGTCCAAAGACTAAATATTAATGTTGTGCTACGTATCTTGTGATAGGTACTACCATTATTTGAATTTATCTATATGATTTGGAACTTGTGTGATCATGTTATTTTGTTCTGATTTTTAGTTAATGCATCTGCTTTGTTGGATATTTTGAACGATTCCTGGGTACAAATTTTATGATCCCACTTCTAAATCAATTTTTGAGACGGGAAATGCATATTTCTTTGAGGATATTGAGTTTGGGGGAGAAATAAAATTAAAGACATTATCTTTGAAAAGGAATCTATTCCACTTCCTATGATTGTTAATGACAATGATCAGGTTTCTATTCTTGATGTTGTTCAAGAAGCAATCCCAGATCTACAAGACAATGTTGAAAATCTCCCCAATCAAGATCATTACATTATTCCAGAACAATAAACTCAACAACCTTAAGAATAAGTGCTATTAAAGAGATCCACTAGAGAAAGGAGAAGTGCAATTTCTGATGACTCCAAGAACATGAGGATGACAACGGACTAGCGGAAGATAATTCGATCAACTTCCGTTAATTCTCAAAAGTGGATCGATGCCATGAGCAAAGAAATTAAGTCAATGAAAGACAATAATGTTTGGGACTCATCTTTTGCCTAAAAGTACGAAACCTATTGGTTGCAAATGGATATTTAAAACCAAAAGGGATTCAAAGGGTAATGTGGAAAGTATAAAGTACATTTGGTTCCAAAAGGCTTCACTCAAATGGAAGACATTGATTATAAAGAGAGTTTCTCTCTGTTTCATCGAAGACTCTTTTAGACAATTATGGCATTAGTGGCTCATTTTGACTTAGAATTACACCAGATGGATGTAAAGACTGCGTTTCTCAATGGTGACATTGGTGAGACAATTTATATGGTGCAACCAGAAATTTTGTGAATGGAGAATAGAGAATATGGTTTGCAAATTAAAGAAATCCATCTATGGGTTAAACAAGCTTCCAGTCAATGGTATTATAAATTTCATTACGTTATTATCTTGTTTGGCTTTAAGATGAATATAGTTGATGATTGCATATACCACAAGTTCAGGGGAGTAAACATATTTTTCTAGTTTTATATGTCAATGATATACTGCTTGCCAACAATGACATAGGTTTATTGCAAGAAACCAAGAAATTTCTATAAACAAAATTTGAAATGAAAGATCTTGGGGAAGCTTTTTTTGTATTAGGGATTCATACATCGAGATCGTTCTCGAGGTATTCTTGGATTATCACAAAAGGGCTACATTGAAAAGGTACTTAAAAGGTTTGGCATGCAGAATTGCAAACCAGGAGACAACCCTATTGCTAAAGGAGACAAGTTTAGTCTCAACCAATACCTTAAGAAAGATTTTGAAACTAAAGAAATGCAAAAGATTCCTTATGCCTTAGCAGTGGGAAGTCTAATGTACGCTTAGGTTTGTACCAGACCAAACATTGCGTATATTGTTAGGGTGCTAGGTAGATATTTAAGTAATCCGGTATGGATCATTGGGTAGCATCCAAATGGGTTTTCCAATATCTCATAGAACAAAGCATTACATGCTCACATACAAAAGTTCGGATAAGTTAGAAATCATTAAATATTCAGTTGACTTTGCAGGATGCCAAGACATCGTAGATCCACTTCAGGCTATATTTACATGCTTATTAAGGAGCAATCTTTTGGAAAAGTGCTAAGAGACACTTATTGCTTCTTCCACCATGGCTGCTGAATTTATAGTGTAATACCCTAATTTTAAATAAAAAGGTTAGAAAATTTTTTGAATCAAGAAAGGTGCCAGTGACCCTTATTGTCATTTGGTTCTTGAATTTCACTAAGTCTGGACCTACATGCTCTTGGAGGGCTATATGATAGGACAATTTTCATGGGACCAAAAGTCCCATAATTGTTCCCTAGAGAAAATAAGTTAAAGAGTGATTTTTAATAAATTTTATGAAATCTTTAAATATTTCCTTTTTAGCCCAAAAGTTTATAAAAACTTCGAGAATCCGAATTTGAACCAAAACCCAAAAATTAGATTTTGAATTGTTGGGATTTTGATTTTTCTAATATTTTCTTTAAATCCAAATGGGGGTATTTCCCTATTTACATTTATGTTTTAAAGTTAATGGATTAACTTAAAATTAATAAATGTAAATATTCTAGAGAGCGCTGCAATGCGAAGAACAGGAGGCTGCAAGAACGATTTTTATTGCTCTGTGGTGAGTGCTTGGAACGCTTAATAGAAATATAAAAACCCCATGTTGGGGTTTAAACCATTCCACACGATTTTTTTCCACCCCAAGCTTGAGAAACTTCGCTTTTGCCCATTCTCACCATCAAACTCCATTTCCTTCCAATTTCTTTAAGTTTAACTTGGATTTCTTCATCTTCTAAGCTTAAAGGTATGTTATTCTAGTGGTTTTCTTCTTTTATTCCTTTAATCTCTCATGCTCTTAGGGTCTTGGCCTTGTGCTTTCATGGTTTTCATGCCATGATGTTTTTCTACCATTATTTGAGTTAAGATTGACTTAGTTAAAGGTTCTAGAGGTTAATCTAGCATATTATGATTGTTATAGCAAATATCAAGGTCATTCCTACTTCCTAGTGTGCTGTTGGTGTTGCTTCTAGTTATTCCATCCCTCTAGGTGAGTGAGTTCATATGTAATCTCTATATTGTTCATTATAACTATTTTCATGAAAAATATGGTTTACTAATTGATTTAGAGAATTATTGTATAAGGATTCAAGGTTACTGCTAGATTATATGTTTTAGAACTCCTTGCTTTAGAGCATGAAACATGTTTTGATAAAACTCATGGGACCATGGTGGTTATACTAATTTTATGTAGAATTGATGATATATGTGATTGTTAGAGGTTTTTATGATTATTTCAATAGATTCTGAACTGGTTTATTTATATGATGTAGTTTTATAACCAAGTTTAGAGAAAGGATTGGAAATATGGTTTTAGTCTTTGTAATTTCAGAATATGATATTGAGTTTCTAGTTGTGAAAAGCTTGACAAATTGAAATATGTTTTAGATATTAGATCAAAATGTTTTAGAGCTTGATTCTTCATAAGATTCAGAACGGTTGGCTACATATTTTGGAAATATGAAATCACGATGTCTACAAAGAGTGATCCTTTGGACATGATTTCATAGCCACAATTATGTTAAGGTCAGACTGTTAGAATTAGATAGATTCAGAGCTCTTAGAGAACTAAAAAGGTTTTTAAGGGTTTTCAGATTGATTTACAATAGCTATAGAGAACAGGCTACGTGTTAACGACAGTAAATCTGTTAACCTTGGTACCATGTATGCCCAGGCCAGAGTATTTAGAGAAGGGACCTAGGAAGGTACCCATTATTGATGATAAATAACGCCTTGTGATCAAAGACTTATATTCAGAAAAGGGTGGAGCTTGTGTTGGCGCCTTTAGAATAAATAGTATCAAACAAGACATTGTTGTTTCTCTATAAGCTATGCTATTATGAGTTTATATGATTTCATATATAAAAGTGAATTGAGAAAATTGCTTCTGAGTTTGTAAAGTGGTAATTTGAATATATAGCTATATAGATGTATACTTGATTATTTATGATTTCTAGATATTATTGATGTTATTATAATTCCATGCATTATTTTTTTGGATGTCCCATGAAAGGGGTTTCAAGTGAGGGCTTACTCACTGAATTTTGATATCAAAACTCACCCCTTCTTCCTTATTTCTCTTTAAAGCCCGTGGGTTCTCCAACCACCATTGACTCCGAGCATTATAATTCTAGTGGTGAGCTTCACTCAGATAAAGTGTCTATGGTTTGATCTAGAGTGCTCCAGTACAAATGCAGGCAAGATCTGACCTAAAGCATATGTTATTTTGCATCTGGCATATTATGAATAAATTTTGGTTTGTATTTTTAATAATTTGAACATTTGGAAACACATATCTTAACTTACATATGCATGAATGATTTTGTGGTCTTAGACTGTAAAGGTTTATTACGAGATTTCAGACATGATTACCTTGATTCTAAAGAATGGGTGATTGGTCTATAGAAAATAAAATTATGTTTAAAATAGACTTTTATGAATAGAAGCATGCACATAAAGCATTACAGGTCCGAGGCAACGTGAGAATGGAATTTCTCACGCGCTGACACGTGCCTGAAATCGGGTCGTGACAAAGTGGTATCAGAGCATTAGGTTTCCCTGATGGTATTGGAGCAAGTGTCCACAAATGCATCACGTTCATGTGAATGGAACCGCGCTATTCGCATTAACGTAATGCTATTTGAGGCCTATAGGAAGAGTTAATCATGCCTGAGTTCAATTAGAGTTTAGCATTCTTTACAATCTCTGGTATCTTTGTGTGTCATGAATGTGGACAATTGGTAAGAATGATAATTGGTTTTAATAGTTCAGATTGTTTTATGTGATTTGGATGTTGTGGTCATCATGCATGCCATATTTTTAGAATGCATTGTTGTACTATTTATGTTGAAGTTGTGCAACTATGGGATATGAGTATAGCACGCATATGAAATGGGTTAACAATATGACATGGATAGTTTGAGTAGTTTTGAGTGTGTGGGATGACATTGTTTTGAATTTGATCACTATGTGCATTGGTTGTTCTTGATCTCTTTGATTGTTGCTTGTCGTTTTGCGGTTGTATGCATAATATGAAAATGTTGGAAGTATGAATGCTTTAATGCCTATGTGATTAGAGCTAGCATGGATAAATTATTGGAAACTTTATTAGTATATGAACAATTGATTTCATTGTGATGATTAAGGATTTTAAAAGAAAGAATGATAGGACTACATAATGTTTTGTCAAATATTTTGAGTGTAAGATAAAAGAACTTCCTCCTATGCTAGACCTTCGCCATAGAGGGTTTTGTTAAATGAAACAGACATGCAATTGGTTAGCATTAAGATTCATGAACTAGGAAGTTTAAATGAATAATATACATGTATTAAATGGAAAATTGAGGCTTTAGAAATAGAATTCCTTAGGTTCTTCAAGATTTTATTTTAACCCTATTAACTTAAGCTACTGAAGGTATACCGATGTTGTGCTCTGATTTGTTAAAGCATGTTATTTAGATGTATGTATAGTTTTTACGCATGAATATGTTGGCTAATTATAACTTTTGGAACGAAGAACAAAATGATTTTTTAGGTGCTCTGGAACATATAAAGATCACATTTATTGATATCAAGTCTTTTTAAACACTTTTCAATTATTATGTTTTATGAGTGAACTTGTGAGTTGAAGACTGTGTTTGTATAATTGAAAAGGGTTTCATGAATACTTAAGGTCTTTGACCAAGTTTACAGAATTATGTAATAAAAAGGGGTTTCTCAAACGAGTTTTGTTAACAATTTTATAAAACACATAAGATAAGTTTGGTGTAAGAAATTAACAGGTGATCACCCATGTTAGGTATTAGAATGAAACTACGACCTTTTTCTTATGTTGCGCTATCATGATTGCTTCCATAGAATAAAGTAGACAAGATAGGAACATCTTCTACCTATAGACTTGAATTACTTGAATGATTTAGTGCTCCTAGATAAATTTATTTCTTGTATAAATGTTTTGACTTGACCTAAATTTTATACACCGATGTGAGTTGCTTATCTTTGTCATATAGATTAGTTTTCAGCTTTGACTTGCAAATTCTTATTCACCCAGTTTATGAAACCCCATGCAAAGAATATATGTGGTTCTTCACTTTGTATATGTAAAGTTGCCAAGTGAAATCAAACTAGGACTTGCCATGTTTAATATGTAACTTAGAAATAGGATGATAAGGTGAATAATGGACTTAATGACCTAATAAGATGCATGTAATATACCTTAGGACTACGTGTTGTCATGGTATGTGAGCAGGCTTGGTGTTTTGAAATACATGTTTATGTTCGAAAGTGTTGGATTAAAAGACTAGAAAGCTTCAAGGCAAAAAAAGTGGCATATGTTAATGATGATGCATGTTAATTTAGTAGAAAATTTCAAAGATTCTTAGTGTAAGTAATGTTACCTATGGTTCATTGTTTGGTGCATGTATGGTATTATGTATGCTGATGATCATGCATACGAATGACATGTATGTTTTCTATGTGAATGGATAGGATAGTTTGATTACTGGACGTAACACGTATATAGAGGTAAAGGGTTCAGGAATGAAGACCAGAAGCCCTATAGTGTTAGTCAACAACATATAAGAAATGGAAGAACCAAGAGTAAGAACCTTTGTTATCTTAATGAGAAAGGACTGCCCTTGGAGGCGGAGCTCCAGATATGGCAAAAAGTATCAGGAGAGAGAAACAGAGTAGTACCTTTAAGACGACACTGTTTCCTAGAGTAATAGTTAACATAGTTAGAGTACCATCTTAGAGTGTTCAGGCGATTAGGCCCATCTATGGGACTCATGTAGCTCAAGTATTCTATCTCCCCTTTTCTAGTGATGTCAGTTAGATTTGGGGACCAAATCTTTTTAAGGGGGAAGATTGTAATACCCTGGTTTTAAATAAAAAGGTTAGAAATTTTTTTCAAACCAAGAAGATGCCAGTGACTCTTATCTTATTTGGGTCTGAATTTCACTAAGTTGGACCCTATACGTCCTTAGAGGGCTATATGATCGAACCATTTTCATGGGACCAAAAGTCCCAGGAATTGTTCCCTAGAGGAAAATAAGTTAAAGAGTGATTTTTAATGAATTTTATGAAATTTTTAAACCTTTCATTTTTAGCCCAAAAGTTTATAAAAACATCGAGATTCTTGAATTTGAACTAAAACCCAAAAATTAGATTTTGAATTGTTGGGATTTTGATTTTTCTAATATTTTCTTTGAATCCAAATGGGGTATTTCTCTATTTATATTTATATTTTAAAGTTAATGGATTAATTTAAAATTAAGAAATATAAATATTTTGAAGAGCGTTGTAGCACTAATGAGCGCTGTTGTAGGAACAGGAAGGCTGTAGGAATAATTTTTATTGCTCTTTGGTGAGCGCTGCGCTCAAAGAAATATAAAAACCCCATTTCAAGGTTCCAGACCATTCCACACGATTTTTTTTCCACCCCCAAGCTCGAAAACTTTGCTTCCCCCGTTTTCACCATCAAACTCCATTTCCTTCCAATTTCTTCAAGTTTAACTTGGATTTCTTCATCTTCTAAGCTTAAAGGTATGTTATTCTAGTGGTTTTCTTCTTTTATTCCTTCAATCTCTCATGCTCTTGGGGTCTTGGCCTTATGTTCTCATAGTTTTCATGCCATGATGCTTTTCTACCATTATTAGAGTTAAGATTGAGTTAGTTAAAGGTTCTAGAGGTTAATCTAGCATATTATGATTGTTATAGCAGATATCAAGATCATTCCTATTTCCTAGTGTGCTATTGGTATTGCTTCTAGTTATTCCACCCCTCTAGGTGAGTGAGTTCGCATATGTAATCTCTATATTGTTCATTATAACTATTTTCATGAAAAATATGGTTTACTAATTGATTTAGAGAATTATTGTATAAGGATTTGAGGTTACTGCTGGATTATATGTTTTAGAACTTCTTGTTTTAGAGCATGAAATATGTTTTGATAAAACTCATGAGACCATGGTGGTTATACTGATTTTATGTAGAATTGATGATATATGTGATTGTTAGAGGTTTTTATGATTATTTCAATAGATTATGGAATTGGTTTATTTATATGATGTAGTTTTATAACCAAGTTTAGAGAAAAGGATTGGAAATATGGTTTTAATCTTCGTAATTTCAGAATATAATATTGAGTTTCTAGTTGTGAAAAACTTGACATATTGAAATATGTTTTAGATATTGGATCAAAATATTTTAGAGCCTGATTCTTCATAAGATTCAAAATGGTTGTGACTATATATTCTGTGGAAGTATGAAATCATGATGTCTACAAAGGGTGATTCCTTGAACATGATTTCATAGTCATTATGCTAAGGTTAGACCATTAGAATTAGATATTAGAGCTCTCAGAGAACTAAAAAGACTTTTAAGGGTTTTCAAATTAATTTATAATAGCTATAGAGAAAGAGGCTATGCCTGGGAGAGTATTTAGAGAAGGGACCTAGTTAGGTACCCATTATTGTCACATTGGGGACGGCGACACGTAACGCCTAGTTGTGACCAGAGACTTATATTCAAAGAAAAGGGTGAAGCCTATGTTGGCACCCTTAGAATAGACAGGATTAGACAAGACATTGCTATTTCTCTAGGAGCTATGCTATTATGAGTTTATATGATTTCAGATATAAAAGTGAATTGAGAAAATTACTTCTGAGTTTGTAAAGTGGTAATTTGAATATATAGTTATATAGATGTATACTTGATTTGTATGATTTTTGGATATTATTGATGTTATTATAATTTCATGCATTGTTTTTTTGGTTTTACCATGAAAAGGGTTTCAAATGAGGGCTTACTTAGTTTTGGTATCAAAACTCAACCCTTCTTCCTTATTTCTCTTTAGAGATAAAAATCGATTGTGGGTCCTCCCCACCACCATTGACTCCATAGCATTAGAATTCCAATGATGAGCTTCACTCAGATGAAGTGTCTATGGTTTGATCTAGAGTGTTAAGGATAAATGTAGGCAGGATCCGGACCTAAAGCATATGTTGTTTTGCATCTGGCATATTATGAATAAATTTTAGCATGTATTTTTAATAATTTGAACATTTGGAAACACATATCTTAACTTACATATGCATGAATGGTTTTGTAGTCCTGACTTAAAGGTTTATTACGAGATTTCAGACATGATTACCTTGATTCTAAAGAATGGATGATTTGTCTAGAGAAAATGAAATTATGTTTAAAATATACTTTTATGAACAAAAGCATGCACATAGAGCATTACAGGTCCTTTAGGATGACGTGAGAATGGAATTTCTCATGTTTCCCACATGCCTGAATCGGTCGTGATATATAGCTTGTTATGAAGCATCCAATCATGCAATATGGCTGTGAAATTTTGTCACAGGCTGCGAATTGTGGATGGAATTGAAAGGTCTCTTAAGCTATTTTGTGACAATAATGCCTTTTATGCGACTAGACATTGCATATATTATTAGGGCGCTAAGCAAATATTTAAGTAATCCGAGTATGGATTATTAGGTAGCAACCAACAGTCTTCCAATATCTCCAGAGAATAAAGCATTACATGCTCACATACAGAAGTTATAAATTAGAGATCATTGGGTATTCAGACTGACTTTGCAGGATGCCAAGACAATTGTAGATCCATTTCAAGCTATATTTACATGCTTGCTGAGGAGCAATCTCTTGGAAAATGCTAAGACACTTATTACTTCTTCCACCATGGCTGAAATTTATAGCTTGTTATGAAGCATCCAATCATGCAATATGGCTATGAAATTTTGTCATAGGGCTGAATTGTGGATGGAATTGAAAGGCCTCTTAAGTTATTTTGTGAAAATAAGTCTAGCCTTGTGTTCTAACAACAACAGGAGCTCGAACAAAGTCCAAGCATATAGAAATCAATTCCTAGTTGTTAAAGAAAGAGTTCCAGGTGGTCAAGCTTTTATAGAGCATATTGGCACAAACTCCATAATTGCGGATCCGCTTACAAAAGGTTTACCACCCAAGGTCTTTCATGAGCACACTGCTCATATGGGTGTGATATCATTTGATGATATGTTGTACTAATGGGAGCACACTTTTAAGTGCTCATCTAGTGGGAGTAAAATTTAAATCCTCATTTAGTTAAGTGAAAGACTCTATGTTTATGGATTTCTTTTTTAGAAATAAAATATTTAGTTTCAACTATTTTACTCTAACTCATTATATGATCTTATAAATAATAAGGTTGGACCAGTTGGAAATAGACATGTTAGATCACATTACATGCAATTTCCATGCTACACATCCATACTTGATCTATCTCATTTGATTGTGTTGATATATGTGACCATTGATGGATTTAGTTACGATATATGTAACGAAAGTTGCCTTGATCTTATATTAACATAATTGATTAACGAGATTGCTGGGAGATGTTTTGATCATGACAACAAATTTAGCGCTCAAAAGTTATAGTTTAATATATAATTTGCACATATGTACGTACGTCCAAGTGGGAGATTATAAAATCTATGAACTTGTATATAAAATTGTACTAGTCGTTTGACCCTTGCGATGCACAGGTGATAATAAAATTAGTTTGTTGGCCATTTTTTAAAATAAATAATTTATTTAAATATATCTTATAGAAAATTGAGTATATAAATTTATTTTGAAAATAAGTTAATAGTTAAATAATTAAATAAGTTGACAAAATATAAATATTTTATTCTATTTTACATCTTATTTTGAATATCATGTTTATAAGTTTGAAAAAATCTCGATAAATGTCCTATAACAATAAAGAGCCTACTATTTTATGAAAATTTTACATATTTCGAAAGTTGAAATTGTTGAATAATAAAATAGAATAAGAGATAATTTTATTATATCATGAGCCATTTATAAAGATGACAATGAATATCCATGGAGAGGACATGTCCTATACCCCTATCCCCATTTAGAATTTTGCATCTCATCCCCCATATATATTTTGGTAATGCAATATAATCCAAATTAAAAAAATAAAAAATCCATACATAATACAAATCCAATGTAGATAATTGAAAAAATAAAGATGTGCTATCTTCATCTCTACCGTTTATTAATGACTCCATCCATGAAAATAAAATCCGTCCTTATTCTCATCTCTATTGTGGGTAATCTCGTCTCATGTATATTCACTTCAGCATTTTTTTCATCCCTAGCTATTTATATCTTTTTAATAAGTTAAAATATTTCATTTATAAAAATATATTTCCTAATTAATAAAAAATAATTAATAATTGCACCCCCTTCCTTGTATATACTTTTAGTAAATTAAAATATTAACTTTAAAATATATGTTATAATTAATGTGTTATAATTAGTAAAAAAATCGCATATAATCCTAGTTTATGTCATCTCAATTATTGGAGTAGTATATCAATTACACAATTATTTTCAATAAAAAGTGATGTAATTGTTTAATTTTTTTAAAATAATTAGTATCATTATCAAAGAAGTGTAAATTGTGGAATTATTTTTTTAAATATTTTAATGCTGAAAAATTCAAGTTTTGTTTTTCAAAAAAATTAATATGAAACAATTGTGGAATGGATAAATTGAAATGTTTAGGTTGTAAAAAAATTAAATATGGTATAGTGAGACAGGTAAATATATATTTTTTAAAATTTTTAAAAGTTATACATTTGAGTTATAAACTTTTCCTCCTCCAACTTCGTCTTCATTTAATATTTTGCATTTTATCCCTATTCTCATCCTCGTCACTTGTTTCTATTCCTCATTCTCCACTAGATTTAATTCCTACTGGTATTCAATTTATTAAAAAAATTCAAAAAAAAATTTAAAATACTTTGAAATTTGAAATATAAATATCTATAACAACAAATACGACTAATGCAACATAATTCAAATTAAAAATAAAAATACATACATGATCCAAATTAAATCCAATAAAGATAATTAAAAAATAAAAGTATGCTAAGATTTTCTTGTTATCATTAATTATTATAATTATAATAGTTTTGCTATCATTAATGCTATAATTATAATTATTAATAATGTAATTATAATAGCTTTGCTATCTTTAATACTATAACTATATATATAAAATTTTAATTTTATAATGTATTCAATTATCATTTTGTTTATATTATTTGTTATTTGTTAAATAATTTTGATTGAACTATTTTGTTAAATAATTTTAATGAAGAGAGATATGAAGGTACAATTGGAAAAAAATAATTAATAATTAGATGGTAAATTAAATTCAAAAAATTATTTTAAATATTAAGATTATGAAAATGATGGGGACATATTTTCTGTGAATGACACATAAAAAACTATTCATCTTATGAATCTTAATTATTAGTATTATATATAGATTATAGGTTATATTAAATCCTTTGAAAAAATATTAACTATGATATTAAGTTTTATTAAAATATCAAAACTAATATAGTATAACATGTATTATTATATTTTTATTATCAATATCATTACAATATAATGTGGCAAATTTTTTATATTATAATTATTTTTAATAAATTATATATTGAACAAATTAAATCTAACATCCAAAATAAAATGATATGTAATTAATGTTATTCTTTAAAATTTTAATTTAAGTTTGAGAGTGATTGATTGATCATATTTATATGTTGATTTGCAGTATTAAATTTTTAGTTATAATTTGTTGACCACGATAATATTTGTTGTGATTTCAATTAATAAAATAATTTAAAATTAATATAACTACAATATGGAAGATAGTACAAATTTAAGGTTTAAAATTTAAGTTTTATTAAAATATCAAAACTAATATAGTATATCATGTATTATTATATTTTTATTGTCAATGTCATTACAGTATAATGTGGAAAATTATATATTATACAAATTAAATCTAACACGCAAAAATAAAATGATATGTAATTAATGTTATTATTTAAAATTGTAATTTAAATTTGAGAGTGATTGATTGATCATATTTATATGTTGATTTGAAGTGTTAAATTTTTAGTTATAATTTGTTGACCATGATAATATTTGCTATGATTTTAATTAATAAAATAATTTAAAATTAATATAACTACAATATGAATGATAGTACAAATTTAAGGTTGACTCAATAATTTCAATTTGACACCTCTTCTCTAAATTCATGGACCTATCCAAAGCTAACATAGATTATAATTAAAAGATATACATCTCATTAATTTTTATAATATATTGTTCAAAGGATTTAATTTTAATACATTGTTAATGTAAAAAGATATTTTACATAGATATTCAATTATATAAAATTAAAGTATTCAATCGCTAATTACCATATTTAAATGTAATATGAATATAACAAAACAAAAGGAATACCATATTTAAATCATATTGAAAACCCTAAAAAACTCACAAATCTCATTTAAAATAAGTGAATAACTTCTATACTTGAAAATTTTATATTAAAATTAAATGATAATAGAGTATATATGAGTTTATAAAAAAATACTCAAGCATTAAATATAAGAATTCTTTGAATTTAAGTCAATATAAATATATCATACTAAATATTTTATATTTTAAAAGTAAAAATATATTTCAAAAGGTAAACTAAATTATTTAAATCAATATTAAATTAATTCCAGAAGATTTTAATTTATTTATCTTGATAGACATGTTTTCAAATAAAACATATAATTTTAAAATATCCATCTATCATTTATGATTGACATCATTGTGATAAATTACTTTTATTACAAATTGATAATTAAATATTGATTAAAAACTATCATATAAGTTATTTTCAAATTATGCATTCATTTAAATATATATCACGTGTTCCATATAGAATTATAATACATTTGAAAGAAACCATGACTATATATTGAACCAAATAATTTTTTGATAAATAAGCTAAATAATATAATCATAAAAAAAATTTGAAATCTATTGGAATGAAAAGTACTATTTCATAAATTTAAAATATAAAATAAAAATTTGCAAAGTCAATCGACAAAAGAAAATTTGCAACTGATATTGTAGTATTTGATAATGAGTTTTGAAATTGGGTTATAAAGTAGGAGTGAGATGATGATTTATAATTGATATCTCATAATTAACAATTAATTATGATTGATGTGATATTTATTAATTAAGTGTAATTAACATAGATTGAGGATTGAAATTTCAAATGAAAATTATGGGTCTTAAATTGCTCTTGAAGTGACATCTTAAAAGTTTTCCTTATAAGAGTATGAAATATTAGTATTATAGATTATAGATTATAGATATTGTGTGCTATTATAAAATTTGACCCAAATTAAAGTGATATAAGGGATAAGTTATGGGCCCAAATTATCTCATTAAGTATGGGCTTTATGTGTAGAAACCTTAATTACCCAGTTACTAACTTTATGATGGGCAATTAGAAATGGGTTTACGGATTTATAAAAGGTTATTGTCCCGTTATACACACATTTTGACATCCTATTATTAGAAAAGAGGAAGCTGCCGTCTCTGGCATATGATCAACTTGGAAGGCCAAGAACCACAACCCAAAACATTAATCGATTCCTATGGATTCAGTCACTTTCACAATTTGCCTATTTATTTTTCTTGATGATTTAACATGGATGATCTTAGATTATAAAGAACTAAATTTCTAATAGAGGATTGAAAAGAAACTAGCAGAAATCTGAGGTAGTAGTAGGATGATCCAATGAATATAGCCTCTTGATTGATTATTCTTTTTCTTCCTCAAAAGTTATTTAGAGGGTAAATTCTGCCAAACATCTATATCCTTTTTTTTATTATTATTTGTTGTTGTTTTGGTCATGGTTTGTTGTAAATTTTTATAAGTTGGTCCTAAATTTGAATGGGAAAAAAAGAATTGTGTAAGACATTTGATAGTCAACTTAGAAGTTTATTGAATTTTAATGATATAGGCCAACAATGTGATTTTTGTCAAAGTGTTTGTTTCCTCTTGGACAAAAAATCCAGACGGCAATAAATAGACATCTAGAATTTACATAAATAATAAATATATATAGGGATATTATTAGAACAAAATATTAAATTTCCGTCTTATTTCACTTGTCACATTTTGAAGGTACAAAAATTTTGTATTTCCGTCTGAGGATAAAAATTTTTCTATTCCATGTTTTTGTCTCCATCACCAAACAAGTTTGTGTCTTTAGTGCTCTGGATTCTCCAAAATAGTAAACAAACACTACCTAAGAATAATGACATTTGCACATATTTTATCCTTGTAAATTTCTCATGTACTTACCTAAATTTCTCTTGACTATTTTCAAACATTCTAATAAAATTAATGTATTACATGTTTTACTTATGCAATACTATATAATTGGATGATAATTAAAAGATTTTACACTATTAACCTCATTGTTAGACTAAAGACAGTGGTTATTCTTGTACAAATATCTTTCATACCTTTGACAAAAAGTAAAGGGCCAAAAAAGAAAAGCGTTTTCAGTCGTAGCTGAATAAACTGGAAATTGGGCCTAAAAATCTTTGACCCATTGAGTATTGGTACGAGGCAAGCCCATATTGAGCTCGAGCCATTGAGTTCCCGACCATAAGCGACAAAACACGAAAGGAGAACATCACAAAAAAAAAAAAAATTAGCAAACAAGAACAAAATACGATTTAGCGGAGCTCCAACGTTGGATCCTGTGGTCAATGCTTATTTGTCTGTCAGTCTCTCTGTTTCCACCTTCCATTGCACCAATGCTCTTCAAAGTTCTCTCCTCCTTCTCATGCAATCATTGCTATATTTTCGAAAGGGCTTTTCCTTTTCTTTTCTATTCTTTTTTTCGAATCTGATTTTCTGAAGGGCGATCCGATTCGGAACTTGATCTGAGTAGGAACGGAAGGGAGCGACCCATGAACCAATTCATTTTCTGAAGGTAAACTCTTTCTTACGTGTTCTTGTTTCATTTTTTGGTTGGTTGCTCTCAAAATTTGCTGGAAAAAGTATCGAACTCTCCGTTTTGTTTCTGTTTTTAAGTGTTTGGGGTGGAAGTGGCAATGGAATGAATCATGAACGGTGCATCACAAATTAAGGGTACAAAAAAACCATTGGTTGGTTTGGTGGAATTTGAGTTAAGGTGCACTGTTGAATGAGCTGTTTTTTTTAAAATAATATAGTTACGGAATCTAACATCAGAATTTGAGTTTGAGAATAGATTAGTTATTTTATTTTTCTGTTATTGGTTTGGTGTTTGATAAATTGCTGCTTGCAAGTAGGAGCATATGTTAGTATGATATTACCAATCCAGATATACTATTGCATGAACAGCACCATTAGTGCTTAAGTATCTATCTGACAAAAGTTCTTTATCGGAGTAATATTTTTTTTATATTGATTCACTTATATCTTTTGAGTAGTGTTTGGTATTCGCAAATCTGTTTTCTTATGTAACAAAAAAAAATTATTTTCTTATACTTCAGTGACTTGTTAATGTTTCATGCAATTTTCATCTTAGTTTACTATGGCAGTAGTGAAGCACTAGAAATGGACCTAGAATTAGTAGGCAGGTAGCAAGCCTACTATTAATAAGAACAGATGAATTCCTAACGAAAATTCTTGCTAATCCATTTTAGGAAAATATGCTCTTGTTCCTGCTAGGTAAAATCAGTATATGAATTCATAATTTGTAGTACTTCCACCGTGTATTTATCTTTGTCTGTTAATACTGTAGAATAAATCATTAATGTTAATAATTGCCCTGCCCTAAATCAAAAGCAAGCCTTTTAAAGATTTTGATCTGGCTTCATTGCTAAAACTGGCGGAGAAACAGGTGGAGAGGCGGCTTTTAGGATTTTAACTGCCTTTTCCTTAAAGCTGTGAACGATGCTCAAGTCCTCAGTAGAAAGTAGAAAGTAGAAACTATCATTGTTGATGGGAAACACTACCATTGAATGTAACAGTGAAGTTCCACATGATGCTTGAACTGTACCATATATGTTTCTTCTTCTTCTCTTCTCGTTTTTAGAAATCTGTTAGTTTGTTCATGATCCAAGTTTTAGACTAAACAATTAATCATACAAGCTGTCTTGTTTATTACTGATTTCTGTAATGCTTTAATGTTTGATATCCTTATTTAAGTATACATTAGCAGTTTCTTTTGAGCTTGTATCTTGATTTCGTAATGCTTTTGCTTTTAACTCTTCATAATGCCAACTCATTGCAAAAGTTTCTTCAAACAGGTTTCTCTTAGACTCTTCAAGTTGCATTGCTGAACACATCAATGCACAAAGATACTGGAGGTGTTACAAGCCAACTGTTTGGAGGTTTATGTAGCAATGCATGTTCAGCATATTATCTGTGGGTCCTGTGCCAAATCATATTGCTTTCATCATGGATGGGAATCGAAGGTATGCAAAGAAGAGAAACCTGGCAGAAGGTATTGGCCACAAGGCTGGATTTTCAGCTCTCGTGTCCATCCTTAGGTACTGTTATGAATTAGGAGTACAGTATGTGTCTGTCTATGCATTCAGCATTGATAATTTTAAAAGGAAACCCAAAGAGGTTCAATCCTTGATGGAACTGATGTGAGAAAAGATCGAGGAGTTGCTTCAAGATGAAAGCATTATCAACGAATATGGTGTTAGATTGAATTTCATTGGAAACTTGCAATTGTTGACCGAGCCTGTCAGGGTTGCAATGGAAAAGGCAATGAGAGTTACTGCCCACGACAACAAGAGGGCGTTGTTAATTTGTGTAGCCTATACTTCACATGACGAGATTGTGCATGCTGTTCAAGAATCCTGCAAAGGAAAATGGAATGAAGTTCAAGCATCAAATGGGGCCAAAGTTTCCAATGGTACAATTGCAAGATTTGACAAGTGCCGAAAAGGAAATAGTATTGATGTGCGTGCTCAAGATTCCAGTAAAGACTATGCAAATGCAACCAATCCTTGTACTCTAGAGAAAGATGGTTGCTGTGAAGCTGAAATCAGTTGGGTGGTTGAAATAACTGAAGAGGGCAAGCATATGCAGCGTGAGCTTCCTTCTATAAAACTAACCGATGTTGAGAAGCACATGTACATGGCAGTGGCACCTGACCCTGACATCTTAATCTGAACTTCTGGAAAGGCTTGCCTCAGCAATTTTCTGTTGAATATTTTATATGTATGGACTTACATAAATCATATTTGTTATGGTCTTAATTTTGATTTCAGATTAATTGGATGCCAACATATTAAACCATGTTGTATAGCCCATTTTCTAATTAATTTTTGTTATTGGGCTTAAATGTGATTTTTGTTGGTAGTGGATATGGTGCTTTTTTGGTTATTGTTAATTATGGCTCTGCTTGACCATCCTGTTACTAATCAGAGACCCCTGCCCTTCATCAGGGTTGTTGTTGCCCCATTGACATAGCACACATGTTTTTGGAACTGAAGGGTGATAGGAGGAGTTTTTTCTTTCTCTTACAGGCCAAAGAATCAAACTATCATGGATTCATCAGTTTCTACCGTTTCAGGTAATTCTAACACCTAATCCCAAATTATAGCATTTGTTTATCATTTGTCATATTAAGAAATGGATTAGAAATTTCTTCATTTTCTTCTTTGGCAGACTAGCACCTGCCCTTTGTATTCACCACTTGCATTTTGGCCAGAAATAGGTCTTAGACACCTGGTCTTGGCAGTACTGCACTTCCAGAGACACCATTTTTACCTGGAAAAGAAAAAGATTTTTCAATCAAGTCTCTCCACTACAAAAAATAGAATATTTTATTTTTATCTCCTTCTCTATCCTCCCAAGAAAATATAATATTTGATAAATATTCTGTTTTTTATAATGATAGAGATCTTATTGAAAATTTTGATACACTATAGGTACCTAATTATAAATTTCTAAATTATAGAGACCTAATTGAAAGTTGATTAAAATTACTGGACCTGCAAAATAATTAAATCTTTTTTATACAATCATCCATCCAATCATATGTAATAATTACATAATTAAGTTTGTTTGACTATTATTAGAATTACCTTAAAAGTTACATAAATGATAAGATTTAGTTAATTAATATCTCTGATAATATATTAATACTAACGTTATATAAGCAATACAGAGTTTGAGATATGGGATATCTTTTGATGGTGGAAAGTGTGTTATCGTATTTGTATGTTTTTGGGTTTACTCTTTCGCTGTGGCGGGCACTGGAGCACATTTGAGATCCGCGTAGTGAACACGGCAAACATAACACAGGATAGTACTCCTTACTTATATATAAACATAAACTAAAAGGAAATACAGTCAACCCCCACATAACCACGGCGAAAGGGACAAATGTAATTCTCTGAACTTATTTCTCTCTCGGTCCCCTCTCTTCTCTCTCTGTTATTGCTGTGTGCAGCCATTTCTGTTCTGTTCTGTTCTGTTTCTGCACTTCGATCTTGTTGCCTCACTCCCAACCAAATCAAACGACAAACACGGAATTTGAGACAACATGGGTCTTTGCTTCGCTTCACTAGCTGCTGCTGCCCATAATGAACCACACTCCACCCTCAACAAAACTCACCATTCAGGCAAGTCAAAAAGCTTCATCAGTTTTCCATGACTTTGCAGTTTTAGCTCAAAACTCAACTTGGGTTCTTCTTAAGTATATGTTGTGCTTGTCCATGAAAAACATGCTAGTATATAAAATGTGACAGGTCATATTCTCCAAATAGAAAATCATTCATGTGCCTTTACTTCTGAGCTTACCAGGCTTATATATGGAAAAAATGGTTACATGACATATACTAGCTAACACTTGGCTTGTTGATTTGTTGATTTAATTCGTTAATAAACTTTAAATACTGATAATTTACAGAGTTTATGTGAATCTCACTGTTGTTTACGCATGCCTCTTATATGATCTGAATTACCATGAATGATTTCTTTTTATGGTTTTTCTTTGTAGGTTCAGATGAGAGTAAGAACGTGGCATCATCATCTGACAGGACTAGCATCCTTGGGAACAGTATTTCTGAGATATCGAGTGGGAGTGGTAATGGATCCACTTCCACCATTGTGACTCATAGTGGGCAGATTCTTGAAATGGCGAACTTGAAGGTGTTTACCTTTGCGGATTTGAAAACTGCCATGAGGGGTTTCAAATCTGATGCATTGCTTGGTGAAGGTGGATTTGGCAAGGTTTACAAAGGTTGGTTGGATCAGAGGACACTGTCTCTGGCAAAAGCTGGTTCTGGCATGGTGGTCGCCATCAAAAAATTGAACCCCGAAAGCGTGCAAGGCTTTCAAGAGTGGAAGGTAAGAGTTAATTTTTTTCAACCCCCTTTTGTTCCGAGTTCTCATTGTTGGTTGGTGACTTGTGTGGTGTGGTAGCTTTTATTTTAGAAAGAAATATAGAAATCTGGGTATGAATTAAGAGTAATATTTGGTGTATAATAAAATTACACAATAAATACAGATCATATACTTTATCATTATTGAATGTGATGAGTGAGTGAGTCTTATCACACATCACATTCAATAATGATAAGGTGTGTGATGTGTATTTATTGGACGATTTTATTATACAACAAATATTTCATTAATTAATAAAGAAACTTTTATGTACTTCTATAATGAGGGAAAAGAAAGGGAAATTCTTATGGGTCCTCAACATATTGACTATTATATTAATTAAAAATATAAAGAAAACGAAAGATAAGGATAATTCATAAAATTGATACAAAACAAAATTTTTCTATTTTATAATATTTGATACTTATAATTTCTAAACACCGATTAGCAATTTTTATAATTGTCCTATCCTACTTATGTTTTCTACTTTGCTTATATATTTTTAATATGATAATTGAGAAATTAAACCCGAATGGAAGAGGGTATCACCTTTTTTTTTCTTACTCTTATAAGTATCTAGGAGTTTCTCTAATTAATATACTTTTGATCATGATTACGCGATTTGGAGCCACAAGTGGCTTCCTTAATCCAATCCATAACAAATGAATTTTACTCAATGTGGTGGTCATGGAATCTTGGAGGAAGATAAAACTGCATTATGCATTCGGGTCCCACTTAAAGGACCTGCCTTTTTTCAAACCAAATTTCTGTCTTTTAAGATCCATTGCATGGCATGGCTCAAGATGTTTAGTTAAAAATTAAAATACGAAGTTGGTTTGATAATGTTATTTTGACTCATATTTTGTTGGATACGTGTTAATACATTCACATTTATTATCGGATGGGATGTGAGACATAAATTAAGTGGGCTCCATATCCATTTTAATGGTGAATGTGAATGTGTTACCTGTTCAAAGTGAGTAAAATCAAGGTGCTTTCTTAGGTTTGCTTTGCTTTCTCAGGACTGGTGCATTGCACATTTGCAGATGGATTAATTCACAGTACATTGCTTCTTTGGACCATCTAATCTCAACAATAGTGATTTGTTGAATGCTTGATTCAAGATAAAGCACTATAGAGCTTTGATTTTGCACATTCAAAACTCGGAAACGGTTTCACTGTCTTTACAACAATTTTTTTTTCTCTAAAAAGAAGAAAATCAAACTAATTATGGTTTGTGCACGTTTGAGTTTAATTCATCGAGTTTCGTTTGTTTTTTTTCTTCAAACAATGTATGGCCAAAAGTTTTGTCAGAAATTCAGAGTATAATATGCCAGAAGTTCAGAGTGATATATTAAGATGTTAGAATAATAAAATGGAAATATAAAAAACTATGGACAAGTATTATTACATGAATTATTTTCATTAGAAAAATCAAACTAGCTAGTATAATAGTTTTAATAATTTAAAGGCCTAGAATTTGTTTCTTGTTATTCACACTCTAAAGTCAAATAAGATCATTTTTACATCCCTGTAATTATTATTTTTTTTTATTTTGATAGTAGCAATGCATTTGAGAAGGGGAGATTAAATCAAGCACTCTTTAAAAATTTCTGCACACTTAACAAACTAATTAGACAGCTAGAATATCTCTTGTGATTTTAGGAGATATTTGACTGATGTTTCTAAAATTTAGAGGAAGATTCACAATACAGTAAATAGAAATTAAGCAAAAAGAAAGGTTATCTCATAAAGTTTTACAATTACATATATAAAGAAATATTAAGCTAAGATGTTCATATAGACATTTATATGTGAAATAAAGAGAATGACTAAGAAGAATGCACCACAATATTTATACCTGGTTCGACTTCAATATGAGATCTACATCCAGTCCCCACCCAAGGATGAGAGTTCCACTAATTCCAAATTTCCAAATACAAAATAAAGCTTACCACTCAACTCAAGTGTAAGTTAAACCAAAACAAAGCTTTGCAAGCTACAAACAATAGTAGTCTTTAGCAAGAGCCTCTCCAAGCTCCCCCAAGAGTAGTGTCTGATAACAACCTCTCCAAACTCACATAAGATTCACTCACAAAGCCTCAATGAATTCCCTTTTTACAATGATTTTCTATTTCTCTCACAAATAAAAGGAACCAAGTTCCTTAACCAAAAGCTCTCACAAATTTCGCTTTTATCACTCACACAAACCTTACAAATAAATATGCCTTTTATAGTGATTTTCTGAAATGTTCAATACACTCAAATCTCTCAAACTTTTTAACAAAAGCAACACTTGACGGTTCTTGAACAATATGCAGCAACATGAGAGGAGAGGAGGGAAAATCAGGATCTAAATTGTCTTCCTTTTGGTGAAGACATGACTGAGTTCGTGAACAATGAGATAAATGATGAAAGCTCACCAGGTTCAGAGTCAATGCTCTTATAATCAAATAGACCACTATTTAGCGCTAAATGACTTGGCACACTTCATTCTTCTGCTTTGCTATTATATGGAGTATGGACAAAGTCGGCCTTTAAATTGACTTGGTGAAGTCTAGGTGTTACAATATCTCTTAATTTTGCTTGTCATGACAATATTGTTGTTGTAACTTGTAAGCTGTAAGTTTAGTCTATATTTCTGAATGTTGAACTTCTGAATACTTAAAATATCAAATGCAGGAATCCTTTTCGATGACTGACACATATATGGACTATATCTTAGGCTTGAAAAATTTTGATGTTTCCCTCTTTCAAAGGCTTCATATTAATAACTCCAATCATGTATCTTGTGTTCACAACTTTGAATATCATTATCCATTTTGTTTCTGCAGCTCATTCTTAGCTGCATACAGTTATGGATACTATAACCTATAGGGCAGTAAATACGTATCCAAATGATCTCTGCTTGCCCGGCCTGTACTTAAATTCTCTGCCCATTTCTGAACCTTTCTGCTGTTGAGTTAATCATCTAATAAGGTGATGGGTTGCAGGTTTGGCGGCGAAGAAAAAGAGGGCACCCAGTGACCACATTGCAAAACTTGCTTTATCAGACTTGGTCAAGTACTTTGATATGCCAATTGTAGAAGCCTCAAGAAATCTGAATGTTGGGCTTACAGTTCTCAAGCGAAAGTGCAGAGAATTCGGCATTCCCTGCTGGCCTCATAGGAAAATCAAATCACTTGACAGTCTAATTCGCAATCTTCAGGTCCTTCTTACTTCCCCTTTTTTATTATGATGATTTTACCACTCTTAATATCAACCTATATGTATACAATTTCAAGAATTTTATTTTTCCATTTTCAGCTACCTCTTAAACATTCATTTATTTGAAGACCAGTCTAATTTTGTGTGTCCAGCCTACCTCTTGAATTAATATAATTGTTAGAAATGTAATGAGGAAATGAATGGTAAGATATCTAAAGTCAGCATGGTTGAAAGCATGAATTTTCTTATACCATTCACTTGAAACATGAAAGTATTGTTCATGATTGTTAAAAGTTCTTCAAAGCTGTCCTCGCATAGTGTTTGCTTTTACATTTCAAGACATGGAAAAAAAAAAGGTTTTGGTGACAGCATGTTGAAGTGCACTTTGAAACATCAAAAGGGGACTTTCGACCCTTGCTTAGTAATTTTGTGAAATTTGGGTTATCTCATTGGTCTTGTTTTGGTATTCATAAAAGTCTAATTTGATGCGTCCACTAAAATCTTGAAACAAAAAAAGGCAAATTGATTATGAAATAGATGAATTGGATCACATAGCTTTATCCAGAGAGCTAGAAACACTTAATTAGGAAAATAATTATATGGATTAGAAGAAGATGAGAACAATACTTGGTTGTTGTTGTTTATATTATTCATAGATCTTTCGGTGTTTTTGTTTTCTATTTTCTGAAGGTTATTGCATGTGGTCTATAAAATCTTTGGCTCTTGCCTTATTTGCTTTTGTGCAATTATGCTCCGATCTTAATGAGAGAGAGTGGCTTTTGAGTAAAATCTCCTCTTGATAACCTTGTACTCCTTGGTTTGTTAAAATTTGAACTCCCTCACTTTGGAACATTCTCTGATATATATAGACGGAGTCCTGCAGGAAGAAGCAAAAAACCAGGAAACGAAGGACAAGGCTGCAGCCATGGCTGTGGTGAAGAGGCACAGGATGTTGGAGAGCGAAAAGGAAAACATAGAGAAGAAACCCTTCATGGACATTCAAAATAAGACCAAGAGATTCAGGCAGGATGTCTTCAAAAGAAGGCACAGAGCTAGAGCTATTGAGAAACAGAGTTCTACACTCTCCAACACTTAATTATTAGCACCTTCTAAAGAGTCAAAAGGAAACTAAATCATAGTTTTTGAGTTCCGATTGATACTGAAACCTATACTGTTCGGCTTCTCATGGCCAATTTGGCCTCCATAAATTTACTCTGACATATATGTGGATTGCAGTTTCTTCCTAAGGCAAATCTATAATTTATCTTTGGAACTCAATATTCTTATGTTGTTTTGCATTATTTATATTGAAACAGTTCTACATAGAAATTCGGTGGTAGTCTTGGCAAACAAGTAACTAAGAGGTGTTAGGCTTATGAAAGTATTCCTTGTGGACTATTTCTTCGATTTTGGAGTTAGGCAAAGTCTAAACCTAAAGAGCTAATCAAATTTTCAGTATCATTCAGTAAAATGCTTATGGAATAATGATACTCCTTTGTTACCAACGTTTTGATGGTTCAAGTAGTTTGGTAATTAGACAAGCTGGTATATAAAAAAAGCAATGTATCTATCTATATTGATTTTTCAATGTATTATTTTGTCCTAATAGACGCTTATTTGAGAACGGAGATAGTGTTTCTTTTATATAAGATTTTAGTCTTTTGTAAGCCAATAATTTAGACATAATAAAAAAATATACAATTTTCTCCATGAACTTTGACGAAAGAAAATATATTAGTATGCCTTGACCTTCCTTTTCCCCTTCCCAATGAAGTAAAGAACACCCACTTTTATTCATTTCATAGTTGAGGCCAGTGTGTGTGCTGCATCTGATCTAGTATGTCCTAGTCCTGCGCACTAGGTTTGACAAAATAAATTCCTCATCCACTAGGCAACTACTGTATTAAATTTTTGGTCCGGTCCAGTGCTTGTTCTGTCGGCTTTGAATTTTGTTCCTCAGATATGGAAAGTATAGAGGAAGACAAAACACGTTCTTTCATGTCTACTCACGGCTAGTAAACTTCGTACGTCAGAATTTTCTGCTAAATTGTACCTCTGATGTGAACTGTTTGCCTTGTTGACTTGGTTAGAGGTTGTTTAAACTACAATTAAATCTTGGTTGAACCAAAAAATGTTTGAATCGGAAAAATAACTGATTCAATTGCTGTTACTATTTAAGATATATTTAGTTAGCGAGTAAAAATGAGGTATAAATTTTTATGGATGAGTATTATATGTAAAATTATACGTTGAGTTTATCCATGAAAAAATTATTGAATAAATGTGCACTTTAGTTCTTAAATTATATGTGTGATTCATTTTAGTTCCTAAAATTAAAAAAATATTACTTTAGTCACTAAAATTGTAAAAAGTGAATTAAATTAGTCCGTATGCTCCTGGCAGGGACTAACTTATAACCAAAAGAAATAAGTTTAATCACTTTTTATAATTTCAAGGGCTAAAATAAATCTTTATTCAATAATTATCTTTATTTTTTTTTTAAACCAAACATGTCCATAGTTGTAGTGAGTCAATGTGAGTAGGTGACTGACTGAAGGTCAATTGAGCTGGGAATTTGACTACGATAAGTAAATGAGCTAAGTTTCTAAGTTAACCATTTAGTATGTGAGTTTTTATTTTATTTTTGACATAAAGTACTCATAATTCACTTGACCCTAACTAATTTAACTTTAATTGGCTCATTCCGCTAGGAGAGTAGAAGCTTTTCAATATATTTTTTTATACTTTAGTTAAAGAGAATTAGTGCTAAAGTATTTAATCCAACTAAAATGTTAGTTGTTTGTGAGTTCAATATATATTTTTTATTATTTATATATAAGACTCAAACTCCACTTTAGTTAAAGAGAATTATTGATAAAGTTTTTAATCCAACTAAAATGTTAGTTGTTTGTGAGCTATTTGATACAACCGTAATATATAAAGAAATTTAATTTGTTGACCAAGGAAACTTAATTTATACCCACAAACAATTAGTTGTAATAGAAGTAAATTGTGATCCAAGGAAAGTCTATATGTAATATTAGAAGTTTAAATACTCAACTCTCCACACTTTGGGAATAGTTCTACTTAACACTCTTTTCAATTCAAAATTGTATAAGCAATTCATAAGATAAAAAAGATTCAATTGTTCTTTAGATCCCTATAATTTCATTCAATTTTATTTAATTACAGAAGTTTTTTAACGGTTACTACTCGGAACTCAATTGAAAAATTTTATATAATATATGGATATAATTAAAAAATTTTAAACTATATGGACCTGATTGGAAATTGAGTAAAATTATAAGGACCTAGTATAATTAAACCATAAAAAAAAACTCACTTCTATATTTGTCTTATTATGTTTATGTTATTTACTTATTTGTTACTTGAACCTTACTTCAACCTAGCTTGTTGGTTATGATTAATTGTGCTTATGTTATTCATTGCTAGTTATAACTGATTTTAATGTTTAAAATAAAATATAGTTACATTTTGTGATGTATGATAATAGTTGAAGCTTCACTCCTAAGGCTTAAACACCTGATAAACTGGTTTGAATTCTCTTGTTTATTTTAAATATCATTATGTCATGTTAAAAGAGAGATAGGCAAACACTTTGAATCACAGTTATTAAATTCAGATCGGTGATTGGTTCAATTAAGACATTGAGTCATTAGGTTACTGATCACTAATTGAGTCAGATTTAATAAAATAAATATATAAAAGTATAATGTAATTCAATTGAAAATAGTATTATTGATACATTATAATACAATAGCTCGCATGGGTTGGTGCTGAAGGAGCTTGTTCCCTATTCTCTTTGGACAAACATTCTATAATTTTTAAGATCAAAAAATTTTAGCCTCAAAACTAGTTGATGCTAAACTTAGTTGGTCCATATTCAGTTTAACTTGCTTTCATCTTATATTCTAAAGTATTAGACCTTAAAGAGAGACCTATCTTAAATAATTGGACAAGTGTTCTTCTTCAGGTTTCTCAAAATATATAGTGCTTACCCACATTATGAGAATATTCTCACTAATTTAACGAGGTAACTTAAAAGGAAAAAAGAAAAATTAACCAACTTTAACACACAGTCTCATACTTTAATCATCATTTATCCTCGTCCACTTCTATTGTACTCTCACATTCAAAACACAATAAACAACGTGAAGCTCTTCCATTTTATAGCCTTTTTATATATTCTTATTTTTTTAATACACACAAGAGATAAGTTATATTAAGTTCAACAAGAAATTCAAACTATCTGCGCAGATAATTCATGTAACTAAACTAAAAAATCTCCAAGAGACGTGAATATCAGACGCTTTTTTTCTTCCAAAGTTCAACATATAAACTATTCGCAGATATTTCCGTTCAACGAAGTCTTATTTTAACACGAGTTAGGTGTTGTTTTGAAAAATCTCGGGAGGAATTTGTGTTATTTATTTATTTATTTAGAGTATATTAACGCGGCAAAGGCCAAGGATGATCTTATCTTATGATATATTGACAAATGAGTGATGACCGAGCATAGGGCATGAGCAAGCATTCTCCATGTAAGTTTTTTTGGGTTTTTATTTCAGTCACTTCATAGCAATCTCATATTTCTGAACAAGTTGCATTGTAAAACAAAGCCTAACCCAATTGACCCATGTAGATTTTGACAATCAATTTTCAGTGTAAAAAGAAAATGACCAAGAAAAAAAAGTGAAAACATAAGGCTGAAAATGACACATTAATATAAGATATATAATACCAAATAAATCTTCATAATGGTCAGTAAGTCATCAAAGAAATTATATCTTGGAATTTTTTGGATGTGCCTTTTTTTGGGTCCCAATGACTAGTGAGTACTTAATTAGGATTTCTTAGTTTTGTTAATAATAAGGAATTTTGTTCTATGGAAGAATTCTGGCAAGTTGGAAGCAGAGTATTTGGACCATACACGCTCACAAACGCGGTGCCTGACTCGCAGTATGAATGGTGAAACTTCGTCACTATTATAATTGAGCAAGATGGAATCGATGGAGACACTAATAATATTTAGTGTATAATAAAATCACATAATAAATATATATTATATATTTTGTTATTATTAGATGTGATGAATAAATGAAATGAATAAAAATCATATATCATATTTAATAATAATAAAATATATATATATATTTATTATATAATTTTATTAGATACCAAATATTTATTATAGAGATATCATACTCTTATCGATGTTCGTCCGTGTGAAAGGGATAGTTAATGAGCTGGCTAAAGTGTGATTTTCTGCTATAGAAAGTGCATAATTCTGAAGCGTGGAAGGACACGTGTATTTTTTTCATATGCAAATTAAAGTCCTTGAGTTGTTCAAAATCTGCGTAACATGTACTAAGATGTGACTGCCTAAGAAAAATATAACAATACTTAAAAATATAAAAATTATATTACTAAAAATTACAATAATTGAAAAAAAATTTAATTTTTATACATAGACAATAAAAATAAATTTTTTAATTAAATAATAATATAAATATATTTTATACATGAATGGATTAAAATTAAGCTCAAAAAAAAATTTGTGCCCAATATCCAAACTTCGTATATAATTTTATTTTATTTTATTTTTATTTGGTACATGACTTTGTGTGTAAAAAGGTTCAATTTTGACAGAAAGAAATTATGAGATATTATTTTTAATCCTTTTTTCATGTAACCTAATTCAAAAACGTCAATACTATATGCAAAAGTTTGATAGAGTAAACAATATTTTTTTAAGCCTATTTTCAATTTGACATAAATTTATCCCAACAGAACTTTTTAAATCAATTTGACCACAGTAAAAATTTTAACATCAATTTAGTTGTAACAATTTTAGATTTGTCATCAATCTAATCCTAATATTTTTTATGTTGATAATGTCAATTTAGTCATTTTATCAAAATAAAAATGTAAAAAATTACTCAATCAATGTCAAAAATTAAACGTGTTAGACTAGATTGATATAAAAAATTTATTAGGATCAAATTGATATTAAATTAAAAATATTATGATGAAAAGATTATTTACTCTAAAACTAAAATTTAAGTTGAAAAACAGGTTCACCATTATCTTTAGAAAAAGTATGTTATTTGGACACATTGAATACTCAACAAAAAGCCTTTCTTAACATGGCCTGCTAATGAAAAAACAAAAAATAATAATTGTTTAGTTTGAAGTCCAACCACCTGAGTTATTTTAAATATATATATATATATAATTTGAATTTTTTATAATAATCAAATTTAACTTTGAAATACTCCTAATTGTATAATTTTTTTTATAGGTTTAATTATTCTACAGATCACTATAGTTTCATTTAATTTTTAATTAGGTTCTTATAATTTAAAAATTTATAATTAGATCCTGTAATGTATAAGATTTTTTTATCAAGTCTCTGCTATTATAAAAAATAAAATATTTCATTTTTATCTCCTTTTTAATCCTCTAATGAAAACATAATATTCAATAAATATTCTATTTTTTATAATGATAGAGATGATTGAAAAATTTGATACACAATAGGTACCTAATTATAAATTTCTAAATCATAGAGACCTAATTGAAAGTTAGTTAAAATTATGGGATCTATAAAATAATTAAATCTTTTTTATATAATCATCCATCCAATCATATGTAATAATTATATAATTAAGTTTGTTTGACTATTATTAGAATTACTTTAAAAGTTACATAAGTGATAAGATTTAGTTAATTAATATCTCTGATAATATATTAATACTAACGTTATATAAGCAATACAGGGTTTAAGATATGGGATATCTTTTGGTGGTGGAAAATGTGTTATCGCATTCGTTTGTTTTTGGGTTTACTCTTTTGCTGTGGCGGGCGCTGGAGCACGTTTGAGATCCGCGTGGTGAACACGGCAAACATAACATTGGATAGTACTCCTTACATATATATATAAACATAAACTAAACAGAAATACAGTCAACACCCACATAACCACGGCGAAAGGGACAAATGTAATTCTCTGAACCCATTTCTCTCTCGGTCCCCTCTCTTCTCCCTCTGTTATTGCTGTGTGCAGCCATTTCTGTTCTGCTCTTCGATCTTGTTTCCTCGCTCCCAACCAAATAACACGGAATTTGAGACAACATGGGTCTTTGCTTCGCTTCACTAGCTGCTGCTGCCCATGACGAACCACACTCCACCCTCAGCAAAACTCACCAGTCAGGCAAGTCATAAAGCTTCATCAGTTTTCCATGACTTTGAAGTTTTAAACTATATGTTGTGCTTGTCCACGAAAAACATGCTGGTATATAAAATGTGACAGGTCATATTCTCCGAATATAAAATCATCCATGTGCCTTTAGTTATCAACTTACCGTGTTTATATACGGAAAAATGGTTACATGACATGTACTAGCTAACACTTGGCTTGTTGATTTGTTGGTTTAATTCGTTAATAAACTTTAAATACTGATAATTTACAGAGTTTATGTGAATCTAACTGTTGTTTATGCATGCCTCTTATATGATCTGAATTACCATGAATGATTTCTTTTTATGGTTTTTCTTTGTAGGTTCAGATGAGAGTAAGAACGTGGCATCATCATCCGACAGGACTAGCAGCCTTGGGAACAGTCTATTTTCTGAGATATCGAGTGGGAGTGGTAATGGATCCACTTCCACCATTGTGACTCATAGTGGGCAGATTCTTGAAACGGCGAACTTGAAGGTGTTTACCTTTGCGGATTTGAAAGCTGCCACGAGGGGTTTCAAGTCTGATGCATTGCTTGGTGAAGGTGGATTTGGCAAGGTTTACAAAGGTTGGTTGGATCAGAGGACACTGTCTCCGGCAAAAGCTGGTTCTGGCATGGTGGTCGCCATCAAAAAATTGAACCCCGAAAGCGTGCAAGGCTTTCAAGAGTGGAAGGTGAGAGTTAATTTTTTTCAACCCCCTTTTGTTCCAGGTTCTCATTGTTGGTTGGTGACTTGTGTGGTGTGGTAGCTTTTATTTCGGAAAGAAATATAGGAATCTAGGTATGAATTAAGAGTAATATTTGATGTTAAATAAAATTATATAATAAATACATATCACACATTATATTTAATAATAATAAAATGTGTGATGTATATTTATTGTATAATTTTATTGTACATCAAATATTATTTATTAATTAATAAAGAAACTTTTATAACTAGAAAAAAAGGGAAAATTCATATATATTACCGACATATTAACTATTATATTGATTAAAAATATAAAGAAAATGATAGACAAGGATAATTCATATAATTGATACAAAACAAAATTTTTCTGGTCGGTGTCCTATCCTACTTATAATTTAGCAGTTGATCAATTTATTTGTGTTTTCCACTTTTCTTATATATTTTTAATATGATAACTGAGAAATTAAACCCGAATGGAAGAGGATATCACCTTTTTCCTTTTTTTTAACTCTTATTATAAGTCTCTAGGAGTTTCTCTAATTAATATACTTTTGATCATGATTACGCGATTTGGAGCCACAAGTGGCTTCCTTAATCCATTCCATAACAAATAAATTTTACTCAATGTGGTGATCATGGAATCTTGGAGGAAGATAAAAGTGCGTTACTGTATTATGCATTCGGGTCCCACTTAAAGGACCTGCCTTTTTTCAAACCAAATTTCTGTCTTTTTCACATCCATTGCATGGCATGGCTCAAGATGGTTAGTTAAAATTTAAAATACGACTTGCTTTTTAGTAATGTTATTTTAGTTCATATTTAGAAGATATTGTATCAATATATTTATATTTATTGTTGAATTGGATATGAGATCCAAATTAAATAATATCTATATTTATTTTAATGGTAAATATAAATGTATCAATATAATATTTCATAAAGTTTAGTAAAAGTAACATCTCCCTTTAGGTGCTTTCTCATGACAGGTGCATTGCACATTTGCAGATTTATTGAATGCTTGATTCAAGATAAACTAGTATAGAGCTTTGATTTTCCACATTCAAAACTCGGAAACGGTTTCACTGTCTTTACAAACCCCTCTCAATTTTTTTTCCTCTAAAAGAAGAAAATCAAACTAATTATGGTTTGTGCACGTTTGAGTTTAATTCATCGGGTTTCGTTTTTTTTTCTTCAAACAATGTATAGCCAAAACTTTTGTCAGAAATTCAGAGTATAATATGCCAGAAGTTCAGAGTGATATATTAAGATGTTAGAATAATAAAATGGAAATATAAAAAACTATGGACGAGTATTATTACATGAATTATTTTCGTTAAAAAAAATCAAACTAGCTAGTATAATAGTTTTTATAATTTAAAGGCCTAGAATTTGCTTCTTGTTATTCACACTCTAAATTCAAATAGGATCATTTTTACATCCCCGTCATTAAAAAAAAAAATCATTTATATATCGCTATCAAATCCGCCAGTTAGGTTTTTAAAAGATATAGATGACGATGATAAACAAATAATATATGACTAGCAAGTAATTATTTTTTTATTATTATTTTTAAGTTGTTGTACACGCGGAGAACAGAAAGCTCAACTATTCATTATTGAGTTTCTTTTTCTTTTTTTATGCATGAGGTAGTAATTTCATAGCTGCATACTTAAGTCTTATTCATCATCCATGCATGTAATCAATCAACCTTCGTGTTTTCTGCATAAATTCCAACCCAATTAGCTAGCTATCTGACCTAGCTTGTCATATATGTTGCTCTGTTTATTTGGCAATATTGCAGTCAGAAATCAACTTTTTGGGAAAGATTTCTCACCCAAACCTGGTCAAGCTATTGGGTTACTGTTGGGAAAATGCGGAGCTTCTCCTTGTGTACGAGTTCATGCCAAGGGGCAGCTTGGAGAATCATCTATTCAGAAGTATGAACTACCTAGAGATACCATGTATAAACTGAATAAAAGAAATATTATTGTTGGCCATGGATAATGGATTTTAACTCATCATATTTTCTTTTGTTTTGTTGTTTCTGGTTAATTAGAAAATCCAAACATAGAGCCTCTTTCTTGGAACACCCGCCTCAAAATAGCCATGGATGCAGCTCGTGGATTGGCTGTCTTGCACACTTCAGACAAGAAAGTCATATACAGAGATTTTAAGGCCTCAAATATATTACTTGATGGGGTCAGTTCTTTTTGCTTCTTTTTTGTTTTTTTTTCCTGGCTAGTTGCCCTATTTAATTATATTGGTCTTAACATAATTTCAGAGATAATATTTGTTAAGAGATAAACCAATCTTATCCATATCATCATCAGAGTTGAAAAATTAAGTTAAACTTTACTTCTAGCTTCTAAAAATTCTAGGATAAAGTAGAATTCAAATTGAATTTGTATTCATTCAGTCATCATATTTGACAAGCAAAGAGTTCAGTTTAACTTTACTACTACTTTACTTAAGGATTAAGAGTAGTTTTGGCTATATATAGGCCACTCCATCCACCATTTTGTAATATGAATGAATGTTTGAATTTGTGATATGAATTGAAATGAGTTTGTGAAGTATTCATTCCTCTTTTCTACTCCTTGAGTGTTGTGTGTGAGAGAGATCCTGTGGTGAATAAATATTTGATATCAATATTGATTAATAGCCAATTAACTGTGTTGTGTATGTTCAACAGGATTACAATGCAAAAATATCAGATTTTGGCTTGGCTAAACTGGGGCCTTGTGGGGGAGATTCACACGTGACCACCAGGATCATGGGCACCTATGGCTATGCTGCCCCCGAATACGTGGCTACAGGTAGTTTAACTATATGTGTACATCTACACTACACACAAGTGAAAATGCTATAAATATACATAATTGAACATATACAAAGAAACAGACTAATCTAATGCCTAATTTGCTTTTTGTGTGATCATGATTGAACAGGCCACTTGTATGTGAAGAGTGACGTGTATGGCTTTGGTGTGGTCCTGCTCGAGATGATGACGGGCTTGAGGGCACTTGATCCAAGCCGACCAACAGGGCAGCAGAATCTGGTTCTATGGGCTATGCCTTTTCTCTCTGACAAAAGAAGCCTTAAGATCATCATGGATTCAAGGATAAAGGACCAATATTCACTCAAGGCAGCACTCCAAGCAGCACAACTTACTCTAACATGCCTTCAACCTGACCCCAAGAAACGACCTTCTATGAAAGATGTGCTCATGACATTGGAAGGCATTGCAGCTATCAAACATAAAATGAAGGATTCCAAGAAAAGACCACATAATGCTTAGTTAGTCTGCAGCTCTTAACCATTTCAAATTATCATCATTCTGCACAATTGGTGGCTTGGCAGCCAATTGCCAAAAGTATGAAGAGAAAACAGGAGGTTGCCTGGGATTGAAAAAGAAACTAGCAGAAACTGAGGTAGGTAGTAGCATGATCCAGTGAATATAGTCTCTTGATCGATCATTCTTTTTCTTCCTCAAAAGTTATTTAGAGGGGAAGTTCTGTCAAACATCTATATCCCTTTTTGTTTTTATTTGTTGTTGTTTCTGTCATGGTTTGTTGTAAATTTTTATACACTTGGTCCTAAATTTGAATGGGAAAAAGAATTGTGTAAGACATTTGATAGTCAACTTAAAAGTTTATTGAATTTTCATGATATACGCTAACAATGTGATTTTTGTCGTTAAAAGTAATGATATTTGCACACGTTTTATCCTTGTAAATTTCTCATGTGCTTACCTAAATTTATCTTGACTATTTTCAAACGTTCTAATAAAATTAATGTATTACATGTTTTACTTATGTAATACTATATAATTGGATGATGTCATAAAAAATTTTACACTATTAACCTCATTGTTAAACTAAAGATAGTGGTTTTTCTTGTACAAATATCTTTCATACCTTTGACAAAAAGCAGAGGGCAAAAAAAAAAAAAGAAGCGTTTTCAGTGGTAGCTGAATAAACTGGAAATTGGGCCTCAAAACCTCTGACCCATTGAGTATTGGTACGAGGCAAGCCCATATTGTGCTCGACCCATTGAACTCCCGACCATAAGCGACAAAACACCAAAGCAGAACATCACAAAAAGAAAAAAAATGCAACGGAGAATAACAACAACAAATACGATTTAGCGGAGCTCCAACGTTGGATCCTGTGGTCAATGCTTATTTGTCTGTCAGTCTCTCTCTGTTTCCACCTTCCATTGCACCAATGCCCTTCAAAGTTCTCTCCTCCTCCTCATGAGATCATTGCTATATTTTCGAAAGGGCTTTTCCTTTTCTTTTCTATTCTCTTTTTTCGAATCTGATTTTCTGAAGGACGATCCGATTCGGAACTTGATCTGAGTAGGAACGGAAGGGAGCGACCCATGAACCAATTCATTTTCTGAAGGTAAACTCTTTCTTACGTGTGCTTGTTTCATTTTTTGCTTGGTTGCTCTCAAAATTTGCTGAAAAAAGTATCGAACACTCGGTTTTTGTTTCTGTTTTTTAAGTGTTTGGGGTGGAAGTGGCAATGGAATGAATCATGCACGGTGCATCACAAATTAAGGGTACAAAAAAACCATTGGTTGGTTTGGTGGGATTTGAGTTAAGGTGCACTGTTGAATGAGCTTTTTTCTTTTTTCCTCCCTAAAATAATATAGTTACGGAATCTAACATCAGAATTTGAGTTTGAGAATGGATTAGTTATTTTATTTTTCTGTCATTGGTTTGGCTGCTTTGGTGTTTGATAAATTGCTGCTTGCAAGTAGGAGCATGTGTTAGTATGATATTACCAATCCAGATATACTATTGCATGAACAGCACCATTAGTGCTTATGTATCTATCTGACAAAAGTTCTTTATCGGAGTAGTATTTTTTTTTTATATTGATTCACTTATATCTTTTGAGTAGTGTTTGGTATTCGCAAATCTGTTTTCTTATATAACAAAATAAAAAAATTATTTTCTTATACTTCAGTGACTTGTTAATGTTTCATGCAATTTTCATCTTAGTTTACTATGGCAGTAGTGAAGCACTAGAAATGGACCTAGAATTAGTAGGCAGGTAGCAAGCATACTATTAATAATAATTGCCCTGCCTTCGATGAAAAGCAAGCCTTTTAAAGATTTTGATCTGGCTTCATTGCTAAAACTGGCGGAGAAACAGGTGGAGAGGAAGCTTTTAGGATTTTAACTGCCTTTTCCTTAAAGCTGTGAACGATGCTTAAGTCCTCAGTAGAGAGTAGAAACTATCATTGTTGATGGGAAACACTACCATTGAATGTAACAGTGAAGTTCCACATGATGCTTGAACTGTACCATATATGTTTCTTCTTCTTCTTCTTCTCTTCTCGTTTTTAGAAATCTATTAGTTTGTTCATGATCCAAGTTTTAGACTAAACAATTAATCATACAAGCTGTCTTGTTTATTACTGATTCTGTAATGCTTTAATGTTTGATATCCTTATTTAAGTATACATTAGCAGTTTCTTTTGAGCTTGTATCTTGATATTGTAATGCTTTTGCTTTTAACTCTTCGTAATGCCAACTCATTGCAAAAGTTTCTTCAAACAGGTTTCTCTTAGACTCTTCAAGTTGCATTGCTGAACACATCAATGCACAAAGATACTGGAGGTGTTACAAGCCACCTGTTTGGAGGTTTATGTAACTTTCTAAGGAGATGCATGTTCAGCATATTATCTGTGGGTCCTGTGCCAAATCATATTGCTTTCATCATGGATGGGAATCGAAGGTATGCAAAGAAGAGAAACCTGGCAGAAGGTATTGGCCACAAGGCTGGATTTTCAGCTCTCGTGTCCATCCTTAGGTACTGTTATGAATTAGGAGTGCAGTATGTGTCTGTCTATGCATTCAGCATTGATAATTTTAAAAGGAAACCCAAAGAGGTTCAATCCTTGATGGAACTGATGCGAGAAAAGATCGAGGAGTTGCTTCAAGATGAAAGCATTATCAACGAATATGGTGTTAGATTACATTTCATTGGAAACTTGCAATTGTTGACCGAGCCTGTCAGGGTTGCAATGGAAAAGGCAATGAGAGTTACTGCCCACAACAACAAGAGGGTGTTGTTAATTTGTGTAGCCTATACTTCACGTGATGAGATTGTGCATGCTGTTCAAGAATCCTGCAAAGGAAAATGGAATGAAGTTCAAGCATCAAATGGGGCCAAAGTTTCCAATGGTACAATTGCAAGATATGACAAGTGCCTAAAAGGAAATAGTATTGATGTGCGTGCTCAAGATTCCAGTAAAGACTATGCAAATGCAACCAATCCTTGTACTCTAGAGAAAGATGGTTGCAGTGAAGCTGAAATCACCTCTTGCAGTGGGATGGTTGAAATAACTGAAGAGGGCAAGCATATGCAGCGTGAGCTTCCTTCTATAAAACTAACCGATGTCGAGAAGCACATGTACATGGCAGTGGCGCCTGACCCTGACATCTTAATCCGAACTTCTGGAGAGGCTCGCCTCAGCAATTTTCTTCTTTGGCAGACTAGCATCTGCCCTTTGTATTCACCACCTGCACTTTGGCCAGAAATAGGTCTTAGACACCTGGTCTTTGCAGTACTGCACTTCCAGAGACACCATTTTTACCTGGAAAAGAAAAAGAAACAGTTTTAGTTGTATGTTTGTAACATTACCAGCCAAATCTCAGATGTAAAATAATGTTATGGCAGATTGCTTTCCTTTTTAGACCATTTTTCATTTTTCATTTTTATTTGTTTTCTTTGACAACAGTCTTGCGCATCTTTTATGTAGCATTTGCTTTCTGTTCCAGAACAGAAAATACAGAAACGGAGGTATAAAGCTATTTTGTTGTGGAGACTGGTGCCAAATGCAAAAAAAATTTCTGTCCTGGCACACAAAATACAAAAGAAATTTGTACCAGTAAAATGGAGGGACAATAAAAAATGATAGCAGAAACTGAAATTTAATATTTTTTTCTAATAATATCCTCATATATATATATTTAATATTTCTCTCTTTATCCTTATTATCATTGGTGGTTTGGTGGCAATAGTGGCCGGTGGCAGTTTGGATATGGTAAGCAGAGGTAAACAATGTTGTTATAATGCATTTTTTGTCTTGTTCTGATATTTTCAAATAAAATATAGAAATAGTCGTCACCTTGGACTCCACTATCAAACATGGTAAAAATAATGTTATTCATCTCTCCATCCTACTGCCCATACTGTCTGTCTCTATTATCCTAGGACAGAAACCAAACACTACCATATATCCTTGCGCATGCACATCACAGGTCATCAAGTTTTTCCACTTGACCAATTGATAAATTATATATACCCGTTCAATGTGTTTTTTCATAATTCATCATGGTTTAAGATACGGGCAGCCTTCAAAGATTATATAAGAATAACAACAGATCAATTTGATAGTAATTTTTAGAACATGACTCAGATAAGTTCAGCCACACACTTGATGGAAGCGAAATTCGATTTCTCGTCCTTAAATTCTACAAAGGACTTATAGTTGCCTTATATCATAGTCAAAACTGAAAACATGCAGGGACAGATCCACGCTTAATTTCCATTTTTGTTATCATTGTAGTGTGAGTTTGTCAATTCTACTCGTCAATAAACAGAAAATAGGTTTGTTAATTCCAGAGTCAAAACTTCCGACTCTACTGTACAAATGAATGACTAAATCTTACTGCACTATTTTTTCATGTGAAATAAAATTGTCCTTGCATTTGTCCCCATTGTCCAAAACTGTTTTAGATCCATCACTAGAAACATGATTTCTATTGTGTGAACAGTTAATTTACTCAAAATAACTTTTGGTCGTAATTCCTCTTTCTGTTTTTTTGTTTGGTGTAATGGTCGTAGTTCTTATCTATAGTCAAAATTCAACATGTTATACCATTAAAAAATCAAGGATAACCGGAGCAAAGATATAAACTATTCTATGATGTTTGCAAATATATATATATATATATATATATATATATATATCAAAATTCATAATCATCATAAATTTTCTCTCCAAAAAGTTTAAGTTTTTAGGCGAATGCGTTAATAGGCTTTGTTGCATAATAGTTTGTTGAACTTGAAGTATAAACAATGAGACTATGATGATATCATACCATAAATCATGTCTCACAATTACTTTTATTGGTAAGCTTCTCACGAATACTTAAACTTGGCATAACTTTTCCCTACAATTTGAGGAACTTAAATTTCCCCTAAAATTGATACTAATTGCTGTTCTGCTTCGGCTACTTTTGCTACCATGTTTGCTTTATTCAAGTTACTTAATGAAACTCAATCATAATCGGTAGGATAAGCGGGTAATGATATCACCCAATTGGTCTGAAAGGTAGCTAATGTTCACACCTCACAAAGTACAAACAATTTTCGCTCTCCTTTGATTTTTTATTTTTGATTTTATAATGCTAAATGGAAACTTTATCTGAGGAAATTTCTGTTTTGTTGATAATGGAATTTAAAGTATACAATTGAACATAGCAGGTCAAGTTTGACTTTTCAATTGTTTTCCAACTTCACCTGTCACCACTCAACCAATTACATTGTGGCTGCTCCTTTTTGAAGGACGCATCATACCTACATTCACTTTTCTAATCTACAAATATAGAAAAAGAAAATTTCTTGGGATAATTCTAAGAATCTACTCCAAAAATATATATATATATATATATATAGAAGGAATCCATAGGAGATTATGTGTAAAATAAAATTGATGAGATTAATTTTTATTGTAATTATGTCTAAATATGATGTGTTAAATTTAAAATAATGTAAGAATCTGTCATAAAATAAATCATATACTCTTAATTTCCGCAAACTATATCAAAATGCAGCTAAGTAATTTGACTCTTTCCACGTTGCTTCTAGAGACACACGTGAACTACAGCACCTTAAATGGGTTCACACTTCCACACAAATTTCGCAGTCAAAGCCGGAGCAAGAAACACTGCAAAAATGGAAGACTGAACGACCTTGAATGACTTAGAAATCGTTTTCACTTTTCATTGACCCAACTGCCATCCACCACAAGACACACTGTAGTAGTCTTCAGCTAGCTGTTCATATATTGAGAACCATGTCTTGCAATCATGTGATCAAAATTAACAACACAGCTAACAAGAAACTAAAGCTATGGCTCTTGCTTTTCATAACTATGCTCTTGCTATCGTTCTTTTGGCCATGATCCCATTTGAGGGCACCTATGGTTCTTCTTCTTCTTCTCCTTCTTCTCACCATCACCATGACCACCACAAACACCTAAAATCCCTTCACTTCTCCTTGTTCCAACACGAAACCATAAACAAAACAGGATACATAATAGTGAATGGAGTGGAAGGAGGGGCAGGGATCACCGAAACCACAACCCCTTTTGGGACACTTTTTGTGTTTCAGGACCCTTTGACAGCCACAGCCAACAGATCCTCAAAACTAGTTGGGATTGCTCAAGGGACTTCCATCACCTCCAGCTTTGATGGGCTGCAAAGCATTTCAATTGCAAAGCTAACTCTTCGTCTCAAGCATCACAAGGGATCCGTTTCCATTGTTGGGGGCACAAATAACATCAAGCCTTCGGATCACCCAGTTGTAGGAGGCACTGAAGATTTCTTGTTTGTGCAAGGCTATGTTACCTCTTCCCCAGTTGATCTGAAGGGTCTCACCGTTGTTTATAAGATTGAATTTCATCTCTACTGGCCTCCATATGCAACTCAAGCCTCTTAATGCATGGAAGACATGCATATAATACACGTTCAAAATACTACAGTTCCTATGGGTCTAAATCTTTTTGTTTTTCTTTTGTGTTTTTGGAATTAAGGTCTTAATTGTTACTATGAATTTGTTGCTAGGCAATAACTTGAACTTGTGGCATGTGTTATATTCTCGGATGGTGATTCATGTGGGTAAGGTTTCATTTGCTTGTATGTAATTTAGTGTCACAAAAGAATTTGTTTCGGAATCAATTTGAACTCAAACCATTTCTAATCAGGTATGACAGAGCTACCTTGGAGCAGTTTCTGAAAACATCAACAAACCTTATTTTATTGATCATGTTTTAATTGTTCGACAGAGGCTTGGACACAATGATCATTGTTATTAGGTACCACAACTGTGAAAAAAGTACTGTACAATTAAAATAAAATGGGAAAAATTAAAAATCACATCAAATATTCAATGTGAAAACCGACAAGCATGTGGTTGGCCGGGGCTATTTCAGAGATTACGGGTACAAACATTGAGCATGCAACTGTGATAAAATTCTGGAGAAGAACTATATCGATATTTATATGAAACAAAGGAGAGCTTTAACAGTAGATATATCCATTGTCGATAAATTTAACAATCATATTTATTTTGCAAACTACTAAATTTTATCCTAGCAGTCCAACCAAGCTCGAGTTTATTATCTCCATTAAAAAATACTTGTGGTTTCAACCAAAAAGTATTCAAGATGAAAAATTCCTTAATGATTAGAAAAATGAAATTGATGTCGAATATTCGATGTAAAATTCTAAATATGACAATGAAAAGGATATTACAGATAGAAAAAAAATGCTATAAAGGAAAATCATAACCTCTCTCTAAAATATTTGAGAGACTAATAACATTTTTTTCCTTTAAATAGGAGAATATACACTAAAAGGTAATAAACAAAATTTGCAACATGAATTCTAACACATTCAAAAATGAAATGAGTGAACATCTTTCTCCATCATGTACAAGCTTAACACCAAAGTTCCAACTGTATTCATTTATTTTTCTTTGACTTTTATAAAACAAAATTGAAGTTTAGTTTCTATCAAAGAATATTATTTGTACATCAATATTAGATACATCCGGGCGGAGATATGCCCTATTTTCAGAAGAGCCAAGTTATAAAAGATAATATACATGTTAAAAATAACTACTCTAAAGGTCTTAAGTTTCACTCAATTTTTAATTAGACTCCTATAGTTTAAAAATTTATAATCAAGTTTCTATACTATACAAAAATTTTCAATCAGATCCTATAATTTAAAAATTTGTAATCTAGTTCATATACTGTACAAAAAGTTTTCAACCAAATCCTTGCATGCTATATTGCACAAAAATTTTCAATTAAGTTCCAATACTATACAAAATTAAGTCCAAATTAAAGGAACTCGATCATAACTTTTAATCTATAGAGATTTACTTGAAATTTATACTAACCTCCTATGCAATGGTAAAATTTACCTCGATTCTCCTCTAGTTGCAAGATTTGATTAAGAGGTCTTTACTTTTATGAAATCATTATATCAATCTCCTACGAGTTTATAAAATCATTACACCGCTTTCTCTTTTATAGCACAATGAATAATGCAGATGAGATTAGTGTCACCCATATAAATAAAGGAAAGAGCTGAGGTGAATTTCAACAAATCTCAAAGTGATCAGTGTAATTTTCCCATAATATTAAAATAAAATTGTATAAAGTAAATGAATAAAGATTTATCTTCGTTTACAACAAAAGTTATTAATTTTAAAATAAATAACTCCTCATTTTTTTTTGGTTGATCATTTCCTTACTCCCCCCTTGCAAATATCTGTCAAATTTGGACAAATACGGATATTAAGAAATGTGATAAATAATATGGTAATATAGTGTTCCTATGCAAAATTATGGTGTATGGACTAATATACCCTAATAATCATTAATTGTGGAGCATATATATCAAAGAATTGAAAATGAAAAATTACACTAATAGTCATTAAGTACTCAAGGGTAACTATTGGAATAAAAAATTATACTTTGTTGGAATGTGAAGTTGACATATATTTCAAATGATTTTATCTAAAACTTAGATATTCTGAAAGAGAAGGAGTGTTATATAACAATAAAAAAGTAGCTATCGACGATTCATTGAAATTTTAGGATTACTCAAGCCCAAAAATGTAATTTGAACACCTAAAAAGTGGATTTCATTAGGACACCTTTATCACTATTGATGTGATGGTGATCCCATTCACTCCATTCATCCATCACATTCACCGATAATAAAGTGGGCATCCTCCCACTTTTTAGGTGTTGATCAAATAACACTACTCAAGCCACCCCACAAATTTCCTATAGGTGCCACCATGGTTCAATGTATTTGGCTGTCACTGTCAACATTTACTACATATTTTGTTTCTTAGTTTAAATTTGGTTGGAGGTAAAAATAGGAGTAAATTTTCTATGATCAACTTCTATGTGTAATTACATATAAAATTCAATTATAAAAAATTTACTTTCATTTTTACCCCTCAATTAAATATATCCTTAGTAGTAAATGTTAACAGTGACACACTAAAGTTCACTTTTTTTGAGTGAATATCTAAATTAACCTTTAAGAGAATAATGTAGGACAAATTAGTTACTCAAGAAATGAGAAACATTTCGTAATTCTTCACAATTAAAAATATAAGACAAATTAACCCATTCTTAATATTTTGATGGACTAATTTATCTTATTTGTGTTTTTATTAGGGACCACTTAAAACTATTTTACAAATCATTAAGAATCAAATTGTCCAAAAATTCTTCAAAAATAGTGATTGATAAAGGACTAATTTGTCCTATATTCTTAATTGAGAGACCACAAAATACATTTTTATTGTTAAGGGACCAATTTGCCTAGAGTTATTTTTTTTCCCATCACTAAATTGGAGGTTTACTCTTTATTTTTTTCAAGTTTTTGTCATGAAATTATGCCTATAAAAGGATGGTTATATGCACGTTCAAATGTATCAAGTGAAAGTGAATAAAATTAGTATTCAAACAAGAAAAATATCTCAGCAAAGATTTTGTGTGCGCTTCTGAGATCGGCTATGCCATTTGCATTTCATAACTATGCTCTTGCTATTAAGCTTTTGGCCATGATCCCATTTGAGGGCACTTAAGGTTCTCACCATCACCATCACCACCACAACCAACACCTCAAATCCCTTCACTCCACCTTGTTCCAACACGAAATCATAAACAAAACAGGATATATCATAGTGATAGGCGTGGAAGGAGGGCCAGGAAGCACTCGCATCAAGCCCACAAATCCTCCAAACTAGTTGGAATTACTGAAGGAGCTACCCTCACATATCAAGCTTTGATGGGCTACAAAGCATTTCAATTGCATAAGGCTCTATTATTTCCGTTGTCGGAGGCGCACATAACATCAAGCCTTCGACAAGTCCAATAGTGGCAGGCACCGAAGATTTCTTGTTTGTGCAAGGCTATGTGACCTCTTCCATCCCCAGTTGATATAAAGGGTCCTACTACCTTTGTCTACAAGCTTGAGTATTATCTATTCTGGCCTCCTTATGCAACTCAAGCATCCTAATGGGACCACCACATTTGTTCATTGTTGTGTTAAAAATTAAAATACTCTAGTTCCAATGGATCACGGTTTTTCCTTTATATATATATATATATATGACGTCTCATTGTTGTGTGAACTTTAGCTAGTCAATAACTTGTGACATCTTAGAATTTGTTTTAGCTTTAATCTGAATTCAAATTTATGACAAAGGTGCATTGGAGCAGTTTCTGAAATCAATTTGAGTTAGTATCAATAAATGTTCTTGTTTTAATTGCTCGATAGGGGCTTGGACACTTTGATGATTATTGTTACTAGTAGAAGTGTAGAACTTCACCTAACAAGGCGCTCATGCCGTTTTATATGTGAAATATTGAAGCTCCCTTTGATATCAGTTTCGTATTGACAATAATACGACAACTCAATTAACAAATTAGGCTTTATATCAGCAGACTTTACATGGAACGAAAGGCTTAAAATTTACTCCAAATACATTATAATTAGAATGGTATTGCACAATTAAAATAGAATTGAGAAAATTTAAATTGATATAAAATATTTAACGTTAAAAATTTCCTAATGATAAGAAAAATATCATAGATAAGACAAAAAAAAAAATTTATTATGTGAAAGAAAATCATAGCTAGTTGAATATTGAATAGACTAACAGAGGGTCAAGTCATTCAATTGTCCATGATAGCTAGCAATCATAGCTAGTTAAATGTTGAATTAATCAACAAAGGGTTAGGTCATTTAATTCTAGATGACAATCAGCAATTATACATATGTGACAACGAGACCAAATTAATTTTTAAAATATTTGGACCAAAACAAAACAAAAGAAAAATGAGGGACTAAAATAAAAATTTACTTATTTTTTAGAGATTAAAAATATATTTAAGTCTAAAACTTTCATAAAATACAATATATTTTCATTTTACTCTTGAAGTTATATGTATGCTTTACTCTAGTCCTTAAACGTAAGGAATTAATGATTTAACCCCTAAGATTAGTAAATGCGAATCAAGTTAGTTCCTATGATTATCCTAGATGTTAATATGAATCCTATAATTTTAATTTTTAATTTTATATACTAAGGGTATGTTTAGTTAGAAAATAAAAATTGGGTGCAAATTTCCATTGATAAACTCTATGTATAAAATTATACATGAAGCTAATCCATAAAAAATTTATCCATATTTTCACTCTCCAACCAAACATACCCTAAATTGATAATTTATTAATTTCAATGATTGAAATGAAACAATCAAGTTTCATACACCAAAACGAACATTCATTTATTTACTTTTTCTTTGAAATGAGATGTTAAAATCATTTAAGGACTCTATTTATAGGTGATCCCTCCTCCCGCTGCAAGGTAACAGAGAAATTAGCGCCTCGCCGTAGAAGGTAACAAGATATTTTTGCAATGTTGATTCTAACACATGCAAGCTTAACTCCAGCCGTATTCATTTAATTTTCTTTTGACTTCTATGAACCAAAAGAAACTTTACTTTCTCATTCACAAGAAATGCATTGACGAATAAATGGGAATCAGACTCGAGATCTTAAAAAAGAAACTAACGGTTAAAAGGAAGAAATAAGGATGAGAGCATGTCTCAAAGGAAAAATTCTTTCATTCTTCCTCAACACATTTGAAATTTTTAATATAATTTTTAAACATTATAAGTTAAAATAAGCGATTATATATGCTTATAAAATATACATTAAATATATTCTAAAATCACGCAAAAATTTCTCATCCTAAAAAGGAGAAGGTGCAAGTAAATTTGATCCTTTACTCGCTGGTACATTTCAGAAAAATCCTTCAACTAGTGTATCAAAATTAAGCTAATTTATAATCATTTAGATGATTTGAGCTGCTGCAGGTGATTTATAATCCTTTTATGTTTTCTTTTTCTTTCAATCTACCACCAAAAAAAACCTCTATTTTATAACCATTATAAAATCAGCCAGTCAGGTCCTGCCGCATGACTCAGGTAAATGTGCAATTTTTTTTTAGCACATTACATTGAAATGTAACGTAAAACGTCAAAGTCATCTCCATTTCGGTAACTTCGATTTCGGAAATCGAAATGTTTACACTAGATAGTAATAGTAATAGTAAATAGTGTCATCATTGTTTTCAACAATTCTGTTGTATGAATCACGATCTTAAAAGCATACAAAATATAATCATACTAATACTTGATTTCCAACAACCTTACCATTCTTCTATGTCAAACAAAGCACGAATAGAAGCCAAATATACAAGGAGGGAACGATACGCAGGAAACATCGACAAAGCAGCAACCCCAACCGCTGAAATGGGACATGACTGTACCATGATATGAATAAATTTCTAGAAGCTACAACAAGTCAATAACTACAAATTTAGTAGGAAAGAATAAATATAATCAGCAGCGAGCAGGGAGCCTTGTTTAAAGATTGAATTTGTTAAAGTGATCTAGATGTAGAACTAAGCCATCTGCCAGTGAGTCCTCTTGCGGAAGCTGGACACTCCGAAGTGAAAAAAATGTAATTGCTCAATGTGATCTGTTAACTCCTGGGCTTGTGTAGGCGAGGCCTGTTGCAGAAAACGCGGCCGTTGGCCCTCACAAATGCTGCTATACCAACACTAATGCCAGCCCACATTAGTGAAAAGAAGAAGTGCCGAAAATCATATCGAACTGTTGGAACAATGAACAAACGATCATCACTGAAAAGCCATAGATGATAAATTTCACACCATATATAACAGAGAGTTCATCGGTCTAGCCAGAAGAGAAACCCTGGGAGGGAAAATCTTAATGTTACAAAATCATGAAAAAGCGGTACTCTATACCATCTGCAGCTCAACACATCAACTGTATCAGTTATTATTGTCTTCCATTTTCTTGAGCCCACCCATATATATCAACCCCTCCTTGACCTTTTCCAATCATATCAGATTCTTCCCTTTCCCGTTCTTTCGCTATTGCTGCTCACTCACCTCACATAAAGACCTAGTGGAAAAATACAGCCCTGATTCAATAGAGGTTTACATTTGGGTAGCATGGATTCATGCCAAACAGATACTAAGTTCCCCCTGCCACTGAAAAGATTTGTTGAGTAACCATCATCAACTACTCCACAACAGTCATACTTAAGAAAATATCAACCCATTATGACCAATCTCATAAACTTCCCCTCTCATTCTCTATAACCCCCATTCTCTTCTCCCTTTTCCCTACTGTCACTGCTTAATGTTATCATCCCGTCAACAAATGAATGTGGGTTTGAAACCACAGGCCTTTAAACGTAGTAGGTTGATCCTATCTTATTACACAGACACAAATGTGCGCTTCCGTGTGTTTGCAGGTAGTCTGAGTGATAAATTAATCCTTAATTTGTATCACTTAAGCTGAATGAATAAAGACAACTCACCTTGACTCAACGACATGGTCGCAAAAAAGAATCCAGTCAAAACCAGACCCAAAGCCAGAGGAAATGACTGCAAAGATAAATGAACTAATATTAATATTGACTTGAATTCAATGCAGAAAATATTCTCAAAGCATTTCAGAAGTTACGTTAAAGGTATGTTTGTGAGTTAGGATTTACATAATCATTTAAATTATTCCTCGACTGAATAATGTGGATTCTCATTTTAATAGCAAATGCAGTTTCTTTAGTTTTCAATTTAAACCAAGTAAAACATTAACCACTTTTTTCTGTGATTTTCATGCTTGTGGCCCATTGCAACCCATCACTTTCCTGCAGGGTTCAAACCAACTTTTTGTAAACCTCGAAAGAAAACATTGAAAACAGAGAAACAGGAAACAAATGAGCACACAATTAATTATTTTCCATCTTTATGAGCCATAGGTCATGTCCACAAAATTTAGATTTCAATCTACAATCAGAATGAATTTAGCCCTTTTAAACCAAAATAGATGCTTTAGGCTAAATAAGGACAAGACTCCCTTCGAAATTGTACTCACAGCTATAGCTTCAAGGCCTCCTTTCTGAGAAGAGGCAGCTGCATCTCGACTGACAGAAACTATATAATGTCCTTGCAAGAGATCAATCGCATCCTTCACATAATTAACAACACCAAGAACAGTGAAAATCAATTAAACTAAGATGCTAGACTTTTTGATGGAACACTTATGTACTTGCATTTTTGTAATTATACAAATTAGTTGAGTAATGGCAATGATAGTAGTTATAATATCAAGTTGACACAAGCTACACACCATGTGGACTATCTTTTTTTAAGTAAAGATAATAACTTAATGTTGTGCTGTTTATATATGTACACTTTTTTTGGCATTTTGGAAACTACTTTTATCATGTTTCAATAATTTTTCTCTAGATTTATAATTTTTTATAATTCTAATTTATCTAAGAATTTAATTTTGTTACATTCACAAACATCTAATAATGTATTGTCATATTAACAAAAGTGTTTGACTTTTACACCTACTATGTCAAAATTCTAACATATATATATATATGATTGATGACAATATAAAACTTTGCCACAACTAATAATGTATCAAAATTAATCTCCTTATTTAATTAGTATATATATAATTCTATATATGATTATGTATATATTATATAAACATAAATAGTCACATTATAATATATATAATTTTAATTGGCTTTGATCACAGACTCAATTGAACTGCTAAACCTTAAATCTATCCCTCAGTTCATTGACCGATTCGATTTTCAGAACCTTGGTTATGACCACCAAGTAAACACCTAAGGAATTCTACAGTATAACTATAGTAACCATGCATATAATGAGAGGTCCACAAACCTGCTTAGTTCCATCAGAAAAATTATTCAAATAATAGCGTAGAAGAGCATTCCAACCATCTTTTAGTATGCCCTGAATTGTGCGGTGCCCAAATCTGAATCCCACCAAATTATTAATGAGGGATAGTGCAAAGGTTATATTTAATTCATAACAGTAACATTTTTGAAACTTTAGAGATGTTGAATCTTGTTAGAAAATTACACAAGAAAGTTACTCCACCTTAAAAGTACAAAACAACAGCATAATTGCATTATATTCTTGTGTGTCATTGACAAGCATTGTGATTCTAATTGAACATAATACATGATGTAATTAAAGCAGGCAATAGACAAGAGCAACAGTCTAGCATGGAAAGTACAAAATAATTGAAAATTTCCCAACGAGCACAATAGTAATGAGAAAATGTGAAGCAATAGATCGAACTACTAGCCTAAAATTTGTGACAAGAGTCTCATACTACTGTTTTAGAAAATCCAGTCTGAGCCAGCATATAATATGAAAAGCTATGTGAGAAAAATAAATAAATAAATAAACTTAGGGGTAGGTTGAGGAAGTGTTAAACCACAATGGAGTAGTGTAAAATAAACAATAACTGTAGTTAAAGTAACTGAAAAGTTGACTTTTTCAATTAAAACCAAAGTTGAGAGAGGTTAAGTGAGGGAAAAAAAAAACACGTGAGGGGGTTAGGCAAAATTACAGGGGGGTACTGTGCAACTGACTCTTCAAATTATTCAATGCTGATGGAATTTCAACATAGAAACCTTTTGTGGATGCATAATTTCTTTATCTTATTTATCTGAGAGGAACATGAAAAGCTTTAAAATTCACCAGAAAAAAATACCTGACAAAGTCTCCTTTCAGAGCAGGAGTTCCTGAATATTGTACACTTATATCATCCCCATGATTAGCCCACACTGATGATAGAGAATCAATTAGAGATTAGAATCTAGGATTAAATCCTATAGAGCAACAAAAATTTGAACGTATCAAATGAAGATAACTACACCATACAATATATATCTACATTTCAAAGCACAAAATTTGAAAATCAAGATTTCACTTACAGATCTTAAATTTTTCATCTAGATTTGGATGTGCAGTAATGGTTTCTTCAGCACCAAAGACACCAAGCCTTCTGAGCTGGTATTCCAACATATTTCGGCCTATCATGCTCTGCATAAATATTTTAATATTGTTAAACAGGAGGATGATGCCACATAGCTGATGTACAAATAGTTATGGTGATTGCGCACATAGAGACGCACAAACATAGCTAATGTACAAATAGTTATGGTGATTGCAGCTGTGACTAGTATACTAGCACATCCACATATATACATAGATAGTTAAATACAATGTGAAGCTTTTTTATTCTTTCCCAGGCAATAAGTCCAGGATAGATAATAACAAAGAATGAAATGCCCTTATAGACAGGAAAAGAAAACAAGAAACATTTTTTATTCATCAGGTAATACACATCATTTTCCATAATAGAAATCAACCAACCTGAGTTACATTTGTACGGTCCAGACAATCAATACAATTGGTCCTAACAATTCCACGTTGCTCCTTCAGTTTCTCTCCCTTTTCAGTCAACAGAAGATATCTACAATTGCAAAACAGAATTGAAACACTGAAAAGATTTTCTTTTTTTTTTAGGTACAGAAAAAAGATTTTCTTTAAACACCTAGGTTAGAGTAGAGTACAAATTTTCAATATAAAACAGGATAAAATGGTTAAAACCAGTCTCAGGAAAAAATAGCTGACTAAATTTGTTGGACAGCTGATGAAATTATGCTAGAAAATTGTCCGATATGCTACAGCAGGTAGTTCCAAACTAAGAAACACAACATAGCGGACTTCAGCCCTCAAATGCACCCCAAAAAAACAAGGAAACACAATACTGTATTATAAATTATTGGAATTTGATAAAAATTAGTAGCTCATGGATAACTTCCTGCTTGGATGAAACTAAGCAATGTAAATGTGAATCAAATATTAACTAAACCAAGAGTTTACATCTAATAACTTAACTAAGAAAATATTTACATACCCGTTTCTCTCAAGAAAATCTGAAATTTGATCATACAGGACTGAGAGGCGATCAAAATGAATGTGCCCACAGACATGATGAAAATCAAAGTGCAAGTATCTACAAAAAAGAAAATATGCATGGATATCAAATAAAAAGAAACCAGAAGAATGTACAAACATTAATCTAAGAGTTAATTGAAAGAGACTTCTACCTTACATCATCACTTCCCACATGCTGCATTGTATTGCCAAATTTTTCACACAGCCGCCCTTCTCCTCCATGCTGATAAGATACAAAGGAGAAAGAAAAGGACTCAAATGGATGCATGCTGGTGCATAACAATTCCATGTACAACATATAACCGTAGTATTTGGGTTAGTCCACGTATATTGTATGCATTCTTTGTAGTTGTTTAAGAAATTTACCATGCAATTACATAAACCACTATTGTCAAGTAATATTGTCGATCATCAGATAAGTGCTCTCAGTTCATTATGAAATGAAGGAATACTTACCTTGTTAACAAGATCAACAGCAAGCACTGCCCCATATTTTTTTCTTAAATCTAAGAAATGCCTTTCTAGGACTCGAGGCTGCATCTCAAGCAATAAATGGCAGTGAAATACATATACAACATTAGGTGTAAACCCCAGGAATACAACAATTAACAACCACTTACAGCTTCCTCAAGTCTCATCAACTCAAACTTCGGTTTATATGTTAAGTCAACAATTTGCTCCCATAGCAGTGGAATTGAACCACGAACCTACAAAAGCTCAAAAAAGATTGCTCCTAAGTGGTATAAAAGGAAATAATGTTTAATTGACAATTTGACATAACATTGGTAGCACAAAGACAGTTAACATTCAACCACAAAAGTGAAAGCAAGCATCCTAGTCCCTCTTATTTTGGTTTTATCTTCCAGACATGTACTTTTGGATGACATAATGGCATGAACGACCCATTTTCAATGTAATCTAAGAGAGTTGGAGTAATCACTGTGAGAAACCTGCTAGCAGTTGTTTACATTCAACTATCATGATCACTACATTCAAATAAGGGTCCAGCTCAGCTCTGTTATCTAAAAGATGACAACGTAAATCCTACTGGGTACAAATCTCATCTGAGGGCCCACATTTTAGAGTTAAAAATGGAAAAAAGTTAAGGTATAATTTGGATGTCTAGTCATCTTAAATCCACCAATCATTGCATGTGGTGAAACATAGATTGGGAAGGATATAGTAATGTTTTGTTTTGGTAATTTCCAGACTTTAAAAACCAGTATACATTGGAAAAGTCTATGATATCAATATCAAAAATAACTAAGGCTTATTCCACTAAGTGGGGTCAGCTATATGGATCAGAATAAACCATCGTGTTTTGTTATAAATCATGTCCACATTTTAACCATTAACATCTTAATCTATTTCAATAGTTTCACATATTGTTTTTTAGGTCTTCCTCTAACCTCGAACTATGGGCATACCCTCCATCTGATCTACTATCCCTACAAAGGCTTCTATAGATCTTCTCCGTACATGCCCAAATCAGCTAAAACGAGATTCTACCATCCTTTTTATAGTAGGCGCTACCCTAACTTTCTCTCAAATGCATTCATTCTTAATCCTATCATGTTTTGTGTATCTACTCACCTAACACAGCATCCTCATCTCTACAATGTTAAGTTTATTTCTTTGATTGCATCTTATTGTCTAACATTTGGTCTCATACAACATCACTTGTCTTATAGTTGTGTGGTAAAATTTTCTCTTAAGTTTGAGTGGTACTATTTTATCACAGACAACACCTAAAGCACTCCTCCATTTCATCCACTGTTCTTAAATCCTACGGTTCACATCTCAATCTATATTACAATCATTTTGAATAATGTATTTCATCAAAACCTAGAAAGGAAGAAACAATTGCCATGTTTTGTAGAGTTGGGTCAAAGTAAATAAGGAATAGTAGACAATGAATAATTTCCCAAATATAAATAAAGCAAAGTCTTCTTCGTCAACTTGTTAAGAAAATATTCTAGTTACCTATCTCATGTTTATTAATTAGCTTAAACAGCAAAGAGTAATGTTCAACATATTTCAAAACAATGATTATCCCCATGAATAGGGCCACTGCTTTGAATAAATTGTCAGAACTACCCTATCTTGCATGCCAAGCACACCATATAACTGCTTCATGGTCACAGAAAGCAATACCTGAACGAATGATGCAGTATACCCATTGAGTTGCATAATTTGCTCTGTTTCCACAAAATTGGCAGCATACCCATCAGGATCAGCTCCTCTTCTCCACATTCGAGTTCCTTTCAGCAAATAAAATTGTATGTGGACCATTAGCCAATCAACCAATAAAAGATGATGAATGACTGCCTTCTTCAAGCAGCAACAAATCACAACCCCAAGTTTTCACATATAAAAATTAAAAAATTTCCAACTTGGGGACTATAGAAATGATTTTAATTCTCAGATACAATAAATCAAAGTGCCGGCATCAAAACGAAGAAAACTGCACATGTTTTAATATATTTATCATAAGCATTTTCCTTCAACCAAGTCATGTTATAATAAATTGTTGTTTACTTCATGAAAGAGATATTTATAGATACAGCAGCCAGTTAACCTAGAATGAAATGCTTTTTGTTTCTCCTCCTCAACAACTGCAATTAATAATCTTTCAATCAGTTCATTGAGCATGAGACCTCCGCTAGTTCGATCAATATTAACTAGTTGGGAAATATGATATTTTCTACCCATTGCTTCTAACAGCTTAATACCCACTTAAATCTACTTTGCTTAAATTAGGGCATCTTTCCACCAAACCTACCTCTACGGTTGTAGAATTAATGTCATTATCTTGGACATTGTCTTTATCCACAATTGCCCTAGCATGAACCATTAGTGATTTCAACAAATATTTTCCACGTTATAAATACCAAATATTGTATTTTCAGTACAACTTAGATCAGCATATGCTCCTAAAACACAATTATAAAGCAGTGAAAACAATTCCAGCAATCTTCCATGATTACTTTCATTATCACCACCAAATTAACCACTACATTAATCTCATGGCCTATGATATTGATTCTTTAAGCAGTAAAGAGCATGTATACCTATTATACTTATGATATTTACAAGTGCACAGTCAAGCTGGAAACAAAGGAACTATTTTTGGTGGATGGAGATAAATAAAAATTTATTCAGAAGTCTTAAATACCATTTCTTCTTGTGCATCGCCTGGCAATTAAAGTGATGTCAATAATATCTTTGCCAATGGCTGCTTGAAAGTAATGAAAGCCTAATTACTCGTTAAGGACAACCTTGAAACGTAGTGGTTGAGCAATTGCATAGAAACAGTGCAAATAAGTAAATGAACAAACAAAAATATGTACTACACAACATCAACAGAATGATGATATATAACACAGGGATAATCAAATAAGGATACTGCCTTGGACTACTGGGAGTAAGTATGGGTCTAGCTGTGAACACAGGATCAGACATTTGTTAGTTAGTAATATAACAGTAATAAGAGTACTAAAGAAGTTGAACGAGTAAAAATTGCCACAAACCCACCTTGTTATCTATGAGCACTTCCAACATATAATTATTCCATAGAAATTCAGGCTCTGCCTGCGGTCAAGCATTTGGTAGCATAAGCAGATTAATCAGATAAACCAAAAACGAAAAGGAAGAATCACCTTTAGAGTGGTCAATGTTTGCATAGACATCAAGAATGTCAATCAGGAATAATATTAGGAACAACCAATGGAAGCATGTTTCTACCAGGGCTACAGCACCCTTGTGTATGTGTGTGTTGAGGGGAGAGGGTGCTCATATACCAGCAAAGTGGTAAACCAAAAATGAATAAATACCTGTCTCCAAAGAGGAAGCAATCTAGACTCATCACCCAGGTCATTCAATCGTTGTGCACTGCAGAACATTGACACAGTATCAATAAATACGATCTCGTATTGTATTTTGACTCATTTTATTTTGACTCTCAATAAATAAACAAATATTTCATTTAATTGCATTAAATTTTCCAAAATATTTGACTCCAAATAGTAAGACAACACCTAGAGTTTTGTATATGGCATCAGTAACCCCAATTTGACAACGGATCTTTGCCAGAAAAAAGGTTTTTGTCCCTAATGTTACCTTAGAATTCAGCAGACAGAAGTTGCTAACTGCCAAACTTAACAAAGTAGTCAAGCAATCATAATCCTCATTGCAAAAATAGATAAACAGAGTTGTATGTGAAAACTATTTTTGGAGAAGCAACACCTGTTAGTTAATACGGTTGCACTATCTTTTCTTTTTCACTTGGAACATGCACTCAATTTCCAACTAAGGATTAAAAGCACCTGCCATCTTCTCTAAGGGAGTGTGTGTTTCATATTTCTAAAAAAGAGTAGTATTATTTGAACACCCAAAAAATGGACAACTACTTTATCACCATTAAATATGATGAATGAGTAAGATGAGTGAGGACCACCTTCATATTCAAAGGTGATAAAAAAAGTGGGCATTCAAATAATATTTTTATGAAAAAAATGATTATGAAACTTAAATTTTGGGTGTGTTTGTTTCAGATTTAAAAAAAAATTATTATGAAACTTAAATTTTATATATAATTGAAAAGGCTGAAAATTGAATTTCTTGGGATTCTAATTATTTTTTAAAATTATCCAAATATACAAAAAGTGATAGTTTGGGATGAAAAAAGTGATTTTCACTTTAAAAAATCAGAACCAAACGCCCCCTAACTAAGAAGTAATAATAGTCACTATTACCAATAAAACAATGCCTTTTGATCAAGATAGCAATGACTTTCAGCTCAAAAAAGGTATGATTTCAAAAATGCAAAATAAATTCCTCTGTTTGAAATCAAAAAATCAACACAGGTGTATATTAACAATTTAAAATATCTCAGATTTACACTTATTCACTGATACCTTTCAAATTGTACTATGAGCACCACTTATGCATCCTAAAGCTCTCAAACATGCATAAACTAATACATACATAGCCATAAAATTTTAATTGTCAAAGACTGATGCAATGCCATCCTAAATGAGATGCTAAAAGTAGCACATACTGAAATAAATTTTTTTTTCCAAAAAAAAGAGAGGAAAAAACTGCATTTTCTTTGTAGGTTTACAGGTTGCATGGATGCGCCTAGTAATCAAACTGAGAATGTATGGTACTTCCTTCTCTGTGGATATTATCTATGTATTTGTCTCAAATTTTAGAATCAAAATAAAACCATATCATATTCCCGACAAATATAAACGAAAGACTGATAAACATATCAAAGTAGTTCACCTCAGAGTTAAATTAGTTTCATATGAGAAGAACAGACCAGATGTTTTCTCCGCAACATTTAGCAGCCCTTGGAATTCCATCTCTGTCTTTTTCTGCCAAATATGGTACAACAATTATGTGTTCCAAACTGGTATTGGACGTAGAATTAAATAGGAAACAAGCGGAGTTGTAGCAATCAAACCTGCTCAGCAGGGGTACTTTTGAGAGGATGATCACAGGGAAAAAACTTCAAGGATGAAACTTTGAAAATTGGATGCCCCAAGTAAGATCCAACACATTCTCGATCAGTTATAACCAGCAAATATGATCCTAAAGGCATAGTAAGTTTAGCAACATCAAAATGGTTGGCCAATATATTGGAAGTCTAATGTTGAAAAATAATGCATTATCTGAATTCTGGGGAAGTCTGGCACGTAAACTATACCCATAAAATCAAATGCTATGATCAAACACAAGTACAATTACTGGAAAAACAGGGTAGTAGGGAACCTACTGCCTACTGCATAAGGTACAAAGATTTATTTTTGGTACTACATAAGGTATAAAGATAAATGAACAAAAAGGAATCCATATAAGTTTAAAATTGTAAAGCTAACGCGATCCTTTTGTCAAACAAAAAAAAATGTCAATCCAAAAACAATGCATAATTTACCTTAGCCCACAGGTCACCCAACATTGTTGGTATTTTATTCCTTTTTTTGGGGGATTTATTTCATGTTCCAATATCAATAAATCCCAACTATGATCCCTCTCTTAAAGAAATCCCTAACTACTTACTCAACAATGTAGCACAATCATATAAAAGAAAGATGAACACCAACAAAATCCTTCCAATACTGTAGGAAATAATAACTCAAGGAACAATACAAACAGAGGCATAAAATAATCAGTTAATCACTCATAAAATCTACAACTTCAACAAGCACATCACGGATGAGTGTCCCCTAAGATTACTCACCAGCCACAAGCCTCAACATCCCAACCACACCGAAAATCGTATAAATCTTCGGGACTCGAAGGGAGCTGCATTCTGGAACCTCATCTGCCAAAGCAAGAAAACGCAGCAGAGAAATACATAAAGACGAAAAGCAAAAAAAACAAACCGATCATAGATGAATCACCAAAAAAATAGCAAAATGAAAAAAAAATTCTATATGCTAAGCAAAGCACGAAGACGAAGCAAGTAAGCAACAAACCGATGAGCTTCATGGAACCATCGACTCGACTAACGGCCAAAGAAGAACCAGAAGAACCATCCGTTGGTTCAATCACGTACTGATCCGGAAACTCCCACAGTCGCATCCGCGTGTAAAGCTTCTGAACCGAATCTGTCTTCTCCATCATCGTTGAATCTCTTCAGCTCACCGGAAAAAAAAAAACACAGATTCATCGGACTTGGAATTACTACGATTCGAATCTCAAATATCAATTGAGCTTGGAAGCCTAAGTTCAAATCACTTCGAAACCAGTCGAGTTCGATCCAATCAGAATCGAATTCGAAGAACTAGTTGTTTCCCGCTAAAACCGCGAAGTGAAAGCTGGTTTGTGTGATTTTCTCGCACTTTCTCGGCGAAGAAAACGAAGAAGAAAATGCGAGAGAAAATGTTTACCTAGTTCACAAGATGGAAGAATAAAAAGATCCAAACTGGAATTCGCTGTGTTTTGTGCTCTTTGGCGCGTGGAAGTGTGTGACTGTAACTAACGAGAGGGGAATGAATAATGATGCTGCAACATGCTACATTTCTCTTTTGCCCTTTTGAAGCTAAGGGCGTGTTTGGAATGCGTCTGTGTCGATGGCACAAACTTCGAGTTAGATTCGTGTTGTCCAAATGCAGTGCTAGAGGGGGAAACTTGGAATGGTTCCGCTAAAACGGTGGTGCCGGGGCGAGTTTGCTTTGTGGACACGTGGCGGATGATTGGAGGTCCAAGAGACCGGGACCTACTGCGATGGCGAAGCCAATGACGTGGTCAATGTAGCAGGAAACCTCTGACTCTGAGATCGCCATCACCGTTCGATTTGAATACTTGCCGTTCAAATGGACAGTCCACAACTTCGGAACCCTTCTGCATTTCTCGCGCTAGTTTTACACTCATGAATTTTGTTTCTCTGTTTTCGGTAGGTGACGTGTGTTTATAGAAAAGTTTTGTTATTTATACTCTTTCGGGATGAAATGTTAAACCTCATTCACTATTGGATAGCCAACACATTGTCTCATATACTATGAATAGAGGTAGTAAATGATTTACCCATTGATTAACCCAATCTGTTATTTTATTGGATATTTTCAACCCAAATAATTATAACGAGTCAATCCGTCATGCAATACTACTTCTGTTGACGATCTTCATGAGTTTGTGTCTGGTCGTGCTGGAAACTAATAAGATTTGGGCATGCTTATTGGATGAATAAAATGTTCGTGTCATGCAAAGGGAGTGGTGGAGCAAGCCCGCTAGAATAGCATTGCAACCATCGAGTGTAACGACAAGTCGTGTAACGCCACCGAAGCCATCTTCACGTATTTAAGCGCTTCAACCAATATTATTGCTCGCAGTTTGAAGGCTTCATTCTGAACCTTCTTGGCTTGAACACTAAACTCGGTATTCGTTGGATGTGAAGAGAAACTTTGTGTGCGGGATTCGGTAGTTGTGGTGGTGGTGGAGGGGGAGGTTGAGTTGGTGGATGGACTCTTGGAATAAATCAGGGATTTTAGTTTAGAGATGAATTGGAAATTTTACTAAATTTGTATATTTCTAAAATGACCTTTGTAAATATAGTAGAAATTAAAAAGAAAAAAGTCATAAGTCTCAATGTTTAAATATGCTGACTAGATGATGACTAGATGTTTATACGAATCACATGAATAAACAAAAAATTAACACATTAGGAGATGTTTTGATACTATTTAATTATTGAAAATACCCAAACAAACACTAAATTTTTGTGAGATTTATTGTTTTGGACATAATCTTTTGGCATATATACCTGACTCTTATTGGTAATGGTATTTATGATCTAACTAAAAAATGGCATTCAATTATTGGCTTGTGAACATACAAATGAATTAGGACTCAGCCGAGTCCTGGGCATTTATATGACCAAAAGAAAAAATCTGTATATATATATATATATATAAGGATAAGATAAAGCATTCCCCAGCTAGATGAGAAATTTCGGTGCTTTCGACGGGACTTGAATGTAGTCACATATAAGATGGGAGAAAAGTGTAGGTTACTTTTATTTTAAAGCTTAAACAATAATTAATTTGATTCAAAAAATTGTCAAATTCTCTATCAATTTTTCACTAAAAAGAAATCTACTCGAGCAGATTTTATATATATCTACAATTCTAAATAAACGCAAGGGTCAGAGCATATTACATATAAATGGGAAATGTTCTTTGTAAGTACGAGCACAAATTCTCAGACCATCATGGACACTCAATATTTCACTTTGAAACAAAACAAAACAAATATAAAAAATAGTTATGAGTGCCCTTTTTAAACTTCTTTATTGACAGGTGAAAGCAAGAACTTGAGGTGCTTATCTTTTCAAGAGCTAATAGTTCATATTTATTATGTTTAGAAGTATTCTCTGTATGCATTCTTTTAACTCCACGGAAGTATGATATATGTAACTCTTTATATAGACGTAGTTTCATTTAGTTATAAAGCTAATAACTACAATTGTAAAATTTGATTTTATTTATGATATAATTGGAGTTTTCTTTATTATATCATTGTAATATTTGCATGTTCTAGTGTGTGTGTGTGTATATATATATATATGAGTTATGATTAAGTTACATTAATATAACTTTAAGAAAATATTACACTGTTGAATAACTTTTTATTGGTGTAAATTTTTACAAAACCCACCGTTGAATTAGAAGCTCATATCGTATAGATTAAGTCTGTAAAATTTCAAATTAACCTAAAATTATTTAGCATAATTTTTATGTACATCAAAATCAACATAATACATATACTTAAAATGAACAAAAGTAAGAGTTATATGATTGCATTGCTATTGTTGTTCAATTTTTATGAAATTTGACACAAATGATCTTTATGATAGGTAATTATAATTTAACAGTTGAATGACAAAAAAATAATTTTATTGATAGTAATAAGTGGTGTAACTTTACTTAAAGTTACACGGTATAACTTGATCATAACCTTATATGTGTGTGTGTGTGTGGATTAATATTTAAATGAAGTTATATTATTAATATCTTTTTATGGAATAAATTTGTTTTGATCCAACCATTGATTTACAGTTATCTATCATAAAGATATCATTTATGCCAAATTTCATAAAAATTGAACATAAATAAGAATATAATTATGAATTTCTTATTCTTGTTTATTATATATATATATATATATATATATATATATATATATATTATGTTGATTTTATGTATATTAAAATTATGCCAAACAATTTTAGATTAACTTGAAATTTTATAGCCAAGATCTATATGATATGAGTTTTTAATCCAATGATGGATTTTGTTAAAATTAATCCAATAAAAAATTATTCAGTAGTGTAATAATTATTGCTTAAAGTTGCACTTTTAATAACTTTTTGTAAAATAATTTTTTATCGACCCAACCGTTGAGTTACAATTACCTATCATAAAGATTATTTATGCTGAATTTCATAAAAATTAAGCATTAATATAAATGTAATTATCAAGCCCTTATTCATGTTCTTTTTAAACATATATATTATGTTACATAAAAAATATATCAAACAATTTAATTTTAGATTAACTTAAAATTTTATAGACATGATCTATATGAAATGGACTTCTAATCCAACAGTGAGTTTTGTTAAAAATTAATCAATTAAAAAGTTATTCAATAGTGTAACATTTGTTTAAAGTTACACCAATGTAACTTGATCATAATATATCTATGTGTGTGTGTGTGTGTGTGTGAGATGTATCTAGTGAGAAAAGTGATTTTATACCAGAGTGGGGTGGTTAAATTTGGTCGTATAATTATACATAAATGGTTATCTTTAAAAGTTATAAAAAGGTCATGTGATTACTTAAAAAGTCACATAACTTTATATTTTAATCATAACCATTAATGTAAGATCTAAGGGCATAGATTTGTTATTTTCACTCTTATATAAAAATACTCCTCTAACTTGATATTCTATATGAGAGTTGGGGGAGGATTGCTAACCTCCACACTTTTCCTAAAGGTTATCAAGATACACATTTTTATTTGGACAAAAATATCCACTTTCATCTTTCTTGAACTAACTTATCTTTTTGGATAATATTGTGATTCTAATTTTATTTGTATTGATTACAATTTTGTTTTTTTCCTCACCTAAATAATATCATCTCTCTCTCCAATGGTTTCGTCTTCCTCTGCCTCTGCCACTCCAATTGTTTCTTCTTTCCTTTCCAATGGTTTCGTCTTCCTTTGCCTTAGCAGAAATGAAAAAATAGGAAGTTAAACACGACCAAATTCAACGTGGTTGGAAGATATGGGGGGCATTAGGCACAAACTATAAAAAAGGCTACAATTACAGTGACCATGAAAGACTTAAAAATAGAGGATTTTAGCATATTCATGCCAAGGTACATCTTTACTTCAAATCAATTAATTTACCAAATTATACCACATCTCATTTTTTTTTCCTCAAATCAACAGCCATCAAGAGTTTGTCTCAATAATCCCTAAAATTACATTTTACCTAAACTTAAACTCAACTCCTAAATGCAACAACGTAACCTAACCACCACCACTTAAAACCCCAACTTTCTAAGACCAAAACCAAAAAAAAAAAAAAAAAAGAAGCATAAACCAAAATTAAAGATGAAATCTTCATACAAATATGCCCTCATACCAGTTTTGTTCTTCTCTTTTAAGTGGAAGAGGAAAACCACTGGAGAGGAAAGAAGAAACAGCTAGAGTGGTGAGGGAGAATTAGGAGAGAGATGACATTATTTAGGTGAGAGAAAAAATCAAAATTGTAATAAATGCAAATAAAATTAGAATTACAATATCATAAAAAAAGATAAGTTAGTTCAAGAAAGAGAAAGTGGGTATTTTTGTTCAAATTAAAATATGCACCTTGTTAACCTCTAATGAAGATCAATAATATCTTTGTTGAAAAAATTAATATTGTTATCAAATATAATAACATTGAGACATTATTAAAATGTTAGGGGCAAAATTAAAACAAAAAATCTTTTGGGACAAAATTGAAATATTACTAAAAGATTAGAGACAAAAATAGAGTTTTTCCCAAAAAAAAAAAAAGAAGAAGAAAGAATTAGGCACATAATAAAATTTCAAAATCAACAGTTGCTTTCTAACATCACTTATCACTTTTCTATCTATATATAAAAGTTGAATAATTGACTCAATAGATGACATTTATCACATAATGGTAAAGAATTTTTCCTCTAAAATTTGCACCAAAATGTGATTATCCAGCTTGTCAAGTGTCAAGCCTTTATTTATCATTGCACACAATGGCACAATCAAGTTTACATGTGCAAGGTTGATACAACCAGTTAATCTATCTTTGTATGTAATATTAAAAGATTTTGATTTATTTATAAACATCTTTTCTTATTTATATTATAAAAAAGATTTAATTTTAATATATTGATCATGTATAATTTTTCCATAAAATACTAAATTATATATAATTATAATATTAATAATTAATAATAACAAATAACTAGTTAAATGAAATAACTATTATAAAAAAGTTATTATAATATATTTTTTGAAATTGTTTCACTATATGCTATTTTCTCATAATTTATATTGTTTAGAAAATTATTTTTACTTCTTAAATAAAGGGTACTCTTTTATACAAAATAAAAGCTATATTTAACATTTCTTATAATATGAATACAATTAATTACAAAAATTTGAATTTTGAATTGAAAATCATATTCAATTAATACATATATTTTCACATGTACAATAAATATCAATTACAAAATTCAAAATCATATTTAAATAAGGTAATATTTTTAAAAATTCTAAAAAAATCAAATCTAAAATAAATATCAAACCTATTGAATATGAGAGAACTATTATGCTAGTTAGTTGTATTTTTACATCCCTGTTGAATTTTTGAAAAATTCAAATCTATATTCTATAAAATTTATTCTTCCACATTTACATACCATTTGTCATTTTTTCATAATTTTTTAAAACTTTATTACTTCAAAAATAGAAAGTATATTTCAAAATTCATATAATTAATCAATTAAAAAATACAAAATTTAAATTTCAAATTCAATATGAACTTTAAATCAATGTATAGTATTTCATATCTACAATAATAAATACTAAGTTTAAAATTTTTCAATATAAATTTTTATCAAGGTAATTTTTCACTATAACAAGCGCCTCTCAATATTGTTTTATTTTGTTAGATTATTCTATTTTTTATCTTGATATATCAGTTTCTAAAATTTTTTATGTGAATGACTCTATGATTATTTATTTTTCATCACCCTCAATTGTTATCTTAATTTGTTTTTCTCTTATTTTACTGTTGATGAGTAGTATTATTGATTTCATTTCGTGATTTACTTATCATTATTCTACAACTCTTGTATTCTTTCTTATAAGATCTCTTTCATTCTCTCTTTCTCACTTCTCTTCTCTCACTAACAATCATTGTGAAATTTTTGTAATTGTTGATGCCAACTTCAATGCCATCAAACATTATCTCATATTCAAAGACGAGCTTATTCATTTTCTTTATTTTTTCATGTTAGATAAGTTTCCTTCATTTCTCCATATTTGTTTTTCTTCCCTACTATTTCACTATTCTAATCTATTCATTCTCCCATAATTTTCATTGTAAATTTTTATTCTTTTATTTTATTATATATTGTTATATCAATTGTGGCAAACAAACAATATTGTTTGAATTTTTAAGATTGATATATTTTTTTAAAATATTTTGTATTTTCCAGCCTTCTATGCATAGGAACAGGACCAGTTAACCTGTTATATTCCTTTTCCTTTACTTTACTCTTTTATTTTTCACTTTGAATTGATTTGCTCTTCTATAATTTAGAAGGTTTTGTCCATTCAATATATTTCCTATCATATATATTTTCAAACAACTCCATCAATGTTAGAGTTTTGGCATATGTGTCATATGATGTGTAATGTAGCAAAATAGTATTTTTCTATCACCTTTTTTTTATATATAATATAGATTTTTATCAATTTGTATTAGATTGGATATGGATGTGTTTTGATTGTTTTGTTTGGATTTGTTGGATGTATGATTGTTTTGTTTGGATTTGTTATTATGATGTTCTTTAAGGTATGTTATTGAAATTGAATTTGAAAATATGTCACTAATTCAAAATTTTAATTGATTATAATTAAAATTTTGATATTTGTCCAACTGATGCATCGTATAATTTCATAAACAAATTGTCACCTAAAATATTTTTTCAAAAAATGTTGAACTAGCTATATAAATATAATATTTAGGAATATTGAACAATAATTGTAATATCATGTATTATTTTTTGGTAATTTTAAATTTTTTAGAAAAATTTTCTCTCTCAAAAGTAGAAATACACTTAACAACACATATTTGATATAAAATTTTAATCTTATTTAAATTAATGCATATTGTTTTACAATCTATCTATAATTGTAATAATAACACTATCATAATAATTTATATTTTCTTCAATCATGTAGTCACTCTATCAATATCTATCTTTCTATGGCTTATCAATAATACAAACTCAAATAATAATTCTTTTTTTTTTGTATTTGCAACTAATAGAATGTTCCTCTATTTATTATATACAATAATATAATTGTTATTAATCTATACAATAATATAATATTAATTAATCTATCAATATGGTTTTCCATATCAATTCTAACAATGAGTCATACTAATTTCATGTTAGAATTCTTCAATTATGGAACATCCTAAGTTATAAAAATTCAAAGTTCTATTTCTATCGAGAGAAATGGAAAAAGAAATTTGCAATGTCATCAAAATTGATATGGACGAGTAATACACCTTATTTTAATTTACATCAATTTACTACCATCAATTCTACATATTTTTTCTCTTTATTATTACGTTTATATTTTTCATCTTTTGTTATATATTTAATACGTTTCTTTGTTTTAGGTGTTTATTTTTTTACAATTCATTATCACATTTGAATTATCTTCACCTATTGTTTCAGAAGCTTTGAAAATAGTTCAAGATTAGAGGGACAAGTTATGTGATTAAGAAACATCCTTCAATAAACACATTGAATTATACAAGTTATTTGAAGAAGAATATTATAATTTAGAAGGACATCGATTTGGCTATAAGTGGTATGACTAATTCCATATGGTAATGAAGTTTGGAAGCATAAGATTATAATATTTTTTGGATTCATGCTAAAATAATATGAATGACATAGCTACTAGATATGTTGATGGTTAGTATAGGTAATTTTAATGGTATAGATTTTTAAAATATTGGAGATTATATATATATATATATTGGTTATCAATACTAATGATTTTATTAGAATGTAATGGTCTTGGTGTGAACTTATTCATACATTTCAATAAAAAATTCAATCTACAAAATATTTATGATTATGTTTTCAATTATGGGTCGCTAATTCAAAATTTGAATCAGGGTTGTAAAGCTCAATTCCATTTTTTGCCTTGATATACTATTATTGTATTAATTTTTTTTAACTTGGATTTAATTAATTTGAATTTAGTTACACAATTTTATTGTCTCAATTTTGAATAGGATTTTATATATGAATTTTGTGCTTTAATTGAATACAATTTTTTATGTGAGTGTTCTAATTAAATATTAATAAAGACCAAATTAGATATTTTTGTTATTCATATGCTGAATTTCTTTTAAAAATAATACATCATGTGATTTAACAAATCTCATCAAATTTGATTTTTAGTTTTAAGATCATATTAAATTTGATTGATGATCATGTAAAAAAAGAAATTTGATTGATGGAGTTTAATTTTATTTCAAATTTAAACTCAAATTAAATTGATGTCTATTCTTATTCATTTTAAACACCACTTAACAACATTATGAAAGAAATAAAAACCTACTTAATATATTTTAAATATATAAGTGATTTGTAAATCAAATCAAATTTTATTTTATTCAATTAATATGAATATTATATTTAATTTGTAAAAAAATTAATTTAAAGTAAATTAATTATCAATTTTAATTAATTAATTGATGATACAACACAATGATTAAAATAATTATGCTAAATAAATAAAATCAAATTGAGGTAATTTGATAAATTAACTTTATGTTTTATACTCATCTAAATTTACTTTTATTTTATATTTCATTTAATTTTTTTTAACTTTTTACAATATAACTTTATTAATTCAAACATCATGTTATTTAAATTTTTAAGTTTTTGATATTTTAACATTCAATTTAATATTTGATTTCTCTATGGTCAATGCTGATAAATTAAAGTCGATGAAATTAGTGAATCATAATATTTTTTATTTATGTGATTGGTTTGATTCTATCTAAAAAATCATATAATAAATATATATTTCTATTTGAAAGAGATAGTAAAGTAAAAGATAATTAAATAGGAGAAAATTGATTTAATTTAGAATGGGCATTATCTACTTCAAATAAAAATAATTTTAATTTAAAGATTTTGATGTTATTGCTTACTATTATGGTGTTTTTATAATGTCAATGTTTTCATTTTTCTAAATAAACCAAATGATATTTAAAATTTGCTAAACTACATTGATGATTATAACCAAAATGTTTATAATTATTGTTATTATGATATGTTATTGATACTTCCATTTTTATTTTTATAATTAATAATGAATAAGTATTAATTTACCTATAAGGTGAAAAATATTCAATTTTTCAACATTAAAACTTTTTAAAAAAAGACTTCAATTCTAGAATTTAACCTTCTTTAAAATGATACTAATTATTTATTAAATTTTATGATACTCTTTTATATTTTATTCATTATTTAATTATTTAAATATTAAATTATTTTTAAAATTAATTTATATATTCAATTTACGATAAGGTATATTTAATTAAATTATTATTTCTTTTTAACAATGACCAACAAATTATTTTTCAATATTACCCTATTGCATTGGTAAACGACTAGTTGTTATCAAATATAATAACATTGAGACATTATTAAAATGTTAGGGGCAAAATTAAAACAAAAAATCTTTTGGGACAAAATTGAAATATTACTAAAAGATTAGAGACAAAAATAGACTTTTTCCCAAAAAAAAAAAAGAAGAAGAAAGAATTAGGCACATAATAAAATTTCAAAATCAACAGTTGCTTTGTAACATCACTTATCACTTTTCTATCTATATATAAAAGTTGAATAGTTGACTCAATAGATGACATTTATCACATAATGGTAAAGAATTTTTCCTCTAAAATTTGCACCAAAATGTGATTATCCAGCTTGTCAAGCGGCAAGCTTTTATTATATTGCACACAATGACACAATCAAGTTTATATGTGCAAGGTTGATACAACCAGTTAATCTATCTTTGTATGTAATATTAAAAGATTTTGATTTATTTATAAACATCTTTTCTTATTTATATTATAAAAAATATTTAATTTTAATATATTGATCGTGTATAATTTTTCCACACAATCATCCAATTATGTAATGACACTATAACAAATATGGTTAACTTCCACCCGCACTACCAGAAAAGTTATGCAAAAGAAGAAATTTGATTGGACACCAATACAAAACTTTTTTACAGTGTTAGTGCATCAAAATAAAACTCTATAAAAAAATACATTTCTCTAGAAGTTAAAAAATTATAACTTCTAAAAAAGGATTTCTTTCAACTAACCTTTTTAAATAAGCTCTTTTAGAAAATTAAAATTTAAATTCTTTTACATTTGGATATAAAATTAATTTATGTTTGGATATAATATTAAAAGATATTTATTTATTTTTAAATATTTTTATATTATACAAAAGATTTAATTTTAATATATTGATAGTATAAAATTTTTTTACTACATGGTCATCTAATCATAGTGTGACACATTAACAAATATAATTAAATTTTACTCCACTACTTAAAAAGTCATGCCAAGGAAAAATATACTATTATGTTTAACACTCATTTAGCCACAAATTTCCTTCAAAAAATTGCATTTTCTTAGGTATTGGTGTGTTTGACACAACTCACCTCTTGATTTAGACAAGTGATATTACTATATTTTTTTCTGAATTGTTTATTTCATTTAATACAATTTTTTTTTATCCAATAAGAAAAATGGAAGTGGAAGAAGAATGAGAGGTGATAATTTTTTTATTTTTTAATAAATTGTTAATAAAACCTTTTCAACAATCGCTACAAGAAAGGGCGAGAAACCGCATTACCGATAGGTACAATTTATATTGATGGGTTTACCAACGAGTATGGACATCGATTTTTTGGCTATCAATGGAATATTATCGACGGTTACATAAATCAATTGCTAATTTTCGATGGGTGTACCGAGGTATAAAATTAAGTAACCGTCAGGACAACTAGATTAAAGGTGTCACCCGTGGTTGTTAGATAAATAAATAATTTTACCGATGGGTATTTAAATAAATAAAATAATTTTATATTATGTCAGGACTTTTAGAACGTGACCTTAGGATTTAGATCCCCATAGAAGTCTTTGATAATGTGACTGTGTAATATGCATAAATAAATCGAATATATTTAAAATATCTCAGTTTAACTAAGTTTCATAATTCTGAAAATGTTTCCAATCATAAATACTGAACATAAAACTGCATAAAATCCATAATCTGAGCCAAAGTCAAACATAATTAAATAAATGACTAAAATTCTAAAATAGTCAAAACAATATAATACATGTCTGATTTGCTACACAATTATTGGAGCACTACTAAATTGACATAACCAATAGTAAACTTCATTTCAAAACGAAGCTCACCAAAGAAACTATAGCACTTCTGGAAGGATCCCATGGTGCAACTAATCCTGCTGTATTGTAAGGAGAAAAAGAAAGGTGAGTTCATCAAAACTTAGAGTGACCTCCACTTACAACCCACATTGGACAACAACAAATATATATAACATATACATACAATAATGTAAAAAATTTTATATAATTACATATAACTGTACTAAAAATAATAATTTAACTAAATCTATGACAATAATTAGTAGAGAAATAAGAGATGTTCTATATATAAATAACTGAGTGGATAGCTAATCTAAGCTAAAGGCTAATTTGATGGGCACCTAACTAGATACCATAAATGGATACCATACTGTTCCTTACTGGTAAGCTTTCTTAGTGGACCACTTGATACTAAGGTTAACGATTAATCTTAACATTAACTTGCTGATTTGTTTCTCATTATTTATTGGCTAAAACTAATAGCAAAAAATTCACTGTTCATACAAACTGAGATTTATAAAATTTTCTAGTTGATAAAATAAATCTAAATCATACATATAACAAGCATGGTCCTATGAGTTTTCTAAAATAATAATTTGTCATGATAACTTAAAAACAATAATTTTTTAAAATTTCTATAATCCATAAAGGCATATCTCTTGGTATAAATCATTATAAAATTTCATAAATAATTTATATAATCTGAAAAATAATAATAATAATAATGACCAATGGCCACGAGCTTAAACTCACTCACCATTAATAGTTAAGAGTGTGCTTCCATTGATAACTTGACCTTGGAGAGATGGAATGACACTAGTAACTGCCAAACAATATAATGAAAATATAAACAATTTAACTTTATCACCAATAGTAGGGAGGAAAAATATTGAGAGAAAACTATGCTAGACAATACTCAAATTCACAAACTAGACAAAAAGGGAACAAATTGACTAAATTTCATGAAGATCACTTCCTGGAAGAGATTAATTGGAGAAGATTGAGAGAAACCACATTTTCTCTATAGTGAAAAATCTTTGGCAGCTAGGATTCTTAGAAAAATATTTAGGAGTATTATGATATGTCAAATATATACTAAGAGTATAAAATTGTCACGCCTCGATCGGCACGGCAAGTGAGAAATCTCATTCTCACGTCAGCCTTTGGACCCATTGACCTCTATATGCATGCTCGTTCTCGAAATTCATGAAACATAGAAAACTTGACCTTTCTACATGCAAATCACTTTTTATCTAGAACTAAAATAATCATGTCTTGAAAACTCATGCTCTGTTCATAAAAGTCTATTTAAAACATAATATCACTTTCTCTAGATCAATCATTTATTTTTGAAATCAAAATAATCATGTCTAAAACCTCATAATGTCCTTCAGTACAAAATCGTTCATATCATTGAAATAACATTGAAATACACTTTAAAGTCTTATCATGATATGCTGAATGCAACAACCCATATCCTAGGTCTAGAACCCTGCCATTGACTTGAGCGCTCTAGATAAAATCAAATGCTTCACTCTAGTGAAGCTTACCATCTAACACTTTGGATGTATAGGATTGACTCATTGTTCTTATCTATAAAATGAGAGAAATGAGAGGGGTGAGTTTTGATACCAAAACTCAAGTGAGCCTCACCTGAAACCCCTTTCATGGGACATCAAAGAGCAATAGATAAAACAAATCATAATAATATTAAAAGTACTTGAAAATCTTATGCAATTACATGTCTCTATATAAATATATTTTCAAATCATCCTTTCATGAAATCAATAAAAGCAATTCCTTTTATTCATTTTCTTGTCTACAATCACCTTTCCCCTTTTACATATTTATATACTTCCACTAATTCAAAAGTGATTTCCTTTATTCATTTTCATTCTAAAATCATATAATCTTAGACCACAAACATCTTTTATACTTTCTAGTAACTACTTTATTAATTCAAAAGTCATTTCATTAACTAACTTTCGTGTTTGATATTTATTACACCCATTATAACATAATTTACCATTATAACTGTATTAACTAATCTTATAAGGTAATAGCTCCTAGAGAAATAGAAATCTCTCTCTGGTTACACACAATATTTGTGACGTAACAAAACTCTTAATATAAATCTCTGGTCACAATGTGACAATAATGGGCATCTTACTAGGTCCCTTCTCTGAATACTCTGGCCTAGGGCATACTTGGTACCAGGGTTAATGGATTTACTATCGTTAACACAACCTGTTTCTCTCCAGCTCCTGTAAATTAATCTGAAGCTTTTTAAAATCATTTTATTCTCTGAGAGCTCTAAATCTCTATAACTCTAAGTTTTACCTTAGCATAACTTGACCATGAAACCATACTTAGTGATTTCAAGTCCAGAATATGTATCCAACTGCCTGAGTCACATGAAGATTCATGCTCTAAAATCCTTTTATGTCTAATCTCTATATCATTTCTTATTAATAATAAACTGGTTATATTCTGAAAATTTGAGTCCATTCGACTTAACAGTCTGATCTTAGCATAACTGGCTGAACTATGTCCAAGGAATCACCCTTTGTGGACATTGAGATTCCAATCCTCCACAGAGTATGTAGCCGCCAACTATTCTGAATCTTGTAGAAACTCACGCTCTAAAACTTTTTTATTGATTATTAAAAACATCATTCAATCATCAAAACCCTTTAAATCAAACTATTAACTTGTTAAACATAGTTCCAACCATAAGTTAGGAAAACTCAATATCATGTTCTAAATCATAGAGTCTAAACCATCATTTCAATTCCTTTTCTCTAAACCTCGTATCTAGGTATAAAACCATATCATAAACATAAACCAGTTTCCCAATAAAATAATTATAAAACCCTCTAATAATTACATATATCATCAATTCCATATAAAACCATTATAACAAACATAGTCTCATGAGTTTTATCATAATACAAATTCATGCTCTAAAACCAATAGTGCAAAACATACCAACCAACAGGTAATCCCAAATCCTTGTACAGTGATTCTCTAAATCAAGTAAATCATAGTTTTCATGAAAATAAGTCTAACGCATAATATAGAAGTCACATGTGAACCCACTCACCTGGAAGGGTAAAAAGGCAGAACCACACTAACAGATCTCTGGAAGTGAAAATGATACCTCTATCTGTCATAGAAGCAGGAGACTCTAGATTAACCTCTAAAACCACAAGAACCCCTTTCTAACAAGGTGGAAAGCTTTTCTCTCTTGAGAAGTATGGGAACCAACCATAACCCAAGAGAACTTGAAGGAAATGAAGTAGAACCAAGATAACTACGTACCTTTAAGCCTTATGGATGACAAATTCGCAATTAAACTTAAAGAAATGGAAGAAAATGGAGTTTGAAGGGTGGAAATGGGTTAAGAACTGAGATTTTCACGTGAGGGAGGGAGAGAACCATTTTGAAGTGTCTGGACCCGAAATGGGATTTTTATGTTCTCCGTTGACCGCCTGGCGGTCGGCTGAGCTTCAGGACTGTGCTCTCTCGACCGCCTGGGCGGTCTCCAGAAGCTTCAGACACGACTTTGCTCTCTGTACGCCCTGGCGGTCCAGGATGCTCTAAAAGCTCTAATACTGGTATGTATTGGACCGTGCTATCTCATTACTCACTTATTTACATTTCTTAACTTTAAGTTAATCATTTATTTTTCTTCCCATTAACTTTAAAACATAAATGTAAATAAGGGAATACCCTCCCATTTGGATTCAAATAAAATATTAGAAAAATTAAAATCCCAACAAATCAAAATCTCATTTTTGGGTTTTAGTTTAAATTCGAAAAATCTTACAATTTCGTAAACTTAGGCTAAAAATGAAATACTTGAGAGTTTCATAAAAGTCGTTAAAAATCTCTCTTCAACTCATTTTCTCTAGGAACAATTACCGGGACTTTTGGTCCCAAGAAAATAGCTCTAATATATAGCCCTCCAAGGGCATGTAGGGTCTAGACTTAGTGAAATTCAGGACCAAAACGACAAATAAGGTGACTGGCACCTTTCTTTGTTCGAAAAATTTTGACCTTTTATGTATTTTTTGAAAATCTGGATATTACAAAAATACTCCCACGTGGCATGTTCGCACTACTATATATATTATTTTATTTTTCTTTTGAACGAACAACACCAACTATGATGTATGATAAGTTGAGTTTTAATAATAATAATCTCATTATTATATATATGTGTGTATAACTCATGCAACATGCTACTATATATATATTATTTTATTTTTTCTTTTGAACTAAAACGAAACAACACTCGTACTCAAATTTAACTCGTGCATCCCGTGTCTCATTATAATAATAATAATAATAATAATAATAATAATAAATAGTGCTACTACCTAATACGTGTGCGTGCACACACACACACACATATATATAATAATATAGTAGTGCTACCTTAGCACTATTCAGCTAAACAATAATAATAATAATAATAATATCAACATGCTACACATTTTCTCTTATAATATTATTAGAGCGTTCCATGCATGCATCTTATATTATAATAAAATAATATTAAAATGTCTACAAATTAATAGTAATAGTAATAATAGTTCAAATACTAATAAATTTCGTATTTGGAATATTACATATTATTTTGTACGACGGTTTTAGAAGGTAGTTTATATTTTTTATAGTTATTTTATTTTTCAAATATGACTAGTTACAACGGTCTTAGCCATCAGTAAAAAAATAGTAATTTTTTTATTATGACCAATTTTTTAATCTTTTAGTCCTAAAAATAATTTTAGAAAAATTTTGACAGCATTTCCCCTTAAATTAGGAGATTTCATCATCAGATATTTCTTTTAATTGGTCTTTAAATTTTATTTATATTACTACTTTCAAACACATTCAATTGGCTTTTAAGTTTTTTTTTCATATAATTACTTTTATTTAATCTTTTATTTGTAAAACAAATTTTAACATAATTTCGGCATCTCCCTTTAAATTAGAAACTTCTGTCATTAGATATTTCAGTCAATTCAACAATTATAGATATTATTATAAAGATCAACAACAGATAGATGCTGTGAAGCGTTACATCTTAATAATTACAAACAATTCATATAATTCTAAGGTCGTTCTATTGCGCATCCCCTTTTAACTCCACAATATGTATCCTGAATCTCGCAAACACAAAAAATCCTACAATAAACAATGCAAACAAGTCAGGAAGGACCTCTACACCCTTCCCCCAATCATGCAATCCCCATTTCCTACAACTTTATCATAGAAAATATAAGTCTATATCTTACGTATATATTAAACCATATTAATAACAAGGATTTAGTTACTAACCTCAATAGCAATGAAAAAATAACAAAATGTGGAAAAGCTCTCTGCTAACCAAATTCAATCATAAAAATTCAATATATGAAAACTTTAACTTAACACATTTATGTACATAGAAAACATAAAATCAAATAAGGAATTAGAGTGGCAAACTGCTCTCAATATCCAACAGTACATCACCCTCAAACACAACTATCACAACTCCTACATTAACAAAATTACAACAATAATTACTCTCCAATGCAATAAAACACAACACTATAGGCACCCATAAATAAACGGAAAAACTACATCAGATCAAAAAACCAAACCAATTAAAATGCTCACTAAAACTCCTATATCACAATGGTTGTCTCCGTCTATCGAATAGAGCTCAAATGGCAGGCGTAGTGGCAAATATTAGAGAGAGAGGGGGAAAACATAATAAGGAAGAAGAAGGTGTTCCATTTGATGTGTATGTGGATTACAGCAGGTAACCAACAGAATACTCGTCAGGAACCAATTAATGAAACGGTGCATTTAATAATTCACTTATTACCGACAAGTATGCAGGAATCCCAAAAGTTGCACGCCAACATACAAAATGTTCAGAAACTCGTCGGTAATTTAAAAAATAAAAATAAGATACCTCGATAATTTAGTGAAAAGTTTAAAATTAATGAAATCACCGTCGATAAACCCGTCAATAAATTTCCTTAAAAATAAAATGAAAAATAAAATAAAATAACCTTCGTTAAACCTATCAGTAATTTAGTGGGAAAATAAACAAAAAATAAAATTAGTAAAACAACCATCGATACACTCGTTGATAAATTTCATTAAAAATAAAATGAAAATACGTAAAAAAACTCATCGGTTACCCACTGCACACCAAAGAGTAGGTCCTGGCACCATCATTTACTGAGATATTACCAATGGTGTGACATGTAAATTAATAATCAATCAATTAATTTCGGGAAATGCAACAACCCATCGGTAATTACCAACGGTTTTGTACCCTCAGGATTCCACGAATTTCTAGTAGTGAATATTCCTCTAAAGTAAATTATGGAGATTTTCTATATTTATATTGCAGAGTATTTGAATTATTTTTACCATATAAGAGATTAATTATTTACATATAAACATAGAAATCAAAATAAAAAATATAATTCATTTAAATATAATTGTAATAAATAAAGTTATTATATCAAATATTCTACAAAATTATTTTATATCTTTTTACTATTTGTTTTCTTATTACACAACATATATAATTTAAAATTATATATCTATTTAATTTAATTGTTCGTGCAGCTGCAGGCGTTGCAATAACTCATAAATATTCTTGAACAAACAAAATACAAGAGAGATCCGATCGAGAAACACAAGCAGCAAGGAAGGGGGAGACCAGATATTATAATATGAGTTCCATGTATATTGTTCATAAAATTAAAAGATACCCGAACCATAATTAAACCCACAAAAAAAATGATTTTTGATACCTAAAAATATTTATTTAGACGTATTTTATAATCATTAAATATAATAGTAATCTCTATTTATTCTTAACACCCATTACATCAAATAATTATAAAATAAATATTTAAGTAGACACCCACTTTTTAGTGCCAAAATATTATTACTCAATTTCATAAATCATAACACAGATTCCCAAAGTCTCAAACCGAAACCCATAAAGTAAATGAAAGCAACAAAATGAAACACTTCAGTAGTACTGTAGTTCATTACGCACAGGCCATACCCATAGCCATGCAAATGTATAACTAAATACTAACAAGCTAGCTAGGATCTGCAGCTAGCCGCGCGCAGCATCATCATTTATTCATATCTCCCAGCATCATTCGATCTTAGGCAGCCTCTTCTTCTTCTTCTTCTTCTTCCTCGTCATCAGTTGCAGGAAACTCGTTCAAGTCAAACCCTACTCTGTTCCCTTCATTGCCATCATTCTCTTCATCGGAAGCATCATCCAACGGAATGTTCAGATCAAACACAAGCCCTCCAACAGATGATGAACCCGATCCACCCTCTCCGCTACCCAGCACAGAGGTGATACCTTCACCTGCAACTAATTAACCACACAACACAACAAACAAGAGAAAAAGACACATGATCGATCCCATTTCATAAGGCTAGAAAAATACACAGAAAATTCACGTATTATATATTATTATATAGTTTATATAGTTATACCACCAGCGGGTGTGGAAGAGAAGGATGAGAAAGTAGGAGGCTTGAAGAAGCCACGGTAGTCACGTTCAGGGTGCTTGCGCATGTGGCCAAATGCACCCTTCCAACTGGCGAAGGTCTTAAAGCAAATGGGGCATGTTGGGATGCCTGAGGGAGGGTTCTTCACAGCGGAACTCCTCCTCTTCTTCTTGACAGCCCCATCGATAACAGAGCCACCGCCACCTGTGGCAATGGCTACTGCATTGGCCATAGCCACTGCACTAGCTATGGCTATCATGGATGCAACACCACCACCACTCTGACCTTCTCCCATAGTGGTGAGAGAAGGACGAGGAGGAGGGGGACTTCCACCACTGTTTTCATTGTCGCTGGTTGTCAGTTCAGCCAGCACTTCCTCTGGGGTTTTCGACAGTGGTGGTTTTTCCCATCCCTCACCACCAAAGTTCACATCACTGGTGGCAGAAAGAGAGCTTTCGGGGGATTTGGATTTGGACCTGGACCTAGTGGTGGGAGCAGAGGTGGGCTTTTTGCCCTTGTTGGAAGATTTCTTCGCCATTTTTTTGCTACAAAGGAGAGTGGCCAAAAAAAAAAACCTATAAATTATAAGACTCTATAGAGAAGGGAGGAAGATGAGTGTGTTTGTGCAGTGAAGGGATTGATGATTGTGAGGGTATTTATGGTTGTATGAGAGGAATGGTTAATTAAACTTGTTCATGAATCTTACAATAATGTTCATGTGTGTGTTTCGATAGTACACTATTGCATACCATCTCCGAAATAATGCCTTTTCATCCCAATGGGGAAGGTGGCGGAATATATAGAGGGAAAATTATATAATTCGCGATTTTCATTACTTTTTTTTGGTAATTTGATTTTCATTACTTAATGATACAAAAGTAGAATTAAAACCGTAATTATGCTTAACTTATTGGGAAATAAATTAAAAGGCGTCTCTTTAAATAAAGAGGAAAAAAAATTAGGCACAAGGGTTATCCAGCAAAGACTTTAGCAAATCATAGTGGGAAGTTATAAGGATGAGTAGATAGTTATCATATGGTTTGGTAATCCATTTTTTTTTATTTCTATATATTATAAAGTTGTTTTATTCATAAAAAATAATCTATATTAAAAGGAGTTTAATTTTGATATATTATGAGTGTAAAAAAAAATTTAAACTGATAACTAATTATATGATTATATTTATAAGACTTTTAAGACGGTAATAGTTAAATTAATTTTTTTTGATACAGTAACATGAAATTTCTGTGTAAAAACCTTTTATATTGATAATGTATTTAGATTAAGCTCATTTAAACATAGTTAAAAAATAATATAAAAATAAGAATAATTTAATTTCTTTACATGAACTGTGTTACTTTATGCTCAAAACTTCAAGAAAGTTGCAATGGAGGATAGTTATTGATTATGATTTGTCACTTTTCTAAAACATGTGTTGACCAACAATTTAAACTCTCAGTGTATAAAAATTACTCTTTATAAATAGTGTAGAAATATTATTTATTTTGATCCAATTTTGACGGATTAGACGTGTAAACAATTATATATTATTATCTAATAATGTATTGTTATATAAGCAAATATGGCTAGCCTTCATATATATCCTCTATTTAAATAGTCATACGAATAAAATAAAATAATTTAAATAGATGATGATATAACAAAATTTTATGTCACTAATGCATCAAAACTAAATTCTATTTCTTTGTTATGTGAATGTAGAAATCTTATGCTTTTGAATTGGAGGAATAATAATGGATAATATAATAAGCAGATGAAAATAAGAGAAACTCATAATTATTTTAGAATTTAATTTATATAATTATCAGTGGTAAAATAAAGTTTTACATAGATATTTAACCATATATTGTCACATAAAGAAAAAAAAGGTTGGATTTAACCATCAATTATCTTAAAAGTCTTACAAAGAGAAACACATGATTAGATGATTATATAAAACTTTTTCACACTATCAGCATAGTAAAATTAAACTCATTTATTATTATTATTATTATTATTATTAACAATAAATTTACTATTTAATTTTATGCACTAATAGTGTAAAATCATTTTACACCATCAACTAATATTATTTAAAAAATATAACTACTCACTATGATAACTACCCATCATAATTTGTCATTTTTCTTAAATTTTATATATTAATAGAGTAAAATTATTTTATATTGTGATTGTAATAATAATTTGAAAATATAAATGAGTTTAATTTTAACATATTGATATATATATATTATTTTTTTTTACTATTATTCAATCAAACCATTCTATTGGCATGACCACCCAAGTAGTGAGTGTAACTTGATCATATTTACTTATATAACTATATATAATTGAATGATAATGTCAATTTTTTTACACAACTAATACATCATAAATTTATATCTTAGTGTACAATTATTGTTTCTTATTGCTGAAAATAATAAGTGATGCTAGATTTTTTTAATACCAAGATTTGAAATATATTTTAAACATTTAAGAAAAAGAAGATTAGAATCTAAATTCATTATAAACTTAACAACCAAGCAAATCCATTTTCAAGCAAACTAAAACTTTAAAGTTATTTCCAAGAATTGCAAATATTAATTAATACTATAGTATTTAATAATTAGACATTGTAATAAACAAGAGACAAGTTTCTGAGTTTATTGAAAAATAATAATATGTGACAATTAAGCATGATACTTGTATACATTAGGCATATTTTCATATAATAATGGAGCATGATAAGCAACTCAAACATCAGTCAGAATAAGTGACAATGGCAAAATTTAATATTGCTGCTTATGCCAAATGCAAGTTTAGAGATTGAATAACAAGAGTTTAAAGGAAATTCTTAGCTTAAAACATATAATGTGTGTGAATTCACTAATAATCGATCCAAAGTAAATCCGGAGCTCATGTATAAACTATCTAACAATCAAGCTCGTCACTCACCAAGCTTAGACTATAATGAATTAGACAATCTCCGAGTTTGAAGTGTCTTTATTCTGGTTTTGTAAAAGAGTAAATAGCACAAAACATCATTTTGAAAATAGCACTCCACCCCATATTATAATTATACACTTAAGAAAATACCATATATTTGCACAATGTAATATTTAATTTCTATTATTCTTTTATTCTTGATTAGAATCTAAAATATTTCTAGCTTAAGAAAAAATGCTGATCTATTTTTTTCTACAATATAATCTATTAATTCTCCTTCCTAATTAAGACAATAAAAAGTATATTTTGCATAATGACATAGTTCACGAATACTCCTTCTTCAAATTTTCCTCGGTAGCATTTGAGACCTTACCTATAAGATTGTTGATAGTTTAGATTATCACTTAGAACAATTACTACATTTTAAATTACTTATAATGTTACAATAATACTGTTTGGTATGCATAATCTAACTGGCAATTCACATTATCTTTTTTTTTTATTTATCCTTGTCTAGTATATAAAAAAGATTACTAAGTAGTGCATGTCTTTTAGTAATATGATAATAACGACAATAATAATAGTAATTACAATTATTGATAGAATTAATTGATTAATTATTACTATTATTAATTATTATTGTAAGAATTTTAATTAACAATAATAATGATCAATATTAATTAAATAATTATAATAATAATTGTTGTTATGTTATGATAGTAAATAATTTTACTAGTATTAATTAAAAATAATAATAGTTAACAATTATTATTTTAAGATAATTATTATTAAAATTTAATCATTATGATAATAATTAAGATGTTGCTTTAGAATAATTATAATTATTAAATAAAATAATAATAATAAATAAATAATCTTTATTAATATTGATTACTAATATTAATTAATAATTTTAAATTAAGAAATCATTATAGTGATAATTAAAATTTTTCAATAATGGTCACCAAAAAATTGAATAATAATAATAAGAATGATTGGCCACCCAAGATTAACATTTAGGTGATAATTTACATAGACACCCATAGAAGGAATCCACATTATCGCTAAGGTGACAATCTAGATTTCCTTCATAATGTGTATTGCAAGCAATGTCGATCTACAAAACAAAATAGCATTGTAGGTCTAATTTTAACAATATTACCAAATTTAAATAGATTATTGTAATATCCAAAAAAAAATGGAAGCCTTTAGGAAGGTTATGTCTTAAGTTCAGGAAGGATTTCAAAAGATTTTCTAGACATCATAAAATTTTAATGATACTTATTTGAATATATTAGAAATCATTATTATTATTTTTATTACTATTATTATTATTATTATGTTTGTAGCATTAATGTGTGTGTGTGTGTGTATGTGGGTATGTATATATATTAGGATCAAGTTACGCGTGTAACTTTAAGAAGATGTCACACCATTTAATAACTTTCTAAGTATAGGACAAGTTTCACATGGTATACACAAAGCTCATTGTTGAGGGCTTTTTTTTATATATATCACTAGTATATATTTGGCACGTCATAATCCTTAAATATTATTTTAAGAACCCTAGTCATTTAAGGATTTTTTCCTAGAGAGAAAAACATGGTTTATCTCAATTTTCTTGATTAATCTCATTCGGTAAGTGATCTTCATGGAAGTTTAGTCCTTCCTCTTCTCATCTGGTTTATGAGTTAGGCGTGATTACATGATTTTCTCATGACTTTCTTCAACTCTACCATCCAAACTCATTTGGGTGATATAATCAAATTGTTTATGTTTTCATTATATTGTTTGGTAGTTATCCTGTCATTCATGTTCCCCAGGGTCAAGTTGTTAGTGGGAGTGCACTCGGCTACCAACGTGAGTGGGTAGTTGCTCATGGCTATAATTTAACCATTAAAAAATATTTATAAATTTATTATTATTACTATTATCACGAAAATCATATTTTGGAAAACTTATAGAACCATTGTTTGTTGCATGATTATTATAAGGTGTCACATTAAGTTATATTATATTTCAATAATATATGATTTTATATGGCATAATATGAATCATTTTCAGAAAATAGGTTGAGTTATCATGATTTCATAGTTAAGAGTATTATTTATTATCAATATGAACAACGAGCAAGACATCATAGAATAATTTATATGAATATTAGAGAATATTATTATTATTATCTATTTGGCACAATATGAACTAATTAGCTACTATAAAATAGTTGAGAAGATAAAATAATTCATAACTTTTTATAGTTTCCATGTGAATAGCAGTTAGAATAGCAAGAACATAATTGGTGGTGTAAATTTTAATTATATATATATAACCCAGCCTAATATTAGAAATAAGTTAAACAACTATTACAGTGCCCAATTAAAATATGAAATAGTAATATTTAGCATGATAAAATTATTTAGCCAGTTATGGAGAGTAATTAATAGCTAAGTTATACAAATAGATTAATATATATTTATTATTTATTGTATGAATAACAACCAGAATACTAAGAATGTCTAAGTAATAGTTAAAATTTTATTTAATAATCATTCATGACATAACTCAGTTAATTAATAGAAATTAATTAATAGCTTTTGGCCTTTATGATTAAATTATGAATTAATTATTAAAGAATAAGAAGTTTTCAATGTAGTAAGATTAGCTCCAATTTTATAGGTGTTATTTAACTATTATCAGTTTATAAAATTAATTTATTTATATAGTATGAGAGAACCCAATATTTTCTTGGCAATAAATAAATAGATGGGTGATAACTAATAGCTAGAGAATAATTAAAGGTTCAAAGTTAAATTGTAATTATTGTTATTAGTATTGCTATTATTATTGTAAGTGGATTAGTAGACAATATGGCACAAATAGTTTCTATGACATAATACTTAATAGTTAAATTGTTATTTCATTAGTAGCAAGCAGAATACAAAGAATACATTGCAGTGTTTGAATTGATTGTTGATTCAGTTAGTTTATGTATATTGAGATCAATATAGTAGGATTATAGCATGTTTTGGAAAGGAGGAGTGCACCAAGCGGCCATGGAGGCAATCTTATGAGATGTTATCCTTGGTATACCTAGCTGCCAAGGAGGCGGTATACCAAACGGCCATGGAGACAATCTTATAAGACTTTAACCTTGGCATACCTGCCATGGAGGCGGTATGTCAAGCAACCATGGAGATAGACTTTTCAAAGACTAGAGAAGTTTGGAATCTAGTGAGGTGCCCAAAGAGAACAAAGTTGTTTATAGATAGCTATTATCATTCTTATGTATATATATGTTCATTATGTTTAGAGTACTGTTATTTATGATTCAGATATACCACATGATATAGTCCTTAAGAGGACAAACCCATAAGTTAATATTTATGATGCAAATGAATGCTTATAGAATATGAATTCAGTTTTAAGTTGATTTCATTTAAGTTGGATTTTATTTAGTTAAAACATGGATCAAGTTGAATGTCTATAAATTTCATTATTATATAATTATTTGCATGTCCATGTTGTATGTATTATTATTATGAAATTTCTTGTTGTCCCATGTGAGCTGTGGGTGGCTATTTGTTCACGAGCTTTGATGAACCCACTCCTCGCTTCCTCCCCTAGAGATACAGCTGACGGGTTTAGCTGGATGCAGGATCCTCTTCAGGAATTGCAGGTTCTTTTGATAAGTTTTGCTTTGGAGTGAGGCTTAATTACTATAGGTCTATGTTAGTTTAGCAGTGCCCAGTAATTATGTAGGTAGGATTTCGACATGTATAATATTATTTTATTTATTTTTAGAATTTTAGATATTTTATTAATTATGTTTGGCCTCAACTCAGATTATGATTATTATACGATTTTATGTTCATGATTTATGTTTGGGAAGCATTTTCAAAATTATGAAATTTAGCTAAATTTGAGATATTTGGGATATGTTTTACTACTTATGCATTTTAGCCAGTCATATTATGAAGGCTTCCGGGGAACCCAATCCCTCATATGCCTGTAACGTTCCCTAGGTGGGTCGTCACAATTATCCCATACCAAACGCCTCCAAAATTATTCTTTATGTGTTTATGTGTTAGGTTTTTTTGGTACAATTGAAAGACAATGGGGTTTGAACCTACTATGACCTCATGGTAGACCACCAAAATCTCGTTCATTACTCCAATCTTAATGGCTTATTTATGGGTTGGATCAGGTCAAGTTTAAGGCTAAGGGAAATAAAGTTTAGCCCAATCAAATGAAGTTAGATTGGATTGGATCGACTTTTGAGGAAAAAAATTTTCTCACTCAAATTGACCCAACCCAAATCAAGTTGGGTCAAGTTGAGTGGGCAAATTGCTTAAAAAAAAAAAACACAATGCATAACACCAACATCTCAAATCTCACATTTCAAACATAATAGTGTTGAAAAACTGAAACCCTAGCACCATTTTAACTCTCGTCTCTCCTTCCCTTCCTCCCTGTACAACCCTTCCTTTTTAGTGACGTTTTATTTGAGGGATCGTATTAGCCCCATAGAGGGGCTTCCCCCTTCTATGGTGGTCCAGACCCCTCCTCCTCCTTTTTTTTATTTAGTTTCTTTTGTGCGTGTGTGTGTGTGTGTGTTTTTTTTTTTTTGTCCTATCTCCTTATTGGGAAGGTGGTTTGTATGGTTTTTCCGTTTAATATTGTGTCTCTTTTGATAGTAGATATGCCCGAATCTTGGAAAACAATATGTATGTAGTTGCTATCTTGGTGGTGAGTTTTCTCATAATTTATGTTTGTGTATACAACATCCAAGGATAGCGTTTGGTACAATTTATAAATTAACAACACTCTTCAACGGTGGATGGGTGAGGACTTTGTTGTTTCTGTTTTGCATCTGTGTGTTTTTCACACTTGTTTTATGTTTTTCGCACTTCTTGTTTATGTTTGGAATGGCACAATGCCCATGGTAGATGCTCTATCAACCATGGAAAATGTGATGCTTGTAAATGTTAAAGGATATATGTCAGGTGATAAAAAAAATATATGTATTTCCTCAATATTTATATATGCTTTGATGAAATGTTTAAATTTATAGGTGCAGTATTGAATGTCTTTAGCAAAAATGTTAAGCCACATCTTCCATTCCTATCTAGATTGGACAGAGAGAGGTGGTATTAGATATTAATAAGAAATTTGATCAGTTCACCTGATGATATGTGTGCGTTTCAACCTTCATACAAATTAGAGTGAATGTAGCTTATCCAATTCAAGAATATAATGGAAGATTAATCATAGGAAAACTTTTAGAGTTCTAGAGTTGATCAATCTGTGTGCATATTTTCTGCTAATGGATTGAAGTCATCATTAGATGAAATTTAATTAGGTTATCAATATTCTTGTATCACTTATCACGTTATGGTTTTATTAGACTATTGAGCCATAGTCAACACTGTGGGATAGTACAATTTTATTCTATAAATAGTTCACATGCTAAGTGAATAAATGATACTTATTTCTCTGAAAAAAATAAAACAATACAAATGTGAATTTCAAATGTAAAAAAACCTTGTCTCAACCAAACATTTTCAACAACCGTCAAGAACAAAAACAAACCAATTGAAAACTAACAATTCTGAAAAAAAAAAATGCAAATCCCTCTTCAGCAACAACAAGAAGTGCTGGCAGGAAAAAGAAGATGGAGGAAAGAGCTTCACACTGAAATAGATGAAGAAGGACAGACGGAGGAGAGATCATATATGGTGGCAGTATTGCTTGTCTCTATGCTCTGCGACATGTGTGAGTGTTGTAGAGTTACAAGAGTCAAATACACAGAGCTATGCTAGAACACCGTGTATCAAGTGCATACGTGACAAATATTAATAACAAGACTTTAACAACTATAAACTACCTATAACAGAAACTAATTAAATCAGTTACAATAGTTATCTGAGTTTCTCCCACACACCGTGTATCAAATGCATACGTGACAAATGTTTGTGGACCTTGAGCTAGCTCAACTAAAGGCTAAAGCTATATATAGAATTTAGCAACAGAGATAGGCAGGGTAAGGATGTCCACAACAATTTGATGTGTTGATTAGAACCTTATTTTGAATGACATATCAACTCAAACAAAGAACAAATTAAGTTCAAAGTATTTTGATCGATTATACAGGACTAGTTGCTAGTTGAACCACACTCTAAATATCACACAAGATTGTGAGAGTAGTACATAAGGGCAAATGCAACTCAGCAAACAACGACAAGTGAGACATTGATTATATTTGGATAAATATAATCCATTGTGTGTGGGTCTCACCAAATGATTTAAGAATGATTAACTCCTTACTTTCTCACTTTACTAATATCTTCAATTTAGAAGAGTTAAATCCAACCTATAAAATTAGTAGAAAATTAACATAAAAATATAAATCTTAAACTAAGAGAATAATAATAGTTTTAATGAATTGCATGCATATTAAGTCCCTCACGTAGTTATTAATCTCGTATTTACTTTTCCATTCCATCATACCCCAAAAAATGCAAATAGAACCTTTCTTAATAATAAATTGGCTAGCTTCTTCCTCTTTATGGGTGCAAAGCGCTATCTGCTCCTTTTTCGCTACTTGCATCAACTGCATATATATTGGTTTAATTTATTACTTTTGACTTAATATCTTCTTGCTATGATCGTAAGCATATTCAGTTATTTCCCACACGTAGGTATTTCTGTCTTTGCATTTTATCTCCGTTGCAAGAAAAAGAATAGTAAATAAAGGAAGCAATTCTAAAGGTAGCTATTTTCATGTATGGATGCATGTCCTCAATTTTCATATATTAGCCACGGGTAGAGAAGGAATTCTTGGGAAGCCGAAAAGCGCCGCATAAGAAAGCAAGAGCAAATTATATACTTTTGAAACAAACAAAGCCAATGGGCACAGTACATTTCAATGACAAGACTCTCTATGACTCTATGCCCTATTGGAACCTACTTTGAGCTCTTTCAGCTCTCAATATTGTTATATATATGCATTCATTTTCGTGATTCATTGTAGATTCACAATGTGAGAGAAAATTAAAAGGTTGTGAGTGCATCATTTTTTTCTTTTTCAATGCCCACCACCTTAAGTCTTTCTCTCTCTCACTGTGAGTTTATAATAAATCCAAAAAATGAGTACACATAATGAGATGGCCCTTCAGCTCTTAAACTAAAAAACTACGTACAGCTTAATGAATTTCTAGCACCAAATTCCTTATATATCAATATATTTCACACCATTCTGACGCAAACTATAATTGATAGGGAGAGGGGAAAGGGTAGAGGCCGGCAATTCCATTCTTATAGACCCTGATTATTTATCGTTCCCGGTATAAGCATTTAATCGAGTGACCAATAGCGAAACTAGGCGGGTAAATAGTTTTTGAAGTACATACATCATGTAGATGTCATCTAGAAGGGTATTTTAAATTGTATAAATACTTAACATTTTCAAATTTATTAGGATTCTAGTCTCAGCTCCCTCAAACGTCAATGATCTGCCCTTAAGTAAAGATATAGGTATGATCCCTATAACATATCACAGGTCCAAAACAAAATGGAGAGCTTTCAACTCTAAATCTCCCATACCCTATCTAAGCCACCAAATCTCATGCATAAAATATAATCACTTGGATAGCCATGGATAATTCTTCCATTTTGGAAACTAACGGAAGGGGATGCATTGATGTGAATTAGTAGATATAGTAGTTAAAACCCTATAAACCATGTTGGCTTGGTGAATGATGATTAAAAGTTGCATCCTAATCCAATAATGAAAAGATTACTCAACTTCAAACAAAAACACACTTTAAATCAATAAACAAAATATTAAAAAAAAAAAAAGTTAAGCGCGCAGAATTGATTTCAAAATTAACAGATGCTAATTTCTAACATCACTTATAATATATGATTCCACTACATATTCCTTGGACAAACAAATTAAACGAGATGAAGAGATCGGGAAACACGAACAGTAAGGTAAGGCGACACAGAAAATAATAATAATAATGAGTTCCATATATATTGTTGATCACCAAAAAAATAGAAACTCATCCCATCAAAATAAAATAAACTACTAGATATATAGTATTTCAACCAAAACCCAGTAAAGTAATTAAGGAAAGCAACAAACATGCATGGCCAATGTAAACATAATTAACTAACTATATATAAGGGAACTTAATTAAGCAGCAACTTATTTTGTATCTTCCGACTTCCAACATCTTAGGACTTGTCTTCATCATCTTCAGTAGCAGGAAACTCGTTTAGATCAAACCCTAACTTGTTGCCCTCATCAACAGTATTCTCTTCTCGATCTCCTGCATCCTCCACCGGCTGGTTCAAATCAAACACAAGCCCTCGAACAGGTGGTGATGATGATCCACCCTCGCCGCTCTTAACCTGCCCAGAACTACCACCTTCTCCTGCAACTAACCACATAGTTAATAATAAAAAAATATGATTCAAATCACCATATATCCACACAATACACACACAATATAATCCATCATGCATCTCAACTTTCCTTTTTCTGATAACAAATGATCCCTTTGGTTTGAAAAACACGGTGTAATCCCTTTGGCCCGTATATGCATGCGCAAAATTTTGATCGTGAAATCAAATAATCAAAGATTAGAAAATTTCACTTAAAAAAAATAAGAAAGAGATTAACACTTTTACTCCTTCAACAGTTAAATCCCCTCTCTAGTTTATTACTTATTTGTGTTGCTATATATGACATGTCATGCATCATTTCATAAGGCGATCGACCAAAATACAGAAATATACAAAAAAACAATATATGACTGGATCAAGAGTAATATAAAATATATAGATGCATTTGCTTTATCAATTGTGCATGTAACTGTGATATGACACATCATTAGCCATTTCAAAAGGTGACAAAAATACTCAAATATAAAAAGAAAAAAACACAATCATGATACAATATTAAGATTCACATAACTTCACCCAAAAAAAAAAAAAGATTCACATGAACTATATAATAAAGTATATATATGCCACTTATATGAATGTAACTACTATATATATGACATCATGAACCGCTTCAAAAGATGCCAAAAACTACTATACATATATTAACACTTTTGCATGTAGTTAATAGTTATATATTATATCTTATAGTTTATATACGAACCCTGACTAGTAGCACCACCAGCAACAGTTTTGGAAGAGGAGGATGAGAAGTAGGAGGCCTGAAGAAGCCACGGTAGGCACGATCAGGGTGCTTGCGCATGTGGCCAAATGCACCCTTCCAACTTGAGAAGGTCCTGTTGCAGACAGGGCAAGTAGGGGTGCCCGTTGGAGGGTCCTTCACTGCAGAGGCCTTCCTCTTCTTTGCTGCAGCACCCACATCCCCAACAGCAGGCCCTACGCCCCCACCAACAACAACCACGCCGCCGCCACCACCGCCAACACCCGCCATGGCCATCATGGATCCAACACCACCGCCACTTTGGCCTTCTTCTCCTACAACCGGAGGAGTAGGAGGAGGAGGGCTTTCACCACTGTTGTTGTCATTGTCACTGGTTGTTAAATCCGCAAGCACTTCCTCGGGGGTTTTCAAAATGGAGTGTGGTTCGTCGCTGGTGGGTGATGAAGAACGGTGCTGTGGGGAAGTGGATGGGGACCGGTGTTGCTGCCCTTGTTGGAAGATGTGTTCTCCATTTTTGGTTGAAAATTAAAATGAGTGCAAATTAAAGGTTACTATCAAATTCTTCTATAGAGGGAGTGTGTTTGTGTGTGTGAAGGGATTGTGAGGGTATTTATGGTTGCTTGCTTGAGAGTAACGCTTGGTTGAACTCGTGCATGCATGCATGCATATTCATCATGGGGTATTGCCACTTTAATTTTGTACGTGTGTGTTTTTCCATTGGCACCCATCTATGCGAAACGATACGACACCATTCAATTTATTTTCGATCGAGAGGGAAAATGTGGTAGAATAGAGAGGGGAAATGATATTTCGTGATTTTCCATCTGTTCAATATTAAAAATAAAAAAATGAATAAAAGCGCAATTAATGTTTTACGTGTTTCGGAAATAAATGGCGGAGAGAGTGTTATTACTGCAAATAATATATATATATATATATATATATAGGAAAAGACTATTCACATTCCCTTTTATTTACCTTCACTCCTAATTTAATACATTTTTATTTGATTGCACAAAAATATCATTCTTTCTTCTTCATAGTTAAACTAATAATTTTTAGTAAACTCTTAATAACAGTGGCGGTGATGATTTTGTGACTAAATCATGCCCCTTTGTGAACAATTATGAGGCTGGTTTTGGCATGTGACTCATTCTAGGTATAATATTGAAGATTGTTAGACTGGTTTATAAATTAGTATATTTTTCTTTGGGTGTAGGCTATGCCTCTACGACATTTTATTAGGTGGCGTGGAGAACTAATTTTTGTTGCACCTGTAATTTTTGGCTTCAATTTATTTGAGTTTTGAGCTTTGTTCATCAAATTATCAAAAAGAAAAAAAATTGATAATTTGTTGTTACTTTGATATCATTCAAACTTATTATTATTAACATTTTTAAATAATCTTATGTTAATACATCATTATCTATGTTCCTGAATTTGTTATTTTGCCAAAATGTTATCATAATAATTTTATGTGAATTTTATTAAATGATAATTAAAATTTTCAAAATATTTATTATTAATTATAATTTTTACTAGTAGGGGACCATTAAATATTATAAGTATTTTAAATTAATTTATTAATATAACTATTTATATATAAATATTAAATTAATTTTTACAATTTATAATGTAATAATTATCTACGATACACAATAGTATTTTAGATAAAAATAAGAAAAAGATAAAAAATAAATTGTAATATGCAACAGAAATTCCCGTGTTAATATAATTTAATTTAGTATTAAATAAACATATATCAGCATTTTCAATTTTTTATAACGTATTTTCATATTTTTTAAGGTGTTTGAACAACATATAAAATACTAAAATCATTAAATAAAATTAAAAAAATATTATGGGACTATAATATTTTTTTTACAGTGATAGTGAAAATTAAGTTTCAAAATTATTATAAAGAATAATTCTATTTAATTCAAAGTTCATTAGTACAATTATAATTCAAATTTTTTATATCTTTTATTATAATAAAAAATCAAGATTTTTATTGTGACACTGATATTGATATTTTTATTTCATACCATATTTACATAATATTAAAATAAAAAGTATAAAGTACTATACTTAAAGAAAATTGTTTAAAATGATAAAAAAAAATTCAATTTGAATAGTATTTAAGATTAAGCAAATCAATTTACTACATAATTTTTCTTGTATTTATGCAAAAATACAAATTTAATAAATTTTATGAGAAAAATGAGTCAAAAAAGAAAAGACTCTCACAAAATAAAAGATTTCAGACATAATTTTTTTAATATTATTAAAAACAAAATAAACTAGAAATAACAATTATTAGTTTAATTAGATGAAAGAGATGGAAAGGTATTATGGGACAATAAAGTAAAAGTTCATTGAGTTGGGAATGGGGATAGACAAAAGAGAGTGTTAATAGCGACACCCATATATATATAAAGAGTTTAATTTTGATACACTAAGTGTAAAATAGTTTACACGTTATCTATTGGATAACTTTTCAGGTAATCTACTATTATAATATTTGAGTCATTTCATGGAAATTATTACACGTGTCTTTTGTACAAAGCTTTAGGATATACGTGTTATTCATATAGTTATTTATGATCCACTTTCCTCAACATTTATGCTACAGATTTTTTAACTTAATTTACAATTTAATTATTAATTATTAATAAAATCAAATATTACAATAATTAAAGATTACGATTTACAATTAAAATTAAGAATCATTCAGAATGGAAAAAAAATAAAATTAAGAATCATTAAAAAATTGATTAGATATAAATGTATTGCGTGATAAAAATATGAATGGTGCCCATTACAATAAAAAACGTGTGATATGAAAAAATATAAAAAGGGAATGCCTTCATCATTATATGCCTTTCACTTTTCCTGCGAGTAATTGTTTGACACATTCTATTTGTTTGGATGCACTAAAAAAATATATTTATCTACATGTCTTACTATACCCTATTTAATTTGTTACAACTTGAACATTCCAACCTATCAATTTCATAATTTTTTCATACTAATTTTTTTGAAAAAAAACTTTAATTTTTTAACATTAAAATATTTTAAAAAATCAGTTTCACAATTTACCCTTCTTTCATAATGATACTAAATATTTATTAATGATTTTTTATCTTAATTGACCTTTAAACATTTCTTTGGGCCATCAATATCCATTCTTTCATAACTCATATACCATTGGCCACGTTACAAGTTTAAGAAAGTCCATTCTGATCAATAATTGATTGCTTTATTTTCATAACTTTTAATTTTGAGATGAGGTTTCTTTACCAAGAAAAAAAAGTGAAGACAAAACAAAAGAAAAGAAGAAAAAAATATATTTTGTATGAAGAACTATGTTGTCTAGATGGAAGCAAGCATTTGAACCACCGAAGAAAGAAGATATCTGATATTTGCCATTGGGAATTTTAACTTGGGAGCTAGTTGAAGATTATTGAATCATCATTTGTTCAAGTAGTGTTTGCAAGTTTAAGAGGCTTATTTCACAATGATCCATATTCATTGTCACCTTTACAAAGCCCTTTCATTTTCCACACATTATAAGCTCATATCACCTACCCTTGGACAACATGGACTTAAGATGTGTCCTAATGGTGAATGTTTCTGAGTATTTTGAATGAAATAAAGCTCCATTTGAATTCATCAAGGTTTTCTTTTTGTAAAAAAAAAAAAAATTGTTTCATTTCATAATTTGCATGGTTTATTTACATTCTAGGTATTGTGAAGCCTAGTCCATTTTCATTTGCATGCTAGGTATTGTGAAACCTAGCTTATTTTGCATTCTAGGTATTGTAAAGCCTAGTTCATTTGCATTCTAAGTATTGTGAAGCCTAGTCCATTTCCATTTGCATTCTAGGTATTGAGAAACGTAGTTCATTTGCACATTTACATCCTAGGTATTGTGAAGCCTAGTTCATTTACATTTTGAGTATTGTGATTCCTAGTCCGTTTCCATTTGCATTCTAGGTTTTGAGAGGCCTAATTGATTTGCATCCCAATTCATTTGCATTCTAAATATTGAGACGCTTAGCTTATTCTTTTGAAGGTATTGTGATGCCTTCTTTATCCTTTTGAGGTATTGTGATGCCTCGTTTTATCCATTGTAGGTATGGTGATGCCTTCCCTATCCTTGAGGCATTGTGACGCCTTGTTTTTATCCATTGTAGGTATTGTGATGCCTATTCAATATTTTGAAGGTATTGTGACACCTTCATTTTCTTTTGGGTATTGTGACGCCTCAGTTTATTCATTGTAGGTATTGTAACACCTACTCAACATTTTGAAGGTATTGTTACATTTTCCCTATCCTTTTGAGGTATTGTGACACCTCATTTTTATCCATTATAGGTATTGTGACGCCTACTCAACATTTTGAAGGTATTGTGACGTCTTCCTTATCCTTTTGAGATATTGTGACGCCTTCAACTGCAACATTGACACTTTCCTAAGTAGTGTGAAGCTTAGAATTGGATTGTTATTGCCTTGTAAATAAGTTTAAAAAAAAACTGACAAGAACAAAATTGGTTGCTTTTTACTTTGTTTATCCTTTTAAATTAAAAGACCAAGCAAATGGGGGCTACTGTTAGCACCCAATTTTGATCAGGTCACAAAAAAAATGTCATTTTCTTTGAATCCAAAAATAAAATTAAAAAAAATTCTTTTTTAGTCCATGTTTAAATGTCCCCAAAAAAAAGAAAAAAATTAAAAATGAAAATAAAAAAAAAAGCTGAAAAAACCCAAAAAAAATCAAATCTTTCTAACAATTGTTCTTTTTTAAAACTGATTTTATTTAGCATTTATTAATTGATTACAACTTGATTTATTTTGTTAATTAGCTTGATTTTATTTCTCTAATTAGTGTCAATAGCATCAAATCAAATTTTCTTTCATTAATTACATTAGGGTAAAAAAAAACTATACAAATAGTTGTTATTAGTCAATTAAAAGGAGAGACACAAATACTAGCACACAGGCACTGAACGGGAAATAGACACTAAACGGAGTCAAAAACACATACTGGAGACGATACTTTTTCAACCCCAATCACACTCCATCATCATTCATCAGCCACCCCCATCATCTTTTATTACCATCATCACTCACCCTGGCACTCCAAGCACCGCCTGCCTTCTTTCCCTTGGTCCCTATTTATTTCTTTGCGTCCTAGCTTAATCCACATTAGATTCTAGCATTTTCCCTTTTTTAAGTTCAATAGTTTTTGGGGTCAAATTTTTTTTCGGTAAATATTTTTCTTTCCAAACATAGCGTGTCTATGTTTTTGGGTCAAAGCATATTTATATGTTTGGTTTGGCACAAAGTTTCGACCATTAACATCAGTAGCTTGCCATTCTTCCGTTTTATGTATTTATTTTTTTTCTAAATGCTTTAGACCCCTTCGTTTTTTGGTTCCAATTGCTTTATTTTTTTATTTTTTATTTCTTAATTAAAATCCATTAACACACATTTATTTTCTAGAAAAATTATGTAACTCTGAGTTCCTCATTGCACCAGAGGATACGTAGAAAAGAGATATTTTCTGTCAAGTCAAAATTAAATTTTCTTATATTTATTTTCTCTTTTTTTAAATATTTTTATTAAATTTTATAAATATTTTGGGCTTTCATTCTTTTTTTTAGGGAAAAATAAAATTGTTAAAGTTATTATTTAATTTGCACAACAAACTTTAGATAATTGTCATAAGACGGATGTATTAGCCCGTAGTGGATTAAGTTTCTACCCTTCCCTAATCTTAATCAGACTTTTAACTCATTTTATCTTAAATTATCAGTCTTGCCAAATTAAAAGGGTTTTCCAATTTTTACCATAAATAAAAATTGGTGGCGATTCCATTGACCCACTAAAAATTTAAAATCTTTTCTCGCGCCGCCTCCTCCGAGGACATTGTGGCAGGGGTATTTTTGTTCAACAATATGTGCACGTGAGAAGCACGTGGGGACTTAACACTGGGTTTGGAAGGCTCAGAAATGGAAAGGCTTCTTCGCATGATTTGATAAGTATAGGGGTCAGATTGCACAATTTTAAAACTCAAGGTTAAATTGAACAAGACTAAAAGTACAAGGGGTAAAACACATTTTTTCCTTTTGTTTTTACATTAAATCAAGTATATAAAATTCTAATAGAAATTAAAAAAACTCACGTTATGCTCAAATATAGTGAAAAAAAATCAAAACCAAATAAATCAAGATAAATAAGATTGTATAAGCAATATTATCAAAACTTGACCATTTTAGCTTGTATTTTGCTTAGTACAATTGTAAATTTGTTTATTGACAAATTAGGCTTGCTCAACAATAACAGATCTATAGTAATTTCTTATTAATTTTTTTTTGGTTTGAGTCATTGATCTCCAACATTAATTTTAAAAAATATGACAGCTAAAAATTAAATAAAAAATTGACTATAATTTTAGTCTTTAAAAATATATTAAATTTTAGTTTTGGGCTCTATTTAAAAATTGGTTTTGATCTAGATTTTTTTTTCAATTTTTTTTTTTTGGATCAGTATTGCTTTAGTCATGTTCCTATAAATATTTTAGAATATGCATTTAGCACTTATAAATATTAAAACATTTAGATTTTATTTTTTAAATTTTTTTAAAGCAATGTAAATTTTAGTTTTTGTTTTACCATCTGAATGTTTTGTCACTCATAATAAACATTAAAAAAATCTTTATTTACATTTGTATAAACAAAAAAAATGTAAATCAAAATAGTAACATAACACGCACAAATTAATAATAAAATATGATTATAGAATTAATATATTAATATATATGTATAGATCAACGCTCAACATCATCACTTTTAAAATTATAAAAAAACTAATATTGTTATTCATTTAAAAAAAGATGAAGTAGTAAGAATGTTATTTTTTACAACAATAGATTATTTAAACTCTAGTAATTAATATACATTAAAACTAATTAACATCATATTACTACACTCAAATTTTGTAGTTTCACTAATCTTGCATAGAAATTAGAAAATATATTCACCTCTCACTAATACACATAATGAGTCTCATGCACAATTAATACAAAACAAAGCTCATATTCTAATGAGGAAAATTTGTAGAATTCATCATGTGTATTTGTACAGTAATACTATAGTGGAATTGAACGCTCTTCAATTATAGATATATAGATAAAAATAATAAAAACTATTATAACAAATATTTTTATAAATTTTGGAAAATATTGATAAATGAATGATTTATTATTATTATTTTTTGGTAGTTGAATGATCTATTATTTGAAATTAGATTTAACACTATCATTTGTTTAGTAAATAAAGTGAGATAATTATGGGCTATTGGAAATATTAGAATAAAAATAAACATTAAATAGATAATGACGATTGAACTTATATCCTTTAACAAAAAATGACACTGAATTGACATGAAAAAAAATACCAAAATAAATCATTCTGACATATTTTACAGCAATGAATAAATGAAATGAAATTTTGACAAAGATAAAATTAACACACAATCATATAAGTTTAACAAAAAAATTGAAAAAAAAATGAAGTTCAACATACAACATAAGATACAATTAAAGTATCAATACTTAAAACATACAAATAACTAATGACTTGAAAATATTTTAAATAAAACTGAAAAATTTAAACGAAATAAACTTTCACAAAAATAAAATGAAACTTTAAAAGAAACTAACTTTAATGGAAAAAAATTATTAATAAAATAAAAACTTTTAATTTGGGTGAACAAAAGTGAAGAAACACAAGTAATACTAAAAGTTATATTTTTTATTGCCATGGTAGTACAATTCATGTGATAATTTTTTTCTCTATTTTTTGGAGTAAGAAAGAGAAGATGACACATGCTTTTAAATAGTGCTACTATAACAGAATGTGAAACTCCCATTTTGAAGTGTTTGTAAATATGGATTTATTTATAAACTTTTAAAATTTAAAACATTTGTTATTAAAAATAAAAAATTTAAATTGAAAAAGCATAAGGAGTAGCCACGTAACTTTTGAACAAGGCATGAACAATAGACACAAACTATCAAACTCTATTGTAGATAGATATGACTATATAAATGGATAAAAAAACAAAACTTTTACACAATTAATATATATAAATTAAATTCTTATAAAATACCACACAACTTCAGTATAACATAAAATTAAGTATGAAATTAACATAAAACCGTCGCTCTTAAAATAAGTAAACATAATTTCAGCGTTAAAATAAACTATTATAAACATTATAAAACACTTTAATTGCTATACATTTTCTATTGTTTATTTACTAAGTTAAAAATATATTAAAAAAATTAATTAATAGCTGCAATATGTAACGTGAAGTATCTGAACCCATCCGTAAATATAACACGTATACACGCATAACGACACAACATATTGATTATTTGGAATCACCCATAATCTTTTAGCATTAAAACCCTTCTTTTAGATGTATCGCACAAAGATAAAACTTGCAAAAGGGCAAGTTAAAATTACACGTATATGGTACAAATGGCCCGTGTACTTTCTTAGATATGAATATATCATTAAATAATTGAAGCATTAGAAATACTTCTGCATTCTAGACATCATGTAAAAAAAAAAAAATCAACAGATTTGTTTTAAAATAATTCCCCATGACGAAAATAGACGAGAAACCGATCAATATCTCACACCATATTCTAGCATTTGGGATTTAATTGCTAGTCTCGGGTCCCTTCCCAGTTACCACCTGCCAAATCAGTAATTATGGAGTTATTAAAGTATTAATACGTGCATGACCCAAACAGAAGTATATTAATACATGAACAATATTAAAAGAATTCACTTGAACGTATTTTAGCTCCTGCCACGAATCTATAATAGTTTTAATAATATATGTACAAGAAGAAAATAAGTATACCACCAGAACTCAAAAAGGGAGAGGAACCATCACAGATTAAGTTCAGCGTATAATAACCGACACAAACCAGTCAGTTCTGGCCATTGGGATTTGGACAGATTCCTGATTTTATTTAAATACCCAACATGGCGCCTTGAACATACTTGACAACTGAGTTCGAAGGGACCAAACTCAGCAGTCCACAGAAGGGCCTTCACGAAAGGGAGTCAGCCAACATTACCTGCTACTGTCCGGAGTTCCCCAAAAGCCGCTCAACGGCTGCATGAACATTTCCTGCCGTCGCAATAAGAGCCCTTATATTTTCTTGTGTGTCGAAGAACCCCATCTCTTGAAGCTGTGAAAGCTGGGTAGCATACAATTGCTCTGGTGGTTCTGAGAAGATATCGAAGTTAGAGCAGTGTAATTCAATTTAGGGAAGTGGAAGACGACAACAATGCTAACCATTTGATCTGTTTGGAACAGCTAGGCTGCCAGCTCCAAGTCCACCAAACATGCTTGATAACATCTCCAGCCCCATGTTGTTCAATGATCCTACCAACAAAAGCATTCAATAGCAACTAACAAAAATGTTTATCAATTTAGCTTACAATCAAATGTCAATTGCATCATCCAACAGCCACCTTCGAACTTGAAACTTCCCCATTCTTTACTAATAACTAGAGACAAACAGGCTAAAACATGTTCAGTGCATGAGAACCTTCAAAAGGTAGGTACCAAATTTATAAATATGCCATATGGATTCAGTTTGGCACAACTTAATTTCAGTTAACGATTTAAGGCAATAAAGATTGATAGACAGACAAGACAGAGAAGAGGAAACCCAATCACATTATTACCTGTTAAACTAATCCAAAAAATTTTAAGTCAAACTAAATGAAGCATGGTCAGATGATCTAAATAGATGATCAAGCAATAAGAGTGGGCAGTGCAAAACCACAGCAATAAAATATTTCAAATGACAAAGCATAGTTTTGTCAACAGAAAACAAAAAAGAATGCAGATCGTCTAGCATACCAGTGCCTCCACCTGTTTGACCCGGTTCCCTGCAAATGCATACCAGATTAATAGAATATCAAGCCAGCAAAAAATAGTAAATAAAATAAAACTCAACAAGGGCACCAAAATTCAAAACATAAGTACCCATTTTATAACAAGGAAACTCCAAATTCAAGGGCCTTGTGTGCACAATTTTTAAGGCTAAAGAAATGTTTAGGGAGAGAGGAGACTCTTCCCCATTGGCACATTTCAGCAAAAATCAAGTTAGCAACAATTAATGGAAGTTCTAGTTTCTCGTCATGGAGAAATAAATAAAAACAAATGGCATGTGAGAATGGAAATGCCAGGATTGCTCCATTACTTACTGTGTTGATTGTTGCTGACCAAGCTGAGACAAAAGAGCTTGCTGAAAAGACATGAGTTGCTGCCATCGTGAATGGAACAAAGTTGTGAGAAAAATACTTTTAATAGGTGTCAAATACTTTATCATATTAGATCATAACTTAAGAATCTAAATTTATAATACAAAAAAAATGAAAAGTTCAAAATTTCATCACAGAATTTCAGTGTCAATTTTTCCCAAATGCTTGGCTAGGAGGCCATTATCCAATCATTTAACCTACAAATCCCAAAGCCCAATTAGGTCTGATACTCATCATTTCTTCAATACTAAAATACTATTAAGAACTCATCACAGAAGAAACGAAATGCAAACAGCAGTGGACGCATTTAAAAATATGATTCTCCATGATGCACATAAGCATGGCTGTATTTCAGTTTGGATCACATAGTTACTAATGCATGCAAAGGCATGCAACCAACCCTATGGCTGAGGAAGAATATTAAGTCAAATTCATCAACAGATGCTGAACTCTAAAGCTGCGTACCTGCAGTGTCTCAGGAGAGGAAAATAGGCGAAGAAACTCTGGGTTTTGCATCACTTCTCTAAGAGAATTTAAATCAGGCATGCCACGCTGCTCATTATTGACACCAAGAATCTAGAAGTAAATAAAACGTTAGCGAAATCAGTTCAACATATGCACATCTCATAGGCACAGTAAGTAAATACCTGATTCATAGTCTGTGGATTGGAAAGGATACTTTGCATCATTTGTGAAATAGCTGGATTTTGCATTAACTGGGTCAGTAAAGCAGCATCTGGCATACCGCCCATCATGCCTTCAAGATCTGGCAAGCCAAGACCTCCTAAGCCAGTGGGTGTCTGCTGTCGAGCATCCCCAGCAGTGGTTGACCTTCTTGTGTTATTTTGAGCACCTCCAGCTGCAATATTCCAAATGTTATTAGCTCAGCACTAGTCACAACCCACTAAAAAATGCAGTTAGCTTTAGGACAGACCAATAGAAACAAAATAAGGAAAACCAATTAAGCAATCGAAAAAGAGGCATTCAGCTACTGGATTTTGCAGAGGAAATAAAGTACAAAAACTTACTTCCAGTGGAGGACCAAGGATTAGGAAGCGGGTTAGTGTTGGGCACAGGGGAAGTTGCCTCAGAACTAGTAGTTGAGGGATTAGTTGATTGGTTCCTGACTTGGTCATTTCCTGTATTACCAGCCATTGTAGTGGCATTCAAAAATGGTTCTTGAACATTCTCATACATACGCCTCAGCATGTTGAATCCCTCAGGAGAGGATTCAATGTTGCTCATTGCTCTGTCTGTATTCCTCATCATTTCACGCATGATCTCAGGGTTCCTTGTAGCTTCCAGTGTCTGGCGGAGAGTGCTGGGATCATTAAGTATGTGTGCTAGCTCAGGGTTTCGATCCATGAGCTCTTGCATCTGGGGGTTATTCATTATAAGATTCCTCACTATCTCAGGATTATTAATTAAATTTTGCATAGCAGGTGTGTTCATTATTTCCCTCACTATATTGGGATTCGACAAAAATGGTTGCTGCATTTGTTCAAGATCTGGAAATCCACCAAACAAGCTATTAAGGCCACTGCCCCCCATCCCATTGGCACCTAGTCCAGGGAACAGTGAAGCTCCCAAACCAGGCCCTCCTAAACCCCCACCCTCATTAGCACCAGCACCTCTTGTATTAGTTGTTGTGGTGTTAGCACCAGTAGCATTGTTGGTCCCACCACCTGTACTAGAAGGCGCAAAGCCACGTACCAAATGGACAGTGTGATCTGCCTCCAAACCTACAAATACAAATAGATACAAAGATTAATAATCGGATCCACTTATTGAGGAGATACTTTCTTAAACACACTAGAGTTTTCATCCAAATAAATCTCAGCAGCATAAAAAATTCATTTTCCACGTTATATTTTCCCCAGGAGGAATACCACACATAAATTCCCGTCGCTGCCTAATCCAACACAACTGAATGAAGAAAATTCCAAGGACTGTCAACAAATCAACCCTACATTATTACGAATTCCATTAACGAAAAATGCAAGGGGCTTAATCCATAATCCAAAACTTTTGTATTGAAGATTTAAGAGCGTCAAGTTGATAAAAATAAAGAAACCTAAAATACATTACGGCGAAAGCGGAAACCAAAAAAGAAAAAAAAATTCAGCAACCCAATTAAAATTAAAATAATAATAATAATATATCCTTTTTACTCATTTTATTGTGAAAAGAATGAAACACATGAATCCTACGAATTAATCAAACCTACTAATACAAACAAATATTTTTTAAGAAAAGTAAAATTAGGAAGATCGGGGGAGTGTTATACCGTAGCTTTGGAGGGTTTGATCGTCCTTGAGGATGCGGCCTTTGTAAATCAGGCGCTGTTGATCGGCGGGGATGTCGCAGCTGCAAGCGACGACCTCCTTGAATGACCCCACGGTGGAATCGAGCCCAATCTCAACGGAAAACTTGGAGCCGTTGGAGCACCGAATGTTGATGTTCACTCCTCCTGCTCCATCTCCTCCTCCTCTCGCCGTCGGCGGCGGCGGAGGATGCCTTCGACTCCTCAACGGCACCGTCACCTCCCATGGCGGTTTCCTCCGTCTCGCAAACAAGCAAGCACCGGGAGGTTGATTTCAGGTCTCGCGCAACACGAAGAAGAAATTGAACCAGGATCGAAATCGAAGGAGGAAAAAAGAGGAGAATCGGAACCCTAACCCTAGATTGAAATCGGAAGCGTGCGAATTGGGGAGAAAAGTTGGGAGCTGGTGAATTCGAGAGATAACAATAATAACAACAACAACAACGGAGTAATGAGAAACGGAGACGAAAATAAAATTAAAAAAAATAAAAATAGCAGAGTATTTAATTAATAATTACTAATAATAATAAAAAATAAGTTTAAATGCGTCTTTAATCCTTATAAATATAGGATGTTTTGTTTTTAGCTCCTTCAAAATCTTCACTTTGATCCTTTCTTTTTCCTTTTTTTTTTGGTTTTTGGTGCCTATCATTCAAAATTTTGATCCAAACAAATATTTTTAAATGTATATTTAATCATTTTAAATATGAAAATCTTATTCTGATCATTAAAAATTATCATCATTTAACATTAAATTTATATAAAAGGGATAAAAAAATAAAATAATAAAAAAAGGGAGAGATCAAAGTCATAATGAAAAATTTAAAGAGATCAAAATCAAAACAATCTATATTTATATTATGAGAACTAAATATTTATTTAAACCTAAAAAATAAGAAAAAAAGAAAGAGGGAGAAGAGAGAAGAAGGCAGTAACCCCCTAAGCAGGGAAAGAATTGATGTTGGTCTTTTTCACGAAACTTAGATCCACGTGCTTACCCTGCGCGTGTCCAAGACAAGGCATGCAATGGCAACATGTCATGTTGTAGAGTAAAATTCCAAAGTTGAGGGTGGAAGACTGGAAGCTGTATTGAAATTGCTTTTGGAAATATGAGTTTAACTTTTAGGCTCATTTTTCTCAATATTGAGATGGAGTGAAAAAATGTTAAATATGTGTGAGTGGAAGGAAAATTGCAGAGCCATGGTGGAAATTGTAAAATCTCTTGACGCATTAGTGACTTTAGTGTGCATTTGAATGTAGTATTTTCAAAATATAAGGAAATTTAAAATGTTAGGAAATTAAAATGTTTCAATTAAATTCCTTTTAATTTTTAAATTTTTTGTTTGGATAAGTAATTATATTTTCTTCATTTGTAAAATGCTTTGTTTGGGTGAGGCAATTATATTACCCTGATTTTAACATATTTTATTTAAAAAAATAACCTAATTTTTTTTAAATAAGATTTTTTATTAATAATCAAAATTCAATCGATCTAAAACAATTATAATAAGTTCATATTTCATAAATTATATTAAATTTTATTCACAAAATATTTTAAATTTGAATTATAAAATTTAATTGTTATATAAATAAAATTAAATGATACGTAAATATAACATAATGTAATATAAACTAAATATTAAAAAAATTAAAATGCAACAAAATGAATTAAAAATAACATTAAATAAAAATCTCATAAATATAAAGAAATTTTAATGGAATATAATAAAAGTGAGACTTACCAAAATGAGAAAATGGTATACTTGTACATGTAGGGATTTCTAAAATCTCCTCTTTATAGGTATAAATTAAAATCCTCTATTTTAGATAAATAAAATTCTTCTTTAAAATCCCTTGGATTCTACAATTTCTTATAAGTTAATATCCAAACAAGATATTTTATCATGATGAATTTTAAATCCTTCAAACAATTACATTTCCTCCTATAATTGCTCTATCCAAATGCACATTTAGGGTGCAAAACATAAATAAAAAATCCAACCTTAGAAATCACCTAACAGCATGGTGACTTTACAAGAAAAAATTAATAAAAAATTGCAAGTTTAAAATCACCTGGCATATAGGTGACTTTCATACTAAAAAATCAGAAAGTTCACAACGGTCATAACTCAACGTTCAAATTCTCAACGGTAACAATCCTCCCTATAAATACCTGGTGCCTCACTACTAGAAGCCTCATTCTATGTTCCTTTGATAAAATTGTGAGTGACTATTTTGAGAGTATTTGAGTGAAAGTGAATCCAGAGAGAGAGAGAGAGATGAGTAGTGATGATGTCACTTTTGTGATATATTTTAATGGTTCTATTATTAGGACTAATATGAACGTGCAACATTTTTGCATTGGGATCATTACCTATAGGTTTTTCTGAAAACATTGATGCAACCAATTCACTTTGATTGAACATTCTGCAGATCATCCTCTCCAGGCATATCGCCCAATAGCTCCTGGCTGGCACATCTATTGTACCTATGCCATGCTAAAAGCACATGGTCCCATGAGGTTCCCCATTAATAGGGAAGTCAAGCTGAATTGCAATATCTTCCGTGTAACCATACACTTTCCACATGGGACTTGAAACGTGTGTGTTTCAGGTCTTCAACACTCGACCAATGCACTCATGAGGTCAGAATTGATGTGATATAAATCAGCATTCTTCAAATCAAGGAAGAGAAACCGATCGGCATCGAACCGTTAAGGTACTGGTTCAAAGATTTAGAGGTCCAAGGTTAACCAAAATATAATAATATATATATATATATATATATATATATATATATATATATATGCATATGATTAATTAGAATATAAAAATATATATTAAATCATTAACATTAACATAATCAACACCAAAAAAATATATATTCATTGATCTATAAAAATAAATATAATCCATATATAATTTCTATAATCTTAGCCTTACAACAGGTCACAAAGTATTTGAAAACAATATTTGTTGGTGACCACGAGATTTATGGTGAGTAGTTTGTGAATAAAGGAGAGAGAAAAGGAAAAACCCAACAATCTTTGTTAGTGCCCTTCTTTGGTTCCTTTTTTTTTTTTTTTTGCACTGTGCTGCCACAAGATATCGGTATTTAAGTTTTGAAAAAAATTCTAAAGTTCAAGCTGGAAACCGGTTTTGCTGGTTTTCCTAATTTTGCTCCGTTTGACCGATTTTGACTTCCCTAATTTTTGGAACTTAACCGCCAGGTGACCGGTTCCGATTGATCAACCAGTCCAACTTTCTCTTCCATGCTTCCAATAGTCATATAATTCTTCTATTGGTTTCTCAATATTCATGTGTCGAGGCCATAGTCTTGTCAACGTTGTCCCTGTTACAAGGTGGGATCAACTACAAAATATTAAATATCATAATAACTCAACATAATAAATCAACATCAACCCAAAGTAATGAAAATAAATGTAAATTATTATTATATTTATTATTAATAACTAATAATAAACCAATAATATACAAATGATAATAAATTGTTATCATCGGATCCGCGATTAGGGAACCCAGGAGATATCCAGGCATCCATGCCATCCAGGATACCTTGGATAGAGGACGGAAGATGCAGACATTGACACTTAGCGATCAAGGGCCGGGAAGGCGAAGTGATTCCTCGGGCATCACTTATATAACACCCTGGGGTGCCCAAAATCATGCGGATTCTGGATTAAGTGCGGACGAGCGCAAGTTGAGCGCATATTAATCACGGGTCCTGATAATCTTTCTAGAAGAATCTTCCTAATGGTTTGCATAGCATCCGTATTTGTCACGACCCGCCTAGAAGACGTGACGGCACGTGAGGATTTGGATCCCCAAGAAGCCTCTTAACGTGACTATCTAATATGCATAAATAAATCGAATATTTTAAAATATCTCAAGTTTAACTAAATTTCATAATTCTGAAAATGTTTCCAATGATAAATACTAAACATAAAACTACATAAAATCCATAATCTGAACAAAGCCAAACATAATAAATGATTGAAATTTTGACATAGTCAAAACAATATAGTGCATATTCGGATCATACACAATTATTGGAGCACTACTAAACTGACATAATCAATAGTAAGCTTCACTCTAAAATGAAGCTCACCAAAGAATTTGTAACACTACTGGAAAGGATCCTGGTGCAACTGAACATGTAGCTATATCTAGGAAAGGAAGAAAGAGCAATGAGTTCATCAAAACTAATGAGTAAGCCTACACTCACAACCCACATGAGACAACAATAAATATAAATAATATATACATGTGACTAATGTAAATATTTTTATATATAATTATATATAACGTATCTGAAAATTCTAATTTAACTAGATTCATAGCAATAACTAGTAGAGAAATATGAGAGGTTTTGTACATAAATAACTGAGATGAATAGTTGAACCTGAGCCAATGGCTAACATGATGGGTACCTAACTAGGTCCCATAAATGAACACTACACTGAGTTCCTTATGTGGGTGAGCTAGTCCTCTAGCAGACCACTTGGTACCAAGGTTAACGATTCCCCGCAACTCTCATGTTATGCTTTTCACTAATTACTATAACATGCAAAATATCAAATATGGTCCAATAAGCTTTCTAAAATAAGGTTTTTATGATAACTTTGAAAAACAATAATTTTTCTAAAATTTTGGCATAATCCGTGAAAGCATGTATTTGGTATAAGTCATTCTAGAATTTCATAAAAAATTTATATAATGCTGGGAAAATACTAATAATGACCAAAAGTATGGTCATAAGCTTAAACTTATTCACCTTGGTAGCCAGGAGTGTGCTTCGACTAACAACTTGACTTTAAGAGCTGAAATGACAGGTAGCAGAAGGATTTAATTGGAGAAAGTTGAGAGAGACCACGCTTTTCTCTAGGCAAAGTCCTTAGGTGGATAGGGTACTCAGAAAAATATTTGAGAGTATTATGATGTGTCAAATATATACTAGTGGACAACGCGAACGGAAATTCAGCATCCCAACATGCTGTGTCCTTCGTGAAAAACATATATATGAAAAAAATAATATTTAAAACGTATCATGTGACACGTTTTAATAATATTAAAATGATAATATGTTAAAATATTATTAAAACGATCTATCGTACAACGCGTTGTCTAAAAATAATATTATTAAAACGATAATACGTTATAATATTATTAAATCTTTAACGTCGTGCAATGCGTGTATTAATATAAAAATGATAATTTGTTATAATATTATTAAATATTTAACGTCATGCAACACGTGTAACTCGTATAATAATATTAAAACGATAATACGTTAAACTATTATTAAATGATAGCGTCATGTAACGCGTATAATAATATTAAAACGATAATATGTTAATATTATTAAACGATTGATCGTTAACAAGTTTTATAATAAAATAATATTAAAATATTTATCAATTAATAATAATAATAATAATAATAATAATTCATATACTAATAAACTCCATATTTGGGGTATTAAATCCTATACAGTTCAATCCTAAATCATCCATTTTGAACGTACTCGCAAGGTATAAAATGGAAGTGTAACATTGGTAAGACATATACAACCCAGCTACACCCTTTTTCTTTCTCCTTCTTACTTGGGCGTTGGAGTCCTTTGCAGATACCCCAGGGTCGAAGATAATGAGAGGAAGGGAGGAGCACCCAATGGAACCTCCAACCATACCATCGAAGAACATCCCCAGCATTATACGTAACACAAATAAACATAAAATTATTCAAAATTCTCTTTTAATTATTAATAATAAAGATAATAATATATCACTACTTTTTTCTCTATTTTTTGTATAATAATAATAATAATAAAAGTAGCATATATATTTATCCTAGGTTTTTATAATGATATGTGTTTCGGCTTTTGAGTAATAAAAAGTATATGAAAAATCTTTTTTATAACAATTAAGAAAAGTGTATTTAATCAATAAAGAATACACATATAAATTAAATTATATTTATTAATAAAAATTTAAATGAAGTATCAAAATAAATTAATATGTTATCTATTATTTATAAACTTTACCAATAATACATAATAAAAATTTCTTTACCTTTTGTTACCAAAAAAAATATATAATAAAAAAACCTATTAATATATCTAATACAGAACATCATAATAACTTCACCAATAGTAATAACACTTCTGTTACTAATTTTGGTTGTAATAATAAGCTAATAATAATAATTAAGAATTAAATTTTACTATTTCTATCTATTTCTAATATTGAGCACCATAATAACATTAATAAAAATAATTTAAATAAAATATAAAAATAAATTAATACTTTATCTATTATTTATAAACTTCACCAATAATACATAATAAAAATTTCTTTTGCTTTTGTTGTCAAAAAAATATATAATAAAAAACAATCTATTAATATATCTAATACTTAACATCATAATAACTTCACCAATAGTAATAATGTTTCTATTACTGATTTTGGTTGTAATAATAAGGTAATAATAATAATAATTAAAAATTAAATTATACAATTTCTATTTACTTCTAATATTGGACATCATAATAACATTAATAAAAAAATTAACAGTAAAAAAGACAAAAATAAATAAATTTTTACAATAACATTAAACAAAATAAGTAGAATATTTACTAATATATATTCTATTAAAAAGAAAAAAAAATCATACGAGAAGAATGAGATAAAAAAAACACATACATTACTTCAAAAAATCATCTCTACAATATGATCACTAGCTTCCATTTCTCTAATCTATTATACTATAAGGGACTAAGGCTATTTATTTATCACTCAATCTTTCCCTACTTCCTCGTGTTTTCACACTCTCCCTTCACATTCACAACTAATTTGATTTAAAACACTCACTCACCACACTTAACTCACCATATATATAGTTCTTCTGGAGGAAGTTTACGATAAGGAAGTGCGATCTCCAAGCAGTCAACCCTACTTTGCCATTGAAGTCACTTGCCAACTTGGAGACTTTGCTAGAATTGCAACTTTGCAAATATTCCTACTTTGATTTGATACGAGGTGACATAAATCGCCAGTAATTGAAGCGTTTTAATATTAACCACCATAATTTTGTACATTGATTCCAGAATCCATATATTGTGTAATATGAAATCACAACCTAATATAGCGGTACATTTCCCTAATTTCTATATACCGTTATTTAATAAAATTATTTTATTTGTATACTTTTTTTAAGAAATAAATATGAGACTTAATTATTTTTATTGATGTGAAAATATATGATTAGATGATAATGTAAAAATACTTTATACTATTAGTAGATAGACATTAAACTCAAGACATCAATATAATATTATGAAAATTGATTTTTGTTATTCCACATTAGCCTAATTGTTGTTTTTTCTATAATGACATTAGTCTAAATATTAAATGTGGGAAAGAAAAGTCAATTTGTATCCTAAAAGCTACTTGATGATTGTAAAAGGGATTTAACAAGTGATTGTCTCTTAGATATCTCACTTGAGTTGGTATGTTTTGGGTTCCTTATATTTCCTCCCTTTAAGGATAATATCACGACCCAACTTAGGTAATGGGCGCATAGGGAACACCTTCCTTAACAAGTCTTGATACATATTATTTTCTAGAAAAACGGATAGAGTTTCATCTATTTATCGGACATTTCCCAATATACCAATACAACCTGCAATATCCACCAATACATACACAAATATAGTTCAAGCATAAAACCAGATTAAGTTTATAAATCCTTTCTTTAACATAATTTATATAGCTAAGTAATAAAATCTCAAACATAAGCATAATATAGGTCTAAGGACCCTGCCTATAACATATGGAACAACTGACAACTACCGCTAAAACAAAATACGGGTTCCAACAAAAAGAGCCTTCACAAGAAGGCTCACCAACTTTGAATTAACTAAGGTTGTGCGAGGAGCAAAACTGAAGCACTAGCACTAGCACCTATTTGAAAAAGATGGAAAAACAATGGGTGAGTTTTGCAACTCGCGAGAGATAGGATATCCATAGTTTACTAATTGCAAGTATAAAACAATATAAACACAATAATATATATGTACTTATAAGAATATGGTTCTATTCTTAACATAAGATTTCTTGAAAACATAACTTTACATAAGCACATAAATCCAAACATAATGGGGAGTTATCCTAAGCAGAACAATTACAAGTTTAAACATGACCCAAAGTCATGTACGGGGTTAGCACCACACCTGACTGGAGTTGGCCTATAGCCATATACAAATCTAGACATGACAAAAGTCATGTGTGGGTTAGCACTTCACTTGTTAACTGGAGTTGGCCCGTAGCCAAATACATGTCCAAACATGACAAAAGTCATGTGCGGATTAGCACCTCACCCTGTTTGTCCGTAGCCATATATATGTCCAGACATAGCTACAACTATGTGCGGGTTAGCACCTTACCTGCTAACTAGAGTTTCCATGGTGCACTGAGGCTAACGCCATTGCCATTAGTTCCAGGTCCTAACTATGGAATTTTTCCAAATTAACTCAGATTTAAGAATGAACATAAGATATTTTAAAATTCAACATAATTTACCTTTCAACTAAAATAATCAAATAAGCATAATAGTTAAGTTCTGGCCTCCAAATGAAAGCTTCCATTTAAACATAAAGCCTCCTTTCGATAAACAAATTATTTTCTCCCATATCTATATACTTTTGCTTTGAGATTCCTCCGAAATCTCTTAATTTCTTATGAGATTTTTTTAGAAAAACTACTAAATTTTTATGAGATTTCTCACTAGAAATTTTGTATGACTTATTACTTAATAATTCTTATAATTAAAAAATTATCATGCAAAAAGTAAATAACAGATACACTATCTACTCACAAATAGTTCTTAAGAACCAAAGATCAACTCTCGAGTGCCTCTAATTCAATGGTTGTTGCTCAGCGCTAAGACTCTAGGAACAAAACAAAGAGAATATACGTGAACAAACAATGGCAGAAATTTCAGAATCTAGCTCATTAACATAAAATCCCCAAATCTCATAACCTAGGGTTCTAAAGAACCACCATATACTCATAGAAACACAAATAGAGTTCAAAAGGACCAAAAGAACAAGATGAAAGCTTACCCATTGCTCTAAGAAGAAGATTAGATAGAGTGGATGCATCATATCTCACGATTGAAACTAACTCTCTTCCTATAGAGAGACTCGTGTCCACCATGGAGAGAGAGAAAGTGGGCGAGTGGAGAATAAAGGGGAGGCTGCCTTCCATCCTGGGGGCATGACAACAGGAGAGGTGGTGGTGGCGATGTAGTGAGGGAGAAGGGGAGAAAGAAGGAGGAATGAGGAGGAAGGAAGGAAGAAGAAGAAAAAGAAAATAGAAGGGGAAAAAAGTGGCAAACACGAGGGAAAAAGAAAAAAAGGAAGGAAAAAGAGTATTGGGGGAATGCTAGAGTGATTTACACCATTTAAAATCTAGGTGGTCCAACCTTTTTTTTTTAAGCTGTCATAGATAATTCCTAGCCTCAATACTTTGAATAAAATAAATGTACTTCTTTTGTCTTTCTAAACTAAATTGAAACTTTTTTTGATCCATATATATACAATTATTTTATTTTTTTATCCTTTAACACCTTTTAGTGTTCAAATGTTTGCTTTTCTAAATTATCCATAATGTAAAATATAAGGAAGCTTAAGGGAAGTTACAAAAAGATGAAAGACATTAAAAAAGTTTAACTTAGAAAAATAAATTTGAAACAAATTTTGAAAATGAAAAAATGAGACCAATCTACAGTATTTATAAAGTAAAAAGTAAATGGCTAATCATCATTAAATTAATATTAAATTAATAGTTATAGTTATATATGAGTGTCATCAAATAATTTAAGAGTAACTAATTTCTCATTTTTTTTTCACTTTGTAGACACCCTTACTTCAATGGATTTAAATCCCTTCTTTTAATTCTTACGTACCATATAAACTACAATTTTATGTAACCCCATGTCTTATAACCCAACTGAGGTGAGAACTGAAAGTAAAAATAAAAATGAAAAAATGAAAATCTCATTAAAAAAAGGAAGAAAGAGATGTTGGATTGTTTGGAATTATTTTTATTTTTGTGTTTTTGAAATTTATTTTGGGTAACAATTAATAAAATCAACTAATTATAATTATATTATTGCATCTTTTCTTGTTTTAAAAAATAGAAATCCAAAAACATTTTCAATTGTTTTCTAATTTTTAATTTTAAAACATAAAACTCATTTATTTATTTTTAAAATCAATATGAAAAGAATTATCAATCAAACAAGTTTTTTTTTTAAAAAATTAAAAATTGTTCTACAAAACATTTTCAAACAGCCTCGTCATTTCAAAAGATCCAAAATGTTGTTAAGACTTATTGGCGATATTTCAAAAAGTATTGTTGAAAATATATAAAAAAAATTAAACTTTTTAATAATATTTTACAAATATTGTATATTTGCGATATTAATAAAGAATTACAAATATTTTTTTGTACGCTTACCTCCTTAGGTGCCAACCCTTACATGCTTTTTTGACATTTTATTTTATCATCTTGATTAATTATCCTGGTCTACCTAATATCATTACCATCATCATCATCATCATCACCACCAACAAAACACAATAAATAAGACAATCATCCTTGTCAGGTAATATTCATAAGTGTTGCCACAAATCATAAAGCGAGTGCACAAATATCTATTGATACACAATAAAATATTCACATTTATCAAGTCCTGTGATATTTTACTTATATATAGATATAGATCGATAGAAATCAAGTTTAACATATTGTGTTATCTGATTATATTATGTAATATAATATATACAATTTTTCGATAATAATTATAATCGTTAAATCATTTTATTGATGTGATACTACATCATTAAATATCGATATAAACATTATTGTTTTTGTTGATAATCCTTAAAAATTAAATTCACACATTGTGTGTATGTATGTACTAGCAATGCTTGATGTTTATGAGAATCAATACTTATGTATCTGATATCTTTTTATCCGGATATTTTAACAGGCATGATCACAAAATTAAATATGTGGGGTACCGATAATGACTTTCTTTCTACAAAATTTAAACTTTTAATTGTTTATTGAGATTACTGTTTAGTTACCTCTATCAATTCTTCTGGTGATAATAAGCAATTCATATTTTTATCAACAAATAAATTAATATTATGTTATATTTTAGTTAACAGATTCCATTAGTCAATAAAGTGCGACAATGAGTTGAAATGGAATGTCATTTTATAAGATGTTGAGGTTAATGCAATTTATTATTTACTATATTTTTTCTTCTCAAATACATGAGTTTGAGGTGGCTTGCAATTAATTTAATTATCTCATATCAATTTTATTTATGAATTTAAATTGAAAGTCGGTTTTTCAGTACCTCATGGGCATTAGGTTTTTCCCCTTTTCTGCAAAATTGCAAAATTACTTTGTTTACTTAGGATTTAAACACAAATAGTCATCAAGGCAAAATGCTGCACCACTCTAGCCATAGTTATTAAAGTCGACGCAACAAAGATACTAGGTCACAATTTTAACTGATAAATCACTAATTAAACCGAATTTAATAAGATAAATATATAAAAGTAAAACAAATATATATATATATATATATATATTATTGTGGACACTTTATAACACAATTACTTGCATAGTGTAGTGGTTTGGATGTGTCCCTTTCCCATGGGATAGGGGCTCTAATTCCACTCTTTGAAATTTTTGAGTGGTGAAAATTTACAAATTTAAAAAAATTGCCAGTGCAATGAATCAACCGGTTTTCACCGAGTTGACTAGTGTTAACATTGATTTTATTGTGACTTCAAGCCAAAACCATTCTATCCGATTCTTAAAACTATGTGTCTAACCACAAAATCAATTTTATAATTTTTATTTTGTATAAATAGTGAGATCTATACCTAAAAACATTGCAAATTAGCTCCAGAAGTATTAACATTAAAACTTGAAATAATATTATATATATAACAAAAACTATGGGTAAATATCATGGCCTTGGTTCATCAATTTGCTTCATTAGACAACCAGTTCTCAATTTATTCTCTCAAGGTCCCTTACAGATTGAAAAGGGATTGACTAGAATGACCACCTTATAGGCTTATAGTGCGCATGAATAATCCATATATATTTTTTATTGTTGGTATACAAAGAAAACAAAGAACAAAACTAGGGATGGACAAATTAAGACAACTTCAGCAGTCTCAGCAGCAGAAAGCAAGTCCCTGAGGTCTCAGGGGGACGATGCCAGTTCCGAAGAGGTTCTTATTGATTCGCTCCACGCTTAGCCATGGCATCTGCACATTGGTTACTCTCTTTGAAGATGTGAGAAATTTCAACTTGCCAATCCCCCCTAACTTTGCACGTATGTTATATATATTTTTTATATTATGGCCTCTCGTAAAATTGTATCATGGCTCTTCTTAGAAAAGCCAACCATATTTATACATAATATACATAATAAATAATAAAAGTTTCTTGGTATGATATGGAAGTAGGAAACATATATAAGTGTCTTTGGAATTTTTTTTTTTAGATTTTTTCTCTTATTAACTTTTTTATTCACTTGATGGAGTTGCTACTTATTAGTTAATTATTTATGATGCTCTATTTTGTTGTTAAAATGATACCTTGATACATATACTTTTTTAGGTTATGCCTAAGAAGAAAACTATTAACTCATTTTTAAAGAGAAAATAAAGGATAGACAATGAAACAAACTCTAATTTACCAATAATTTGGATAAAAAAAATTATAGACTCATTTTAAACCTTTTATATGACACTTAATTTTATTTTATTTCATATTATATATGTTAACTAGTTTGGCCCACTCCTTCAAAATTTCTACCTCCACCCTTGCTTGTTACCAGTTAGAGATATCAACCAAAGTAGCTCTATGAACATGAAAGTCATAGTATGTGAAGAATCCATGTCAAATAGCACCTTCGTGAGACCCATACTATAAGCTAAGAATAATTTAGTGTAGAAACCCTAAACCTCTCCACTGTTGTTACTAAATAATTTCCTAGTTTTACCCCAAAAGCAACTAGAGATGTATCGTAGATGGATTGATTTTTAATAGCATTTTTTGGAATTACATTATCGCAAGACGTTTAGATGTGATTGGTACGTAGACTGAAATCTTGGAAATATTGTAAATTATATATACAAATAAATCATCTTGTGTTTGGTTGATAATGTGCATTCCAAGAAAAAATAACCATAAACAAAATGATAGTGACAGTGGCAGTGGTCCAGTACAACAACGATAGTGCCTAAACAACGGTTATGGTGGTTTAGGGTTAAAGACTTAATGAGTGCTTATTATTTTAATATGGAAAATAAAAGAGAAAAGAAAAGAAGCAAAATAAGAAAAGAAGAGGATGATTTTTGATCAAGTAAATAGTTGTCCTTAGTAATATATTATAAAGACTAAGTACCCAAAATGGTTATTTCGAAATATATCAAGGACAAATTGGTCCTTTAAAGTTTGAAAGTCTCGTATTGGTCACTCATAATGCAAGAAATGAGATAAATTGGTTTCTCCGTATAGGTCCATACATTATTTTATGTACCTATATGAAGGGACCAAATTGTCTTTTTTTTTTATTATTTTTATTTTGAGGGACTAATATAGGACTTTGAAATTCTGGAGGGGAGTGGCTATTGTCACACTCTTATGTCTATTGCCACATTGTAATACCTTAGGTCCATGTGTCCTTAGACAGGTGTAGTGCGGCCTTAGGGTCCCCTAGGACCCACCTATGTTGTTAGGAAAGCGCGGATCCAGAAGGATAGCAAATATGCAGAACTAGTGTTTCTTATAGTAACTTCGAAGACGAGGCTTATGAGCTCGCCAGGCGAAGCCATTTTCTTCTGGAATGGTTCTGGAGCTTGGTGAGTTCGCTAGGCTAGGCTTATGAGCTCGCCAAGTGAAGCCTGTTATTTTGGAATGGTTCTAGAGGTTAGTGAGCTCGCCAGGAAGTTCCTCGAAGCTAGAATAGTACCAAAACGGCACAGTTTTGATTTATGAGATCCCCACCCCTATAAATACCCTTCCACTCAGATTTCACCTCCAAATTCCGAGAACCCTAAGCTTCCAATACCTTTCTACCCTTCTAGTTCCAACCACACTCAATCTTACCTCCCCTAAGCTCCAAGGTAAGATTTAACTATGGCTTATGATAGACTCTCTTCCCCTCTTCCTCCTCTATGTTGTGGGTGTTGTAGTTTCTTATTGTTGCCAAGTTTGGGTGCTCCCCAAATGTCTTTAGAGCTATTCTAGTGTGTTTATGGTATGCTCATGAGTTGTTTGTGATTCTATAGCAATTGTTGGTGCCATTCCAAGCTTCAAAAGTCAAATTGATAGCACCCACATACTCCCATCAAACGGTGAGTGGGCTTGAATTCATGACCTTATTTTCAGTCATTATGAGTATGTTTATGTATTATGATTGCTAAGCATGATTTTAAAAGCGAAAATATATTATAAATATGATTTTACAAGTTATGCCAAGCCTAGCAAAATTATAATTTTGATTATAGCAATGTGTTTTAAGAAAACCATGAGCCCATGATTGAATTGTTGTATGTCATAAAAGTGTTTTATTTGCTCATGAAAGGATTTATTAAAAAAATACATGATTTAGCAAGTTTTCCAAAGTTGACAACTATGTTTTTTTTTATGAAATTATGATATTATTATGTTTTCAAGATTTGGGATTTCATATTATACTTTCAGAATATCATGTCAAGTTATATTGGATAGACAGAACAAAGTATGGTTTACCTTTATGGACAAAGAAGATATTATGATTTTAGAGTTATCATGTTTATGAAATACAATTCTAGAAATATCAAGCTATGAAAGTATGTCAGCTTGAGACATGACTTTAAAAATTTCAGTCTTTATGATGTTAAAAAGTATGGAATTCAATATAATTCATAGCAATTGTTATATACATATTCTGTGGTTTGAAATCGCGATTCTTACAAGCTGTGATTTATTGTGCATGATTTCATAGCCATAATTATGTTAAAATTAGATTGTTATAGTTATATGAATCTAGAGTTTTCAGAGTTTTAAGAGATTTAAGAATTCTTTTAAGAGTTATTCAGTTTATGTGCAAATTAGTTTTAAATGGTAGTTATAGAGAAACAAACAATGAGTTAATGGCTATGAGAGATTGTTAACCTTGATACAAAATTGTCCGTAGAGAACAATCTCACCCCTAGAGTATTTAGAGAATTGAATCTAGTTAGGTGTCAAATACGGGATCTTATGAGGACCCATAACAATCAGAATAATTTTATCGATTATTATATATATATCTCCAGAGATTATTGTTTCTCTAGTATTTCCTGCACCACAAGTTTAAGAGATTTCATACAAGATAATGAATTTAGAAATGCTATTTATGAACTCATGGAAATGAGAAGTGTTTTCCTGATAATTATGTATGTAAATACCAAATGGTTTCATGATTGTTGCACGTATATATTATGTATGGTTGATGTTGTTGTCCATGTGGGTAGTGTGAGAATCCATTCACAGTCTTGTTGACCACCCTCTCCCTTCCTCCTTACATTACAGGTCCAGTATTTGTTAAGTCACCGTTCTAGCATACATCAGCTGTTTGGGTTTTACGTCAGTAAGGCTTAGTTTAAGTTCATGTTAGATTAGAGTGCTTAGTAAATATGCAGGATTCGAACCTTGCATCCTAAATTAAGGTTATGTATTTATTTTAGAGTTACGAATATCCCAACACGTCTTTAGATTTCAAGCATTGTTTTAAGATGTAAATTGTAATTAGAATTTACGTAACAAACTAAGTGTGATCTCATGATTCAATTTTCAACTATTGAATAGATTTTAGATTTACAACTAAGTTCATGAAATGAAACAATTTATGTTTTCACCAATAGCACATTCGATTAAGATGTTTTTAGAGCTATGTACGTTAACATATTATGTTTTGAAGAGAGGAATTGATTATTGATTTAAAAGAAATCATGTTTTAATTGTGAAAATTACATATTTCATTCATTCATTCAATAAGTCACGTTACCTAAAAAGCTTACATGGGACCTAGTCCATCACGGTCACATTCCCAAATTGAGTCATCGGTCGTGACACACCCCTAATAAATGGACTATTAGTTAAGTGTTCTAAAATGCCCTTTCACTCTCTTTCACAATTAAATTAATTAATAAAATATTATTTTATGTTTAATTTATACTTAATGTTATTAATTGTTCAATTTTTTTATGTAATCTTTTATTTTTCAAAAACATTTTAATTTTTTTAGTCATTTTCACATAAAATATATTAAATTTATTATATGTTCACATAAAGACCAAATTTTTAATATAATATTGATATAGAATGGATATAATATGTTTTTAATAATAAATTAAATTATGTAAACAAAATATGAAAAATATTTGACTATGCATGTTGTATATTATAACTATAATTTATTTTTCACTTTTTTAATTATTCATTATCAAATTAAATATCTAATATAATTACTATTATGTAGATAATTATTATATGATAAAAACATAATATTGAAAAAATTAGGGACCAAAAGTCAAATAAAAATAAGAGGAATTACAAACCAAAATAATCTATTATACCTAAAGAAAGTTATTTGAAATAAAAAAACTTATTTCAATTTGAACACTATTTAAGGTTTAAAAAATCAATTTGTTACAAAAAAAATTGATCTTTACATGAAAATATAAATTTAATATATCTCATGAGAAAATGAGTAAAATATGAAATTTTTTTCATAAAATAAAAATTAAATAAACACCAAAAAAATTGAACAATAATATTAATAATATTAAATATGAATTAAACATAAAATAATAACAAATTATTAAACTGATTGTGAAATAAAGTAAAGAGCATTTTGGAACACTTAATCAATAATTTATTAATTAGGGTGTGACAATAAATATAAAGGTGTGGTAATAGCCACTCCATTTTGAGAGGCTAATTTATTTTTCAATATATTATCAAGAGGCTAAAATGAGTATTTAGTCTATTTGATTATTTTCTTTATGAATTATAAAGATGTGTTTGGTTGAAGGGTAAAAGGGGGTAAAAATTATATGAATTAGTTTTATGTATAAAGTAACACATAAATCACATTCATGTAATTTTTACTTTCAATTTTACCTTTCAACTAAACATAATATTTGTTTATTGGGGGTTTCTCTAGTACTTCTATAAAATTTGAGGGTATTGATATTTCATATATATCAAACAAAAACTAATTTATATCTTAACAGAAAAGTTATATTTTGGATATATATATATATATATATATATATTTAAAAATGTTGCACAAATATATTTGATTGCTCAATTTTTTTTTTATTTTTTTCGTGTTAACAGAGTGAATGAAAGGAAAAAAGAATAATGGGATCAAAGGGACGACAAATGTAAAATTTCTGGCGCTCGAAATGAAGAAAAGCGCCACTGTATAAGTTTTGCGCTGGAAATGGTTTCATAGCTCCAATGGCGGTTCCCCTCAGAATGAGCAGCAACAACAACAAGCGCGGCCTACTTTCTCGTTTGGAAACCCTCATCAGCACACACGCCCAGGTAACACTAACACTATTCATTACCCTCTCTCTCTCTCTCGTTGTGCTTTGTTTTGGTTCAGACAATTTCTCGAACACCTCATGGGTTGTAACATCTCTTCCTGATTTGGTTCAATTTCTCAGTTGCAGAGGTTCCACTCTCCTACTCCGACCAAAGGGTCACTGCAAGATCGGTTGTCCCCAAAACGGACTCAGACTATTCGGCTGTGAGAGGTAACTTATGTTTATGCATTTTGTGTTGCTCATCTATGTGATGGGTTGTGGTTTTAATTTTCATGTTATTTGCACTTATCTCATGATTATCTTCGACCCGCATGATCTTTGCGACTGTTGTTAGACAGAATGCATATAGAAACATAGGAAATTTTCGCATGTGATCCTAATAATTTATTATTTTTAACCATGTAAATGATGGGTGTAATGGAACGTGACCAAAGCCTATATTAGTGTGAGGGCTGGTTATAATTTTGAGCTATTGTTCAGGACACCTTGACCTCTCAAAATGGGAGACTTTGGAGGCAAGCAAGCTTGGTATAACATGTTCTAGGATTTCACAGCCATCTCGGATTGTCCTGAACCATCTTCAGCGCAAAGGTTAGAATTTTCTTAAACCCACTATGCCATTATTTAAGGGAAATTGTGCAGAGGCTTGTAAAATATTCTCCTCCTCCTCATATCTAGCAATGATAAAAGATAAGCATTGCCTTCTTTGCTTGCTCCGGCCCCCTCTTAAAGGGGTGCTTGCGTGATCTTAGCTGAAGTAGGCAGAAAAAAGCATAACTAAACTGATATTGGCAAAGCGTTTTTTCAATAATATATTTGTATCCTACCTGATTAATTCATTTTTTTTCAATCTTATTCTGGTACTAAATATCATTTATCTTAAACTTTTATATATTTTGTTAATACCCCTATCTTGTTCTTCCATAATTATACTCTTTCTGCTTTTGAATTGCAGGATTTAAGTCCTACTTGGTAGGTGGGTGTGTGAGAGATCTACTATTGAATAGAACTCCAAAAGATTTTGATGTGATCACCACTGCAGAGCTTACAGAGGTTTTGTGACAATTATTCAATTTAACTATATGAGCAGCACAACATACATTTGTGCTTTGTAGTGAGTTTTTAACAATTTTTCTCCTCAATATCTGACAGGTGCGAAAGCACTTTCGTAAATTAGGCCGTGCTGTAATTGTTGGACGGCGTTTTCCAGTGTGCCTGGTTCATGTAAAAGGTTCTGTAGTAGAGGTTTGTCCATTGATTAGTTATACTAGACTATATTTGCACTTTCTTTAATCTACAAATTACGAATTACATCTAGGCTTTAATGTGCTCTTCATTGGAGATTCTTGTTTGTAATGTAATTTCAACAAAATTAGCTAACTAATATTGGATCAGGTAACCAGTTTTGAGACAGAGGCACGGACTTCCAAAGGGAATGACCAATTTCGACAAACTCTATTGCCCAAATGCAGTAATAAAGAAGATTTAATTCGTTGCAAAAACTCCTTGCGCAGAGACTTCACAATTAATAGGTATTGTTGGATTTTTTGTGTTAAGTTTCATTTAAAAAGACAAAAAAGAAAAAACTCTTTTTTTTTTTTGGGGGGGTTGGGTCTATTTGCTTGTATATGTAGTTTGAGTTTTACGCATTTTCTTTCTCTTTAAAATGGGATTTTGGTTTGTGTTATGAATGTATGAAATTGTAGTAACAGGTATTAATTTTTATCTTAGATAATTAACTTTTCTAGATTGACTGCTTTATCAATCCATTTCTGATTGTGGAAGCAGCTTATTTTATGACCCCTTTGCTAATAAGATCTACGATTATGCCAATGGAATAGCTGATTTGAGGTCCTTGAAGGTAACTCTATATTGGATTTGTTAATGAATGTTTGCACCCCCAAACAAGACAAGCTTGTGAGTTTGCTGATATATAATTATGCTTTGTAATATGGATTCAGCTAGAAACTGTGATCCCTGCTCAACTGTCCTTTAAAGAGGATCCTGGTAGGTATTATCCTGCTCTCGTCAGCATCTTGAATTAGAAGCCTTTGACCGTATTGATTGTCATCCCCAGTGAAAATGAAGTTGCATGTGAAATCTGTGTAGGTAGAATTTTGCGGGCTTCAGAATTGCTGCTCGTCTAGGTTTATCATTATCAAGGGAGACTGAGGCTGCTATCTTGATTTATTCTTCACTAATTAAGAACTTGGACAAGGTAGCTCAATTTGAAATTTTATGATAGTGGTGAGTATATTCTCACTGGATGTTGGTATGCTTCCTGACTAGGTGACCCATCTAGTGAGAATGTACTATGTCTTTTCTGCTGCTGTTGTTGTTGCTGCATACTGCCTGAATTTGGAATAAGAAAAATTCCTGCATCCTGCTTCTGGTTTTTTTTATCTTTCAGAGTAAAATAATGATTGAATTGAACTATATGCTGTCCTATGGTGCTGCTGAACCATCTTTGCTGGCTCTGGAAATTCAACTTGCTTGAATTTTTACTTCCTGTGCATGTAAGTGGACTTTAGTTTCTGACTTGCAGTCTTTTAATTCAATATTATGCCTTATGGCCAAATATAATTGTTACTCTTTTGCTGGTTTTAGGCAGCATATCTCGATGAACAAGTGAATAAAGAAGATGATATGGCTTCCAATATGTTGATGGTAAGTTAGGTTGGAAAAATGATTGTAAAATGTGCCTTTTTTTAATGTTATGTTTATTCAATGAATGCAAATACTAAAGTCATTACAAGCAAGAGAAATATGCTTCAATAAGGTGATAGTTCACTCACTTTGTTAACTGGATCATTATTAGAATGCTTTTATTTTTAACACAGATATAGCTAACATTAATGAAGGATATTTTGTCATTCAAAATATAATGTTTTTGATCATGGAACTTTGTATAATATTACAATTATTTGGCCACATAACTAACTTCAATTACAATTCCGGTGAAAAACTTTGAACAGTACGGAAATAGTTGGAGAAGATTCGTATTATTTTTTTGTATTCTGATAATTTAAGATTTTTCTTTGAAAAATTGAACTGAATTGGATATTAGGTTAGACCATGTTGCTTACGGTACATCAATCTGTGATTAAGAGATGTAGTGAGATGAACTGCTCACACTTTCTCAGGCTATGCTTGCTTTATTTTGCGAAAATTGGATAGGTATTTTGTACCCAATAAGGTCTGAAAGAAGATAAAAAATGACAATGTATCATGACTCTATTGTGATATATCATGACGCGTGTGTTTGATGTCACTTTCCTGTTTTCACCTCTTACAGTTCTGTTACTTTTGCAGAAACTATTCCTCCATCTGGATAATTTGGTTGCATGTGACCGGCCTTCTGATTGCTCTCTATGGTAAGCAGTTATTTGTTCTGCTTGTTACAACAACCCCCTCATGAAAAAAAAAAGAAGAGGAGAAATCCGTAACAAGATTTTAGAACTAATTTTCCTTCAACCGGGGTTAAAGGGATAACTCTAGGTTGTAGGTCTGCATACGAAACAATATCTCATGAGGCATTTAAGGTCGTATAAAGAAGCAGAGCTCACATAAACCTTGTATATTTTTCTAGCTAATCTTTAGGGAATTGGGGAAAATAATGAATTGGGTTTTTGAATTATGACCCACTTCAAGAAATACTTTGTAGAAAGTGCCATCCAACTTTGGCAAACAAAAGAACAGGTAAGCCAACAAAGAAGTCAGCATGAAAGGATGGAGCTGTGTGTGGAAGGGGGCTCCCCTGCACTATTTTTTCTTTTTAGAAATTTTTTCATTTTACATGCTATTTTTCCTTGGAGAAAGATTCTAGTTGTTAGCTCTGTCATTAATGATTCTTTTCTCTTTGGCTGACCCAAATAAATGACCTATCTCGGCCGTGTTATGGTTATTTTACCAAAAGCATTGACCACCAGAATGAATAGTGTGAAAACAATGAATACCTTCTTTTGTCTTAGTTCTCTCTTCTGTGCATCTTAGATGTCTTTAGATGATAGAGAAGCTAGGAAATGCAGATTGGTATATGGGTATGCTTCCTGGAACATTTTGGGTTTGGCGATTTTTGTCTAAAAAGTTAGGTGTATGGTAGAGGGATACAAATATAAATAAAAAGGGTAAATTAGACTTATCTCTCTGAGGTTTTTGATAATGCAACTCACACCCCCTCTATCTACACTCACACCCCTTCTGCTTGTCAAATTTTAAGTATTTATATTACATTCACACCTCACTAACAGAGCACTGTTAGTAAATTTAATAAAATGACATTTTTGTAATATTAACTGTTGCTAATTAATAAAATTACAAAAATACCTTTATTCACTCTCTCCGTTAATTGTGAATATTTTTATAATTTTATTAATTAGGAATAGTTAATATCACAAAAATATCATTTTGTTAAGTTTACTAACGGTGTTCTGTTAGTGAAGGGTGTGAGTGTAATATAAATGCTTAAAATTTGACAACAGAGGGGGTGTGAGTGTAGGTTGGATAACTAGGGGGTATGAGTTACATTTCCACAAATCTAGAAGGAGGTGAATGTAATTTACCCTAAATAAAATCCTCTAGCTAGATACTTCGTCTTCAAATAAAAAGGGAAAATAAAAAGGTATATCTATAAAGAAAAATGATAGCTTGACACTCATGAACTCACTACCTTTGAATGGTTAGATTAGATGAAAAAAAAATTTTAAGAATATTTTAGGAAAAATAAATGATTTTGAATGGTGGATTACATAGTGAGTCCAAGTGATGCGTCTACCCTGTGCGTACATATAGCATCCCTCATCTATAAACTATACAAAAGAAAAGTTTTCCATTCCACTGCAGTTCTAATATTTACATCCACATGTTGATTTCTCCATATTTTACTCATTAAAGTATTAAAAAATTGTCCTATACTAACATAAAGTATGCGTCCTATATATAGGAATAGGTGTTTATTATGTCTATTATAGTCATAGATAGGAGAAAATATCTTTTATCTAGCATAATGCCTTCTATATAAATATTGATAGCAACACTAAGTTGTTAACTTTAATTTATATTAATTGATAGAGTTTAAATACTCTCATTATTACAAAAAGTGTTGCTTTAATTTAACCATTCTTTTAAATGATTAACAATTTTGGTTTTCCATAATTTTTATATTAATTAATATGTCATGTTTATGTATATTAATTAATATTATAGTCATAAGTTTTAGTTCCTTATAACGTCATATTTTGAATGTATAAGGTTTTTCTTTTTTCTAACTTACATTTAAATGTTTTGTTTTTATATAATTGTATTTGAAAAAATTCTAAGGTCTACGAGTGGCAAAATGTTCAATAGTAAAATAAAAATTAACATTAACATTTCAGTTTGCTTTCATGATATGGTGTTTTTCCCCTAACATATTGCAAATATGAACGGTGATAAGATTTTTAAGAAACTGAATAAAAATTGAAGATTGTTCTTATTTATTACTTAATATGTTTATCAGATTGAACATTTTGTCAATAGTCTGATTGAACTACAACATAAAAGAAAACAATTTTTTCTTTATTTACCTATTTCTACCGGGTATATGTAGAATCCACATTGAAGCAGCAATAGTTCTCACTTTAAAATTTTTTTTTTACAAATTTTGTTTTGGTGCAAACATTAATTCATCTTTATAAAATATATTATCTATCATCTCTTGCTTTTTGTTGTTTGTTTTTTCACATTTTTTCTTTTAATGAAAAAGCTAATAAATTTAAATATATTGAATCATATATCATATATTATTTATACTTTTACATTAGCCCTACAAATTAAACAGAGTGGGCCTACGCGAGCCGAGCCACCATAATAGTAGCTCGACCCATTTAAGATTGGTTGACTGGTTTAAATGAGTGAGCGTATCAAACCTTTTTTAAATAAAAAATTATGGAAGAAAGGTATACAAAAGATGAAAAAAAAAATTGAACTTGAATAATCTGGTTTCTGTGTGTGGATGTTGAGAGGGTAAAAACTGATTCATTCAAAGTTATTTCCTTTATAACTGAAGAGACTTAGTTGGACTGGTGTTATTGTTTTTGAATTTGTATATCGTGGATAGTGATGCTTGTCTGAGACATTATTGTTTATTTGTCAATGTTACAGGCTTGGATTGCTAGCATTTCACCTGGCACTAGTAAATAACGCTCAAGATGCCCTCGTGGTGTGGGCACTTGCTTCTGTTCTATATCATGGGGAGTGGGAAGAAGGGGTTAAATTTGCTAAAGGACATGCGGAAATGCATGTTAATTTTGCACCTGAAATAAGGAGGTCCAGTTTATACAAATCAGATGAAGAAATTGCAAAAGCAGTCACTAATTTGGCATCTCTCATCATGAAGTCCATACCTGTTCTCGTTAATAATAACAGTCTTCTTCAATCCATGTCCAGATACTCATCTTTTCCACGCTTTGGCATGGTAAGTAAATATGTTTTGGTATATATTTATTTAGGTAAGGTTTAAAATTTTGCTGGTTGATCGATTTCATGAAAGTTGTGCAGGAAGCTCTGTTGTGAATTTGTGATTGACTGGCTTATCCAAACATGCCGTAATTAGGGTTCTTTCTGATTCTTCACTGTTTCTTGTTAAACGTTTATAACTGTTTATAGTTCCAGGCTTTGAAAGTAAAGTTGCTCTGATATCATGAGAAAAACAATAAAAAGAAAACCGTGCTCCAATCCAATGTGACTAAACATAAAACCTGAATACAGTCATTTGAAGGGATGTTATGTGACGAAACAAATGGATGCTATATTGAGCTGTATAATTGACCGAGCATAATTCATCTATTTGCCAACTTTTGTGCCCCAGCGTACTACTTCTACAGACCTCAGTTCTTACTAATTTCAGGTTACTGTCTTGCTTTTAGTCACTGATAATCAGGTAGATGCTTGTAGTCCCATATGAATCATAATTCTATTGTAATGCTTAATCAGAGTTTGAGATGAATGAACTTATCCCAGGTTCATTTTCATCTCATGCATCAATGTCATGTATGCTTGTGTCTAAATTTTGATCATGTCCTTAAAATGGATAGAGTTGGTTTATGGTCAATCTGAATTTACCAGGTTTTTACACAAATATTCCTCAGGTTCCCTCCATACCAAGTCTCCCTTAGAATGGAAACTGTGGAATCAAGTTGGTTTCATATAATTTTTCCCTGGACACCAATCTTCGAACAATGTTCTGATGATTTCTGTATTTCAGGTTCTACAGAAAATGTGTGCGCTGCATTTCTGTGAATTCATTTGGTAGCTTATGGCCTATTTAGTTTTAGAAATGGTTTCTATTTGATTTCTTGTTTTTAATATTAATTACAGAAACATCAGATGTGACATTTTGTAGTTAATATTAAAAACCAAAAATGTTTCTTAAAACCCAACAGACTTTTTATTGTTTCATTCTCAAATGATATTGCTAAGTAAGAAAAGGAGAAAATTTATCCAAGTAAAAGCTCGGTGCCTGTTTGGATATAGAATTCATTTTTTTGTTCCAATTTCTTTTTTAAATATTAATTACAAAAATGCCTCATTATTTTGATTTTGCCTTTCTCTACTGGGATATTATCCTTACTGCTCTATTATTAAATCCATATAAACTTGTTCCTTTAGCTTTGGGTAAGTCATCTTTTACTGGTCTATAAACTTTTGTCCATTTTAAAACGTGTTGCTTTTTGGTATTTCATATGGCTCCAATCCAAATGAAAACTGTGGCTTTCAGGTGTTTGTATCAAGCAAAACAGGGAAACATGTTTCTGAAGTTTTCAAAGTGCTGGCCAATGATGTTCAATCTTATAGGAGTGCAAGAAAAATCTCAAAGATAAATTATGACATGCTTGGGAAGGGTGACCTTACAGAGACTAGATATGTTTTGGGCAAAATTGTTCTTGACACTATGACTAGTGGAATTGTTGAGGACGGGGAGGATTTTGAGGCTGAAAGATGTCATCCTATGACTGAGGGCACCCAGGAAACTGGCCAGTTGCAACTTGCAGATCCAGTTGGCCATCAATCGCTTGCAAGGAAACATAAAAGACAAGTTTTATCACCCCCAAATTCAGAACGTAAGCAAGAAAAAATCAAGAAACTGAAATTGGTTGGCGATGAAAATGTTGCAGAGCAGAAAACCAGTGAAGAGAGCCAGAAGCGGGTTAAATTAAGTCACAAGGTTGATCCATCTATGACGAAGGACTCCATGCTGAAAAAGAAAAAATATCAAAGGAAACGGCTGATTAAGGATAGGAGGAAAACCACCATTCTGAGTAAAAGTTCTTCAGGCCAAGCTAGGCATTTGAAGATGGATAAACACAACACACGTACATCATCCCAGTCTGCAGTGTCTAAGAATCATCAGGAAGTAGCTGACAATTGCGACATGAATGTCGATGCAAAAACAACAAATAAGTCACACTTAAAGAAGGAAAAATTACATTTATCACCTGATGAAGACTTGAAGGATAAAGAGAGACAGCAACCACATAAAAGTAAGCTAAGGCAGCCTCCACTCTCCAGTCTCTTCAAGTAATAAATACTTGTAGGAAGCAGAAGATTTCGTTTTCCTCCTCTTAGTTTAGAAATTTAACATATATTCTTGTTATGCTTCTGGCTAGATGCAGTATTTTATCTCTTACTCCCCATTTTTGGTTTAAAATTTTTATGTGGTTCAAAACTAGGCATTTTTTGCTACCATTGAGGGGTACCCCTTCCCTTCACCTCTTGTGTTGTGAAAAGGAGGGATGAAGATGTGTACTGTTAGGTATCAGTATGGTTTACAACGTGATACGTTGGACAAAGAAAATAGAAAAATACTGAAAGGTACGAAAAGGTTTTGTATTAAATGACACACGAAAATAGAAAAGAACTAGAGTTGAAATGCATTTTCAACAAAGGAAATAGAAAAATACTGAAAGTTACGAAAGATTTTGCAAGTAACTACACAGGAAAAGAGAAAAACATCAAAAGTGAAATGTGTTTTGGATGGGACTTTATTTTTTCTTCCTCTTCCCTTGAAATGCACAACCTATGAGTTAGTTACAAATCATTTCGTGACTTTTTTTCAAATTTTTTAATGAATCTGCGTTCTCATAAAAAATATGTATATGAGCAAACATTTCATTAGTAAAAGTAATTTTTAACCTTGTTATTGGTCATTTAATTCCCAGTGAGCATAAATTCTTGTTTTCGACAATATTTTCGGACACTAGGGACCTTATTATTGTAACCTTTTTTTTTGGCTTTCTTGTTGACAATGAATACCTGTTGTAAATTATGTTGGTTGGATCCTTAGATATACCGAATTGAGTATTAGTTCATTCGAGTAAAACATTTCATAAGTTCCCTGCGCCCCCACGCTTGGTAACGGTATAATACTTTTGTTTTTTTCGTCGTGGTAATGGTGCAATTCGGAATAGTATTATTTTTCTTAATGGGTAAGAATGCACATGTGCTTATATTAGATATTTTTCTTAGGAAAATACTATAAATTCTAAATAAAGTAATACGTTAGAAATAAAAAAAAAACCCTAATTTATGCTATAATTTTATGTCTTTATATTTCGGCTATTTTTCTCATTATACATATAAAATCCTTGATGTCTCCAAAATTAAGATGGAAAATGAATCTTATTACAGCAAAACATGCTACATGTATGTTGTATTTAATACCAATACTAATATCTGAGTATGCTTCTCTTTTTTGGGGTTATGTGAGTATGAGTAGTGTTATTTATCCTCATATTTTGTCCGCGCATATTTTCATTTATCATCTAAATAAGATGTAGTTAATACGAAATGGAGTTACATCATTCAATAATAGATAAAAGCGTATTGACAATATGCTACGAATGATGAGTGTACTTCTCTTTTTAGACCTTCAGTCTTTGGCGTTTTCAATTCAAGAGTGAGGTGAAATTCTTAAAAGATAAGACCTCTGAGAAATTATAACCAAACAAAAAAGGTTCTGTCAGAATTGTTTTATCTTTGAGCTTGAGTCCCTATTAATAGCCAGACGATGATTTGGATAACTGAGTTCTTGATCGTCTGATGAATCGGATCTAAGCATGTGCATTGCATTTAGAATTTGAAATATATGACAACTCAAATGAGTGAATATACTCACACATATATCTAATACATGTATGTCATTTACATATTGGTGCTTGGGATGTGTACGGCAAGAAAGTGGGGTAGACGTGTGAAATGAATTTTCAGTATTTAATAATTTTAAAATATAATCCATGAAGAATAAGATTTTAAAGGATCTGTAGAATTTTATGTTAGAGGAATTAGTCTCACATCTTAAGAGTGCGGTGTGTCGTGTGTGGAAATGTACTAATTTGAAAATCTAATTATTGCGGTAGTCATACCATAAAGTATATTTTTTTAATATGCTAATTGTATCATATTAATTTACTTATATTATTTGCTTATAGATATCAATAAAAAGTTGTCACACAAATTTGCGTTAATAAAAAAAATTAAATTTATTATCTTGTGAAAAAATTGTTATCTCATTACTACTGTTAGAGTGTATTTTGCAATTTGAAAATCTTGTTTCGGAGAAATGACATTTGAAAATGATTAAGGACCAACATATGAATGATACAGATTAGAAATGAAAAACAAAATTTATAAATATCGTTCATTTGATCCATATAAGAAGAATGTATATCTAATTAAGCCAATAGAATTGGGTTAGTGATGAGGGCAAGGTGTTTGGGTATTTCATGATACCAAAAAAAAAAAATCGAATGTATCTCTAATTTAGTAATTTTAGCTTTCAGTTTTGGTTTTTTTTTTTTTTTTGGCATATAAGATTTGGATGGTATATTTAAATCAATATGATATTTTAGAAAAAAATCATATAATATAATTTTTTTCAGTATAAAATCCGCTTTGAAATTCAAAGATAATCTGTCAAATAGATTTAGTGTAAAATGGAAATTAATAAGAAGAAAAGAAAATAAAGACAAAATAGAAAAATGAAAACACAGAATATAAGAGGCAGATTTTATAAACACCATATATAGTAAATTTATCTATTATCTCATATAAGTATAAATCACTTGCCAAAACACTATATACAAATTATTTTTCCTTCAGTTTTTTGACAATTGAAAAATCAAAATATACCTTTTGTTTTCTTAGCAGATAAAACCGTCTTTCTCAATTTTTTTTTTTAACGTGACAACATGTCGTTAATGTCATTGATTGTAGACGATTTCTTAGCTTTATGGTGCACTTGTTTCCATTTTTTTAACATAAAAAGTTATTTTATAGTAAAATTCACTTCTTATGTAAGTAATTCATATAAACTTTTATTCAGAAAATAAAAATAGATTATTTTAAATAATTTTAAATTTCTGAATAGATATTGATATGAATAGATTCTATAAAAATTGATTTTTTAATTAAAAAAAACCATTTTCTGTTAAAAAACTAAAAAAAAAAAGCGTATCCTTAATCTTTTTGAAAAGGAAAGGGGAAAAAAAAAAGGAAAACTGGCATTAAATATAGTTGAAGGTTGAGAGTATGTTTTCGCAATATCAATGTGCTTCTAAACTCGAATAATCTGAAACGTTACAATTACTATATCTGTATATCATCATGTTTTCTTAATGTATGATAATCCAGCCAGGAGAATCTAATTTTGTTTCAGTGGTAGATATGGTCTGGTGCCCTTAAATTGGCATTCATGATTCAACCAACGAAACCCCACCATTTTGATGATTGCCATTTCTTCTGTACTCTTGGTTTGGATTTTTCTAATTAATGAACGCATGTTCACATATATGTACCTTTTGAAAAATGAAGAAACAAGAATGAAAGATGGCACAAACGGAAAAAGCTCAAAAGGCCAAGTGCGGTAGAGCGGCATTGGAGCGCCCCTAAGTTACCGAAGAGAATAATAGAAACTTGACTTAAAAAATAGATTTTAATTTAAATACACTTACAGTAAATAAAATAAATTCTATGTCACCATTCAGTTAAATTATTTTATTTGTATTTGTATGATTGTTCAATTAGTGAATATAAGAGTAAGCTATTATAACTGATATGAAATAATGATTGGATGATAATATAAAGCTCACACTATTAATATATTAAAATTAAATAAAAAAGTAATGATTTAAGTTTGGGGTATAAAAGAATTTTATGTTATTGTTATCTAATTATATGTTGTTAGATCAGTAAATATGATGAAATCTCATGTTCATATTAAAAGAAAATTATATTATTATCTAATTAAATTTTTTTTATTTATATAATTTTTGAAATAATAAACATGAATCAACTATTTTTTATGAATATAATAACATATGATTGAATACTGCTTCACAAAAGAATGCCAATTTCAGACCAATGATTGGGTTTGGGACTTTAGAGACTTGGCATACTTTTTGACATTATTAAGTTTATTCACATTAAGTGAGTAATGTTTTAAAATTGAATAATCCTTCAAGATAAAAAAATTTGGTTAAAGCCTTTTTTTGGTGGTACTGGATAAAAACTTTTTAACACGAACGAATATAATACAAACCTTAAACGAATGATGTGAATACTTCTTTTTCGTTTATCTCTAGTATAATTTTCGTCACCAACACATCAAACATGTAACACCAATTTGACCTTCTCTGGTTATTTCTTATTCATAAGAAAATAATACAACGGATAAATATTTGATCAAAGATCTAGTCAACAAAAATCTCATGCCGTCATACAATTAGTTTAACTGGAACTAAAAATCAAATTATAGTAATTTAGATGTGACTAAAATGATAAAATGTAATCAATCACATTGAAAACAATCAAACACAAATTAGTTCATAATCTGACCGATTCAATTGATTTAATTTAGTCCTTAGTCACTAAACATTGGTCTAAACATTAATTAATTCTAGAGTTTGTGACGAACAAAATATTCGATGATAAATCATCATAAACATTCTTTCTTGGCAGATAACGAGCATAAACAAGAGAATCACAATGTCTTATATTATTTACCATACATTAAATGAAAAGGTCCAAATTAGTAAAAGGGTTAATCGTGATTTTCAAAAGCAGGGGGCACCTTTCCTGCCGCGACACGCCTCTTCCCACATGACACGCCAACCGTATTATTACCGTTGTTAGGACTTAGGACACAAAAATCATCAACATAGGGAAAAAAATATAAATATAAATAAATAAATAAATAAAAAAGTTATGCCAGCCTTAACGATCCAACGGTCACAAGTGACTAGCCGTTGAGTTTTGAAAAACGCAAGTCTTCCCTTTGTGGTCACTACCCCTTTCACAAATACCCCCCCAACAATGGTTTCAGTCCCCTCAGTGTACTACTGTCACTGTTATTAGTGTACCCTCTCTCTCTCTCACCCCCCTATATCTTGTTACACTACTGGATTTGATTGATGCCCTTCTTCTAATAGGATTGGGATTTGGGGGGTGTGAGTGGTTGATAATTGATTGTTCATCAACTAATATACCTGTTGAAAAACAAAAAACAAAATGGTGCTTTCTGATGAGAACAGTTCTAACTCAATCAACCTCACAAATATCCAAGGTATAGTTTTTTTTTTTTTTGTTATGGGGTGTACTGAAATTTTGAGGTTCAATGTTGATGCCAAGGTTGAAGATTTTTAACATTGGTGGTGACCAATTTTTTTTATATAATTTTTTTTGAGTTGTTATAGGAGGGTTGGATTATATGGGTACCCGAAAAGTTGGGCAGAACAGAAGAGCATTAAGCGTGATCAGTCAGAATCTGGTGGTGGAAGGAAGACCTTATCCTTGTGTTGTTAACAAGAGGGCATTGTCAGAGTAAATTTTTTCTTATGGCCTTAATAACCCTTCTCTTTTTTTCTTGTAAATTTGTTGTCTTTTTTGGTTTCTATTGTCAATTGTTTGGTTTTTCTTTCATTGGGGTGCCCAGAAAACATGAAGTTTGTGAGAAGAAGCAGGCGGATCCGGTGCACCGACCCATCACAAGGTGAGGAGGATAATGGCATTGACCCTTTCTTGTGTGATTTGAGTTAGTGAAAAGAAAGTGAGGAAAAAGTATTAAAAATTTAGAAAATTGAAGATCTATTTCACTGTATATAGCCCACATTGCTTTTTCTTAGCAAATACTTCAACTTTATGGTTGTTTCCATACTAGCTTCAATTTGATGGATTCGTTTTTTATTTGCTTATATCTTAGGAGGTTTGCTGCACAAATTGCCAGCACACAGCAATCTCGGGCTGAGGTAGTAATCTCTTTTTCTCTTTTTCTTTGGTGAAATTGCTGCACTGCATAGATCTTGAAGTGTAGAAAAAAATCTAAAAGGTTTTGAGTGGTGGGGTCAATTTTGAACAGGAAACCAAGCGGTCAAACTCGTCGATTTCAAATTCGAATAGGTTTGGAGAGTGTATACTAATTGATGATGAACACAAGTCAGTAGAGGACCAGCCAGTGCCCATGTCTCCAGAGCTAACAGAACCAATGCACAGTGAACTAGATCAGATGGTATTGTATTGTTTATATATCCTCTAATTTATCTTCTTTCTTTTTTTTCCCCTCAGATTCATTTCAGAATTCAGTTGGTGACCGTGCAATAATTGATCTTGTTTAGGAGGAAGTTGAGATGGAGGATATAGTTGTTGATGAGCCTCTTTTGGACATTGATAGCTGTGATGCCAATAATCCTCTTGCAGTTGCGGACTATATTGAAGAGCTCTATGCCCACTACAGAAAAATGGAGGTACATTGGCAATGAATAGTAATAATAGATTTGACACTTATCTGATATTTTGAAAATTTAACTTTGAAGTGGTTGCTGGTAGATGAATTTCATTTAGTTAGTTGAATTTTGAGTATTTTGATTGAACCATGTTCATCTTTATCCCCAGATCTTGCATTTTCTACAGAAGCAACATTATATTTTCTCTATTTGGCAAACAATAGTGTTTGATTTAGAAAAGCCAATTAATCTATGAAGATCTAAGACTTTTTGAGTCGTATATTTGCCATCAACGATTGTCTTTACCACCCCTATTTTCACTGCTACAATTTGCAAATATCCGATTAGAGCAGTTTTCACTTTTAAATGTTGGAATTCAGAAACTGATTTAAGAATGCCAAGTAGTCAAATGGGATGTTTTTCCTATGTAGTTTATTATAACTAACAGCATTAGCTACATGCAGGGTACTAGTTGTGTCTCACCGAATTATATGGCACAACAATTTGACATTAACGAAAGGATGAGGGCTATACTGATTGACTGGCTAATTGAGGTACACTGAATGCCCCCCACTGAACCTTTTTAATGCCAAAAGATTGATCCTTTTTAATGCCCGAATACTGATTTCCTTGTTTTGGACCTTTCAGGTTCATGACAAATTTGACCTCATGCACGAGACATTGTTCCTTACTGTTAATCTTATTGATAGATTTTTGGCAAAGCAGACAGTGATAAGAAAGAAGCTTCAGTTGGTTGGTCTGGTTGCCATGCTTTTGGCATGCAAATATGAGGAAGTTTCTGTCCCTGTGGTCGGGGATCTAATTCTAATATCAGACAAAGCATACACAAGATATGAAGTTCTGGAAATGGTAACTTATGTTTGCTTATTGACACCTTCTTAGCTTATGCATTTGTCGAGCAAGTGAGCAACTCAATATTGTACAGGTAACTGATATTCTTTTCTATAACCCCGCAGGAGAAGTTGATGCTCAACACATTGCAGTATAACATGTCTGTGCCAACAGCATATGTTTTTATGAAAAGGTTCCTAAAGGCAGCTCAAGCAGACAGAAAGGTCAGTAAACACATATTTCTGCCATATATTTTCCATAGAGTTCAAGTATGCCGTTATTACTATCATTCATGATCAACAATATCTTATTTACTAACTCCTTTAACTCATAATACTCACCATGGAACAGCTTGAGCAGCTAGCTTTCTTCTTGGTAGAGCTATCTCTAGTGGAGTATGAGATGCTTAAGTTCCCACCATCTTTGCTAGCTGCAGCTGCAGTCTATACAGCTCAATGCACCATCTATGGTTTCAAACAGTGGAGTAAGACATGTGAATGGCACACAAACTACACAGAAGATCAGCTATTGTAAGCACATAGTGCTTTTCATTTCAACTTCCAATATTTAAACATGCCAAGTAACTGATGTGTGTTTATCTTCCTTGTGGATTGCAGAGAATGCTCTAGCATAATGGTTGGTTTCCACCAGAAGGCTGGGACAGGGAAGCTTACAGGGGTACATAGGAAGTACTGCTCATCCAAATATAGCTACACTGCAAAATGTGAAGCAGCAAGTTTTCTTCTGGATAACTCATTGATGTAGCAGGCACATGTATAGCTAGCTACTAACAAAAAAACAACATATTTGACTTTGATAATTGGGGCCAAACTGGGTTGAGAATGATGTTGCACATATGAGCAACTATGGTTGCACTGGTGAATCACTGATGTCTAGGACCACCCTCTGATGTTTGAGTTTTATTTCTTTCCTCTTCATTTATTTTCCACCCCTTTCCTTTTGTTATGTTCCAAGTGGTTGGAACATACACTCAGTCCATTTAAATCTGTATCTCTCTTTTGTTCCCATTGAACAAAATAAGGGAAAATGATTGGTATAGAAACAGTTTCATTCATTCATTCGAGAAGTATATTATTGATATTGCTGTCGTATGGTCGTTGGCCATCAGAGACTCTCCACACAAAGATCCTTCCCGAGATGGTAATTGTAAAACTTGATTTAAATGATTAAACAAGATGTATTCTTAAACAAGATGCAACCATAGGGAGCAATGCAAACCTTCTTCAATCTTTGTGATAAATAGTTTAAAATTTTAATGATTAAAAATATATACACACCAATATCACAGATATATCTCACTAGGACATTACTAAATAAAAATAAATGGGTATTAGTACAAAAAATGTCACTGTTACTGGGTGAATGTATTTCATATCTAATAGTAAAGTAATATTTGAATCTTTTGGTCAGTCAAGTAATATTTCAATTAATACATACTTTTAATTTTTACTTTTAAATAAAGTGTCACTATTAGCAAGTATCACTTTGAGTTGGTGTGCTCTAAGAGCATCCAATCCAAGTATTTCTCTTGGCTTTTTTGGATAAGATTATTTTTAATTCACAAATTTAAAACACTTTTTCTTTATTTTTCAGGGTATTAGCACAAAAAAGAAAACTTATACGAAGATACATGAAAATTTTTATCGAGAAGGATGTATAGTTTTAACCTTTAAATTGCTCATTTGAAAAAGAAAAAGATTGTCTACGTATCATCATTTAATTTAATTTAATTTAATTCGAGGATTGGTTGAATAGATATAAGTTTCAAACTTGTCCTAGTACACATGGAAATGGCAAACGGTCACTACCGTGCTTTGTTGATTGGGCCAATTGGCCCTGAAAGAAAGAAAGAAATGCATTGTTTAATAATGTCTCAGTCACTCACTCACTCACTCACTCACTCATAGTCATAGGAAAGAGTCCCTTGACCCTTGTGCTCCAACTCCAAGCAAGCCGAACAAATCAAATCAGCATTGCATTTGTCCCCTACCAACTCCTCTTTTGCATTTATTTATTTTTTATTTTTAAATCAAGACAAATAAATTTCACACTTTATTATCTCAATCCCAGACACGGGGATAAATTTCCGGCTTCCATTATTTCCTCCCTTTATGCAAAGTGTGAATTATTTTACTGGTTAAAATTAAAAGAAATTTCAAGATATATAAAATAATCTGTACAATTTTGAGAAACTCTTATATTATTGAATGATTTCTTATTAATGTTTCTTTTTAGATTAATTAATATGTACTGATCGTGTAAATTTATTTTACACTATTAACTAATTAAAACTTGATACATCACTATAATTTTAGTAAATACACCACTTCCTCCTAGTTTTAATTTTCTCACCAATTCACTGATGTGTCTAGTTTTAATTAGTTGACAATGTAAAATAGATTTACATTGTAAATACATACCAAGTAATCTCTTTTTCTTTTGTTTGTGGTTTCTATGATACCCTGTCAATTTAAAGGGGTGTGAAACCCTTTCAATGTGATCCAATCATATTCAAACATATGGCAAGCAATTAATTACATGGAAATGATGTGGTGATATTTTCATCCCCTTCAATTTGTTACAATTTTTCTCACTTCTCTTCAAACAGATAAAAACATCTTAACTCTAAATATTAAATATATTTATTTTAATTTCTAAACATTTAAACCTTTTTTATTTTAAATCTGTAAGAACTAAAAACCCTAATTTAAAAAATTAGAAAAACCCGCAAATCCTACGTTTTCAAATGCAGCCGCAAATAAGAATACCGCTATCATCATAGCCAAAATCCACCTTAATTACTTTCCCAATCATAGTTCCCTTTGCAAAAGGCATCTTGTACAATTAGGGTGGTTGCACACTTATAATCGCACTCTAAGTCCTCATCACTCTATTTTAGCTTGCCTTGGAAAGTGTTTTTATTTTTTCCTTCTTTTTTGGTTTCTCATTGAGCTTATCTCTACAACTCGGTAAAAATGAATATGTCATCATTTGTCAACCACTAATATTTCATGAGACTCTATGAACATTAATATTGAGGTGTAACTTGATATTGGAATGCAATGGGGTTCTAACTCTAATATTTTAGTGAATTGGGAATTATGACTGGGAAAGCATAATCTAATGAGTCTAGGCTGTGATTGTGATTGTACTGTCAGCTGTCTTGATTTGGGAAATAAGAGTTAGTGCCCTGTTAGTATTGTTTAATTTTGGGTTAAGGTACTTGTAAATTAAGAACAGAAGATGTTTTTAACCAAAAAAAGAAAGAATGGAAGTTGTTTGGGATTCAATGATTTTAAAAATTTTAAATAGATCAAGGAAAAAATTGTAATGAATGAAAAATTAAAAGGGTGCAAATCTAAATTTTAAAATATTGCCACATCATTATCCATGTGATTAGATATTTGCCAGATGTTCAAATATGATTGGATTATTTGAGAAGGGTTCTTTTTTTTTTTTTTTTTTACAAAAACTCACTGTTAGAAGTTCAAGTCTTATCGATTATGTATATAAAAGTTTAAATTTATAAAAAAAAATTTAGTATAATTTTATTAAATATATTTTATAAAAACTTATTAAATGATATATATAATTATAAGTTATATGAATATAACTTGATTCTAAAGCACATATATTATATATATGTTTACTGTAACATGTTTCAAAATTTGAGTACGCGAAAATATACTGCACTTAATAAAGGGTTAAAAATAGCATACCGAATGTTTTATTGAAGATAAACATATATTTTGACTCTTGAGCGTGGTGATACGTATATAGATATTTTTGTCATGGAATCTACAATGACAATTCACATATATTAAGCTTCCGCCCATCATTCCTAATTGTTGGCTTTCCTGACAAATATTATTTGTGAGATTTGAAGACTTTTTAAGTTATGAGATGCACGGTTGGAGAGATTATTATATGGTTATACCTATAATTTTTCATATTTACGCACGCTTATAATAAAAAGTGAGCTCTAGAAATTTTATTCCAGACACATTTGCGTGCTTCTAAATCCCATCAATTTATCATAAATATGCTTAGTTATAAAATATTAAATTTATATAATACTTAGTAATTTTCCGTATAGGTGACCTACGAATAAAATAAGCCATAATTGCATGTGTATAAGAGTTTGATCTTTCTTTGAGTTTGTGAGCGCCGCCAGCTTACTAAAACCGGAGAATTTTAGTCCAAGCTAGAAGCATAAAATATGAACTAACCAGCCACCTCGTCACCTCCTTATAAAAAAAAAACAAAGAAAAAAAATCCCACTCACTCATACCTCTAGGAACGCATTGGTTTTATAATTGCAAAAGTATACTGTAAATATCTTCAATATTTATTGGTATAATAATATAAATAGTAAATATCTTCAATATTTATCAGTCTTTAGTATAATTTAATTATTTATCTCATATATTAAAATTAAAATATAAATGTAAATTTATTTTCAAAATTTGCATTTAAATATTTTTGTTGCTTTATATTCTAATATATAACAAAAAAAATTAATCAATAATAAACTGAATTAAACAATTTTTTCGTGCGAAGTTTTTAAATTAATATGTGAAATTGTTTTCACCTATCACTCCCTTCGCATTTATAGCTAAAAAATATCCGAGTCGTAGATTTCATTTTCCCTAGCATTTTTATGTGCCAAAGTGGAAAGTCCATCTTTTCCGACTTCGCAAGTGTAAAGGACGCACCAACTTCGCACCACCAACCCCTTGTTTTGCAATTTGCAGTGGTCGATTCGATTGCGACATTGATTTATTTTTTAAAACATATTAATGTCTTTATCAAATATTTTTGTACTGACTTTAGACAGTGTTGTTAAGGTAAGTATTTTTTCAGACATCCGTATTTTCTGTGAGTCGTTAACTGTAACTAATATTCAATAATGAGGAACCATTGTATCAAAAAAAAAATATTCCCTTCAATTTATATCAATAGTTACTCTCATAAAACTATACAATTTTGATATATTGAAAAATTAATTTATCTAGCTATAAATTATAGCAAAATATATTAACTTTTTAATATGCTAGAATTACATAATTTTTTAAGAGTGATTATTAATATGAAATTAATGGAATATTTTATAACTAGAAAAAAAAGTTAGATAAAATGTAATTGTAATAAATGTCATAAAAGTACACAAATATTTGTTAGATAAATAGAACTTAAGGGATGCATCTTTCTATAAAAATTATAAGACAATTGTTAATATTTGATAAATAGAAAAGTTAGGATATTTTTGCTTCTTTCAAGTCAAGTACTTATAAGAGCGTATCATGAGGTGTTTTCTAGAACTAAATTATATTATCTAAAACTTAAAAAGATTAATATAACTTTTCTCTCTTTTATATCCTCTTCCTTATACAATATCTGTCAAATTGAGACAAGCAAGAATCAAAAGGTGATAAATAATATAGTAATAAAGGATTCTTATAGAATAATGATGTATGGACTAATATATCCTAATGGTCATTAATTGTGGAACATATCAAATGATTGAAAATGAAAAGTTACACTAATAATCATTAATTACTCTAAATACTATTGAAACAAAAAAAAAATCTACTTTATTAAAATATAAAATTGATAGATATTTTAAAAGATTATTTTATCTAAAAATGTATAAATATTCTAAAAAGAGTGAATAGCAATTAAAGTTAAAACTATTCTATTTAATATCCACATATATTATAATCATTTTAGATTATAAAAATAACTTTTATATTATTTTATCAAACTCAATACTCTCAAAATAAAAAATCAAAGTTATACCAAATCAAATTTAATTACTTGGCATGTACACATTTTCTACGGTAAAATGATTCAAGTACACAAACAGTACACGTACACAAATAAAATTTAAAACAATAAATGTTCTTTAAAGAATGTACAAACATATACTAAAAAATTAACTAATAATAAATAAAATTATATAAATAACGCACAAAAGAGTTCATAAATCATAAATATAATTACCAACTATGTACCGAAATAATATAATTACTAACTAATAATCATTCGAATACATTGTAACATATCCGCCTTTTTTTGGAAAAAAAATACTGGAGAAAGAAGTATTTCTCATAATGTAAAATTATCAAACTTTTGTGAGGAAAAAAACATATATTCCGTGACAAGGAAAAACTAAAAAAATTAGTAAAGAAAAACAATAAATCCCAATCAAAAACTTAAAAAAAAAAAATCAAACATCACATGTATGACTCGGTATAAATCAACCCCATTTCAGATTTCAGATCCTTGCCCCTCATACCAAACCAAACACCTATTGAAATCATCAGCATTAAAAAAGAGAACGACCAAACACTGCACAATCTCTCTCTCTGTTCTGTCCCTGTTCTTCTCTTTCTCTGTTTCCTCTGTTTTTTGATCATAACCAAAACCATGCCGATGTCAATGGCAACTTCATCAGCTCACACTCGCGTCCTCCACAACCCCACCAACCTCACCACCCCCCATCGCACCAACCGCTTCCCCCTCACCACCGTCCGCACCCCAACTACCACCTCCGTCAAACCCATCTCCATCAAATGCTCCGCCACAACCCAAACCCACGCGCCGCCACCACCACCCTCCTCCACCCAATCCCAAGATCGCGTCTTCAACTTCGCCGCCGGCCCCGCCACCCTCCCGGAAAACGTGCTCCTCAGGGCCCAATCTGAGCTCTACAACTGGCGCGGCTCAGGAATGAGTGTCATGGAGATGAGCCACAGGGGAAAAGAATTCCTCTCAATAATCCAAAAAGCTGAGTCAGATCTCCGCACCCTCTTGAACATCCCGCCGGAATATTCCGTCCTCTTCCTCCAGGGCGGCGCCACCACCCAATTCGCCGCCGTCCCCTTAAACCTCTGCACCCCCGAAGACACCGTTGATTACATCGTCACCGGTTCTTGGGGCGACAAGGCCTTCAAGGAGGCTCAGAAGTACTGCAAACCCAAGGTGATCTGGTCTGGGAAATCTGAAAAGTATACAAAGATTCCATCTTTTTCTGATTTGGAGCAAACCCATGATGCCAGGTATTTGCATATTTGTGCAAATGAGACAATTCATGGGGTTGAGTTCAAGGATTACCCTAACCCTAAGAATGATAAGGGTATTCTTGTTGCTGACATGTCATCAAATTTCTGCTCCAAGCCTGTGGATGTGTCTAGGTTTGGTGTGATCTATGCTGGTGCACAGAAGAATGTGGGCCCCTCTGGTGTCACCATTGTGATCATAAGGAAGGATCTGATTGGTAGTGCTCAGGGTGTCACTCCTGTGATGCTTGATTTCAAGATCCATGATGAGAACAATTCTCTCTATAATACCCCTCCTTGTTATGGGATTTACATGTGTGGTTTGGTTTTTGAGGACTTGTTGGATCAAGGTGGGTTGGTGGAGGTTGAGAAGAAGAACAAGAAGAAGGCTGAGATTCTTTATAATGCTATTGCTGAGAGCAAAGGGTTCTATAGGTGCCCTGTTGAGAAGTCAGTGAGGTCACTGATGAATGTTCCTTTCACTTTGGAGAAGTCTGAGTTGGAGGCTGAATTCATCAAGGAGGCTGCTAAGGAGAAGATGGTTCAGCTCAAAGGGCATAGGTCAGTTGGAGGCATGAGGGCCTCCATTTACAATGCTATGCCCTTGGCTGGTGTTGAGAAGTTAGTGGCTTTCATGAAGGATTTCCAAGCCAGGCATGCTTAGAAAAGGACCCCCACACCCCTTTTGTTTCCTTATGCTTTTTGTGTCTTGTCTTCACTCCTGAAAAAAGGTGTCACTGTGATTGATTTTGCTTGCTGTTTAGTTAGATATGTCTCTTTTTCAATATTTAGGGGTATGTTTGATATTCAAATTTGGGTCGGCAGGGAGTGTTTTCATTGCACTTCATACCAATTGTCGGCTACAAGTTTAAGTAGTTTTAGGTTTATTCAATTTTGTTGGTGTATCCTCTCTAGTGCATGTTTGCATGGGTTATGATGTCCCATGTGATATTTACTTGATGTAAGATGAAATATATTCTCAATAAATTGAATGAGGATGAAACATATTGAACTGCTATGGTGAATGATATACAAGCTACAAATATCTTGATTCACTCATTAGGGAGGTTGAGGCAAGGAAAACCTCTTAGTACGCATGATGGACTAGGTAATTTGTGCATCGAATCTATCAGAATTTTTGGTTCAACTTGATATTTGAGAGTCCTTTCCAACAATTATTTTAAATTAATTGTTTTTGTCCCCCTAACTGTGGTGGACTCCGATGCCTTTACTTTGCGGCTCTTTCTAGCCTCTATACCATGCAATCAGCATTCATCAAGGAGAGAGCAAATTGGCAACCAAGACTTGTAGGTTAAAATAAGAGGAAGAGAGACAAGTCCGCAGCCACAAATTAAAACATGGTGCTCAAGAATTTTGATATCTTGCCCCGGTAGCACTCTAATTCGTTTAATAATTACCAAAGAAACTAAGAAATTCAACGGAATATTGGTAATGAAGGTGAAACTTTAGAGCTTGAATGATTCATGTATATATTTTCTGTTTCATTTCTTATTTTTATTTTTGTTTTTACAATTTTGGGAAAGAAATAATGAAAATGACAATTGAAAATAACTGGGATGCTTTTGTTATTTTTACTAATTTTTCATGAAATATTGAAAATGGAAATAAATTAGGAATAATGTGACATTTTTTATAATTAAAATTAAAAGCTGAAAATTTTAAATAGAAAATGAAAACAAAACTAAATAAACTGTATATTTTTGAAAAAATCTTTTCTTTGCCAGTTGGCTGAGAATCTTGGGATACTTGATTTGGATAAAGGGTCTGTTTGGATTAGATTGTGGAGTGAAATAATCGCTTTTTTAATTCAAAAAATCATTGTTCATATATTTAGATGATTTTTTAAAAATAATTAAAATATATAAAAAAATTAATTGTAACTTTTATTTTATAGAAGCTAAAAATAATAGCTTCTGAAAAAAAATAATTTTTAACTTTTTCAATTATATATAAAATTTATGCTTTGTAGTCACTAGGTGCAATTGACTTTCATGGCAGGGGTGTAACAAGCATTAATACATTATAATCCACCGGGGATTAAAAAAAAAAAAAAGGGTTGTAATATGCAAGATTTGAGGCTTAGATTACTAACATTATGGAGGGAAAACTAGATCTCAGGATATCTCTATTGATGTCTGCCTGATTTTTATTTTCCAGGTAGATTGATGTTCTTAATAGCTGTTTATAGCTAAAACTATCAGATCTGTCAGGCCAAATCTTTTGTCATGGTACACAGGACTAGAAGCCAAGGAAAAGAATACCGGGAAGGGCAGAAACATTTTGTTTACGTTGTTACAGTTTGAATTCTCTTCCATTGTAAGCGATTCCGCATCGCCAGCGGTATATTTTAGTGACAAATACTTGTAATTGATTGAAGCTTCTATTGTTGAGTTGCATTCAGCGCGTGTAGGAAGGAGCTTAAATGCAACAGCATCCACTATGCATATAGAGAATGCTATGAGAGTAACATTCTCCGTGCAGTAGAATTCTCCAGTATACATATCATCTAGAAATAGTATCATAGTACTTTATTTTAATAATTAAAAATTTACAATGACATATCCAGGGTACATGTTTTGTTTATGTTCGGCTTCCATCATAGAAATTTTACGCACATCATCTATCCTTTGCTCAAGGAGAAAAGGTGCTTATATTTTCAAGCAGTAGTTGACCAATACGCAGTTCAAGAGTCTGAAGCATCAAATTCTTAAATTGTATTAAATAAGTGTAGAAAAGTGAAAAATTGTTGTATCATTATTAAAAGGGAAGACTTCAATAAAAACGCCTTTTCCTATCATTATTACCTGCAAGCATGAACTCAAAAAGGAGAATTCTCACTCCTCTGGCATTGTCAATTTTGAAAATTCATGATGAAGAAATATAATACAGCTTTCTAACAATACCTTTGGACTCAACATATTCAACGGCAAAAAGATGAACTATATTGTTGCTCCCTAAGCCAAGTAACAGGCTGAACATCCCGTTAGTTCTCCTCCCTGGTATGATATTTGTTGTATATTACCCTTGGTGTTTCTTTACAGCTTGTCAGCTTCCAAACACTCGCGTTGATCAATAGCTGATGTAACCAAGAAAAAAAATACCTAATTTACAGATACAGACCTGCTTTTCCCATGAACAGTGAGTACACAAATAGTACTCCTGGAGTTGCAAGGCAGAAGCAGACATTGTTACAGCAACAAAAGAATTCTTCAGCACTCCCATTCATGTCGTTATGAAAATGAGAATCTGGAGAAAAGAGAGAGGCCAGATCCTGAGGCATCACTCGCAGGGCTTGGTGGAACATCTGCTGAGTTTTGATATGCCTGTTGGCACTTCTGCATCTGCATTTGCAATTAAATTGTAGAGAATTGTTTTCTTTTCATTCATCACCATAACTGAATTCGGTTTAAAAACAATTTTATTTCATTCTATTTGGCATGCACCACAAGAAATGAATACAATGTAAAAACAATTAAGTTGACTCTTCCAAGAGACATGATAATTTTAGTCTTTTAGATTATATCTAGAAAACTATGGAGAGAGAAAAGAATCATATAGCAACAAAACATTTTAAAGCATGAAGAATAATGCTTTGAGAAATTACTGAACATCCCAATTAGATGCTTGAACATATGTTTGAAATTCTTATTCCTCACAAAAACATGAGTTCAAAATCTCTAAAATTAGTTTACTATAGTGCCCATTGACAGAACATCTCAGTGATGCACATCCAAAGTATTAGCCAAATGAGTTTTGCAAGTTAACATTACATCAAAGTGATTTCTAATTAAAAAAAAAAAACCTTAAATTTAATTTAGGAGATGTAATGAGTTAGTAATGAATATTGAACAATGATATAATGAATAGCATTTTATAGAGAGTACCTCTTTACTTTGCACAACTTAATTCCATCCCTCACAACTTTTTATCCCCCATCTCCACCAAAAAAGAATACCTAATGATGCAAAGTAAAGTAGAAGATGACAAATGTTACCTCGTCTGGACTAAACTGAAGCAGCATTCCGATAACTGGTAGCAATACCTCCACTTCGCCTGATCAAATAGAAGTGTCATTTTCATATTAATAATTAAAATTTCTATTCAATAGAAGTTAGAAAATTAGAAAGAGATAAAAAAAAAAAAAGGACCTCTTTGCTTCCTTTTAAATTTATACCTGTCTCAAGAAGCTTTAAGATAACATTTTTCAAATATGTCATATCTACACCTTCCCTTTTCTTCGATCTCTCCATATTGCGAAGCTCAGCCTTTAGCATTGCCTCCTACATTCATAATATTGGAATTTCATATGAAAAGAGAAAAAATTAATAATGGTAAGAAAAAGATTAATGGAAATCTCATCAGAACTTCAGATTTAAATGAATTTGGAAAACTAGGCCTGTAATTATAGAAATTAGAAACAATCATTGACCTTATAGAGCCATTACACTCATCCTTTCATATATATAAAAATACATTTAAAATCTCAAGAGAAACAGGTACCCATGTACCTGTTGACTATGGAGACGATTCTCACGTTCAAGCTCCTCAATTTCTTCCTGAATTAAAACAGCATTGTATGTTATTACAAAATAAGGGGTGGCACATTAGAGATGAATATCAAAAGAGATTCAGACATACTTGAAGAGCTAAAATATGGCGCTGTGAACGTGCTAGTTCTTCCTCTCTTTGGGCCTGTTGTCTAGCTAAAAGCTGAAAGTATGATAAATATCAAAATAGATGCTTTGCAATGCAGAAAACTTTCCAAATAGGTACTTTAAAAAATATACTATCAATATATTAAAGGGATACACACCAAAAATTGGGAATGAAAAATGCTATACCAGAATTTGCTGTTCTGCAGCAGCGGGACTTAAATTTGTTGAATCCAATCTATGCAAGGCTGTACATAACAGTTGAAGCAATACTTAAATTAACTAAATGCTATACCAGAATATGATCAAGTATGAGCAACCATGAAGAAATACTCAAAAATTGTGCAGGTGGAACAGTTGCTGTCAGACTATAAATGAATTAATACCTGTGCTATAATTATCATTTTGATCGACCTGAGATCATTTGCACAGTGTTGCCACATCAGTAGAATAAATATGCAAGACCACATAAATATTAAGTATGGGTCCTGTCTCAATCCTCATGATATCAAAAAAGCTGAAGAAAGACATACCTGTGGTCTTGATTGAAGAGACTGACGAAGATTGTTATTATCATCTAAAAGTCTAGATATTTCATTGTCTTTCTCCTCAATCATTCTATCAGCAAGATCATTAAATGAAGCATGCTCTTCCTACAAGTTAAAGATTCAGTAAGCACAAAAAGAAGGGGGAAAAACAGGTTTAACAACTTGCAGACTACCTTCAATTTTTTATACTGTTGTTTGAGCTCTTGCAATTCCTTTTGCTTATCTTGTGCAATAGTTGCTTCATTTTCAGCCTTCATTGCCTCACATTTGACTGCAAAGTTTGATTTAAGTTAACCTTCTAACGCCAAATTCAAATAGATAACGTATACGCAACTATTTAATCAAGCAGCAAAGGCCTAAATGTGTTACTTCGCCATGTTTCTTCTACATTTTGAAGGCTTCGTCCCCATTCCTCTTTCTCTTTTAGGTGCTGAGCGTTAGCTGAGTCAAGCTTTGTTTCTAAGCTCCTTATCTGTTGCTTGGCATTTTCAACGGTTGTGTCTCTGAAACTCATAAAACAAGAAGTTGAGACAATATGTTTATCATCAATATAGTATTCAAACTGATGTATCAGGTAAACAAGCCCATTAAGATTTTTTGATGATAGCAGCACCTGTCTGTAAGCTCTTTCTCATGATTAGCCAAAGCAGATTGAAGATCTCTAAGTACTCTATCCCTTTCTTCTGTTATTGATAATACTTCATTTTCAGCCTCCTGGAGAAAATTAATAGTCACTTTAGTGATTGATATATCCACATTAATCAATGTCTTCTTCATATGACTATGATAAGCATGTACTTTTAGGGCTTCCTCAAGAGCTTTTAGTTGTTCAGAGTCTTTAGCTGCAGCCAGTTCTGCATCCTTCTTTTGAAGAAGTGCATGTGCACGAACTTTGTATGAAGAAAATTCCCTCTCAAGACTGCTTATCTGCAGAGGCACACAACATTAGACTCTTTGAAGCAATAACCATCTAATCAACCTTTTAGTGCCTCTTCTATGTATGTTATAACACACCAAACTTCGAACTTTATCAAGTTACTGTTACAGAAGAATACCACGGACAAATAAGAAACAGGGTTCTCTCCCTCCCAAAACAGGGGTGTCATAAGACATACATAATTCACATAGCATACATTAAAAATTGAAAAAGGAAACACCTTGATTTCCAACAACAGTGCATGTTAATAGAATTGAAGATTTCTTTCTCACAGTTCATTACAATATTACATTAACAACTTTCTAATTCTTACCCAATCCAGAGATAGACAAAAACTTTTGGCATACAAGAGACAAGCTACAAATAACCACGGTTTAATCTTTGTTTAATTTTTCTACCATTAATCAGCAAGGGAAGATCAAGATCAATTAGAACCTCTTCCTTGGCAGCCAACAATTCAGCATCCTTCATGTTGAGGATCCTGGCTTGTGCAGATACCTCCGATTCCAGCTGACCTGGCCATTGTCAAGAGCATAAATATCATTTTCAAGATGAATATAAGAAAGCTTGCAGAAGGATAAATAATTTACTTCTTATTTTTGCCACTTCAACTTCTGCACGTATGCAGTTGCTCTCAGCAATTTCAAGTTTTGTTTTAAGTGCCTGAGAAGCAGCCTCCCAGCTTGCCCTTTCTTTTTCCTGAACACACACAGCTTAAGATTAAAGCAACAATATCCAGCAATGTGAACATAACAGCGAGATCTCCACATTTCTAAACATTAAAATTTCTCTTTAAATGCTTTTCTTCATTACCTCTAAGAAAACCAATTCCTCCAACAGGCAAAAACCTCAATTTTCTTCCGCATATAAAGGGTAAAAAAGAATATTCATGACAATGACTACATCAAAATGAAGGATGGAAAAAAGTAAGGACCATTCTTAGCTAGGTGAATCATGCACGAATTCAATTAATTTAATCATCTTACTCGTGCATTTCACTGAAATAACTTCAGACAAGTCAATGCATTAGGGATAAGTGTTCATGATTGTACAAGCATGTTTTGAAAGGACAGCTGAACCCAAATAATAACTATAGGAAGTCATTTTTCAATTTAAGGTAGGTAGTAGAGAAAATAAAGCATCATTTAAGTTTGCATAAGCATAATCACTTATAGTCAATAAATAGCTATTTACATGTTATCCAAGACATTGAAACTGATAAGTAGAATAAGTGACAGAAATGTTCGTCAAACAGTTCTGTTTTTAATTATTTTTAGCATACTCAAACTTTCTACAGGAAACAAGTTAGATATAGTAGCTGCCTGATGCATAATAAGATATTGTCAATGCATAGGGGATCTTACATATTATTTACTCACTGCCTGTTTTATTTTATTAATTTTGTTAAAAATTGGATTTACGCTTTATTGAACTCATTTAGCCTATGGTTCAAGTGTTAAAAGTATGTTGGGTATACATAAAAATCCAACAGAAAATGGCACTAATTTACAGTTTTGAAGTTCAGAACCATACATGCTCCTGTTTTAGGTGGGAAAGTTCCCCCTTCAAGCTTTCCACAGCTGCTCTAAGTCGTGCTGCCTCCCCAGTTGATGCTGCCTCCATCTCTGCAATTTTAGATTCTTTTTCTGCAACTAGAACCTGGGGATATTAGTGGATTGAGAACGGTAAGGTCATCACCTTGAAACTTCTGACATATTCAAGACTTGAGAGCACATATATTATATATTTGAAATGACTAGCACCAGATATCAATCTTCTTTTAACTACATTCATCTAATTGTTAACTACAAACTGATTCCATGGACTCTCAATTTAACATATTCAGAGAGAATTAGATTGCAATAAATATGCAATAAAGAGAAAACTTGTGTTCCACCCAAAAATGTATATTGAATGTCCAAGAATAAGAAACGTGTCAGCTGATTCAGGCAGTCATCACATTCTGCCAATATCCCTAAATTAGATTGATTAAAGGCCTAGTAACAGTTTGAGAATAAAAACCAAATCGATGCCAAAATTTAATTGGTTGTTGGTTTTTGAGCCCACGTCCACCCAAACATTGTCTGGTTACAAAGCCCTTGCAGGCCTCCATAAAAAATTAGCAACGCAGTAAAGGACCTAAGCATGAAATGGGAAAGAGAGCTACTTTTAAATAATCATTCAGATGTGGATATCAATGCCCTTCAAGGTTCAACCCCCCCCCCTTCTCTCTCTCTCTCCCTCTCTTCTCTTCTCTTCTCTTTCAATGGTCATGACCATAAAACTCACCTGCAGTGAAGAAATGGATTCAGTTGCCTTATTTCTGTCAGACAATGCATCATTAATTTGAGCCTCCAAACTCTCAATATTCTGCAGGAAGCAAACTTTGAACTAAATCCAAAGCACAATACACAGCAGAATACTAGTAATAATGCAATTAGGTAGAAAAAGGGACGAGGGGAGAGGATATGGTAACCCTCCTAAAAAGAGAAATTAAGAGAACACTCACCAAAATATGAAAAAAAAAATATGCATGTACCTTTTGGTGTTTAGCTGAGAGCTCAGCTAGTGCAGCTTGCTTTTTTTCATCAGCAGCCTGAAGCAACCCTCTCATATCTTCCAACATCTGAATTTTGGGATATCCAAGGAACAGAAATATATATCTAGCCACTATTAGTTTATGTGCTATCAAAATTACAGAAGTATAGAAGCTTCATGATGTAGCTATCATCGCAAAGAAAAGTTGCCACTATAGATCACAGAAATTATAACTATAACAAAAAAGTAAATCCGTGAAAAAAATCGGCAAGAAGTCATAACTGTTTTTAATCAAGTGAAGAGAAACACACAAAGCAAGTACTTAAAATATTTTTAAGTAATATTTAATTCTTAACATGATGCCTTGTCACATAAGAGGGTCCAACTCCACTCAGTCCAGAACATCAATTTAAGAGAGGAATAGAGATTTGATCCTAGGAAAAATATCAAATAGTATTTTGGCCAAAATAGTAAATACAAATCTGTGGCTGAGAATAATCAGTATAAATAAGTTGGATATACTAACAAAATTACTAACATATTATAATTAGCTAAATACAAGGCATCAACTATTTATTTTACAGACATGCACAGTGCACAGAGTTAAGTTACACATGCAAACATCCACAAAAGAAAGAGGCATAATCAGTTATCAGTAAAATAAACACAGAAATTTGAACCTTATAAGAGGATTAATCACAATAAACATACGGGAGATCTAAGTCAAATAAGCACTTCCCAATTAAAATAAATAGATCATTTGTACCTGTTCTTTGTCTGCCAGTGACTGTTGCAATGCCTCAAGGGCACTCTCTTTAGGTTGCAATGAACGCCGTAAATCCTCAATGGTATCTCGAAGTCTGGGCAACACATTTTTTTAAACTAACAATTAGAAATGGCATATAGTACTCTGAAGTCTTGTTTATTTATATTAATCAAGTAATAGTATTGACCCGTCAAAAGCATTCTGTTAGACTAGAGGCAGATTTTCAAGCAAACTTCTATGAAATAACTTAAGGTAATTTCCAGTGCATGTTTGATCTTGATTATTTTGGAGGAAAAGCTTGTTGTTTTAATAGTTGCACACTCGATAAGATTTTGATTATGAGCTGAAATACAAAATAAGCTAACCCAAACACAAACTAACAGAAGATTGTTGTCTATGACTCCTACTAGGTTTGGAACAGAATAATTAATTTTAACCATAAACAGGGGAAAATGGAATTTTTTTATAAGTAAATTTATAGCAAACATAGCTAGTTAATACCTAATCAATAACACATACCAACCCCCTCCCATTTTGTAATTGAAACAAAAGGAAATGCAACCAGTGAGCATCCACACATGAATCAAGAAGAAAGGGGGAGAATAAAGGGCAGCAGCAGTAGTAGTAATGATTTGATCCTTGCAGCACAAATAACCATAAAGGTTTGGGGACCTCCTAAGATAAAAGCAGCTTATTATTACACACCAATCTTACAATATAACCTAAATGAGAACATAGCTTCTACTGGCACACATCTAAAGATACACAGGTTTCTATCTAATGAATATGAATATAAATGATCATGATGGAAAGTAAATTAGGGGTTTTACTTGTTGTTTTCACTTCTTAATTGTTGCCTATCTAAATCCATGGCTTTCAATGCCTCATTTGCTTGCTTCCTTGTGCGTTCTAACTCTTGTTGCAATGCTGACTGTTGGGACGATGCTCGCTCAGCAGTTTCATTCACCTCGGTAAATTGGGCCTCAAGATCATCTTTTTCCTGAGAATGGAAATCCCACAAACAATCATAAAAGATAGCAAGTAAAGAAATAATACCATTTAGATAAACCACTAACTTGACTACACACAAGTTTACCAAGGAGGGGGGGGGGAGTTTAAATGGGGCCACTTGACCAGTATTTAGAGAACATCACCACAGCATATGATAAAATATTGTGCAACTAGCATCAATACAAGGAAATATAGACTTTGACACAAAAAAATTAACATGCCAAAGAAGAATATAGCAAAAATTCACCTTTTGAATCTCTTGAATACGCTGTTTCGCCCGTTTGTGAAGCCTGTTAAACTTCGAGTCAAGTTCAGTGTACTTCTCTTCACGCTCTTTTATTTCTTGGTCCAACTTTGATTGAGCTAGACAAAAAAAATAAAAATAAAAATACTACAATGCATACATTCTAAGAAAGATAAAGCATTCCTGAATTATTTCAGCAACCACAAAGCCAGTTTTTTATTAATAAAAATCATTCTTAAACTTTGAGCTAAAACCAACCCTAATCTCCAGCTGTATCAATCGGTTTTAGAGGTGGAATTGGCTTCTAAAGAAGTAGTAATGTAAATGGTAACATAACATTCAATGTAAGTAAATTTTTTCATAGGTCAATTTTTTCAGTTATGATTGATGCAAGAATTTTTAAAGTTTCATACAAGCACACAAGCAGAACCAAACCTTCTGCAAGCTTTTCAGACAGCTCCTGGGCCTTGGCTTCCGCCTCTGAGTATACTGTTTGAAGGTGCTTCAAAGCCTCTTCAGATGCACGTCTTGTTTGTTTTTCTTCCAGAAGTCCTCTATCTAACTCTTTTATCCTTTCCTGTAATTCTTTCACGATGTCAGATTCCCCGCCTTCTGGGCCACCAACTCCTTTCTGCAGACTAGAATCACTATGCACACCATCTACATTTCGAAACACCTCAAACTGGGACTTCAAGAATTCATTCTGAAATCTGAGGTCAGCAACCATTTCGAGAAGCTGATCATGAGTATCAGCTGAACCTCGATCCTCATCAGATAAACCATTTGCCAGAGGGAGAATTCCATTGCTTCCATGTTTGATGTGATGATCCTCATCAGGCAACGACGCCTCAGGTATCGAAGAATCCTCTCCATGACCTTCCATCGTTCCAACAGTATCACCTTCACCTGATGCCATCAACTTCTTGGCTCACCAGTTCCACCAGAATAAGCTGCAATTCGAGACACCAAACATCCATGAACTTACTATACTAACGTTGTATCAATATAAGCTCAACTTGAAGTTTTCCAAATAGCCATCCATTTATTAATGTGGATAACAGCAAGAAAATGAAAGAAAAAATAAAAATAAAAAATTTCAAACTTCCAATCGAACTTTACAAATTCTCAATTACTTTCAAGCAGTAATGATCCAAAACAAAAATAAAATAAAATTGAATCAAGCCTCACATGATGTTTTAGCAAAACAGATAAACAAATTAAATAAGCAGCTACGTAGAACCCAAAGCGGAGCTCAGTTTTTGGTTTTGCATTCATTCGAAAACGTTGTGATCCACGCAATGGGATTCGAATTCCAAAATCGAACATACAATAACATTGTGAATTGGGAGAAACATCTCACTTCACAATTCAGTGTACCTTGTATGTAAATTGTATTGAGAAAGTGTGTGGGGAAAGCAGAGGGAAGAAAGGCTTTTTTTTTTTTTTTGAACCGAAGAAACGATGGTTGTTGCTGGATTGGGAGGCAGGAAGGGCGCGTGGAAGCGGTGGAGGTGAGATCGGCGATGGCGGAATGGATCTCACGCCGCCGTGGATGGGAGGCGAAGGAGGAGAGGACAAAACGCTGCCGTTTCGGAATGGCCCTCTTCTCACTGTGTCTCCTGCACATTCATTTCTTTTCTATTCCGAACAAGGAAAAACAGGATTTGGATCCGGCATGACGAGGGTATTTGGGTAATTGTGCTCGTTTTATGCAAGAAAAATATGAGTATTATATTTTATATATATATGAGAAATGATGGAGTAGTATATTCCGAGTTCGTTTTCCCATTTATTTTTAAAAAATCAACTTAATTATACACAGGTTAAGAATTAAAAATAATATACCATTTTTTTAAAAAAAAAACTGCTCATAAAAAGAAGATTCTCAAGAATAGGAAATGAAAATTCCTATTACATTTGTTTACTGTGACGTTAATGTCATGTTTTATTATTTTTAAAGAGATTTTGTGCAATTCATACCTGTATAATTTATTAAATAAAAAAGGACATCAAGATGTAAGATCTGCACACTGGATGAAGGGTAATAGTGTAATTTCTCAAACAAAAACATTGACATGTAATAAATTTTAAGGCCAATTATACTTGGATTTATGAAATCATTATACTAACTTCCCTTAAATTTGTATGGTCACTATAATTAAAATGAAGACCATGGTTAAGGTGCTCTTGAGATATACAAGTAAGCATTAGAGGGCTTGCATGTGCACTTCCATTGAGACCTTCATATATATATATATATACAAGCTTCTACTGAAACAACGAAGAAGGAATATCCTTGGTCATCAAAAGAAATAAGAAGTAATGTCACCATATGCTGCTTATACTGAAGTTATAACTAAAACTACGTTACCACACAGAATTACGGAAATATGTGAAGGACACTAGTAAACTTACATTACGTAAGTGATTGTAGGAAGAAACGTAACAGCCCAGCTAAGTAACCCATTTAGTAATGGGCTTTTTACTATAGCCCGTAAAGACCAAAACCCATGTCGGCTAGGAACCGATGGACTTGGCTAACAAACTTGATAGCAAGCAGCAGGCCGTTTTCTTCCCTGCATTTTCATTTTTATTCTTTTTGTATATTCACAAGATATTATCCTTAATTCAGACACAAAAAAAAAAAAGATATCCCTAATTAGACCCCCACCCCCACCCCCCAACAACACAAAAAATAAAAAATAAAAATGGGGTATGCCTGATGAATGATGATTACTTGATTTGGGAGCATCTAGCTTTCTTTTTAATTTTGACCCCAAAAAACTTTCTTTTTAACTTATAATTTATAATTTTTCTTCACGAAATAAGACCGCACTATCTTATGTGATAATTGATTAAAAAAATCTTTTGAACCCAAAAAGGAAAAAAAAATTGATAAAGAAGCTTCAAACCGAATTGAAGGGAATATCAAGGAATAAAGTCCAGCGTCCCCGTATTTCATTCATCTGAAAGGTTACATACATTTACCGAAATACGCTTTATCAAAGGATAAATTACTATTTATCTTTGAAAAAAAAGTATTAGTTGGTTTGAAAGTTTCAAACAAATCCCGCAACTTGGTGGAATTTATGAAATTTTTATAGACAATCCATTTGTGTTGAATTGACATTCTGTTGCAACATGAAAAATGTTTTTTTTTTTTTTTTGCGAGACAAAAAATTACAAATTAAAGAGAAATTTATTCTTAAAAAGAAAAAGAAAGAATTATTATTGCTTACAAATACATAGCAGAAATCACAACTTTTTTTAAGAGCTAGTACTAAGCCGTATGCTCTCCCCCTACAACGTTACAAGTAGAATTTGCTTTTTAGGCTGTCTATAGAAATTCGCTATGCTGGTGCAAGAACCTCAGCATCTCAGCACTCAGCAGCATAAATTACAATAATGAGAGTTCAAAATACTATTGGCATTCAAGATCCACATAAACATCTAGAACTGATCCTGATTTTAACATAAGTACTATATTCCTTTGAAGGCAATGAATGTCCAATGACATCTATGCTACCGAAATTCTCAATTGCTCACATCATTTCTATCTGGATTCTGTGCTCCTGAAACATTTTGACATACTTGACAGTTATAGAGGTTAAAAAGCTTGGTAGTTGACAACTCGGAGAATGTAAAGCAAAACACCAAGAGTATAGGTGAGAACTAATATTTTTAAGCGTTGAGGAGTGTGTTTGATATGAGGCTAAAAATGAAGAAGAATTTTTCATGAATAAAATTTATGCATGAAACTATACATAAATTTAACCCATGCGAATTTCTTTCCTGTTTTTACTCTCATATCAAACACACCTCTGGTGAAAATTTCCTCAAACTCAAACAGGAGGAAAAGGACGGGAACAAAGCTAACCATTGGGCTTTTCTTCTTTAAAGTTAGCAGCTACATGTGTGAAAAAATCTTTTGTAGCATCTGCACAATCATACGAACAAAGATATAATTATGCATGAACACTGAAATATATCGTCCAACAATTATGCTGCAAAAGTTACCTAGAGTACAGAAGAAAATTTAAAGGCCGCAAAGAAAACCAGAGCAGGATATTCAATATGTACTACAGACCAGAATTTCTCATGATTCAGAGGTTTCTTTATGGGTGGATTTTAAGACTTAGCCTCAAATATATTTTCATTAGTAACAGGTAAAAGAAATAACTAAATTATTCCAATGATGGGTTAAGAACATCATCCTGAGAGTTACTACACACAGGAACTGCTGTGCTAAGATTAAAGCAGCCTGCCTATATCAAACATAATGATATATTCCATAATAATATGACACTAAGCATAATTTTTGATACCAACTTTTGGCCAATTCATAATTATAGAAATCTGCCTGGCACACTGAATCATCGCAGGACAAACAACGCAGAATTATGGAATTCTCAATGATAAGCCATGCCCCAAGGATTGCTTACCATGATTCATGGTTAAAGATGGGTCACGCTCATGTAGACCTCCAATAACATTTGCTGGTATTCCTGCCACAATGCTTTAGAACAAAGCAAGAAAACAATCAAAGAAGCATTACATTTAATTACAAAACAAATCAGGTAGAAGCTGCAAGTGCTAAAGATACCAATTTATACCTATGGGGAGGGACCTCTTTTAACACGAGGGATCCAGCAGCAATCATCGAACCTTCACCAATTCTGATATTCCCAAGTATAGTTGCACTAGCTCCAATTAGCACACCTTCACCTACCTTGGGATGGCGGTCACCTGTTTCCTTTCCTGAGCCTCCTAATGTTACACCCTGACAAATCAAATATGTCATGTAAATATATCAAGCAAAGATCATTATCTGTGTTAAAATAACAATTGTTAAAAAATAGCTGTTGTACTAAATCCCTTAATGATAATAATAATAACAACAACAAGTATCTGAAGCAGTAATTTATATGATTTTCTCCAGGATAAAAAAGAAAATAGAAGCAAAGTTGAAAAGCAACATAAGATCATCTTTCAAAACTATTATAAGGATAATTATAATTTATATCACCATCAGCTTGTTCACATACACCAAAAAAGCTGTCTGCTATTTACTGTCAGCCTTTTGTATAGAAACTATAAAGTTATTATTGAGGACAAATCCATTTCGAAAAATTCATAACTCTTTTTCTCTTATGGAAAAGGTCAACTTGTTAAAATTCACATAATTGGGAAAATTACAAGAGCAAATTCACTTGAGATAGATGAAGTTTGTAAAAGAACTAGCCACAAAAGATCAGAAAAGAAATTAATGAAGAAACACACTCACATGCATTAATGAAACTCTGTTTCCAATAATAGCAGTTTCACCAATAACCACGCCTGTCCCATGATCTAATAAAATTCCCTCCCCAATTTTCGCAGCTATATCAAAAAACAATGAAAACATAAAGTTCAATAATAGTAATAACCAAATAGTGTTCAGTATCTTGAATAGACGGGCAAACAGCCATCAACACAAAACTCAAGTTATCATTTGTCTTGTTAAGAGCAAAAAGGTAAGAAAATCAATTATTTACATGCTCCCAAGAACTAAAGATCATTTACATGCTCCCAAGAATTAAAGATTCAACCCTCAAGAATATCCTCTACTTCATCAAATTCTTTCTCCTTTATTCAGAAAAACAGAGTGGCAGGCACAATATGAAGATATTTACAACAATATATTGCTTCTTTTCTGATGGAAATTTACAACACCAAATCAATTGCTTTCCCAAACTTCCCCAAAACATGCAGTCCCTTCACATGTAATGATGTAAATAATGCCAAATTGTTCTCCAGTTATTATATATTTGCAAGCAAAGATGAAAAACAACATACCGGGATGAATGTCAACCCCAAAAACCTGTTGAGGAAAAGATAATAGCTAGGATTATCACAACAGAATTATGGAATTCCTCCATATGCTTCGGATTTGTCAACTTTGACCAATTAGAAAATTACCTCACTAACTCGACTTTGCAAAGCCAAAGCCAAGATTTTGCGTCCCTGGCGCCACAACACATGGGCTACTCGATGCACTTGCAGAGAGTGGTAACCCTGCATACAGAGCATGACATTGGATGTCAAAAATGAATCCTAATGTAGAGAGGGATGTGCTGAGGTTGGAACACAAAATCTGGAATGAAATGTTCTGGATATTAGCATGAAAAACCATGATATCTGAGGAGATAAATTGAATGGAATGCAAAATTCAGTACTATATAATGATGCTGAAACAGTAGCCGCCAGCACCCTCACCCCCAGCAATGTAGTTGGGTTGCAGAAAGAGCATAACTTTTCTCTAATAAACTTATGTATGGCTAATGAAACAAAAAGCTGAGCATCATAACAATGTTTTCATTCCTAATCTTCATTCTCTAGGAGATGGAGGTGTCAATTAAATACCACCTCCTAATGCTTTTGAATTATAAAAAATATAACGCTTGATGATAGAAATAATGCATCAGAAACCAAGGGAAGCGACAGCAGGACCACATGATCTATAGGGTCTAGTGCATACTGGTAGAAACTCCAGAGAAAAGAAAAGAATGATTTACCTTCATATACAAAATCGCTGAGCAATATGACAAACAAGCAGGGTCCCTATCTTTGAATGCCTGATCAGAAAAACAGTACCACATACGAATCAAATGGATACAATTCATACAAGACAAACATCACCCAGATACTAAATGACACAAAGGAAACAAATTACTTGGACATCAAGGCGAATCGATCGCTGGATATCTTTGTCATGCAAAATCATATTGCAAAATATATCCATCAGCTGAGTAGCCAAAAGAGTAGGACTTTGGAGGCGATTGGCAATGACAAACGCCAACGCTTGCTCCAAGCAATCATGCGAGATAATACTAGCATACAAGAAGCTGCTCAAAATTGGCTCCTTTTCTGCCTGCACAGTAGAAGCAAGCCATCACCAAGAATCACAACACAGGCACTCAAAACTTAAAAATAAATAAAATAATAAATACTGAGAAAAATTATCTTCTTTCAAAGCAGACATATACAGGGGGGAAAATTAATAACCATTTATTTAATGGCGTTTCTATATTCTAAATTCATGTTTAACGTAATTAAATTGCAAGTTGATTGAAAAACCACACAACATAAGCAAAAAACTACCAAAAAAGCCACACAGCAAAAGAAAATCTAGCCAAAATATTCACGGTAGCTATTGAATAAAACAAAGTGTTACAATGCTCTCATTCATCAAGAGTTAAATAATTAATTATCTCATATCATTCCGAAAATTGAATTATGGTAAGGATCATAACTATATAAAACTGTTTTTTTTTTTTTTTTACCTCCGACTTAGCTTCTTGTCTGACAGCGTCCCAAATCGGGTCAGACCCGTCCAATACGGAGCCGGAATCCGGGTCGGGCACGCACATGGCGTAAACGGGGAACACTTTCTCTAATCGATACGAAGAAGAAGGGAGGGAAGGGCTGCACTTGGGTCCGCCGTCGTCGCCGTCATCGTGGCCACCGTCGTGGAGACGGTGGTGGCGGTGGTGGTGGTGGAGGGACAGGTGTTCTCGGGAGAGCATGTCGGGTGGGTGAGGGACCCAGCGGTGGCGGCTCAGGCAAGCCATGCGAGCCAGCACGCGCGAGGGTTCAGATAGCCAATAGGATACCACACAACGGCGTCGTTTCAGGTAGCGGTGATATAAGACAGGTGGTGGCGTTACACAAGACAAAGTGGTGAGTGCTGATGTTGTTCCCTTCCCTCCTATGTTAAGCCACTCGTTACACTACTCTCCTTGTTTTCGTTTGGTGTCTCTCTCTCACAACTCACAAGCGAGGTGCAGAGAAGGAAGGGTATGTTATATTGAATATTGTTGGGTGTAAAATAAAATTATATAATAAATTATATTATATATTTTATTATTATTAGATGTGATATGTGTTCTTACTTCCTTCATTCAATCCAATGATGATAAAATGTGTGGTTTATATTTATTGTATAATTGTATTATATATTAAATATTACTCTATTATATTAGGATAATAAGAAAAATATTAGCATGACGTGTCATACATATAAATAGCATTATTATTTTTACAAATTTTATATATAAATAACATTAATATCTTTAAAAAAAATTATAATAATATTTTCTGAAATTTATTGAAGTTCACTTTACCTTCTTTATTTATAAAATTTAGTTAAGAAATATTTGAATTTATAAAATCATTATGTTCTCTTTGTCTGTTTTCGGAAAAGTCATTATTGCCCAGATCCTTGTCATTTGCCCAACTTTTTGTGATAACGGGGTGGAGATCGGAAGTTGGGAATTGAGAATGTGCATGACAAAAATGTAGCGACAAGAAAAGTGGCATTATGAATGGTTCAGGATGTGCCTTTCCTGCATATTGCTTTGGCCCTTTCCCAAATTTCGTTTCCCCCATTGATCCAAAAGCTAAGGTAGGCCTACCTAGCCTTCACCTTTTTTATTGTTTTTCTTTATTTTTGTCCCTTTTAGTAATATATGATGATGCTTAAGATTTTGATGGAGAGAATAATTTTGATAGAATGTCTATATATAAATTTTCTTATAGCAATGAATAATTATATTTTTTTTTATGACTTTAGAGTTAGTAGTTATCATATAATAAGAGCTAACTGCTTTTAAAAATGAGTAGACATAATTGAATGATTTTATAAAAAAGATTCCATTGAATCAACATTAAATCCTCTTAAAAATTTGTCAAGTCATTAGATAATAATTAAGCCCATTAGTTTTTCTACTGAGTTAAAATGAATTCACTTTAAAATCTATGAGGTTTTATGAATTGCATATATCTATCATTACTCAAACTATAAAGTTTAAGATGTTTAATTATTACCTATTGTCATTTTTCCACAAGAATTAAAGAAATCAAAATCAAGACTTGATTATGAAATAAATTTACTGACATCTAATTTTTACCTAATGAAACTATTTGGCGTAACCTAATATGATATATATTTGTCACATTGACCAGTTTTGTGATATATCTTTTCCACCCCTCAGTATTCCATTTCCCATAGCGCCTTGATAAATTAAAGTCATTAGGTTCCGATAATGGTGGACGCTGATCTGAGGAACAAGCAAAGCTCTTCCATTCTATGCCTGCCCTCTACGTTCGCCAGATTCAGAGGAAGAATATAATCTCTCTCTCTCTCTCTCTCTCTCTCTCATGATTGCATGAGAACAATGCAACTTAGAAAAATTCCAAAATGTTAATTAGAACAATACAACTTATAGAAAACTTCCAAAATCTGGGAGGCAGCGAGATAAGGTGACACATTACGTCTCCTTCTATCATTCTATGTCAGTTTATTTTATATATCCACAAACCGTTCTTAGGAATATTGAGTCATATCATATGCTATTACATTTTTTAAAACGGAATTTGTTCCATCAAATAGTATCTTGGGGTGGAGAGCCTTGTTTAGAGCATTGGGATTGAAGTCTCTAATTAACCTTGGTTTCTTGGGTGGTCTATTGCACCTCCGCTCACTCTCAAAGTACTCTAGGGAGCATTGTTAACCAATATCAAAGTTAGTAACACGCTAAATGTAATAAATATTTTATAGATATAAGTCAAAATATGTCCAAATTTATGAAAAATAATGGATAAATAAAGCACATAAAACATTACTTTATAGTGGGGCCCACTTATCATTATTCACATTAACAAAATAAATCAAGAGAACCTCAAATTTTAATGTTGAAAACCTATAATTTTGAGGGAAAAATCATAAAAACTTTTCCTCCTCTTAGAGTACAATGACGAAATGCCCTGAGGTCATTACCCAGAATTAAAGGACAGTTGGGCAACCCTCGAATGGGTCAACTCGATGTTTGAAGGGGATTATGTGTTATGAATGATAGGAGGAAACGTTTTCTAAACTTCCAAAATGACCAAAATACCCTGCTGTGTCTACACGGGTAAAAGATGCCGTTTGAAAACTTTTCCAGGAAGTTTAGAATGATGTTTATGAGCAATGTTTGATGTTTAGTTGAGCAAAGGTCCCGCAGTTTTATGTAAAATTACCATTTTGCCCTAGAACGTGTCCAGTGCGCTAATGAAGCAATAAGCAAACCTAAGCAATATTAGGCTCTAATCGAAGATTAATTTATTTCGATAATTAATCTAGAGTCAAAATGATTTATTAAGGTTAATTAGAACCTAAGATTGCTTAGATAAACTCTAATTGTATTCTTTAAAGATTGCTAGTCATGGAATCTTGAATAGTGTTTTCTCTCTCTCTTTCCTTAAATTAAGGAATTGAGCCATACCTCATTTGACCAAAAGAATTATTTTAAATTACTAATCTAATAAGATCACCCTCCTAATCAAGTCTTGAACCACCTCAATTAACCATTTTCTCACCTAAACGCTTGCTTACAAACTCCTAATCAAAAAGCCTAATCATAGAAACACTTAAACACATCCTTAAACCACAATTACATGAACAAAAATCCCTTCCCCTTGGCTGATGAGGCCGAAAATTCCCCCAAATGGTGCCACATGTTGATTGTGATGCACTCCAAGCCCATGCCTTAGGCCATACCTTGCCCATGCTTCCAACCATGCTTGCCATGCCTAAACCCATGCTTTTGTAAGAGATATTTTCCTCCTCCCTTGACCTTGAAAAAGTCATCAGCCATTCCCTCCCCAAATCAGCCAACATGTCTCATTTTTCTATAAATACCAAGCTTTGATGAACCTTGTCACACTTTGGTTCACTTGGTAAGTTCACACTTCTTGCAAATTCTCTCATTCCTCTCAAATTCCCTCAACTTGGCTGATTTCTTCCTCAAGACTCCAAAAGGATTTCCTTCTCCTTCCATCTAGAAAACAAAGCTTTCTTACATCTCTTCAAGACTTCTTAAGGTAGGGGTTAAGTTTTGATGATTTTTGTTTGTGTTCTTCAAGAAAGTTCTAGTTTTTCTCTTGGTTTCAAACTCCTTTTCCTTCCTCTTTCTTTTCGGCCAAGAGGCCTTCTTACAAAAAGAATGTGAGCTTGATGATGAGGTTTCAAGATAATGATTTGTTGTTGTCATGTGAGAAACCTCTAAAGCTTGAAACAACTTGGTCTTGGACCATACATGCTTGGATTTCCTTTCTTTTCTTGGCTTAAGTTTTGGTTTTTCCTCTTCCTCTTTCCTTTAAGGATTTTCAGTTTTTCTTCTATGGATTTGAACAAAGTTTGTAAAATATGTCTAGTAGATCACAAAAGTTTTGTTAAGAAAGTTAATCTCATGATTTCAAAGAGCTCTAGGCTTACCCTTGCCAACCTTAAAGTTGGTCACTCTAGATTGAAGCCTATGAGCAATAAAATAAAGAATATGACTTAGTTCTTGTAGTTTTGTTTAGACAAAGTGATGAACTTTGGGTCCATTTCCTTAAGCTTGATGGTGAGTTCAAACCTTAAGATTTCTCTTGAAGTCTAGGTGCTAAGAACTCTAAAGCTTGCCTTATGATGCATAATGGGTTGAGGTTTATGTTCCTCTAAAAGTCTTGCAAGAGCTCTAGCTAAGACAAAAACAAGATGCATTCATGTTTAAATTTATGTCTTGCATCTCATGTTTATTTTGATGTTATCACTAATTTCACAAGAGTAAATGAATGAACTTGCATTACCATATTTAAATTCCCAAGCTTGCATTTCATGTTTATATTTCAAGTCATCACTTAATCCTTAAAGATAATAATGAAGTTGCATCTCATATTTATTTTATGCTCTCACTTTACTTTCTAATGAAGAGTAAAATAAAGTGCATGGCATGTTTAAGATTTTGTCATCACCTAAACACTCTAGAGCTCAAAGACTTGCCCTAAGTATCCTAAAAAGGAAACTCCATTCAAAAAGAAATGGATGAGTTTTGGTATGAACCAACAATGGTTTGATTTTGTAAAATACATGAATAATTTTCAAGGAAATGTTGGAAAACTGTTTTATGAGGTCTCAAGAGGTTTAAAATAGTTTGGAATGTGTCAAAATCATGTTTTCTCAATTTTAGAAGGTTCTGGTAATCGATTACCACCCATGTAATCGATTACCAAAGGGTTTTCCGAAGGACTTTTGGTTCTGGTAATCGATTACCAGAGGCAGTGTAATCGATTACTACGGCTTTTATGCCCAAACCTCTTCTGAAACACTGTAATCGAACATTATAAGTAATCGATTACCAAATGTTCTTTAGTTTAACCCTAAGTAATATGTAATCATTACCCTATGTTCCTTACTTTTGCGAAAATTTAACCCTACGTAATCGATTACCATTATGTGTAATCGATTACCTTGTTTTGAAAACCCAGAATGAATTGAGCTCTGGTAATCGATTACTAGGAACATGTAATCGATTACCAGAACACCTTTTGTTTCAGAAACATTCCAAGAGAAAACTAGCAACTTATATGCATTTCAACCCAAGAGATTATGTGATCTTATGGGTTCATGATTCGGTTCTATGTTTGGCTCCTGTATAAATGCTGTTCTAAGGTGTTAAATGTGTAAAATTATGTTGAGTGAAGCAAGGATCGATTTAGAGAAGCTAGTAAAGAATAAGTAACTAAAAAGGGACTTAGATGAGAATTCTAGAACACCTTAATACAAAGAAGTGCAAATCTGTTCTAGAATGGTTAATTCAGGGATAAATGATTCATAATTAGTAAGACATGTACAAGATCCCTTCATAAATGATTAGGTGCTAATTTCTAAGTATAAGATGATGATAAGAGATCTAAGTGGTTTATAACTTAGAGAACATGCCTAGGAATCCCTCATAATTGATCTAAGAATTAATTATGGAGTCTTAGGCGAAGATGGATCTTAAAAGGGTCGCGAATGGAGATTCTAGAGCCCTTTAAGCAAACGATATATATTTTCTGCCCTTTTATGTTGAGTGAGTGGAATCTTGGTGAGTTCAAATCTTAGAGGAAAAGTTTAAGTGCCAACCCCTTGAGGGTAATAATAATGCAAATACAAGTTTAAAGCCCGAAAGGGCAAAGCATAAGATCCTATGAGATAGGTGGACGAGAGAGTATGATTATGATGATGAACCTCGTGCACACTTATGATGATGTGATTATGTTAGTTCCTTGAGCATGAAACTTTATATGCATAATTTGATGAAATGTTGTGTTTGAGATGCATAATGTTTCAAAGATATGAATGAAATTGAGAAATATGCTCATGTGAACTAGAAAGTTGTGGCAATGAGAAAGTTCCATGAAAATGATGCATGTGACTGAAATTATGTGGCATGACTCAAATTTGAGGAAATTGGAGAGTAGCTGTTATGCCGCGAATTCAAATTTGAGGGACAAAAAGAAAGTTTTTGAGAAATATGAAGTTTAAAGTTATATGCCGAGACGCATTTCTCCTAGGTGAGAGAAGTAAAACCGTGGGGGGTATGGACATCGAGCCATGAAGCGGACAAAGCTGGTCTTAACCAGTCGATGCGTTTCGAAGAAGGAGAAAGTCCCATGATGGGTGATCCTTAGGCCCCTACCGTACTCTGGGAGTCGGGATTATGATGTTTATGATTCGCTTATCAAGAGGATAAGTAAGAACTAGTGACGACTAGTTAAGGTATGAGCTCATAGCCTAGCTTAAGGGTGCGGTTACTATATTATTGGTGACACAAGTATGAGAAAAGGAAAGATGTTCAAAGAAAAGTTTCATGCCACACAAATGTTGTTTGAATTATTGTTTGATTTACCTAAAGTGCCACCATGCATCCATGAAACATTATGTTGCATACATGCATTAAGAATCATTATAAAAGACATGGACCTTGGACAACGACCTTTGTGAAAACCTCATAATGAACCTATGCATGCTCAACATTTTCATAATAAACCCAAGGTTCCTGGGACGTAAACGATGGCACTAGGATAGAGGACTTCCTGAGATTCTTTACTCACCCCTCTCTCTTTCTTTCCGTTACGTCTTCACGATGGCGTCGTTCGTGATTTTCATTGACCCGCCTACATGGGAGGTGCACTATGACCCGAGCATACCTACCACTTCAAGGGTCATTGCGAGGTGCGCGTTTTTGCATATGTGGGCGCCTTTTGCTTCCCCGTCTCCAGCTATCACTTCGATCCGACTTCACCCTTTGGCGACGACCTGATCTTTGAGAGGACACGACCCGAGATTACCAACCTTCCTCGTCGAAGGACGCGATATCCTGAGTATGTTCCCGTACTCGAAGAGGCTGATCCTCGGAGGATCTTCCCTTCGTTCCTATGGGTCACGGAGGAGGTAGTGAGGACACGGTCACCGCCGAGGCATGCGAGGCGTTCGAAGCGGAGGCGACCACGACGCGGAGGCCATGCCTGTCCCTCGATTTCCATGCCTAAATCTCCGCTTCGTTGGGCTACATCCGAGGAGCTCGTCACTACATCTCCCCAAGCGAGGACGTCACCAGTAGGCTTGGAGTGGGAGGGTAGTGATAGTTGGGTGTTTATCTTTTGGGATTATTACCATGTATTTGTCTTTATGTTTCCCATTGTCCTAAGCTCTGTGTGGTAAGACTTTATGTTTCTGTTATATTTCTCTTGTGATGTACTAAACTATATTATCTAAAGTAATGAGGAATGATGTTTATGATGGATGTGTTCTTTAATGTTTATATTCTGTATGTTTTATTTATTCTTCCGCTTCACGTTGTTTATGTTACGCGCAAAGGCTCGCACTTTGGTTTATATAAATCATTTCAAAAAAAATTTATAGTATTTTCCGCTAAGTATTTTATAAATGAATTTAAAGAGAAGTAATAACTAATAATTAGCCTTGATACGTCCTAGGCGTATTGGGGTTAAATATTAGGGTGTTACACAAACTCCAAAAAATCTTCTACTATATTCAAGCAAACATTATCCTCCTTCTTTTAAGGATAGAACATCAGCAATTCCATTTCCTGTGCTTCCCAATAATAGATAGATCCAAAGCTTTGATCACCTTCAAGAAACCACCCTTTCTAGTGAACTTGTACCCCCAATTGTCTAAGGCACTCAACGACAGGTTTCTCTAAACATGCGATGCTTGAAACGTCATTTTAGTACTATCATCCAAAATAACTTGCACATCTTCTTCACCTAATCAGAATTATTCTATTATCTCTCAATCTGACTTTTTCCTTCCCAATTTCTAAAGGATAAATAAAGCACATGAAATAGTGATAAATATGTCCTCCTGAGATACTATTTCATGTGATTTATTTATCTATTACTCTCTATAAATTTGGATGCATTCTTCACATCCATAAAGCGTTCATTACACTTTGAGTTTTCTCAACTCTGATATTCCCTAACAAGCATGGGTTTTGAAGTAACCAACTCAATTAGTTTTTTGGATGGTCCAATAATATTATTAATTACCATGAAAAAAATAGCATAATATTTTTCTTCATTCTCATATTTTAAAAATTTATAACATTATTTTCATCGGATCAAATGCAAAAATATACTATATATTGATGCATGATACAAATAATAAAACTTATTCATTTAAGAGTTGATAAAACATTGAATTATTTTGATAAATCAATTCTAACATAAATCTTTAGTTATGTATAAATTTTCTCAGTGATGTTCAATCCCCAAGCTCTCTATAGCCCACATCCCTCCTTTCACTCCAAGTTAATTCATGTATTTCCTATATTGGTGGTTGCTCAGTTGATGGTCAATGTAGTTGTTTTACAATTGTTTTTTTAACCATATATGGCCAAAGAGATCCAAGCTTCCATTATTCTTGTCATGACTAACTTGGGTGAAATCAATCCCCATAAGTCTTCTGGGTGACATGTTTTTCTACATGCATATAATAGTATAATATTATCCTTAAAACATAGTTTTTCTTCTAAATCAATATCCATTTCTCCATTCAAAACATGATATTTAAATTCATAAAACTGGAAATATTTAATATTTGAGCTCTTAAAAGCCCTTTTAAGATCTAAAATCATGAAATCATAAACTAAGTCATCACATGATATTACTATTAGATCTGAAAATTTGCTTTACCTTGAAAACCAAATCGTGACTACATAGCTGATCTAGTACATAAGCTAATCAAAATCAGTAATTGAAACCCATACTTAAAACTCTAGAATGTAACCTGCACATCAACTAGAGCCCTCTAAAACTAACAGAAACCTAGATTAAACCTTACAACAATGCAAACTCACCAAAGGATAACTCAGCTCCTGGATCGATGGCGTGAGATATTGAACTTGTAACTATGAGAGGAAGGGAGAGGGGTGAGTCAACGAACTGCACCCATCACCCACATGGGACAACCAAGAGAATACATAATACACTATACATGCAATAACCATAAATCATTTGATATTTAAGTACATAGCTAAGCTGGAAAAACACTTTTCATATTATAACCTCATAACAAACATATCTACATCCATAGTCCAACATGAAATGGAGAGGAAGAAGATAACAAAACTCATAAAATCTCTTACATTTTATCTTTGGAGAAGGAGGAATGGGGTAAGATTGAGAGAGAAGGAGAGGAAATGTGTGTTGGGAGAGAAAAGTTTCGGTTTTTGAGAGAGAGCCCAAGAATAAGGGTTTTAAAGGGGTTGGGGTGTTTATTTTTCAAAATTGCGTCGTTTTGCACTATGCAGGGTCCATTCACTTAATGGTAAAGCACTTTCCAAGCTATATGGGTAGGTCCTGGGGATCCTAGGACCATGCGAAACTTGTTTACTAACATGTGCATCCTGGGTATTATAATTCTTCTTCTCCTTAATCCCACCATTCTTGAAACCATTAGCAATAATTCCTATTGACTCATTATTATCTGGTTCTCCTGGAAAGTAACACTTGCTAGTTAAGGCAGAACACCAAAGTAGCTAAACAATATCACTCATGTGTTCTTATTCATCTATTGCTCTAATTAATGTCTTTGACATTGGCAATTATACTAGCCAACTACCAAGGGTTGAATCTGGATCTTACTCAAACACTGGTACTCTTTTACATTCCTCTAGCTAGGTATTTGTTGCTAAGTCTTAGCTTTTTTTGGGTCTTTCAGTTCAGTTCAATAAGGATTCTTTGTACTTTTGCTAGTTTTAGTTGCACCACTAAAATCACTCTTAATTGCCACTCCTCTTGAAGGGAGATTTCCTACTTCTTTTGGTCCTCTATGGCTACCTTCTTTGCAACTCATTTTATTCCACCAGCTTATGGGCACATTGCTTCTCATGGCTTTATTTATTTATTTGTTGATGATTGAAGGATGAGTGGTTTCAAGAATGGTAGGGCTGAGGAGGAGAAGAATAATGGAAACTTGGATCTGTGTTTGGCCACACTTTTATTTGCATTTAACTACATTTAAGAAATATGGTTAAAAGCAACTATAAACAACTATATTGACCATCAACTTTATGTGAGCAATCATCTTCTATATTATACTTTTGCAATGTCGAAAGAGATGTCACGCAAGCAAGGGTACTTTGGCGCGTTTGCATTCATATATATATATATATATATATATATATATATATATATATATATACACACACTAAGGGGGCGTTTGTTTCAATATTTGAAATTGCATTCCCAATAATCACATTCCGAAGTATGATATTATTGGGAATTTTATTATTGGAATGTGATTATTGGGAATTTTATTCCTAAATATTTTAAACAAATTGCTTGTTTAACATTAAATATTTCTAGAATTATTTGTTGGGATCCCAAAAATAAATTTAAAACCTGTTTGTTTTGTAAATATATTTCTGTGAATATATGTCATAATTTTCAAAATACCCCTAACTCATTTATTATTATTATAATCCAAAATAAAAATTACACTTCTAGAAAAAAAATATAAAATTAACAATTAATTTTTTTAAAATTTGTTTATCTCGATTAATATAATAGCTAACAAAATTTTTTAAATTGAGAGCGTAATAAGTTTATGAAATCAATGAGCAAGGGTAAATGAAATTCTGGGGGGAGTCAAATAATTGAGGGATTTTTGTATTTATGCTTAACAACTACCATTTCCAAGTTATGAGAACTTTTTATTCCCACATTTTATCGTGGGAATGAGATCTTATTAAATTGTGAGACAAGTTTTTTTCAAGGAATAATTGATACAGAGAATAAATTTATATAACTTGTAACAAATATGAGAGCACATCATTCCAAGTAGTTATTGAATAACTAAACATATCTTGAAATAAACGTCATATAAGGGTATATTTGGTTCAAGAGTAAAAATGTAGGGTAAATTTTTTTATGAATGAGGTTCATGTGTAATTTTATACATAGAATTCATCCATAAAAATTTATCCATCATTTTCATCCCCTAATCAAACATATCCTAATTGGTTATTTATGACTGTTGATTCTATATCTATCTTACTTTAACCTTTGTATATAATCTTGATGAAAAGAACAAACACTTTGATGAGGAACAAGCAACCTAGCATGCAAATGAACAGCACTGCAACAAAAAAAATGCTAAAAATTAACTTCTAACTTGTCTTTGAAAAAGCCATATATATATATTAACTAAAGTATACAACACTAATAAAGCATTATATTCAACAAACCAATAATTGATAGGATCTAAACAACATGGACTTGTCTTTTCTTCCGAGCCACCGGTTACTCTCCACAAATGTGTCACTTCTATTTGATAATATATTTGATGCAAATCTGCGTGACTGTGAAACTCTAAAGTGGCTGCTTTTGGTTTTGTTTTGAAGTCTTTAATTTTTCCCCTTTATATTGGGATATGAATATGCTTAGGTTGTATGTGGCCTTGTACGCGGCTAGAGACATTCCCAATTAAAAGTCGAAGTCACTCTACGGTGATCATGATTCTCACAAAGAATTATCAGACATCACAATAGTAACATAGGGCATATATATATATATATAAAGAACATGGAACCTCATATGGTCATTTTCAGATTTTTTTTTTTTTTGAGGTGACAATATATTCTAATTATAGGATCACGAACTTCTCTACCACAAAAAAGAAAATCAGAAACTTGATGAGTCAGCCGGGAGTGTTACTGCAATTAATTTCCATACGCAATTTGATTCAAATCCATACTCGTAAAGTGTGGCTCAATTATTTTTTGTTGTGTGCCTCACATGTGCAAGCCACTCATGTGATTGGGAGTGGTCATAACGTGGTCCGGTTCATCAATCTGATTCAAATTTTATAATTTAACTCAGTGCAGTTTTTGAATCGTGTTCAGGTTATACTTTTGATTGATCTGATTTGGCCAAAGTTAAATATTTATTTTTAGATATTAATTTCATAATAATTAGTGAAAAACTATAAAATTTTATAGTTCAATTAATATATTTTATAATGATATTATTTTTATATTGAATAATTTGTTTTAAAATATATATTATAAATATCTTTTAAATTTTATTTTTTATTTTATAATTTTACTATATATAATATTCAAATTTTAATACAATATTTAAAAAAATTTCCAAAAAATGCCATGATGGAATTTTTTTTAGGCTGTTCAAAGATAGAAAAAGGCAAGTCCAAGACCAACAAACACCCAAGGACACTAAACAATAGATGAAGGACAAGCCCAAACGGTTGAAGAAAAGACAAGCCCAAATGCTAGAAAAAGACACAAATTCTGACAGGTGAGGGCATTGGGGATTAAAGCCTCTTTTTATATTCTATACTTTGTTTAGAGTTGTGGAAGTGAGTTCAGTCAAATAGCTTAGTCAAATAACCCAAAAAAAATGTTTGGATTGAGTGAAAAGATTAAATGAAAGTTGACCTGACTTAATATTGTTTGATTAGGCCTAGCTCCAATTGATTCGGCTTATTTTGAGTCAGGCAATCTGATAGCTTGAGCATTATTTTTATTTAAAAAAATATATATCAATGATAAATATGAGTCATTATTATATGAGTCTAAATCGTTTTCACCAATTTCTTCACTTAAAAATTTAAATAAAAATAAATGTTGACAAAAGGAATAAAATAAAAAAGAATCACTTCATTTTTGCATCAAGTATCAAGTTTAACTATGGGAAAAAAAAATTATCAATTTTTATGTCTAAGTTGTCACATAAAGTATGAATAAGATTATCGGTCAATTATGATTTATATTTTTGTCCATTACCTTTTTACACAAATTATAAAGTTCAAAAGTTTGAATAAGAAAGAAAAGAACTTGGCCCAAAATCTAACATGTGTCCTAAATAAGATTGCATTGGGTTATTATTTTCTAGCTCGTAACTAATCTAACCTCAAGTAGCCTAGGCTAAGGTGAGTCAACGCCATAGACAACTCTACCTATATTTAGAAAAAAATGGTTTATTTATTTAACTAGGGCATAGGACCTAAGCTGTGCCCCTGTCTAGGGTGTTCACGATTTGGTTCCTTCAATTCGATTTTTAGAAAAATTCCAACAGAGTCAAACCAATCGTTTTGTACCAAATATCATCTAAAATGTGTTATATCACCCTTGTCCAACCAAACCAATTAAAAGTACTTTTGTTTGGTTTGGTTTTTTGTTTTTATATAGAAGAATAGCAGGTGAAATTACATGTTTTTGTGATTAATTTATGTATAAGTGAAATTTTGACATGGAATGTGGCTTTTCATTTATTAGCTTAGCCCTTTACATAAACAAATTATTAGGACTAAAATCAAACTATTTTGAAAATGTTTGGATTAAAATAAAATAAAAATTGGAGACTAAAACAAAAACTCATTTATTTTTTAGAGACCAACAACACATTTAAGCCTAAATATTATTATCATTTTACAATAACTTTCACTTATTAATATAAAAATGGGGGGGGGGAAGCATACAAGCCCATGCACTTATACCTTTTTACACAGCACTATCATGGACTTTAAAATCTTTCTAATTAATCCTTCAACTTTAACTTAGGAATAAATAGATCCTTCAATGAAAGAATTTGCTAAAATTACTGAAAGTTATAGTAGATGATAAAATTTTTCTATTCATTAATATAAACTTATGATATTATTAAACAGGTTGTTTATAATTAGCAATTTTTTATTATAATACATTTCATGTTTGATTTTTTTAAAAATTCATCTATTAATTTAGGTATTTAAAAAATGATTTGAATGACAAATAAATTATACAATGATCTAAATTAATTGTAAAATAAATGATTAATATGTTTTTTTATGTGTCACTATACCATTAGAGAATTTCGGCACAATTTAAACACCTCGTTCGGACACACACTAATTAGCAGACATTTTATTGAATTAATCTCATTAAAAAGAAAAACTAATATCTACTATTATAATATTTGAGAGTCATTTTATGGAAACTTTACACGTGTCTTCATACAGAGTTTTTGGGGGTACACATGTCATTCATATAGTTATTTAACGTATATTTTTCTCAACATTTATGTTTCCAGATTTTTTAACTTAATTTATAATTTAATTATTAATTATTAATAAAATCAAATATTACAATCATTAAAGATTACATGAATTAATAAAATTAGAATCATTAAAATTACGATCTACAATTAAAATTAAAAATGGAAAAAATATAAAATTAAGAATCATTCAAACTGAATTAGATACAAATGTATTTGAGTGATAAAAATATGAATGGTGTCCATTACAATAAAAAATCATGTGTTATGAAAAAAATAAAAAAGGGGAATGCCTTCATCGTGATATGTCATTCACTTTTCTCCAGTAATTATTTGACACCTTCTATTTGTTTGGATGCACTAAAAAAATATATCTATCTCCTTGTCTCCTATACCTATTTAATTTGTTACAACTTGAACATTCCAACCTATCAATTCCATAAATTTTTTATACTAATTTTTTTGAAAAAAAAACCCTTCAATTTTTCAACATTAAAAGATTTTAAAAAATTAGTTCCACAATTTACACTTCTTTGATAATAATATTAAATATTTATTAATTATTAAAAAATTAAATATTTATATTATTTTTATTGAAAATAATATTGTAATTGATATACTACTTTAATAATTGAGATGGTGTAAATTAGGCTTATATATGATTTTTTTACTAATTATTACACGTTAATTATAACATATATTTTAAAATTGATATTTTAATTTATTAAAAGAATATACAAGGAAATGATGTGTAATTGAAATCACAGAAATTAAATTTATTCATTATTTTTATTAATTAGAAAATATATTTTCATGTTTTTATAAATTAAATATTTTAATTTACTAAAAAATATAAACGACAATGGATGATAAAAAAAAGTTGAAAGTGCGTACACACAGAATTACCCAAATAGGAATGGGATTGGGGACATATTTTGTCTTTATAGAAACGATTGATAGGGTGAAGTTTTTTTGTTAACGGGTAAGACGAGAATAACACGCATTTATTTTTTTTAATTATCTTTATTGGATTTGCATTATGTATGTATTTTTAATTTTAATTTGGATTATATTACATTAATATATTTGTTATTATGAATATTTATGTTTTAAATTGTAAAATATTTTTAAAGTTTTTCTCTTTTTGAAATTTGTTAATAACCCTAAATATCGTTGGGATTTAAAATCAGATGGGAAATGGAAAATTGGGACATAAGGGAAATGGGGATGAGAGACAAAATTTTTAACAAGATATGAGACATATCCCTTCTCATTGATACATTTTATCATATAAATGGCTCATAATATACATAAATTATCTAGTTATTCTTTCTTTATTCAATAATTTAAACTTAGAAATGTATAAAATTTAATAAAATAAGCTCTTTATTATTAATTATATATCATTTATCGAAATATTTTCAATTTTATAAATATGATATTCAAAATAAAATATAAAATAGAATATTATATTTATATTTTATATTATTTAATTATTTAACTATTATCTTATTTTTAAATAAATTTATATACTTAATATTTTATAAAATATATTTAAATAAATTATTATTTATTTTCAATAATGATTAAGAAATTATTTTTTATTATGGTCAAACGATTAGTTTTTTATAATAACAATTCCAACAAGTTCGTCCCTTTATTCCTTCTTTTCCTTTACACCTTTATACCTTTCCCATGGCGGCTTCTTCTCGAAAAGCATCATAGTCATCATCCAAGTCCACCCTAACACAAAAACCCTAATTCCAAATGGCGTCCACCGCACGAAGAACCAAGCCGCTCCTCACGCGCCTCCTCGCCGCCTCCACGCGCCTCAACCAAGCCCGCTCCGTCACCTACATGCCCCGACCCGGCGACGGCGCCCCGCGCGCCGTCACCCTGATCCCCGGCGACGGGATCGGCCCTCTGGTGACCGGCGCAGTGGAGCAGGTGATGGAGGCGATGCACGCGCCGGTGTACTTCGAGAAGTTCGACGTCCACGGCGACATGAAGGCGGTGCCGGCGCCGGTGATCGAGTCGATCAGGAAGAACAAGGTGTGCCTGAAGGGGGGGCTGGCGACTCCGATGGGCGGCGGCGTGAGCTCGCTGAACGTGCAGCTGAGGAAGGAGCTGGACCTGTACGCGTCGCTGGTGAACTGCTTCAACCTCCCCGGGCTTCCCACTCGCCACGACAACGTGGACATCGTCGTGATCAGGGAGAACACCGAAGGCGAGTACTCTGGACTTGAGCACGAGGTCGTTCCCGGCGTCGTTGAAAGCCTCAAGGTGAATTCCGATCTTCTATTTTCTTTTTCCCTTTTTGTGGAATTTGTGAATGGAGTTGTTTTTTTTTTTCTGATTAGTTTATTGTGAAGAATTATTTATTTTAGTACACTTTTTTGTTTTGTGCCATGGAAATTATAAATTGATGTTCTGATGCTGAAAGAAGTGATATACTTGCTATATTAGGGGTTTTTATTTTTATCGTGGTTTTTGAGGTGAAGTTAGGTCCTTAGTTAATAAACCCGAATTACATATCCAGTGGCTACTTTTTGTTTTATATGCATATAAATATATTAATATGAAAATTGATAGAGACTTGTATGAAAGTGTTCAGTCATCTGCTGAATACATGGCTGTTAAATATGCTTACAAAAAGAAAAAGAAAATAGTTTATTAATTAAATTAATTGGGAATGAGTGTTAGCTTATTTATATATTTGTTTTTGTACTCTGCAAGAGCTGTCTACATGCTGCCCTTGATGCTTTTTCATGTTCTTACCGTAACGATTGTTAATTGTGAGCATGATCCGAATATTTCACTATTTCTAGAAGACTATTTTTTAATGGTTGAGCTATTTTCACTTATAATAATGATCCCTCTCTAGATTTTTTCGTGCAATATTTAAGTGTGTGTGTGTATATATATATCTCTTGAATTTAATTATGACCTTGACATTGTGATGTATGGGTTTTATGTTTGCACCTCGTACTAATATGTTGCTAGGTAATAACGAAGTTCTGTTCAGAGCGTATTGCTAAGTATGCATTCGAGTATGCTTACTTGAATAACAGAAAGAAGGTGACTGCTGTGCACAAAGCAAACATTATGAAACTTGCAGATGGTTTGTTCTTGGAATCATGTCGGGAGGTTGCCACAAAGTATCCTGGAATCAAGTATAATGAAATCATTGTAGATAATTGCTGCATGCAGCTTGTATCAAAACCTGAGCAGTTTGATGTCATGGTATGTAAATTTTCCAATTAGATCCTATTTCACAGCTATTTTTCTCTTTGATTTTGTTTGATATATTTGTGGAGTAATTATGGGCAGTCTACACATGTTTGTTGGCGAGTAAGCGGCTCTTTAATTACATTGATGGTCCAGTTATGTCTACATATTTCTTTTTCATTTTCTTTGCAGGATTGGTGCTATGAGTTTGCCTTCTGTTTGTTTTTTTAACTTGTGCAAGAGAAATCAGTTAAAAATTGAGACAGAAAAGACCATGGAACATTATAACCAAAAACTAAGATGCATGTGATGAATCTTTTCCCATTTCTTCAAGGCTTTTCACTGTTCGGTCAATCAAAGGCCATTTTAAAGCAAATTAAAATAATAATAAAAATGAACATTAGGGAAAGAGGAAATAGCTCATTGCTTTAGAAACAGGGATAGCATCCTAAAATGGTTAAATTAGTTTCCTAGTTGAATCTAATTGTATGAGAAGATTAGTATTGGTATGATAAAGTTGGGTTTGTAAATTTCTTCATTTATGCATATTTTTTTTTTAAAAAAAAAAGAAATTTGGGATAGCACTTATTGCAGAAAGGATAATAGAATTTCGCCTCAAGTGCTTTGGGTTTGTGTGGAGAAGGACCGGAGAAGCCCTATTTTAAAAGTTTTAGCTTTTGAGTAGAAGTAACTTCTATGAATAGTGATTTTAAAGTAAAAAATCACTTCTTTTTTTTTGCACTCTAAGATTAGTAGATCAGATGGAAGGTAGTCCAATGGCTAGAGATAGAGAAAAACCAAAATAAAATTATAGGTGAAACTATTAAAAGAGATTTAGATTTTAATGGTTTGAATGTAGACATGATTTACAACAAAACACTATATCATTGTCTAATCCATGTAGCTGTCATTGTCTAATCCATGTAGCTAACCTCACATAGTGGAACAAACTATGATTATGATAAAATTAGTTATCAACTTTTGTGATGTTTGAAGAGGATGGATGCTTTTTTTTATTGTTGGGCGAAATATAATTGGAGCCGGGTTTAAAACAGCCAAATTCTGGCAAGTGGAGATAAATATTTATTTCTCTCCCTTATCTATGCGGGGAAGGATAAAGTATAGATTCATAATAATGAATGGTGTATGACTCACTTGTTCTTGAAGGGGATGTAGACGTACTGTATGGAATATAAAACGAACAAGAGTTTTGCTTCTTCTTTTTTTCCATTGCTACAACTGAGAAACATTGCAAGAGGTTACTGATTGACCTGATGGTTCTCTCTTGCTACTGACTGATCTTTGTTCCATTCAATTTGCTGTTTTTTAATCAAAAAGAAGGAAGGGCTTTTAAGTTTGTGAGCACTGTTTCCTCTTTCTAGGTAACTCCCAACCTTTATGGAAATCTCGTTGCAAATACAGCAGCAGGTATTGCTGGAGGCACTGGAGTCATGCCAGGAGGTATGGTTATTAGTTAATTAAGTATTGAAACTCCAGATCTTTTCATTTGATTGTGTTGCCATTAAATGCGTGTTACTTCCACATTGTCATTGTTTTATGAGATGTATGACTAATGTCAGTACAAAACTGTTGAGTCTAGGTTCAGAGTTTCTTGTGTGTTCAAGTTCTTTCAGATGATCATTCTGCGGAACTTTTTATGGGATGAAAACTATACAAGTGTCTATTTGAATTAGAGATTGAATCTGAGAAGAAATTAAATTAGAGGTTGTATAAACTTTAAAAATTGGAAATTCATTTGCTTACCTTGCTATGGGGTTGTGGTAGTGGAAACGATGGCAGCCATTGCTTGGTGATTGAGTTTTCAAATGGCAGTGATATGAAAACCGTAGTAACAGCAGTAAATTCAGTGAATGTAGATCGTCAGTGCTGCTGGTAAGGATGGAGAGTTTAAACGAGAGTTGCTTTAGAGCTAGAATAGTGATAACAAGCTGGTTGTTTTTCCATTTGTTTTTGTTTTTGCTTCTTTTTTTTTTTTTTTTTTTCCCTTTTGGTTCAACCAGGAGAAGGTGGGGATTGAATTTGTTAAGGGAGGATGGATAAAAGAAATTATTGAGAAAATCCATTCTTTCTCCTTAATTTACTGCTTCAAAATATCAAACCATGGACGCCATGCGTTTGCAGGTAATGTTGGGGCTGAGCATGCAGTGTTTGAGCAAGGTGCTTCGGCAGGAAATGTTGGTAGTGAGAAAGAAGTGGAACAAAAGAAAGCCAACCCTGTGGCACTGCTTCTCTCGTCCGCCATGATGCTTAGGCATCTTCAATTTCCTGCATTTGCTGACCGACTGGAAACCGCTGTGAAACGAGTCATTCTGGAGGGCAAACACCGGACAAAGGACCTCGGAGGGACGAGCACCACTCAGGAGGTTGTTGATGCAGTGATTGATGGTTTGGACTGATTAATTTATTCGCTAATCTGATCCACCAAATGAAGTCAGCCTCGTATATTCTTTGTTAACTAATTTTACCTACATTGTTTTTGCACCCACGAGTTGAAGTTGGCAATTTTTGGTCCCGAATAATGTTCAGTCAACACAGAAAATGATGTGATAAGAATTTGCTTGTAGAGAAAGTGATAATTTTTTGTATGCTGTCGATTCCTTTTTGAAAATTGTAATTTTATATATGCTCTTAAAGTTGTTTATTGTTTATCTACTGGTTTTTGAAAATTTTGCTTTCAGCCCGGGATCGGGAGTAGTACTTGTAGCATTACGCAAACTGGGATTAGGATCCACTGCTCCCGTCTGTTCTTCCAATTGAGAAAGAGATAAAAGCAGCTTTTTTTTTTTTGGTGTGCGTGTGCGCGCGTTGTGTGCGCGCGGAGGAGAATCTTCTTGAGACCACATGCTCGTAGCAAAATCTAACAGCATGGTCGGATGTTCTTTTGAGAAGTCAACTTCTTTGTTTCTGGGCTTTTGTTCGAATTATAGTTTTAGTTCTAACAGAAATTCCAACGTCCACTAAAAGGTTGAACTTCTTGGGTGCTAAACTGCTCAAGATATCTCAGCTAAGCTTTGCATGAATGATGGAAATTGATGGAATGAACTTTGGAATGAATAGATAGAATATTCACTAGAAACGACATACCGCGCTTGATTTATAGAACGAGTAGTGCACATGTTAGTTTTATACCGTACACTTTTCCAAAATGAAAATGTACGGTATAAATATCTCATTTGCCAGTCTAAATGCAAGAGCTGAGTTTCAAAGATGAATACAATTCCAGACAAATATATATATATATATAGAGAGAGAGAGAGAGAGAGATTCATCGATCATTAATAGAGACCACCCTTTTGGCATTCTAAGTCAAAAAAGATAAAAAAAAAAAAAAAACTTCAACTTGATCCTTCCTTTCAAAAAGCTTCTAGTCGCTCACTTGAGATGGCCCTGTTGGGTGGCTGCTAGCGGCTGCTGTCCACTCCATCCCAGCGGCGTGGGGGTCCGCATGCGCTTTTCTTCTACGCTCATTATGACTTGCTAATCTTTCCCTGCAGCTTCTCTTGGTGTCATCAAACAGTGCTAGCTCATGGAACCTGCACAGCATTCAACCCAAAAAAACAAAAATGCAATGCGCCCAGTACTCAAGCTCAATGAGTCAGACGACACAACATATAATAAAAGAAAAGCAAATCACGGTAAATAACAATTAATAATCTCATGTAATAAAAGAACTATATACATACATATATAATAAAAAGCTATGAACGGGTTTGGAAGGAAGCAAGTATGGTATGATGATATGAAACGACAGACGTACCTGCTACACTGCTGGCAAAACCTCTGACGAGTGCCGGAGACTAAGACGACAGGAGCCTTCGCATGTCGGTCGCACACCTTGTGGCGCCGGTTGTACCTCCTGGTCGGCCTCAAGTCCGCCCCGCATTCATCTGCCTGACAACAACACGACGAAAAACTGCTGCTGCTGCTGCTAGACGACGAAGAAGCCCTTCTTGACACCACCTTTATCGTTATCTTCTGTTTTCTTCTCACCTCATTCTCCTCTTCCTCTTCTTCTTCTTCATCGTCCATTTCGTTATCTTCTCCTTCCCCCTCCTCCTCCTCCTCTTGTGAAGGTGTCTTCGCCGTTATTGGAAGCATCTAGAACTAGGTAGCGTTATGTTGTGTTTGTAGTAGCACTAATTTGCCTTAACATAGAAGGCATTTATAATGAATGACATTACATAGGATAGAAGGCAATTAATCCAGTTACGGACATATACCTACAAAGACAGACATTCAAGACCAATGGGAGAGGGAAGGACAGTAGGGTTGGAAATAGGCGCTATCTTTTAACTTAATTAAGTCATTCCTGTATACTAAAAAAAAAATTGGGTCTAGGTCTGGTCTAACCTAAAGATTTATCTAAAAGGTTATTTAATTATAAAATATTTAAAAAAATCAGAATGCATGTTTTTAAATAAACCAAAATACCACTAAATAATTAAAAGAATTCAAATAGACTAAAAGACTCAAATAAATTAAATAATATATTTTTAAATATATTAAAATATTTTTATTATTATTAGATATTTTAATAATAATAATAATAATATAAATATATCAATCTGTTCAATAAACTATTTTTATTATTTAGAATATGAATTGATTAATTTAAAAAATTTAAATTACACTCCTTTGTTTTTTTGATATCTCTATATTTTAGAGGTGACAAACAAATTTCTTAAGAACAAACACTCAGGCAAGAACCTATTCTAATAATTTTTTTTCATAGACGAGAATCATATGTTTGTGAGATCCAGACCCCTTTCCACTTAGAGCAATACTTTATTGGTAAACATAACTCGATTATAACTTTATCGGATGTATTATTTGTGAGCGAAACTCAATTACACGCCCAACCCTAACCAGCCTTCCAGGTGATATATGTTGAAAATTATAATATTAATAAATTGCAACTGGCTTTGGTACGACTTAATTAGGAGCATGCGAGAGAGCAGGGTCAGTCCAGTACGTACGATTCTTAATTAGGTGCGCATGACATGAGCCTAGCCCCCTGAGGAGATGAGGATAGAGGAATAGTGATCATGATCCATTTGACGTGGTCTCCTTGCCCATTCAATCTCCACCGCTCATTCCAATGCGTTGGGTGAACGGCGACTGTTGGATCTGACTAGCTAGTTATGTGTTGGGTTAAGCACCACCGTTGGATCTTTCCGCTGGCGTGGATTTTGATCCGTCCGGCACTCCTTCTGCGGCACCACGGGTAAGCCTTGTAAGTCGTCCGTGTGGAATCAAATAGCCCTCGAGGCCAATCAGGTTCCAGAGATCCCCCGTCCTCAGAAAATTTTGAATGACTGTGGGCTAACTAAAAGTTGTCACTTGTCGTCTTCTCTTTTTTCACATTTAATAATTGGAGAGGTAAATTTCGGGACTCAGAACTATAGCCCCAAGTCCATGCAATCGGTATTAATTCCCAACTGCTACTAGTGCATGTTGTGTAAACATCACATGCTTGAACTATAGCCCAAAGAGAGATTTTAGGCGCATCACCAATATTTAGACACATTTATAATTTATAATCCTAATATGTTATATTTTTATGAGAAAATTTTTTATAGGTGTCACTTCTAAAGTAATTTAAGGCCCATAATTTTTATTTGAAATTTAAATCTTTTATTTATATTCATTACACTTAATTGATAAATATCAATCATATAAGTCATAATTAATTATTAATTATGAGATATGAATTATAAATCATAATCTCATTTCCACTTTATAACCCAATTTTAAAACCCATTATTAGATATTGCAATATCACTTTGCAAATTTTTTTTATTGGTTGACTTTACAAATTTTTATTCTCTATTTTAAATTTATGAAATATTATTTTTTTGTTATAATATATTTTAAATTATTTTTTATGATTATATTATTTGGGTTATTTATCAAAAAATTATTTGGCGTAATATATGGTCATAGTTTCTTTCAAATGTATTATAGTTCTATATGGATCACATGATTTATATATTATCAATGAATGCGTAATTTGAAATTAACTTATATGATAGTTTTCAATCAATATGTAATTATCAATTTGTAATTAATGTAATCAATCACAATGATGTCAATCATAAATAATAGATGGATATTTTAAAATTATATATTTTATTTGAAAACATGCCTATTAAGATAAATAAATTAAAATCTTCTGAAATTAATTCAATACTCATTTAAATAATTTAGTTTTCCTTTTGAAATATATTTTTACTTTTAAAAATATAAAATATTTACTATGATATATTTATTTTGACTTAAATTTAGAGAATTTTCTTTATTTAATGCTTGAGTATTATTTATAAACTCACATATACTCTATTATCATTCAATTTTAATATGAAAATTTCAAGTGTGGAAGTTATTCATTTATTTTAAATAGGATTAATGAGTTTTTTAGGGTTTTCAATATGGTCTAAATATGATATTCTTTTATTTTATTATATTCAAATTACATTGAAATATGGTAATTAGGTTGAATACTTTAATTTATATAATTGAATATCTTTGTAAAATATCTTTTTAGTAACAATGCATCAAAATAAAATCCTTAGAACAATATGTTGTAATAATTAATTAGATATATAAATTTTAATCATAACCTATGTTAGCTTTGGACAAATCTATAAATTTAGAGAAAAGATGTTAAATCAATATTATTGAATCAACCTTAAATTTGTGCTATGATTGACATAATAGTTATATTAATTTAAAATTATTTTATTAATTAAAATCACAACAAATATTATAATGGTCAACAAATTGTAACTAAAAATTTAATATAACAAATTAACACATAAATATGATCAATCAGTCACTCTCTAATTAATCATTCACTCTCAAATTTAAATTAAAATTTTAAAGAATAACATTAATTACATATCATTTTATTTTTACATGTCAAATTTAATTAGTATAATATATAATTTATTAAAAATTATTATAATATATAAAATTTGTCACATTATGCTGTAATGATATTGATAATAAAAATATAATAATACACGCTATACTATATTATTTTTGATATTTTAATAAAACTTAATATCATAGTTAATATATTTTCGAATAATTTAATATAATCTATAATCTATCTATAATACTAAAAATTAAGATTTATTACATGGAAGATTTTCCATGTGTCATTCATAGAGAAAATTATACCCACCATTTTTTCATAATCTTAATATTTAAAGTAAGTATTTGGATTTAATTTATCTTCTAATTATTAATTATTTTTTCCGATTATACTTTCATTATTTCATATCTCTCTTCATTAAAATTATTTAACAAAATAGTTCAATCAAAATTATTCAACAAACACAAATAATATGAACAAAATGATAATTGAATGTATTGAACCATTAATTATATACATATATATATATATATATATATATATATATAATTATAGTATTAAAGATAACAAAGCTATTATAATTATGTTACCAAAAAAAATTATAATTAATGATTATAATTATAGTATTAATGATAATAAGAAAATCTTAGTACACTTTATTTTTAATTATCTTTATTGGATTTAATTTGCATTATGTATGTTTTTTTTTTAATTTGAATTATGTTGTATTAGTGGTATTTGTTATTATGAATATTTGTGTTTCAAATTTCAAAGTATTTTGAATTTTTTTATTTTTGAAATTTTTTTAATAAATCTATCAATATCAATAAGGATTCATATCTCCACGGGAAATTAAAAATGGAGACAGATAATAAGATGAATGTAGATAAGAGAAGAAATTCTAAATGAGGACGAGGTTGGAGAGGAGGAGTTTCTAACTTCAAATGTAGAGTTTTTGAAAATCATAAAAAAATATATATCTACCGTTTACTATACTATATTTAATTTTTTACAACCTAAATATTATAACTTATCAATTCCATAATTGTTTCATATTAATTTTTTTTAAAAAAAACGACTTCAATTTTTCAACATTAAAATATTTTAAAAAAATCAATCCCACTATTTAAATTTCTTTAATAATGATACTAATTATCTATTAATTATTTTAAAAAAATTAAATAATTACATCACTTTTATTGAAAATAATTATGTAATTGATATATGCTACTTCAATAATTAAGATGACATAAATTAGGATTATATATATTTTTTTATGAATTATAACATTAATTACTAAAAGTATGTACAAGAAAATAGGATGTAATTAAAATTACATAAATTAAATTTATTAATTATTTTTATTAATTAAAAAATATATTTTTATGTTTTTATAAATCAAATATTTTAACTTATTAAAAAGATGTAAATGACAAGGGATGACAAAAAAAAAACCGCTGAAGTGGGTACACATGGGATGGGATTACCCACAATAATGAGAATAAAGACGGATTTTGTCATCATAAGGGTAGAGTTTCCGTTTGTAAAACGGACAAGGACGAGGATATCACATATTTATTTTTTCAATTATCTATATTGGATTTACATTATGTATGCATTTTTTATTTTTTAATTTGGATTATATTATATTACTAATATTTGTTATTATCAATATTTATGTTTCAAATTTCAAAATATTTTTAAAATTTATTTCTTTTTGAAATTCTTTTGAATCCCTGTGAAAAATAAGGAATTAGAACCTATGATGGTGATGAGGATGGGGGATGAAGGCAAAATTTAAACGAAAATGAGGGTATGAGATATGTCTTCTCTCTCATAGATACTCATTGTTATTATATAAACGGCTTATGATATAATAAAATTATCCACTTATTCTTTTTTTATTAAACAATTTCAACTTTCGAAATGTATAAAATTTTCTTAAAATAGGCTTTTAATTGTTATAGGTCATCTATCGAGATTTTTAACCTTATAAACATGATATTCAAAATAAGATATAAAATAGAATGACATATTTTATATTTTATCAATTTATTTAATTATTTAACTATTAACTTATTTTCAAAATAAATTTATATACTTAATTTTCTATAAGATATATTTAAATAAATTATTTATATTCGATAATGATAAACAAACTATTTTTTTTAACTCATACATTACGAGTCAAATGATTAGTTAATAATAAAAATGAGTCTCATTAATTTTATTTAATATATATTTATTCATCTATGGATCCATCAATTTTTTGTGAGTGTGTATAAAAATGAACGTTTAGAATCGTGTTTATTTAAGAATTTTTCTAGTAGGAAAGGTCTTTCAAGTCACATGTATTTGAACGGGGAAACAGTGATTTGAATTTTGACTCAATTATGATTTGTGGGGTATTTTTATTATTACATGATACAACTTGTTGTACCATAACGTATAACGCAAGGGAACTTCGGTAAATGATTAAAGAGGTGTATTAATTCCTTGTTTTGATTGCTAGACTTCAAAAATAATTTTGTTAGATTGTTGGATACGCTCAATTCTACAAAAAAAAAAAAAAAAGTTGTAAGCTGTCAAATTTTCAGAAATTTATACAAATTGAGTGAGTTGGAACCAGAATATTATAAGATTTATAAATTATGATGATAATAAAAATATATGATGACTTTGAAGAAAAACAGATCTCAAATGGAAGTTGTGATTAAGGGAAGCTAACATACTAAGGAAGAACAACTATTGTGAAAAGGAGAACAATCAAATGAGGTAAAAGGAAGAACAAACGCACTAAAATCATTTTAAGAGAAAGAGACGATGTGTCTCATTAGAATGAGACATGAGAGAAACACACGAGATATCTCATTATAAATGGGACAGAACGAATCACAAACATTATATATGTGAATGAATATGTACGATGATAAATACACATCGATAGACGTAAATTAAAAGCATGCCCTCTAGCTAGCCAACATTCAAATAATAGGAGAGAAAATTAAAAAAAAAAAATGCTCCCACACTGTTTTAAAATAAATGTCATTCATAGGTATTAAGAAAATCATTGAATAATCTTGGTTTTTTTAAAAAAAATCAATATCTAAAAGACTAAATTAACTTTTTGAAAGAAAAATTATGATTGATCAAAGGAAAGATAAAGAAGGAGAAAAATATTACCTAATGTAATGCAGAATGGTATAGAAAAATTAATGTTTCATTGAAATTTTAAAATAATAATTAATTTGAAATAAAAATTAAACTTTAAAAAGACATTTAATTGAAATGGATGGAATATTATGAAAGAAAAAGTATTAACATAAAAAAAATCATAAAATACGAGCATTACACACACCAAAAAAAAATCCCTTTGAATGGAGGAAAGTAATGCAAATTCTTTGTCTACATAATGAATACTACTTAAACAAAACAATATGAAAAAAAATGAGGAAGAATAATAGAAGCAACACACGAGAGAAACCCATGCACATTATATTCTTGTTGAGTTGTCGTCTTAATCCTTTATGTATTTTATTTATATTACACATTATTTTTATTTATTAAGTTATATACTTTTATCTTTTCAATACTTGAATTTAATTTATATGTACTAATAGTGTAAAGTACACTATCAATCAATATAATTTTTTCAAAATGATATATCATATAAAATAATTGGATAAGGATATTCTAAAGTGAATATCTCACTTTAAACAAAACAATGCAAATTCTTAGTCTACATAATGAATACTACTTAAACAAAACAATATGAAAAAAAATGAGGAAGAATAATAGAAGCAACACACAAGAGAAACCCATGCACAATATATTCTTGTTGAGTTGTCGTCTTAATCCTTTATGTATTTTCTTTATATTACATATTATTTTTATTTATTAAGTTATATACTTTTATCTTTTCAATACTTGAATTTAATTTGTATGTACTAATAGTGTAAAGTACACTATCAATCAATATAATTTTTTCAAAATGATATATCATATAAAATAACTGGATAAGGATATTCTAAAGCGAATATCTCACTTAAAGAGTAAAGTAAATATATTTTATCTTTGGATCAATAAAATTAAAAGTGTGACCCTCTTTACTCTATTGATCTAAAAGTACAATTGCTCATTTTATCCTCTAAAGTAAAATTAATGACTACATATTATCATAATCAACCACCATGATTTATAATTTTAGTAAAATTCTATTGGCTTACAGTACAAAGTTTTTTTTAAGACTTAGAGTACGCTAAAAGTTCAATTACTTAATTTCTTATTATATATATAAAAAAAATATTAAGGCCTTCAATGGCTCAAAATATATAATACCTTGATTTGTTCATTAAGGAGTTGGATTTATACAGATCAACTGCCACTGGCAATACTGAGAGAATCACACCACACCTACTAGTAGTGATGATGGCAGATTTGGGCAATCATATTAGGGCCAACTCCAGCTGAAACCAAAGCCCAAATCCATCTTTCTCTATTGAACTTTTGGTCAATCCGCCAAACCAATGCACCCTCTGTTGAATGCCTTCTCTTGGAAAGGATAGTAGCACTTGTAGCATACACTTCCCATCTTTAGATTATCTATATGAGAAACATAGGATACTATTCTTCCATTTAGAATTCCAACTCATGCCTCTGCCAGGTCCAAATTGGGCCACCATATTCAGTAGCCAAGTGATTCATTCTTTTGCCTTTGCCCTTCTGTAATGCGGTTGCTCCAGAACTAAAGGAATTGTGTGTGACAAAAGGTGTTTAAGCACTTAGTGGAAAATAAGCAGAATGTCATAAATAAAAGAAGAATAATGTTATTTGGAAATAAAAACTGGACATAAGAGTGAAAATCATTGGACAAAAAGACATACCACATAAAACATCTTGTAGTGATCAGTAGCACCAATGTTTTGTATCTTTTTTCTCTTTATAAGTGTCCACTTTTTATGTCAAAATAACATCTTTAGCAAAAGAATTTGGATGGGTTTTATGATGGACCTCTTATCTTTGGGTCCATTATGGATTTCATATTATTAGCTATTAAATCAAACCATTTAACATAAATAGTGATCATCCAATGACTAATAATAAGGGATTCATGATGGACCCAATAAAAAGAGATCCACCTTACAATTTGTCAAGAATTTGTGTCATGCTATTAACCTACCTTAAATTTGTGGATGTCTGGTTGCAAGAACCACCATGGACCATTTTCTGATAATAATCTGGAAAAACCAAACCAAAAGTATATATTATGAGTTTATGACTGAACATTAGTGCATAGTCCATTAACCTCCTTTTTCTTTTTTGTTTTCTGTTCCTTAGCTCATATACCAAAAAAATATCCATGAACTATTAACTAACCAAATTACTAGCTACTGACAAATGTATTCAGATGTCACTGTTTACACTTACCTTATACTTCCTGCAATTGTCCGCAGGCTCATGAAAAGAGCTAAACCATACCAGACTCCTGGTAGACCAATAAAAGAAGGAGCCAAAAGCAAAAATGCAGAAGAGATTGCACCAACCAGCATCTGTTGACAATTTTACACAAATCTCAGAATACACCAGAGCAACTAATCTAGGCTTTATGTCAAAATGTTTATGGCTTTGCCACTGACCATAGAACAAGCAGCAAAGGAGAAGTCTGAAACTCCATAATGTAGGCCATCAAAGACATAAGCCAAAGCTGTTATAGGCTGGCTAGCACTCACAAACTGTTGAAGTATTTTACATAGAAGAAGGCCTCGTAAGTGTGAAAAACATGGCCAAAAAGATAACTAGATAACTTCAAGGGGAGTGCAACTGCGGTTTCATTTCGCGTGTACTAGAAAGAAATGATCAATTGAAGGGACAGCAAGGTAAAATGTTCTTACCAGTAAGCCAGATTTAACAATGCCTAGGACCTCAGTGTCCTTGGTGAAAAGGGTTGCTAGAGAACCAAAAGAGGCACCCAATATAATAGCTAACATGACTCCAGTGAATAGTCCTGTCTGGGAAACACAAAATGCCAATTAGAAAATCAAGCCTAGAGGCAAAGTAGCAGAATTTTTAATATAGCAAGCAAGACAGGCACCTTTAAAGCGAAGTAAGTAACTTCTTTCACAGTATTATAGTCACCCTTTGCCAAGAAACTTGCAACAAGAGCCTGATAAGTAACAAAGCTCCATTGATCAATAAATAGACACCATATAATCATAAGATGTAAACTACATAGCCACTACAGTAGGAAAAAGTGATGTCAAACTACAAAATCAATTTACCTGACCAGCTGCTCCTTGTGCATCTGCAAGGAGGGATACTGACAACCATACTTGCAAGCATATCTGATGTGCTGCTGTGGCTAAGGGTCCAAGACGCGCAGCCATTGTTGTGCTCAAAGTTATTGTCATTACAGAAGCTAAAGTTCTCCCAAGAAGGAAACCGCCTGTGCAGAAAATTCGAATTGGTAAAAGACTAAAAATATGAAAACTCTCTCCAATTTCTCCAATAGTTAACATAAAGACTAGTAGACTGCAAAATAATATTGAAAATAACGTATTTATTGATTAAGCTTGGATTTGATGAGTAAAAGGGAAAAAGGGAGTAGTTACTCAATTGAGAGGCTGATTTCATTGGGAGGCAGTTGAGTTAAAACAGCTTATTCAGTACTTAGTAACTTACATTGACTAAGGGCACCTACTGAAGCAATAATACCATTGTGTCCGTCAATGGCTTGAATCAAACAAGTGCAACAACTAAACTCATGTCAAATCAGAAGAAGCAGATACTCACCAGATCTTAAGTATCCACCAAAGCGTAGGCTTTTAATATTGGGAATTGACAGTTTGGTCCTCTTACTGAGACTCCAGATCATCAAAATTGTGACAATGTACCTGAAATATTTGGACAGAGTTTGGTAACCTCTCAATCACTATCTTGGAAAGATGCACAGCAAGAAGAAACATAGGAAGAGCTCATACTGGGAAATGACAGTGGAGAGAGCAGCTCCGGTCACACCCATGCGGAAATTATATATAAGCAGAGGAAATAAAAACACTGCTGCCAAATTGCCTAAACCTGCAGAACTTTAATTAATGTTAGTGTCAATCCAAATGTGATCATGTGAATGTAGTATTAACTTTTATCAAGCTTTTCTCAATGACAATTTCAGAACGTCAAATGAAGTGCTTGCCTAAACACAGTACAGGAGTCCTGGTGTCCTTAAACCCCCGGCATATTCCTTGGACAGCCAGAGAAACAACAACTGCGGGAGCACCAATGGCCCTGAGCGATAAAAACTGTTCTGCTGGAACACGCATAGGTGAGGCCTATGCAGGAAAATATTAGGAACATGAAATAGTAAAGGTTGCCAAAAGCATTGGACTTAAGAATTTAGAGGTTGTGAAGAAAAGGGTCGTAAGGCAGGTTTAATGCTTTGATGTCAACATTGTTTCACTGAGATAGATATAATAGGATGTGCATCCAATGTGGACTGTGGATTTGACTTACAGTTGATATTCCCACCATGTTGAGAAACAGACCGGATCCAAAGTACATAGCCAAAGCTTCAAGCATACCAATTCCTGCTGCTAATATTAATGCAGTAGAAACCGAAGGCAGCGACTTTCTCTCAGCCATATCATGAGGAACTTCATTATATATTTCAGTCACATTTCTGCTACCTGTACAGGAATAATATTAGAATTGGGTAGCACACTCATTTCACGTGAAAGTATTTCACATTGTTTTCCCCAGAGCCCTTTTGGCAGCAGATGGGGATCTCTCACCTGAAGTGGATCTATCGATTGTCTGTGACGCAATTTCTTCTGCCACAAAAGAAGTTGCCACACTGAGGAGAGGAATGTTGAAAACCTTTGACACTATGTTGAAAATTGACATGGAAACACCAGCAGACGCCAACTCCAGCACTCCTATTCAAATTATAAAGCAAAAAGTTTGTTCAGTTGCAAGTAATTTGATCCATACCATGACATCAAAGGAAAGAAATCAATTCAGCACAAGTGAGAAGTCAATAGCATGAAACTTTTCAAAACTCATTGAACCTAAAGGTCAAGGCAAGTCAATGTAACCTTTAATAAAAACTCATAAGTTAAAGCATAATAAATTAAGCTTTTCTATGTTCTTAGCGGTCATGAAGCTACAACTTACCCAATCTACCAATGTAAGCAGTCTCCATCAATTGCGCTAATGGCTCAATAGCTTGTCCAGCAATTGCAGGTATCGAAAGCATTATAAGCTCGGTCTGCACGCTTGGAAGTTGAGGCTGAGGCTGAGGCTGACTGTCCAAAGGCACCTCATTAAGCTCACTGTGAATTGAAAAAGAAGGCATAAACCAAAGAAATCAGCACAAGATTCAAAATACCGGACTAGCATTCAAGAATAAAAAGGACTCCAGATGAATGAATGGAAAATGTATTTTCATATGAAAGAATGCAAACCATACAAAATTTTCTTGCTTAGTAAGCTGCCATTTTCTGATGCAATCTCATCCTGCACACCAAAATCACTTAACCCCACATCAGATATGGGCTTATCACTAACCAAACCACAATGCCTTGCGAAATCTCAAAGGGCAATCCTGATCTCTTATCAAGCACCCCAGTGGAATGCCAAACCCTTCCTTTTGTTGATATTCTGAACCTATAATTCCCCACCACATTGGCTATTTTTGGTCTTTTAGCAACCCCTTCAATACTAACTCCACAAACAAGTGAACCACCGAATTGCTTAGCAGTCATACCTAACCAGTGCTGATATATCTTCCTCCAAGGATTTCAGCAACAGAGCTAGCTTACTTAGCTCCCTGCAAGTATTTCAACAGAGAACAATTAAACTATCCATGTTGCTTAATTTATTAAACAAGAGAGCATACTAGAAGATGATAGAATATCAGTTTGGTTCCTGAGAACACACAGAAAATGAAAACTTCAACTCAAAAAGAACTCAATTTTCACTTTCAACATGGCATCGAGAAAAAGCACAAGAGCAGAGAAAGTTAAGTACCACCCTTTGTTTCCTTGGCTTCAAGGGTTCACATGCAAGTATCATGAACTTCAGAACTTGATATTCCTTTGCATTCCTTTTCCACCTACCAATCCTTTCCACCAGCAGTCAAATATACAATAATGTGAGTGTAGTCTAAGCAGAGAATCAACAGTAAGAAAATATTTCTTATGTGACATTAAACATGTGCTTATTTTATTGGTTTAATAAATAAATAATAAAATAAATAAAGGAGAAGTTATTAGGGTGATTATCAACTTGATGGAAGTTGATTTTCTACAAGTTTTATATTCATTCCAACTAGTCCTATTCCTACGAATTAAGTCTCTTCTCATTTTCTTTTTTCCATCACTAATCAAAGAAGAGAGTAAGGAGAATGTCAAGGAATAGAAATCTAGTTTCTGGACAATTTTCAATCTTCTCAATTTGCCTTTTCTTCAAATTCATTATGGATTAAGGTATGTTCTTGGACTTTATAAATTATTATACGTGAGAATTATGAATTTCAAGATCCTTTTACTGTAATATAGTGATAGTTCTGAATTAAGGACTTTAAAAACTATAATTTACATCAACTAGAAACCGAACATTTTTCACATGCTTATACTTTTGTAAGGATAAAACAAAAAAGCATGCTTATACTTTTATAGTTAAAAACTAAATAACTTATTATGCAATGAACGGCAGTTTAATCTGTTGCCTATCGAATCAAACCACGTTTTAGAAGTTATATTATTGTCCTATAAAATATTGCCGGGATGGCCTACATGAAAATAATTGAGTCCCTTCATCAACCTATTCAGGCTTTAAAGCCATTTTATCACTTTGCTTATTTAGCTGCGTAATTAAGATGTGAAACATATAAAATAGAGAGATAGAAATATGATTTAAAAATAAAAATAAAAAATAATATTTATTATGAGTAAGAAATTGTGTTTAATATGGTTTAATATTATATATTAGCCACCCAGTAAAAAATAAAAAAAATTAATAACCAAAATTTATTAAATAGATTTTAATTGAGCTATAGTTCGCTTTCAATTAATCCTTTCAAAATTTTCATCATATAAAATAACATTAACGGCTAACAATCTGTCGGTGTGTATAGATCCATTGAATTCAGATATATATGCACTTATGTCCATAAATACTACTACTACGAAAATAATACGCTGTGAATGATGATGATGATGATGATGATGATGATAATTTGTCAACACATCTTCAAATGATGTCACAAACTATTGGTATAATTGTATTTTACTTTTAAGTGACAGTTATAAATTAACTAAAATGATCACAAACACATCTTTAATGAATCAACATCTTACCAATTTCACCGCAAATTCAAAATATGCACAACGTTTATCATACGTATAAAAGCTCATTAATTATATAAAAATACTCATATAATTCAGTTCACATCTCTTAGTTTATGTTAAAATAATAAATAAAACTTAGCAGACGTTACCCAAGCAAGAATCATACCACTTATCGAAAATAAATAAAACTTAGCAGAAGTTCGAGATGTATTTTTGTACAAATTTAATTTTGATACACTATTATGCAAAATTTGTTTACAAAACAAACCATTCAAATACTACATATGACTCTATGGTGTTAGAGTGGTCAAAGTCCAAATTTTAGAGAAAGTCTTGATTTCGATTTGTTTTAGGGTTCCACAGGTGCTTACTGGCTTTTATATGAGCTCCATATCAGCGATGGTATCGTATTAAATATTAATTTAACATCGTTGTGAGCTTAATAGGGGTGTTTTAAATAAAAGTACTGTGACGTACACACATTATTCTATATTTATAGATATTTTGTTATTTAATTATAATTGAGTCTACTCCACTTCTTTCGTACTTATATTATACTCTTATCACATATATACCCCGAATATAACAGATTCATGTCAAAATCAAAATTGATCATGTGTAGGAAGAATTCTAGCTATAAGCAGTTAATGCATTAATTATATACCACATAGTCACATGGAGCCTTTCACTTGAAGCCAATAATCACATGTCACATGAATATCGTTGATGGGATCTGGGAATCCCAATTGATGAAGACCTGCAATTTACGAGTGGAAGGGAAATTTCTGCACATGTGCTTTGGGGGCCAGCAATCATAACCCCCAACTGATGGTAACCTTAGCTCACTACACTACTGAGGCACCATTGTGACCCTTTCTTCACCCTTACATTACTTTACTAATAAAGTAAAATTGGTTATAGGATAATAGGACCCCCTCAATCCAGCTCCTTCCATATATACACATGAGGCTGGCGTTTATTTGAGTATGAATGTTTACATGCATATAAGTCCTTGGGTACTCCTTATCCATTTTTTGTAGTCAATGATAATAAATATATTCTCTGTTCTTTACAGAATGTATCACTTTGAAGCATGTGCTTATGGCTTATCTGAAATTCGGGGTAACTTTTCGAATCCATCAAATTTTATCGACCGAAAAAAATGTACCTATGATTTTGATTATCGATATATTTGTTTCGGATTTTAAAAAAAGTGACTATGATGGCTAAATTTTATATATAATTGAAAAAGTTAAAAATTATTTTTTTTATAAGCTACAAATTTTAGCTTCTAAAAAAACTGAAAACTGATTTTTTTTAAATTTTAATTATTTTTTAAAGTTATTTAAAAAAAATGAAAAGTGATTCTTTTGGACAAAAAAGTGATTATTTGTCCAAATAATAAGTAACAAACGCACTATTTCTTTAAGGTACTTTGCCTGAATGAAGAATCGTGGCCTACAAGTAAGAACTGGTCTCTTGCCTTTATTATTATGATAGATAGATTTTGTAAATCAAATTATTGTGGACCTCACCTTTTTCTCACTGTGAAGTTCGTTTGTCTTTTGGGCCGAAGCCAGGTTATGGAACTCTGGGCTTTGTAGAATGACTCTTCTACTTTTAAAGTAAAAAAAAAATACTCTGATCAAAATGAAAAATACACCTGTATGAATTTATTTTCTATTAACTATCCTCATACCACATTATATCACTCTAAGATCTTCTCCTTTTATCCATTTATTTATTTGCTAGTACTCTTTACTAACATTAATCATGCACACTCACATGTAAGTGTCCCCTCTCTCTAGTAGTGATCAAATCAAAATAATGTTAGTTGGTTTGTTTGGTTGTTTGCTTAGGGTCTAACATATTTATTATAATTTGAATGAAAAGGATAGAGGTGACCACTTTTTAAGCCCGGTGTGTTCATTGGTTGGTGGATGAGTTTTGTTAGTTATTAGCCAAAAGCGCGTAAATAAATAAAAGAAAAGAAAACAAAAAGAAAGAATTGGAAGAGGAAATCATTTTCAAACGAAATGCGTTCATAGTTTAATTTCTTCAAGTTAAATCAAGAGCAACAGATTTTCTATAATGATAAGCAAAGTATCCTCTCCTTTTCTTTAGGAATTACAACTCATAAGTTAATTTGGGTTAGGTCTAATAATCCTAGTAAATTTCAAGTGTTTGATTCAAAAGTGTCACAACTTCAAAGATTTGCCTCACTTAAATTGCAAACATAATTCATGATCACTTAGTCAGGTATGTAGATTTGTGGATTTGTAGCATATTTTCAATTAGAATGAGGTGGCTTCCTCCTTCTAAACTTTTATTCAGAAAAAGAAAGTTGTAGCATATCATAAATCATAATTCATGGATGTTTTATCTCTTAGGTCTGTCAAGTGGAACAAAGCAATAAATGAGTATAAGATTTATTACATACTGGATTACCTTGTTCCTTTCTCCTCTCTTCAACTATAATCCTTCCAAGCACACCCTAATTTGTTGAGTGACACCATCCATTGCTCTTGATCTTCTCTCTTATAATAAACTTCTGCACCTTCCCAGTTGAATTAAGAGGCAAATCCCCAAATACCACACTCTTAGGAACCATGTGAGTAGCCAAATGACCTTCACAAAACTTGATGATGTCTTCAACAGTGGCACTGCATCCATCCTTCAACTTTACAATTGCACATGGACTCTCCATCAAACACTCATCACTGTCATCATATTTCCCCACAACAGCTGCTTTCAAAACATTTGGATGACTCAACAACACTGCCTCCACCTCCAGTGAGCTCACAGCCTCTCCCCTTGAATAGATCATATCCTTTGCTCTATCTTTCAATGTTATAGAACCATTTGGTTGCCTTACAGCTAGGTCCCCAGTCCTATACCATCCACCCCTAAGAGCTTCCTCAGTTGCTTGTGAATTCTTAAGGTACCCCAGCATCATAGTATTCCCTTTGAACATAATTTCACCAATGGTTTTCCCATCATAAGGAGCACTCTTCATAGTCCTTGGATCCTTCACATCAGCCCCTTCCATCATAAAGTTTGGAAGCCCTTCTTCACCATAATTCAGCTTTGTATGCTCATCATCTGAATTTGGTTTCCATGGTCTTACAATGACAGGACCTAGAGCCTCTGTCATACCATATCCAATATTCACATCAAATCCAAGTTCTGATACCTTATTGAGGACTTGGAATGGTGGTAGCACACCAGCAACTGTGAATTTCACACTTAAGGGTAAAGGATTCTGGTCACTAGGCAATGAATCAGCAATGATGTTCAAAAGGATTGGTGCACCACACAAGTGAGTCACCTTATGAAGGCGGATTGCATCAAACATGCCTTTTGCTGAGACATTTCTGAGGCAAATATTGGTGCCACCAAGAGCAGACATTGCCCAAGTGAGGCACCACCCATTGCAACGAAACATGTCAACTGTCCATAGTAACACTGACTTTGGTTTCAGGTCAAAACGATCAATTGACGCAAGTGAATTAAGATAGGCACCCCTATGGCTATAAACAACTCCTTTAGGAGTCCCTGTGGAGCCTGATGTGTAATTCACTGATATAGGATCACATTCATTTCTTGGCCTTAAAGCGTCAAAATTTGAATGCCCTTTTGCAATAATAAGGTCATTGTAGTTTAGGGTATTTGGTGGGATATTCTTCATTGAGAAAGATGGGTTTTGGTCACCATAATCTGGGATTAGGACAATGAGGGGTGGCCTGCATTTTCTTTGGGAGATTATTTCAAGTGCTTTGAGGGCAGAATCAATAAACTGATAGTCCACAAATATGATCTTGCAGGACTCCAATTGTTCCAATATTAGCGCTAATGTTGTCACATCTAATTTGGTGTTGAGAGCAGAAAGAACAGCACCTGCCATTGGGACACCAAAATGAAGCTCGTAAAGAGCTGGAATGTTCGGTGCCAAAGCTGCAACCTGTTTATATACACATTCGAACATTGAAGTCTTTTTATGATTTTAACAAACTTCTGATACATAAACCATCTGCGAACTCAAGTAGCTATACAAGGAGAGAAAAATTGGACACAGAATGTTAAAATGCAGGTGTTGCCTATATATGTCTATGTGAAACCACATTTCTTCGTCTAAAAGTTTGATGATAATTAGTTAATGTCAATTTATTGAGAGCTTACTTTTAATATACTTTTCAACATAACTGATCATATAATATTATTTGTGTGATTTTAAAAATTATTATTATAGTAATTATTTGACAATGGAATATAATAATGCATAATTAATTGACAATGGAAAAAAACTAGACGACTAATAATAATGCATTCAAATTAGATTCATTTATTAAAGCAAAACACATGGTAAAATAATTTTAATTAATTACTAGTTCTAAATTTTTATAGCTGATATTAAAATTTGATTTTCCCCGCCTATCAATAATAAGAAGAAAAAAAACTGTTGTTACATACGCAAGGAATACAATACTTAAAAAGTCTTCTGCTTTTGGGTTTTAGCCCGAAGTGTGCATATATATATATATACAACTTTCAAAGTCTTCTCTTCTGCATATGAACTTTTTAAAGTAAACGAAGTCTACTTAAAATAAGTAAATGCAATGAATTCGTACAGTAAAGTCTATTGGATTTATTAATTAATTAAGCAGGTCCATTTTTTTATAAGGGCAAGCCTTTGACTGTGTTTAATAACATCAAGAAGTACGATCACTTTATGATATCTGAAATTATCTTTCTTGTAAATGCCCTTTATAAGAGAATGGTGATGATAACAAAAGTATGATATTGGGAAAAAAAATTTAACCATTTAAGCAGTATTTTATTTTTCAAAATTTAATAAAATAAGTGCACTTTACAATATAGTAATCATATGTTTTTGTTATTATATAAAAATATTATTTTAAGATCAATTTAGTAAATATAAGATTAAAATCAAATCAAAATATGATAAAGGGTGCTTTTTTACATAATAAAATTATGAATACTGTTACTCGTACATAAAAAATAATATCTATAACAGACACTTTGATTAAAACCAAAAAAAAAAAAAGATATAAAACCTTAATCCCATTTATCACTATCAAATATTTTGTGTCATTATTTGTCCATATAACAACATTTTTGCGAAAATGAGAATTGCAATAATTGGCTGACAAGAAAATCATTCTTAGTTGTGATTGTTGTTTTGAGGTTTAGCACACACTTAGCACAAACAGAAGTGCTTGCACCTCGTGCCAGTAATGCGCGAGATCATTCCATTAGTGATAGTAAAACGACAACATGCACTTGAAGTGGTGCTTTGGAAGATATAGTAAACTAGTAATATTTATTAACCTTGTAATGAAGTGGTGGAAACATAAGTTAGTGCCATCATAGAATACGATTACTATGCATGATTGCACATAGTGGCAAGTAATGATGGGTAGGTCGTTAGTTAATGGTTAGTGGTATAAATAAACAGAGACAATCAAATTTACATCGCCTTTAGTAGTGAGAAAGTCGGCATTAATTTACAATAATGATTAATTAATTAAACTTACTTATATTGATGGCCGATATATAGTAAGTATTAGAATAGAAACGTGTTAAAATGCCATGCATCAGCTTAATTAATTAAACTTAATTATAAGAACTAATCATATATAGACAATAACCTAACCAGCTAACCCTCATGTGAAATGCTTATTAGACAATCTGGTTTGTCAGAATTCCTAAACAGATTTTAAAAATGATAGTCTCAAAAAATATATAAATCCAACAAAAAATGGATGCACATAAATAAAAGAAAAAGAATGAATGGCTGGAAATTTTTCGAGTTACATGTAAAATGATAGATGAATATCCAATCATTAATTTTAAGCATAGTGATTAGAACACGAATTATTTTATATTTATATATAATTTTTATCATTTATTTATAACAAATTTCGGGTCTTTCCTTTCTTTATGGGATTTGCACCCCCAATGGTACCAAAATATGATGTTTGAGCAAATTTTAATGGATTGGGTTTAGATCCGTCAATGTCAAGATTTGATTAAAATAATAATTTTAAAATGATCTCACCAATAATGAGTTTAATAAAAAAAATATAATAAAAAATTTGCCAATAGCAAATTTTGTAGAAATAGTATAAATAATAAATTTGTTAATGGCAAGATTAATTACACACCATCTTTATAAATTTTTTCATAATCTCATATTTCAATATAAATTTATCAGTGATCATAAATTTTTTTAAAAAATAAAATTAAATAATCACCTCCTTAATTGGCCGGATATCCTTTCAACGTGGTTCTTATGTAATCTTACCTAGCATTTTTATCTTGGAACGAAAATTGCAAGAAAAGGACATCCTTAGAAGTAGATGTCTGCAAAAGACGGATTAGACAAAACCTTAATCCAACTGATTTTTAGGTTGGATCAATTTTTGAAACTTAAACGTGATAAGACAATGGATAAGGTAAAAGCGAATCAACTCGATCTTTAAATAATATGTGAAGATTTAAATATCATACATAGTAAAGTTATAAAATTTTAAAGGAAATGAAATTTAAAAGATATTTTACATCATATATCTCAAAACAAATTATGTTAATATAATAATAATATCAAGTTATATAAAATATATTAATTAAAATATTAAACTATAAAATCTTATTTTTTTTATAAATTATTATAAAATATAAATCTATGAAAAAATTTATTTAACTTGGAAATAGGTTGGGTCAATCAACACCTAACCCAAACTCAATTCAAAAATTGCATGGTATTAAATTTTAAGACCCAAACTTAATCCAATAAATTTTGGATTGAGTTAGGCTGGCCTGTCATGCACACCCTACTTAGAAGGACATTACCAATTGAATCTTCTATTTTGATATGCAGCAAAAAGGGACAAAAGAAAGAAGACTTCTATTTTATTAGTTCTGTGCAAAAAAAGGAAAAAGACAAAGAGTCTTCCTCTATTTTAATTATTTTTTCCATTGACTCGCCGGTAAAGGTGGGGTCTATAATTATTGTATTGTAACAATCGCATCGATGTGCTTCGGATCTGGAAAGGCCAAAGCCATATCTCCATTGTGTTTGTTAATTAGGATGTATATCTACAGGTACAGTCAGGTCGCAAAACACTTTTTTCTTTAATAAAATCCAATTAATATTATATAAAATTCATTAGATTTTGCTCACATAGGAGTACAGGACAAAGTTATGTAATGCCATGACATGTGTAAAGCGCAAAGCGTAGTAGATATAGATTAATATTTGACATGTATAATCAAAATAAATTTTAATTATATAAACATTAAATTAACATTTGTCTTTGTTAATAATATAGATATAGATTTATTTTAATTAATATCATTTTCAACATTTCTATAACTACAGGACATAGAAGTTTAATTTTAATATATAGACTATGTAAAACAATTTACAATAATTGATCCTCACACTTATTGCTTAGAAAATAATGTAAATAGAAAATTTTAATTGGATGATAATTTAAAACACTTTTAAACAGTTAGTACATAAAACATAAACTCAATTTATATTTATTTAAATTAAGATAATGGGTTCAAACCCTAAAAATTAAACGACCTATTTACTTATGGGAATAATTATGCATGCATCTACTCTTGACAATCCCCTACCCCATTAATTAATTAGGTGAGCGGGCCCCTCGATTAAGATCATTACATGAGTATCTCATATGTAAAACAAGAAAAAAAAAACATGGTAAAATAATTTTAATTAATTAATAGTTCTAAATTTTTATAGCTGATATTAAAATTTGATTTTCCCGCCTATCAATAATAAGAAGGAAAAAAATTGTTGTTACATACACAAGGAATACAATACTTAAAAAGTAGTCTTCTGCTTTTGGGTTTTAGCCCTATGTGTGTGTATATATATATATATATATATATATATAAACGACTTTCAAAGTCTTCTCTTCTACATATGAACTTTTTAAAGTAAACAAAGTCTACTTGAAATAAGTAAATGCAATGAATTCGTACAATAAACTCTATTGGATTTATTAATTAATTAAGCAGGTCCATTTTTTATAAGGGCAAGCCTTTGACTGTGTTTAATACTATCAAGAAGTACGAGCACTTTATGATATCTAAAATTATCTTTCTTGTAATTTAACTACCCTTTATAAGAGAATGGTGAGGATAACAAAAAGTATGATATTGGAAAAAATAAAAAAGTTAACCATTTAAGCAGTGTTTTATTTTTCAAAATTTAATAAAACGAGTGCACTTTACAATATAGTAATCATATGTTTTTGTTATTATATAAAAACATTTGACATGTATAATCAAAATAAATTTTAATTATATAAACATTAAATTAACATTTGTCTTTGTTAATAATATAGATATAAATTTATTTTAATTAATATCATTTTCAACATTTCTATAACTTCAATACATAGAAGTTTAATTTAAATATATAGATTACGTAAAAAAATTGACAATAGTTGATCATCGCACTCATTATTTAGAAAATAATGCAAATAAAAAATTTTAATTGGATGATAATTTAAAACACCTTTGAACGGTTAGCGCACAAAAAATAAACTGAATTTATATTTATTTAAATTAAGATAAGGGTTCAAACTATAGTAATGAAACTTGACGGCAAGGTAAAGGCAAAACGATAATAAATCAGTCAGAACCAGTTTGATCGGTCTAACATTGAAATAATGCAACCTGGTTGGAACTGAAGGTTTCTGTATCAAAATCGGTGACTCAACTGGAACCAACTTGGACCAGGTTGTTTTTTTTTGCTAAATGATGTCTTTTGTTAAAACCTTTAAAAGAAAATTCTAATATGAATTATAGAAAAATACAATAACTTTGTTTGTATTATCATGACTTGTAAGTTTGTAATGTAAAACTTTGTGAGTTTGTTCATGTAATTATGTTTTGAATTTATCAATTGTGATTCGTGATTGTGAAATATAAATAATATTTAATAATTTATATTATTTATTTATATTTTTATATTTAGATCCCTTAAAGAGAGTCAAATTGTTAATTAGTTGTCATTTTATTAAATTTTATTTAAATTTTTATTTTATTTTATTTATTTTGTATAAATTCCTTTCAAGGTTCTCCAATGGCAGACTGATTAAGCTATGGCTCAATAACCTAATACCTCAACAGATTGATCACGAAATTTGAAAACTACCGTTCAAACCCTAAAATTTTAGCAGCCTCCACTCACGTGAATAATGCTACATGCAGCTACTCTTGATGATCCCATACCCCATTAATTAGGTGGGCGGGCAGCCCCCTTAATTAAGATCATTGCGTGAGTATCTCATATGTAAAACAAGAAACATATTTCTGCTTCTTTTTTTTTCCCCTCTCTCAGGGAAGCGAACAGAAAAATGCAAATTAGTATCATATTGCCGTCTTCATGTATGAGTTTGTGCTTATGTGAACCTATAGTTATTTTTTGGGTAAATAACACTAAGTATCCTTGAGGTTTAAAGTTATTACACTTCACCCCATTTTTCTATAAATATGACACTTCACCCTATTTTTATTATCAAATTCATTTGTTTTTTCTAATTCATTAAACTCATCTTTTCCTTAATATATATAGTAAAAATTATAAAATGAATCTAAAAATTTATTATTTGATAAAATACTACAACTTCATATTTTAAAATTATAGAGTTTAAAAAATAAAATAATGTTTTTAACTTTTCTTTCAAAATATATATGACTACTTTAACAATAATATTGAGTAAAATTTATAATTAAATGAATATTATTTCATATAATAAGTTAATATTTAATAATTTTATATACTCTGAAAGAAAAAGTTTAATAATTTTATATCAAGGGTGTTTGGTGATTACATTAGAGTTCAAAAAATAAAATCATGTTTTAAATTTTTTTTAAAATATATAAAATTACTTTAATAATATTGGGTATGATTTATAATTAAGTGAATATTGTTTTATACCATAATTTAATATTTTAATATTAAATAGAATGTTTCATTTAACAAATTTTATTTGCAATATTAAGGGTTCCAATATTCAAAACCTAAAATTGAGTTAACAATTTCTCGTTCTGAAATAAGAAATGAATAACTTATAAAATGATAATTTTTCAAAAATAAATCACATAAATAAATTTTAATTGTACCAAAAATGAGAATTAATTCTGATCATTGTTGAAAGAGTAAATTTATTATTTTACTAAAACAAATACGCTAATCAAAATATTGATAACCATAACTATTAAATAGATATAAGCTAAAATTTTGATACTAAATATTAATTTATTATATGAAATATAATATTCATTTAATTATAAATTTACTCAATATTATTATTAAAATAGTCTTATATACTCTAAAAGAAAAAAGCTAAAAACATAATTTTATTTTTTTAAACTATGAAATTATTATATTTTTAAAATTTGAAATTTTAGTATTTCATATTTCATCAAATAATAAATTTTTAGATTTATTTTATTATTTTTAATATGTAATATTAAAGAAAAGATGAGTTTAATGAATATAAAAAAAAATGAGTTTAAAAATAAAAAGGGGATGAAGCGTCATATAAATATAAGAATAGAATGAAGTGCAATAAATCTAAACCTCAAGGGTGTTTAGTGTTATTTACCCTTATTTTTTTAAGGAGCATCATATTTAATTTAAAAGTGATTTTATTTTATAATATCCAAATAAAAAATATTTTTCAAGTTTTATTGCCAACCCTAAATCCAGATTTTTTTTTCTTTGGTGAAATAACATCAACTTTTTACAATCAGTGTTTTTATAAATTTATATGAAATCATAAAGCTAAAAAACCTATTGATTTATTTAAAATTACGAATTGCGGTGAAATGAATTAATCTCAGGTAGTTCTTGGGATCTACTTAAACACGACAATGTTTTGTTAGTTTAAATGGTTTGATATTTTTTTTCTTTAAAAAATTCATGTTCGAGTTCTATAAATAATTAAAAAAAAATAGCAGTCAGAATGTTTAACCCTCATATATATAGTAAAGGCAAGGGTCTCAAACTAGATTAAATACAAAATATATTAGTTTATTTCTCACATGTATATAACTTCCTATCATAGACAACCATATTTAAGCATTTAGGTTATCATAGAGGTCAGTGTAGCTCTTCCGACACTTGTTACTCTATATATTTAAAGCTCAACCTCGACTACTATATAATTAAAGAGAAGCAGCAGCATTTGTTACTCTATTCGACTATGTTATGGTATATTAGTTTCATATATATATATATAAGCGCCTAGCTACACTCAAAATGCTTAAAAATATATACAATTTTACAAATATTGAAATATAAGATTAGGCTAATTATCTCGAAGGTGTTAGCTACTCCAGTTAATAAAGTTTCTTTAATTAGGTTCAAGCAAAGACTTGAGAACAAAGTCCGCTTGTAATTTACACATCCGCCAGATCTATCACGTCCGTCAGCAAGAAGAAAAATACAAAGAGTCCATCTTTTGAAAAATAGCTTGATTATATTGGCGTAAATATTGGTGTGGAAATAGAATGTCAACGAGCCTAAGTCGTGGAATAGTGACAGAGAGAAGTCATAGAATATTATTTACAAGCATGAAAAATTCCATGACCACGCGCTTTTAGAGATTAATTCAGATCAAAAAATGACAAAAAGAACGGAGTAAATATCTCCTTTGTAAAGAAATGGTAGATTAACACATACACTTGACAGTGATGGAGTGAAAATGATAATATAATATATATGAAGCATTTTTACACCAATTGTAAATGAAAACAATTGAGTGTCGTGGTTATATTAGTGAACACACACACATATATATAGTGCAGGAAACATCTAAATTTCTGCAGAAGGGAGAGCTTGATTCTATAACCAATATAATCCGATGCATGTTATGCTAATCTAATAATTAAGCCCCCTTAATGCGATGAACAAAACTCTACGAAACTTGGCCGCGTTCATGTATATTTAATTTCCTGTTTGAATTTCATTCATACAATTTTGCGTTGACATATATATATATAAAGCATATGTAAAACCTAGCTAGTTAGCTAGCTAGCTCTAGGTGAAATGAAGAGTACTCAATGATTAATGAATGGTTTTCATGATATTCATATATTCATTCATGTTTCGATTTGCAGAGCTTGCAAAAACAGCTAACTAACAATATGAGCAGAATATATGGGAGATAGAGTAACTTACAATATCGCCCTGAGAAGAGACCCCTAAGTTGACCAAAGCAGAAGCTAGGTTGACGCATCTTTGATAGGTTTCTGCCCATGAAAATCTCACATGATCACCGTCGATGATGGAGACCTTATCACCGTGGGCAGTGGCTGCTCGTTCCAGGAAACTGATTGGTGACAAAGGTGCGTAATTTGCAGAGCACAGAACCAGGTCTTCCCCATGTCAATGCTTCTAAAAACTAGCTAGTTACTTAATAGCTATGTAGCTTATTTAAATCATGGAGCATAGATGGGGACAAAGTGTGGGACAGGAAAAAGTGATGGGAGATTTGAAATCATGTAACCGGTATTTAGTTGGGGTAGTGAAGGATTTAACCAGTTTGGATTGAAATCCTCTATTCCCAAATGGTGTTCCTTTAGATGTCCCATCAATTATTTATTGACGCGTGAAAAGGTAAAAATCAAAACAGAATTAAAAATTTATAAGTTACCAGAAAAATATATTTATATCATGTGTCAATAAACAATTGGAGGATAAAAAATATGATCCTATTTAGGGCAGAAGATTTTTATCCAAACACATTCCACCATTGCCCATTCTAAACGAAATGGATCAATCCACCTTAAGAGTGAGTTGGTTATGCCAATCCATCCCTTTCTTAGACGTATTGATGGATTAATGGGTTGCTCTGTCAACTTAAAAATAAATTTAAATTACACAATTTGAATCCAAATTCAAATGCAATAAATTAATAATTTTCCATCCATCCTTCAATAATAGTCTCACGCCACGATCTCACTCTAGGGGAGCATGTGTTTGAGGTTGTTCTTGTAATACTGGTGTACACGTGTAGTGGATAAGTTTCGTATTACCCAGGGTCCCTAGGACCCACCCATGTTGAAGAACCCAAGAGGTGTTAAGGGCCAAGGGATGCAATTGGGCGAGGTATAAGCACAGTGCAAAATGACACAGTTTCATTTAGTGAATCCCAAACCCTTTTAAAAACACCCTATTGCTCAGGTTTCTCTCTAGAAACCCGATCGGTTTCACTTCAGAAACCTGAAACTCTCCCTCTCTAACCCTCTCCAAAATCTCTTCCACTCAATCCTACTCCATTGCTTCTCCTCCTAAGAGATCAGGTTAGATTTTATGGGTTTTGTCATTCCTTTACTCTCCATTCCATGTTCTTTGGATTGGGTTGTTGTTAGTCTCCATCGTTATCAATTGGGGGTACTTCCCCAATGTTGTTAGAGTCTAATCTTGAGTTTTGTGGCTTCAATGCAGACGTTGGTGTCATCCCTCCTCCTAGGAGCTCCATTGGTGTTGACACCATCACTTCTCCCCTCCAAGTGAGTAGGTTCAGATCCTATGACCCTTATGTTGGTTATTAGAGTTAATTTCCTTAAAGAATAATACGATTGCATGATTTTAGAAAATATTTCAAGAGATTAGAGATTGTGATTGGTTTATGGATTTGTGAAAAAATGTTTTTTTTTTCAATAAGAGCATGAAATAATTGTTTTAATGTAAACTCATTGGACACTACTAATGATTTATTAAAGAGCTAGAGTATGACAATGATTTGATTTAGAGATTTTATGAATTACCATGATGATTTCAAGAGTAGAGTTTTAGAGAAACGATATGCTTTCATGAATTAAAGACTTGACAGTAGTTAAAGAGAAACAAATAGTAAGTTAACGATTGGGAAAAATGATTGTTAATCTTGGTATCAAGATTGTTAACAAATAGTGAGTTAACGATTGGGAAAAATTTGTTAACCTTGATACCAAATTGTCCTGAGAGGACAATCTCACAAGGGCAGAGAGTAAAACCTAGTTAGGTGTCCAAACTTATATCCTAGAGGGATCACGAGTAGAGAATTCATTATGCGGTTGACATACATAACTAGAGGATACATTATATATTGTTATGAAATGTTATATTTAAAATTCCTGTTTCTCTAGTAGAGTGTTGTTAATTATGTTTTTAGAGATTATCAATGTTTTAGAGAATAATTGTTTTAAGAACTATTATGTATAAGTACGAATGTGATTTTAGAGTTATTGCATTAACTAGTTTTGATGATTATTATGTATTTATTTAATTATCCTTATTGTTGTCCCATGAGAGGGTTATGGATGAGGGCTGCTCATTGAGTTTTAGATAAAACTCAACCCTCTCTCTTCTTCTTATTATAGATACGTTAGCTGTTGCGGGTCCTTCACATCCACCTCCTCCATAGCAGTAGAGATTTCCAATGATGAACTTCACCTTGGGTGAAGTATTCTTTTGCGTTTTGTGTTGTGATAGAGTGCTAGAGTGTACGTAAGGGCAGGGTCCTGAACTATAGAGATTGATTTGTATTGATTTATCACGATTATTTTGTATTTCCATTATCATAGTTTTCACGGATATTTTGTATAGAGAGAGCTCATATGTTTTGTATTCCAAGATAGACTTAGAGTTTGATTATAATATGTTATTGATGATGAGCTTGATTTCAAAGGAGGTAAAGATTTATTAAAGATGAAATTATGTTTTATAAATGGATTTTATTATTAAATTATGAATATAGAGAAACTCAGAGGTCACGAGGATTATGTAGGGATGTAATTCCTAAGTGTCGATCACGATTTAAGTCGGGTCGTGATAGTTTCATTCTTTTCTTCTTGTTTGTCTTTTTTCAACTTGTCAGATGTGTCTTACACTTGGGGAGTAGTTTTGTAATTTGCTTTGCTGTTTGGGTCTTTTAACCCCTAATCGATAAAAAGAAAAATACCTCCTGAAATTAAAAAAATGATTTATAAGACATTATTATTAGTAAAAGTTAAGAATAATTTACTAAATTATCTTTATTTCTTTTCAAAACTTCAATTTTCTCTAATCACCTCTTTCACTGAGAAGTTAATAGTATTTAATTAAAATATTATTTAAAATAAATAATTAATACTACTTTTAAATGGATAACTATTCAAGAATGGAGGGGATATAAACTAACCGCAACGTAAAACAAGGAATTATAAACAAAGCACCCGACTTGCAGGCCAAACTTGTCTCAAGTGGCCTTAACCCACAAGCGAGAAATGTTAGGAGAATTGAAATAATTTGACAATTTAAAAATTAAAGCTCATTTAACTATTTTTTACAAGTCATGTAAGTCAACCCAATACGTTGAATCCATTTTATCATCTATAATATTTCCACATGAGAGATTAATACAATTCAATATGCGTGATAATAACAAATACAAGGATACAACAATTTTTTAAATTATAACATACAACATAAATATATTAATTATAATATAACATCAAGTTGATATGAAATTGACATAAAAGTATATATTTTAAATTAAATAAAAATTTAAAAGCGGGTATATTTAATTATATACAAAATAAATTTTATTTATTTATTTATTATGATATTTCTTTATGCATAAGAAAAAAATAAAAAAAAAACTAAATTGAAATTTAATTTAAAAAATATGATTAATTAGAAGTGTTTGAAAGTATCTTAAAATATAAAATACGGACATGTATCTGACACAAAAACTGTGACTATTCAAAGTGTATATGTACATCTTAATATATAAATATATTAGAATTGGACTATTCAAGCTGGTCTTTCTTTTAACTTAATTTTTTTTAAAAAAAAATCATTCAAATTGGTGGGTTCCTTGTCAGATATCTCATTTTACTATATACAATGTATAATGTATTACATCCCTTTTTTTTTTTGTTTCTTCTTTGGAAAAAGGACACGTTAAATTAAAGCTAACGTGCCGATGCTCTGCCACACTTCAGGATAAAGACGCAAACTGCTGATGGTTTACGGAGTCATTCGTCACTCATCAGCACTGCCGAGGTCATTCGTGTTTGAATTGGTTTATTTGAATGCTAAGAACAATAAGAGCTTGCATGCGCATGTCTCTTAATATTTTATCTAACTCGGTGCACATCAGAAGAAGGGATGAAAATCAAATCTTTCCAAATTATGTATTTTTTTTTTTGGTTCATTAAACATTTTTTTTGTTACATGAAGAATGAATTTTCATCTCTCAAATACTAATAAATAATTGATAGAACAAAAAAGATGACATAATTTGAGGACTGATTATTTGTCCACGAAAATACACCTTTATATATATGCACTCCGAAAAAGGAAAATAAAAAAATTACACACCTCCAGTTATTATTGTGGAAAATGAATGTTGTATTATTAGTTAATGATGTCTTAACCCACCAACAAAAGAAGGTTAATGATGTCTTAGTTATTAGTTAAATAATGAGATCTATAAATTGGTTGACAAACTAATAACCGATGTTAAAAAACTGACATGTTATTTTTTATGATACATCGGTATTGTTGAGATTTAATCTAATAACCTTATACATACAGTATCTCACTCCTAGTAACGTTGAAATTTGTTATCAAACTAAATGCTGAAATTATACACATTATTAATCAGCACCTATAAACATTGATTCTTGACAAAGAAATTAGTCTTCAGATCAATGACAAATGCAAAATATGAATACTTAAAATCTCTGGTCACTTGCATTCAAGAAACTAAACCAGTAAGCTATCATCACCTATCCAACTTCACTCTCACCTCACACAATTTCTTGATTTTTACAATACACAAATCGATTGTAGAAAATTATTTTGCATATTTCATCTCGACCTCACTCTTCACCCAATATTGTAAAAAGAATCTCACCTTTTTATTGAGAAAATAAAAAGGAGGTGGGGGTAAGGGTATGGAGATGTAGGGATAAGGATGATGAAGACAAATGAGACAGAATTTGTAAGAGGGGGGAGAGGGGGTTGAGAATATTGGAAGTGGAGATAAAGATAAAGAAGACGAGTGAGATCAGAGTGAACGTGGAAGGGTGATGGGGTGGAGGTAAGGACTATGGTTGCCAATTATAAGTTGCAAGTGACTAATTTGAGGTGTCCATATTTTTCAGGGATGGGGACCAACCAGTGTCCAGAGTTTGAATTAATTTTTTGTCCACTGGATTCTTATATTTCAAAATATATTTAATAATTATGCAAACTAATATCAGATATAAAAACTAGTTATTTTAAATTTGTCAATTTAAAAATCAACCTATTATTCCTTGAGTAGTTTTAACATTTTGGATAAAGAGGAAGTGAGGTTTCTCTCAGCCTTTGATGCAAGTAAGGTAAGGCGGTGGGGTGTTTATACCTCTGCTTCGTGATATTCCAAAAAATTATTATTATTATTTTTTATATTATATATATTGGCCACAAGCTCTTTTGAAAATAATTTTAGTAATATATTTTATATTTACTCGATTATTAAGAAAAAGGGATGTATCATATTTCATATTAAATATATATAAAGTTATGTGTGAATTTCTGCTCTAAAAAATATATTTTAAATCTAAAATAGCAATAGATTAATCTTTATTTTTAGTGTGTTGAGAAGATTATGTTATTATTTTTCATATACTTTATTTTTATTTTGTTAAAAAGATATAATATATATATAATTAATGATAAATGACAGTTTTGATCATAAAATAAAATAATATCATTAGATAATAAAGTTTAAAAGATATTTATTGGAAATATAAAAAAGATCAAAGTGTAGCTTACTTTTATATTTGAGTGAATATGAGTATAGATTTTCAAAATAGAGGAGAGAGGAGTGTAATAAGAGTATCTATTGAGAGAGGTAAATGTATTTTACTCTAAAAAATTTCACTTCAACAACATATCCTAAAAGTATTAGAAAATAATTTTTTTTTGCATAAAATATATTAAATCATTCATTTTATCAGACACATGCCAATTATATATTAGAAAAATCTTAGATTTATTACATATTGCTGAGCTTTTTTTCTCATATATAATAATATATCAACCCTCTAATAATTACAATGATCAAATATATATTTTTTAGGGGACATCATACAGTAAAAAAAAAATCCCGTTGAAATCTTCCGTCACTGTGCCTATAATTTTTTTTTTTTAACTGAAGCAACATATTCATAAGAAAAAAAATAAACAAACAGTTTTTAGGAAAAATAAAAGTGTAGTCATCAAATGAAATAAAATAATATTATCTAGTTATTTATATAAAGATTAAACAATAATGTTCCACATCATTCAAATAAACAAATAATTTTTAATAAAAATTTTGAGGTAATCAATATGTGTAACATGATAATAGTTCATCTTGTCTCTTAATTATGTGGACAAGGATTTGATTCTTATTAATGAGAATGAAATATATTTCATAGCCAAGGTTTATATTTTGGAGAGCTCATAATAAAGGAATTAGTTATACCCTCAATAGTAGATACACTGATTTTGATAAAAATAAATAAATAAAAATTCTAAGGTGGGAAACCATTTATTACTCGAATCTTAGTTAGACGACAACTCCGTGTAGCTCAACGACTCTGACAACCCCTAGCGCAATTCAAGGAACAATGCTACACTTTCAAGAGGATACATTGACCAAATTTTTGCCAAAATATTTTAGGTGGCGGTTTTTTCTGACTGTGATTTCCAATGGCCGGAGTATGGAGGTGGTATTGTCTATTTTGTTAGGTGGGACCTTGGTGCCACTTCGATTTGTATATCCGAGCAATTATGTGGGCAGTAGTGATCTCAGAATTCTCCTCCTTGTTTGCATTTGCAGCAATCGTGTTTGGGTACGGAAGTGACACTTAGTAATTTTTGGAAGGTTCCTCTCATTTACTGTTGAATTTTTGAAGCCTATTTAGTGCAACAAATGTGTTGGAATCTTTGTTATGTAGCTTTTTTGGTTGGTTTTGTTTTCAACTCCTTTCTTGAGCATCGTTTCCGTATCTTATTGTATTATCAAATACTTGGTGTTTGCTTTTGCTTCTCTCACTTAGGAGTCAAGCTCTTTTTATTTACTGAAAACAATGATATGATATGAATAATTTATTTATTTAAAAAATAATAATCATATCTTTCTAAAAAATAAGATTTCAACAAAGTTTTTCACAAACGAAAGTTTAGGTAAAAGGAAACAAAACTCGCCACGGTCCAGGGTCAAGTATGTCTATGGACTCTTTGAATATGTATAGAAGTATTTAAAGGTTATACTCAACAAAAGGAGAGCTTGAGAATTAAACCTAAGTTATAATAATATAGAAGTGAAAAATCGATCAAGTGAACTAATTCCATTGGTGACCAGCCATGATTTACCATCGTGTTGATCTCAAAAGGGAGCGTTTGAACCATTAGACCCAAATTAATCAACACGGATTGCAACCACATCAACATTAGCATTATAATTGGTTGGAGGATAACAATGAGGGTAAAATTTTTATTATTAAGCTTTATATGTAATTTTACATATAAGCTCAATTATGAAAAATTTATCTTCATTTTTTCTTCAACCATACATATCTTAAGAGCAAAGGCAGCAAAAAGGGGGGACCGACATGTGCCACGGTTTCCCCAAAACGCTACATTTTTATTGGATAATTATATGTATATTTTGTATTGCGGCTCTTAAAAAAGTTAGTTATCTCTATGTATAGTATACATAACAAATAATAAAAGTCTTTTAGTGTAGTAATATTAATTTATGTATGGTATGGAAATATGAACCATATGTATCTCTAAAATATATTTTTTAAGATTTTTTTTAATTTTTTATTCATTTAGTAGAGTTGCTACTTACTAGTTAGTGATACTCTATTTTATTGTCAAATGAGCCTAAAAGATGTCTAAGAATAAAATTATTAACTTACTTGTTAAGAAGAAAGAGAAAATGGATAGTGAAATAATATAATGACTTATTTTCTACTTTTTATATAATAATTTAATTTATTTTATATTATAATATTTATATTAATTAATTTAATCCGTCCTCTTCTAAAATTTTTAACTCCGCCCCTATCTAACAAATCCTATTATAAAGGCCTCTAACAAAAAAGATATATTTAAATGCTGAAAATGCATGCATCGCATGTCATGGCGAAAATTTGATGGATGGAATTGGAACCCAATATGTGAGATATGCCACATACTATTAGAGTCTTGAGTAACGTTATACCCACGTATAATTTCAAACCTATATATGATCGTGCTCATGATACGTCAACTCATGAGTGTCATGCTAATATGAAGTGACGTGAAAGAAACGGTGATATGCAACAATGCATAGACCCTCTTTTGCGCATTGCTGGCTGCTTAGCTTAATTAACAAGGCATGCATGATCACCGTTTTCAAAATGTTGCCCTCCCCTGTTCAATCCGATCCACACGGTGCCAAATTTCTTCTTGTACGCAATATTGGTAGAATAGTATTACTTCAATATTAAAAGTGAATATTCCTGAAATATTCATTTTTAATATTAAATAGATAGATTAATAAGATTAATGAGCACCAACACATTCATTGATATATATCATGATTAGCGATTCGCAATATGATTTATGTCCTGACGTGAGATATAAAGCTACCGGATTTGTAATCCAATACATCAACTTTTCGATGTACAAAAATATCATAGTTTCTAGAGCGATTATTAATAAGTGGATGGAATATCAATTAGTTGTCGCACATTTTTCCTTGATTTTGGCTTGTATTGTCAACAACGCTATCCAAATTTTCCATGTAGTGTAGGATAAGGTATGAGGAATATTTAGGTTCAAGGTTTGAAACATAAGAGCATCTTCAATTCGATCCCAATCCCATTTGACGTACATCCCAATTTTGGACCCATTACTAGCCATGTAAGAATTACCTTATCAATACGTCGTAAAAAGTGTAAATATAAAAAAAAGTGTAAATATATTAAAATTGATACTCTTTTCTTTTAAAATAAACATGACCAACTTTTATTTTAATTCCACATGTCATGTTTTTATTGGTAAGCGCAAAGTTGAATCCATGCTATATGGTCCGTTTGAGACCCTAGAGTGAGTTGAGCGTGGCCTACATCGGCATATCTAGTTACTAGCTATCACCCGTCTTCCATGTCAATATGCTTCGGAATCACATGCCCATCAGTCTCATGTGCTCACATGTAGCGTTCAAGTTAATGAGAGCTTGTCATCGAATGAACCGTTGCCATTGTGGATCCGCAGATCAAGCTTCACTCCAAGAAAGTGGCCTCAGTGAAAGTCATCTAGAAGAATCACTAGGAAACCACTTGGGAAGCGAAAAGCCATAAGGACCAAATATCACATCTTCTCCCTTCTCAATGTATGTTTGTTTTAGATTTGGGGACCAAAACTCTTTTAAGGGGGAGTATGTAATATCTCAAGTCCATGTGTCCCTAGACAAGTCTAGTTCGGTCTTAAGGTCTCCTGGGACCCATCAAATTGCTGGAAGACCAAATGAAAAAGGATAGCAAAATATACAGAACTGGTGTTTCAAAGGTAACTTTGCCAAGCGAAACCTTTTTCTTTTGGAAGGGTTCTAGAGCTTGGTGATCTCGTTAGGCAAAGTCATTTTCTCTGGAATAGTTCTAGAACTTGGTGATTTCGGTAGGTGAGGCTAAGGCTGACGACGAAGCTTTTTCTTATGGGATGGTTATAGAGCTTGGTGAGCTCGCAGGCAAGGTCTTTGACACAGAACAATATTAAAATGACACAGTTCAATTTATAGACCCCCAATGTCACAACTCGATTTGAGCATGATTCTCACGTAAGGACCATCCACGTAAGTCTCGTGTCCGCCATACTATATGTATATTTTATTCATAAAATCCATTTAAATAAAATGTCATTTCATTTCTAATATAAATCTTTCTCTTTGAACAAAATGAACTATCATGGAATATATAAATTAACTGAGTTACTCATTACAAATATATTCATGCAAGTTATATCAAATTTGATTACAAAACAAATCATTAAACTCAAAATACAAAATATGAACTTATGGTTAGGACACTCCACATCACTAGAGCACTCTACATAAATAACCAAACTTCACATCAATGTGAAGCTCACCAAAGTTGGAAAATAATGCTGAAAGGAAGAGTAATGAATATCTATAAGAAAAGGAAGAGGAGAGGGATGAGTTTTGTTACAAAACTTGAGTGGATCTTCTGTAACATGTGCTTTATGGATTCCTCATTACAAACCAACACGGGTCTTTCGTGCTTGTCCTCGGCACGCTTCCTAGGAAAATCCAGAGGTCACCCATCCAAAATTACCTTCAAGCACGCTTAACTATGGAGTTCTTTCGTGATGGGCTCCGAAAGAAAGATGCATCTTTGTGGCATAGGTAGTACCAATCAATTCATATAAGCTCCCTCGCTGTATAGTCCCATATCTAGAACTAGATCCCTCGTTTGGGTGTGTAGTGGTTCATTCATGTACCCCTCCGCTAGGCGGAGCCGCTCCTTGTTCGTCCCTCTAACAGGCGATCACTCCTACCTCGTCAGGGCGTTACATGCCCACCAACTTCCGCTGGTTCGCCCCGGAACCACAGTCCTGGGAGAGGTGCGGCTCTGATAATTTGTAACATAAATCCTTATGGATTGGTAAACCAACACGGGTCTTTTTCGCGTGCTTTGTCCTCACTCAGCTTCCTAGGAAAACCTCCAAGGTCACCCATCAAATTACCAAGTCAAGCACGCTTAACTATGGAGTTCTTCGTGATGGGCTGGAAAAGAAAGATGCATCTTTGTGGCATAGGTAGTACAATCAATTCATATAAGCCCTCCTTAACTGTATAGTCCCATACCTATCCAGTTCCCTCTCATTCGGGTGTGTAATCGGTTCATTCATGTACCTCCGCTTGAAGGCGGAAGCCGCTCCTTGTAGATGCCCTCTAACAGCGATCACTCCCTACCTCGTCAGGGCGTTACATCTTCACTCATAACCATACATGGGATAAGGAAGAATCATACATAAATAATAATAATGCAACAATTACAATTCATTTCTATTTAATTTACATAATAACCATAAAATCATAATTTATTGAATTCATGAAAACTATATTGTTTCTCAAGGGATTACTAAAGAATAGATTATTCGTAAATTGAAGGGTGGTTCTTAGTCCTTGGAACATGAGTCCATGGCTAAGATCTTAATGGTCCATGGCGGGTTGATCTAATATAAGAATAACTTACCCCTAGTAGAACTTGGTATACCAAGGTTAACGGATAACTATTAACTAGAGTTACTTTCTCTAGTAATTCCTAATCTAACATCAATGAATCATAAAAGGGGAGTTCTATTTCTTTTAAGTTCAACATATCTTAGTTCATCAATCATAGCTAATCCCAATATTTATAGTAAATTCAAATCCTAAATTTTATCATACAACACTTTTATAGAGCAAATATGGTCCCATGTATTTTTCTAAAATCATAATTTTCATGTGAGTTGAAATGGAGCATTTAACTAAAACATAATTTTTATATAAACCATATCATGTAAGAAATCCATTTTCAAGTCTCTAAATACTCCACAATACAATAAAATAATAATATAATGACCAAACTAGGTCATAAGATAGAACCTACTCACCTGGAGGGGTGGAACGGGAAGCACCAACACTACTAGGACTAGGGGAGGAGATGGCACCGTCTCTATTATAACCATAAAACTCATAAGAAATCTATGGGTGCTCATAGATTACTCTAAACATACACCAACAACTTTGGGGGAGCACCCGCTTGACAACAATGAGAGAAATAACACAGCTTATACATAGAGGAAGAAGGAGGGAAGGAATCTAGCATGAAACATTGACAAACCCTTACCTTGATGCTTGGATTATGAAGATTGGAGTGAGGTTGGGAGTGAGGAAGGTAGAAGAGGAGGAAGTGATGTTTTGGGGGCTAGTTTCGGTTTCTCTTGGAAGAACCCAAGCCTGGGGAGGGTTTATAATGGCATAGGGGTCTCATTTAATGAAACCTTATTTACATATCCTTGACATCAGACACGTTTCTAAATGAGTAAAACTCGTTGTAGCAAACCTGAGAAGCCATAACTGACTAATGAACATAACTCATTGTAGTGAGGCTCCCTACCTTCTAATTTCAATGAGCATAACTAACAGCGAGTTCTATTTCAGAATCTTGCAAGCGCATCAACTTATTTACACTTCTTAAGTTAATCAATTAACTTTAAAACATAAATGTAAATAAGGAAATACCCTTATTTGAATTCAAATAAAATATCAAAAAAATCAAAACCCCAACCATTCAAAATCCAAATTTTGGGTTTTAATTAAAATCTGGAAATTTTCAAGATTTTCTAAACTTGTGGGTTAAAAACGAAACGTTTCAAGGTTTCGTAAAATTCATTAAAAATCATTCTTCAACTTATTTTCCCTCTAGGAATAATTACGGACTTTTGATCCCTAAGAATATGACTAACATATAGCCCTCTAAGGAGGTGTAGGGTTAGACTTAGAGAACTTTAGGACCTGGTGGTGGGTCCGGGACCTTGAGACTATAAGAACTTATATCCTACATGTGTCACGGGTATTACATCAACCTTTAAAATCCTCCCCCTTTTGGGTTCCTTTATAAGAATTAAAAACCTAGCCCCCAAACACCTTTTCCTCCCTTTCACTTTCAACCCCACTCAATTTTACCTCTTCCAAGCTTCAAGGTAAGAGATTTTGATGGTTTATGCTCTTTTTCTCTCCTCCCTATGATCTTGAGTTGTGTAACATCCTCCCAAGTATAACCCCATTCTTAAGCTATGATATCGTACTCGAGAGTTGTTACTTGTTAATTAGGAACCTCTTAATTATCTATGGCAAGCTCGATTCACGTGCAAGATAACTAAGCGTAATTATATTAAAACATATTACAGTAAACATCATATTCATTGAATACACAGCTAAAATACAAAAGAAAGCTCCTCTATGAGCTTTACTACATGTTTATCCTCTAATACATTTACATACATTTTCATCCCACTAAGTCAACAGAAATAAACGGTAACTACTATCTATTACGGTCCCACATTCCTTTGCATAGCGGCATCATGATCCTCTGGCTTAACCTGGAGTCGAACGGAAACACAAACCATAGGGTGAGTTTTATAATTCTCAGTAGGGCAACTCCCCAATCACAATTATAATGTCATCGTCATCGCCCAGCCACTTCGGTTTATTCAAAAAACTATGATCATGCAATATATTCTAAAGGTTCATTTTAAGATTTCAAAATCATCCTTCCAAAAGTGGGTAGCTTTTAATAATCAATCAGTACATGTACATATATCCAAAGCTCAAACACATAGTAAGTAAATCTACTTAAAGGATTTCATATGATATAGGTGATACATATGTTAAATACAGTAAAATTATCTCAAAGTGACTTGATTTCCATCATGGCCATAGAAAGCCAATTAGTGCATTTTTCTTTTTCATTGACATAGGAAAGACTTAGTTTATACCCGGTATTTTAATGGACAACTCCACAATAGATCCATTTATACCCAACGGGTATTTATGGTGATCACACCACACAAGGGAAATGGGCGCCTTCTAAGGATTAAGCTCATTCCTATACGTGGTCATCGAACTTCATTTTTTCCATTTCAAATCCACAAGATCTATTCCTAGCCGAATACGTTACCGACTCAAAATAAATTTTGGGAAGTTACTACTTTCGCCTTCCCTCATTCAATCTAAGTCTTGTTTCTATTTTGTCCATATGTCAGAACATGCACAATTTAAATTTATACATCCTTATAATGGCATCATATACTTTTCTCTTTTCTCAAATGCATACATAGGCCACATATAGGCAATCATTCACATTGAAATTGTCATTGTTTTCTCATACTTCAATCTTTAAAATCTATAGCATGCATTTACATGTCATAAGTCACATGGCCAAATACTTAATATCAAGTACTCATGTCATACTAGAAGCCAAAGTGCCATTACATTCTCAATTCAAAGCATTGTTCCATTCCAGCACAATGGGCAGAGTTTGTCCTAGGCACAACATTTCATTATCATATCAAATAGCCATTTCAAGAGTCACAAAAATTCTGTATGACACTTCAATGTGTCTAGAATAACCTGTAAAAATTTCAGGACAAACAGAGCTCTATGGCTACCTCAGTAAAATGTACAAATTTAGTGGTCAGGGGCCACCAATTCCCAGACCAGAACCGAGTTCCCCTAATTTTTAACCCCAGCAAATGATTGAATTAATTCACAATAAAATTCACAGTGACACTTCAATATATTAATAACTTCGTGTAAAAATTTCAAGAGCTAGTTCAATCATTTGCTATGGTAATAAATTCGGACAAGTTTACTGCCTCAGTCTCAACAATCAGGACAGCATCTGCCTCATTTCAGTTTCTGATTTTTCTGAGGCATCAAACCTTAAAACTAACACCCAAGAAAATTCAGGTAATTAGTTTAAGATGTTTACTCCAACATATAATTTTTATAGCTCATGAAAACACCCACAAATATTCCAGAAAATTCGTGAACCACTGCTGCCTACAGGACAACAGAAATTCCAGCAACCTAGTCCAAATTTATTTTGATAAAAACCATTTTATGACACCATCCAAACCCACCACCAAAATTCACACATCAATATCAACATAATATCATCCAATATAACCAGAAATTTCGGACATAACTCATCCCAAACAGATCAGAACAAATTTGACAAGAGAAGGCAAGAAAAACCCTACTTGTAGTAACCTATTAGCTCCTTGGCTTCAAGATTAATCAAACTTGATTCCTCCTCCTCCAAAGCTCCCAATCCCACTCCAAACCCCTCTTATATCAGTGATGTATGAGGTACAAGACAAGGTTTTGATGAGGAATGGAAATTTTATTGGTTAGATTGGTAGAGAATTAGGTGTAGAACAAGTTTTGTGAAGAGAGTTTGAGGTTTTATCAACTATAGGCTAAGGTTTTTGGATTGGAAAGCAAATTAAAGCTCTTGAGAAATGAAAAATGGAGTTTTCTGCTCCTTGATGCATGGCCGAGGAATGAAGCTTCAAAGGTAAGCTTTTGGTGTGATATTTATCCTTTAGTAATATTAGATATTATGTAATATAAAATCCTAATTATTAAAGATAGAAATTAGAATGGATGGCTAGGATTTAATATTGCTTCCAAGATTAAATCTTAGCCTTACACTTGGATAGAAGGGATAAACATTATCCTTTCATAAATATTAAACTATCTTCGATTAGAAATCGCACACCAAAATTTACCCGAACGGGTAACGCCGTACCGATTAACCGTATTACCCAAAAATTAATTTTAAGTATAAAATTATCATTCCCACCTATCTCTAACCTTATTCCCATGTTTTCCCAATTTCGGGCACCTCTGGGTTCAAATCTCAGGTTTAAGCTTGCAGAGGCTCAATAAAGCAATAAAATTTATCCACCGACAAAATTTATTTTAAGGTTCGATGGGCCGCCCTCATCATTGATAAACTCTTAGATTTTTGAAATTATGATTAATAAAGCTCAAATTAATTTTTAATTAAATTTTAGAGTGTTACAAGTTGGGTGTTGTTATTTCTTATTGTTGTCAAGTGAGGATATTCTCCTAATGTTCATAGAGTTGATTTAGCATTGTTTTAGAGTTATCATAGATTTCTCAAGGGTTCCTTAATCAATGGCGGACATTGGTGCTATCTCAAATCCAAGGAGCTCTCTAGGTGCTGACACTTCATATTCCACCCTCCAAGGTGAGTGTGTTTGATCTTATGACCTTATTTTGGTCATTATTTAAATATTTTCTAACATTATGAAGTATTTAGTGGATTTGAACTTGAGCTTGACATGATACAAGATTTGTATATATTTTGGAAGAATTAGAAAATATGTTTTGAAGCTTCTCATGAAAACCATTGAGTTTCCAAAATGCATGGAACTATTCTTGGATTCAAATTGTTATCATATATTTATTCGTAAGTTTAGACTTGATTTATGATGAAGAAACTAGTTATAATCGATGAAAAATGAGAAAGCATGCTTATTCATAAGGTATTGTTGAAACTAGATTACCAAAATCCCTTTAAATCATAACATGATTTTAGAATAAGGAGTTGTTGAGAGAAACGGATGTCACACGACAAAGGCACCAAAGCAATATGAAATGTTCTCACGTAGCCTTGTGACATGTACCTCTATCACTTTGTTAGAGTGAAGCTTGTAACGCCCCATTTTTATTGTAATTTTTACTGTCATTAGGAATTACCGAATTACGGTAGGTAAATATTATATAAAATTTGAGACCAAACAATCCTTAATAAAGGAATATAACGTTAGAAGAAAAGTTAGGAGCAATTCGTGCAAATATTGCAAACCCAATTTCTGTACGTGTAAAATGACCAAAATGCCCTGAGGTTATTTTACTCAGAAAATGAGGATCGTGGGCCCCACCGTCCTCAAGGGGATGTTTTGATGATAATAAGGGATTGTTTGTGTTATGTGTGTTAATAGAGGAGAAGAATCCAATTTTGAGTTTCGACGTGCAAAATGACCAAAACGCCCCGCTGTTTAACTCCGATTCGTGCCGACTGAGCCCGAACCTCACTAAAATATTTTAAAAGGTGTTTTTAAGCCATGATTAACCATTGGTTAAGTTCGAATGGTCCAGGCAATTTTTAAGTAAAATGACCATTTTGCCCTCTTTGTAAGTTTTGCAAATTTTGAGATTTTTGATTTGTCTAACGAAACCTAAGCAATATTAGGCTCAAATTAAAGCTTATTAAATTCTAATTACTAATCTAGAGTCAAAATTATTTATTTAGATTGATTAGAACCTAAAATTGCTTAAAACACCCAAATTGCTTAGTAATTCACTTAAACCCTTAACCGTAAATTCTCTAAATTGCATGAATACCTTGCCTACACCTAAAAAATACATGGAACACACAAAATCCTCTTCCACAAGGCTGTAATGCACGAAATTATTGAGTAATAAGTCAGAAAATTATTACACAAAAATCCAAAGAATGAAAACAAAGAATCATGAAAACATGGAAACATGATTCCATGTTTTAAGCCACCAAACAAAATGATTTTTCTTCCTTATTTTTTTCTCTAATTTTTGGTCAGATTTCTTTCCTTCCTTTGTCCATTTATGAGCTGCAAAATCTCTATAAATAGGCATGCTTGAAGATAGTTTAGATGCTTAGTTCATAACTTACACAAATTCTAGTTTTAGGAGCACCAAAAGCTCTCATTTCCTCCTCCTCTTGGCTGAATTCTTTCTTCAAGTTTTCAAGAATATTTTCTTTCATTTCACTCAAGGAAACCAAGTTCTCTTCCTTTCCTTCAAATCAGATTAGGTAGGGAGTTGTTTTTAAGTTTATTTCTATGCTTTGCTAAGTGTTGTTCTTGGTTCAAAATGATGATTTCATGGATTTTCTCTAGTTTTTCCATTTGGTTTTCTTCTTCCTTTTCTTTGAACAATTCAGCCATATGGCCTAGGTGGGACTAAGATGATGGCTTGATGATGAGGACCTTGAGGGTGGGTTGTGAATCCATCACAAGTTAGGCCTCTAAAGCTTGAAAGTTCCACTTGATGCAAAACTTTAAAGAATAATATTTTTATGATGTTTTTATGATCTTGAGTTTAGAACTTGAAAGATGTATTTTTCACTTTGTCTTGCTAAGATATATTGGGTTGAATTTATATTTCTCTAAAGTCTTGGAGGAGCTCTAGTAAAGAAATAAAATGAACTTGCATCCATGTTTAAGTTTATGCCTTGCATAACCATGTTTACTTTCTATGTCATCACTAAATTCTCAAGAATGAATAAATGAACTTGCATATTCATGTTTAAATTTCCAAGCTTGCATTTCATGTTTAAATTTCAAGTTGTCACTTAATCTCTAAAGATAATAAAGAAGTTGCATCTCATGTTTATTTTATGCTCTCACTTTATTTTATAATGGCTAAAAGAGTCAATGCATGGCATGTTTATTTTATGTCATCACCTAAAAATCCTAGAGCTCAAAGACTTGCTTATGAATCATAAGCGAAGAAATGAGATAATTGGAGTTAAAGAATTTATTCTTTAAGAAGTCTTGAGAATTGGAGCTTAAAAAATGTAATTCTCATCTCCCTCAGGTCCTATGCGGACTCCGCGCTAGGTTTAAGATCTTCTCCCTCTCCTTGGTCCTATGCGGATTCCGCGCTCCAAGTTTCTTGCATCATGTTTATATTACAAGTTCTTGCATCATGTTTAATTTTCAAGTTATCACCTTAAATCTTAAAGATAAAGAAATGGAATTGCATATCATGTTTATAATTCCAAGCTATCACCTTATAAAGATAAGATTAAAATAAGGTTGCATAGCATGGTAATAATTCAAAGAAGTCACCTTTTATCTTAAGTGAAAGATTTAATTATGAACATTCTTTCAAGTTATAAATCGGTCCCATGGTTAATTTAGGCCTAAAGTCCTATGACTTCTTTCAAGTTTAACAAAAGGAATTAGTTTTAAAAGAGTTTTAAAACTTTGTAAGAATTTTATGGGAAGCTAGTAATTTATGTGTACTTAAAATGTGATTTGATGCTTATTAAGAATTTGGTGTCATTGATTGATTCCCTGGTTTGTATGTTATAGTTGTTGTTGCAAACAATGAAAACTTATGCATGAAATAAAGACATATTCTATTCCTGGAAGAAAGTGTATTCCTAAGAGTGCAATTTGGAAAGATTCTGGCTAAGGAAAGATTTGGTATTTAAGCGTGTCCATTGTGACCCACCTCTCTTTCCTGGGAATCTCCAGATGCATGATTCCAGTTGGTATATATTATCGGCATAAGACTATAAATGAGAAAATGTTATGATGATTATGAATGAAGAATTGTATTATGATATAACATGCAAAGACTTAAAGGTGACTCAAAATATATGAGAAAATGATCCTTTGGACCCATCAAACTATAGGCGGTGAAAAGGTGATTCTTGCCCCTAGTCTGTTCTCTCAAAAGGGTAGAGACGGAATTTTACTTATCAAAAGGGATAAGTATGTGCTGGTGACGACTAGCAAGGTATGAGCTCATAACCTAGATTACTCCCAAAAGGGTGGAGTATAGGGTGGCCCAGGAAAATGATGATGAAAGTAACTTTAAGTCACCTAAGAAACTAAGTAAATGCATTATGTGAATATGATGTTCTGCTATGCATAGTATTTATGAGATGATGATGAGAAATATGATATTCTGCTATGCATAGTATTATGAAATGATGATGAGGAATATGATGTGATTTTATGCATAACTATGTTATTATATATGAAAGGAAAAGTTCATTATAAACATGACATGCTAAGTTTATGATGCATTATAAGACGCATGATTAAAATCGACGAACCTCGGTAAAGTATATTTTCGAACTTAATAAATCAATCTTAGCATGCTCACTATTTCATAATAACCCAAGGTTCCTGGGACGATGATGATGACACAATGCATCATGAGGTGAGTACCTCCTGAGATTCTTTTTATAAGTTTCTCACTCCCTCTATTTTTCTTTCCATCTCGTCTTCAAAATAGAAGGAAGCGTTCGTGAATCACATTGAGGCTATCACGGACATGAACTTGAATCCTGCTAGTTTCACTCGTATATTTCAGATATCTATCCCTATCCCTGGAGTGTTATTACTAGGTGCCATTAATGGATGTCCTTCCATCCATATATTATTTATGTTTTATTAGATTGCCTACACTTAGTCTTATTCTGTTGGTAGGCAAAATATCTATATGATATGTAATTATGGATGCTGTATAATGGAGCCAATATATTATGATGTGATGTTTGTAAATTCCTATGTGTCTTTTAAATTTTGCTAAATCATTCACGTTAAGCGCTCACGTTTTCAATTATGTTTAAAAAAAAATGGCTCGTAATTTCACTAAGTATTTTCAAAGCATGATTAAGGACTGAAGCAAAGAGTAAAGTCTAGTAATTAATCAAATAGCCTAGGTGTATTGGGTTAATTATTAGGTGTTACAAAGCTCGCCATCGAAATTCTAATGCCTTGAGAATGGTGGTTGGGGAGACCCACGCTTCGCATCTGTAAAGACAAATAAAGAAGAGAGGGGTGAGTTTTGATACCAAAACTTTGATAAGTAAGTCCTGGAAACCCCCTTCATGGGACATCCAAAAAACAATGCATGGAATCATAATAACATTAATAATATCTAAAAATCATACATAATCAAGTTTACATACATTTTATATATCTATATTTAGGTCATCATTTTATCAACACAAAACTATTTCCTTAATTCACTTTCATACCTGATGTCATATAAACTCATACTAGCATAACTTTTAGATAGTAAACCTGGTTAACACAACATTTGTGACATAACAAAACTTGAATATAAATCTTCAAGTGTGACAATAAATTCTAATATCTGGTCTAGGCATACTTGGTACCAAGGTTGAGAATTCCTGTCATTAACACACAGCTGTTTTTGTATAGCTATTGTAAATAACTTGAAAACCCTTAAAAACGTCTTCATTTCTAAAGCTCTAATCTATAATTTTAACAATCTGAACTTAGCATAATTGTGGCTATGAAATTATGCCCAAGAATCACCCTTTGTAGACATTGTGATTTCATACCTCCACAGAGTATGTAGCCACTAACTGTTCTAATCTTATGAAGATTCATGCCCTAAAACATTTTAATGCAATATCTAAAATACATTTCAATCTATCAGCGCTTTTACTAGAAACTCAATCTCATATTCTAAAATTATAGAGTCGAAATCGTATTTCTAATCCTTTTCTCTAAACTTGGTTATAAAACTATACCATATGAATAAACAGTTCCCAAAATCCATTGAAACAATCATAAAGCCTCTAACAATTTCATATATTATCAAATTCTGCATCAAATCAATTCAACAAATATGGTTCCATGAGTTTTATCAAAAATATATTTCATGTTCTAAAATCGGCAATTCAAAACATGTAATCCGCAGTAATCTTCAAATCCTTATACAGTATTTATCTAAAATCAAGCAATAAATCATATTTTTCATGAAAACAACTATAATAAATAACATAAAAGTCACAAGTGTAAACCCACTCACCTGGAGGAGTAAAATGACTAGAATCAACACCAATAGCACACTAGGAAGTAGGAATGACCTTGATATTATGCTCTAACAATCATAATATGCTAGATTAACCTCTAGAACCTTTAACTAACTCAATCTTAAGTCTAATAATGGTAGAAAAGCATCATGGCATGAAAAATATGAGAACACAAGGCCAAGACCCCAAGAGCATGAGAGATTGAAGGAATAAAGAAGAAAACTACTAGAATAACATACCTTTAAGCTTAAAAGATGAAAAAATCCAAGTTAAACTTGGAGAATTGGAAGGAAATGGAGTTTGATGGTGAGAACGGGCGGAAATGAAGTTTCTCGCTTTGAAGGTGAAAAAATCATGTTTCTTGTGCTCAATCCGAAATGGGGTTTTATAGTGAGCACTGCAACGCTCACGGAGAGCGTCCAAATGTACCCTACAGATCTTCCTGTTTCCAAGCGTCTAGCGCTCCAATATTACATTTCTTAATTTTAAGTTAATCTCCATTAACTTTAAACATAAATGTAAATAAGAAAAACACCATTTATTCAAATAAAATATTAGAAAAATCAAAATCCCAACAATTCAAAATCTAATTTTTGGGTTTTAGTTCAAATTTGGAAATTTTTACGATTTTACAAACTTTTGGACTAAAAGCGAAAGGTTTAAGATTTCGTAAAATTCATTAAAAATCACTCTTAAACTTATTTTTTCTAGGGAATAATTACAGGACTTTTAGTCCAAAGAGAAATGGTTCTATCATATAGCCCTCCAAGGGTGTGTAGGGTCTAGACTTAGTGAAATTAAGACTCGAACGACAATAAGGGTAATTGGCACCTTTTGGTTCTAAACAAATTTTCTAACCTTTTTATTTAAAACCCAAGTATTCAACGGAGCTATGCGTAAAGGGTGATCACTAACCTTGGTATTTAAATATGTTAGATTAGTCCACGAGGAATAGGTTCACGATGGAGGTTAAATCTTAGTTAGGTCCTCTTGTTGGCAAGGGACTAAACACCTCTAAACATATAGTAGCATTCCACCTCTCTGTTAATTCCTTAGAAGAATATTTATGTTTTTCCTATGTTTTATTCAAAACAAAGGTGTTATTATTATTATTATAGATGTAAATGATTTGAGCTTTGCATTATTATTTGTGAATTTTTTATTGTCCCATGTATGGTTGTGGGTGATAATCCACTCATTGAGTTTGAAGATAAAATTTTTAAGATAAAACTAACCCCTCATTTCTTTTCCCTCCAGATATAGTTGTAATACCCTAGTTTAAATATAAAGGGCTAGAAAATTCTTTTGAATTAGGAAGGGTGCTAGTTACCCTCATCTGTCATTTCAGGTCCTAATTTCCTAAGTCTCGGATCCTACACGCCCTTGGAGGGCTGTATAATAGAACCACTTTTTGGTACCAAAAGTCCTGGTAATTGTTCTCTAAGAAGAATAAGTTAAATAGTGATTTTTAATAAATTTTATGAAACCTTTAAACATTTTGTTTTTAGGCCACAAGTTTATAAAATCTTCAAAATTTCGAATTTGAACTAAAATCCAAAATTTGAATTTTGATTTGTTGGGATTTTAATTTTTCTGATATTTTATTTGAATTAAATGGGGGTATTTTCTTATTTATATTTATGTTTTAAAGTTAATGGAGAATAAAATAAATAAGGACATTAAGAAATGTAAATAAGTGAGTATTGAGACAACTAAATCCAATACATACTAGTATTTGACCTCCTGGAGAACACCTTAGCGGTCATATGATCGCACGGGGTTCAGAGAGTAAAGCGGTGCGCAAGTTAGGTAGGGGACACCTAACGGTCATTTCCGCCCAGCGGTCAAAAGCTTATAAAAAACCCCTATTTCGGATCCATAACACACATATGCCCCCTTCACCCAAAACACGAAAAAACTCGCTCTACCCTATTTCACCCCCAAACTTCATATTTCTTATATTTGCTCTTAAAATCAACCTCAATCTTCCATCTTCCAAGTTTAAGGTATGTTGTTCTTCTAATTTTACCTTTTCCCTTTCAATTTATTCTTGTTCTTGGGGTTTTAATAGGGTGTTCATCATAGATGTGTCATAGTGTTCTTTTAGTAAGATTGAAGTTAGATTTGAGTATTTAGAGGTTAATTTAGAATTATATTACTTCAATGATAGATACGGGTGCCAATCTTGCTTCCCAAAACTCTAGTGGTGTTGTTTCTCTGTCTTATGCCACTCCAGGTGAGAGGGTTCACATTTGTGACTTCTATGTTGAGTATTATAACTTTTTTTCATGAAATTATAACTTATACTATGATTTTAGAAACTTTTGCATAAAAATTGAGATCACTCCTGGTTACTATGTTTTGATGTGATTTAAGAGCATACATATGTTTTGATAAACCCATGACCATTGTTGATAAAAGATGGTTCTGATAAAGCTGAATTATGAGAATATGAGTTGTTTATGATTGTATGATCTCTAGAGTTATGAATTATACTTGATTGAGTTTAAACCCTAGGATAGATGCCTTTATTTTTAGAGTTTAGAGATGATCCTGTCTTTCTGATTAAACTAACGGCAACTATAAAGAAACGGGCTCCGTGTTAGTAGTCAATCCGCTAACCTTGGTACCAAGTAGCCTAGGGCTCAAGTATTAAGAATGAACTTAGTTAGGTACCCATTATTGTCACACTGGGGACGCGATACGTAATGCCCAGATGTGACAAGAGATTTGTTATATATATATATATATATATATATTATGCATAACAGGAGTAGAGATTATTATTTCTCTATTGTGGTATTATTGGGTTGTTTTACAAGACAATGTGTTTTGGTACTCTTATATATATGTATATCTATGAACATATGAATTGGTTGAGCATTATTCATATTATTGTAATTTTTTGCATACACTTTGATGTCCCATGGAAAAGGGTTCCAAGGTGAGGACTCATTCACTAGGTTTTGGTAACAAAACTCGCCCTTATTTCCCTTCCATATTTCCAATATAGGCAAGTTCCGGATATTTTCATACCATCTTCCGCCAATAGCATTAAATTTAATTGAACCTACTAGGTGAGATGTTTGATATTTTGCCCTAGATGTGCTCTAGTGTGATAGGCAGGATTTGAGATTATAGAGCATGTTACCTTTTGCATAATCTTATATATTAGAATGGTATTTTGGATGTATAATTTTTTTCTCTCCATAGACACTTTGTATATAAAGGACTTTATGTATATTTTGTGAAAATATAGTATTATACTTGAAATGGATTATGAGATTTTATTTATATAATTATGATATCAAGAGCATGTGATTTGTATGTAGAAAAAAACTATGTTATGGATATTTTTTTCGGTTTATGTGCATATAGAGATCATCCAGGTCCGAGGCTTACGTGAAATGTGATTTTTCACGTGTGTCGCATGCCCAAGTAAATCGTGATAATAGCGACAGCTTTAGATCCTCCCAAGCCTCCCCTCAACGGTAGTATTCCTTCAGTGTGGTGAGCTTCACTTTCACATGAAGCAATGGTTATTTTACTTTTTGTATAGAGTGCTCCGGTGTTGTGCGGATAGGGTTAGGGACCATGCATGATCTGGTTTTTTGTTAACCATGATTTATATTAATTATCTTTTAGGATTTATAGTTTCATAGTTCTTTTGTGTAGAATAACTCAGCTTATTTTGTAATATATTTATAGTTTTATAGTTGATTTATGAAATGGGTTATTCAGGATTATTATGATTTGAAATTTCAAGTTAAATTATATTTAGAAATGGATTTTCATGATTAAATTATGCATATAATACAATTCAATGATCACAAGGCTTACGTGGGAATGATATTCCTTACCGATATTGTTCCCAAATAAGGAATGACAAAATTTAAAAAGTTTTACAATATTGTATCAAAATTATTCAATTTGATTAAAAATGTTGAGTCAATGTAATGTATCTTTAAAGTTATTTTTTGAAAAATATTCCTTAGTTTTTAATATTTGTATGTTAATAAACAAAAAATTTAACATCTGTGGTATTATTTTGGCTTGTCATTCATCTGATTAATCCTGATTAAAATGTATTTCTGGTATGTCAAGTCCACTATAAGCTAATTTTGCCTTGTTATTTAATATGACTATTTTTTTTATTATCCCTTTCCAAAAAAAAATATACCTTCTAGAAATAAGAAAAGGTGTGCAGATTATAAGAGGATGTTTGGAAAGTGTTTTGTAGAATAATTTTTAATTTTTAAAAATAAAAATGAAAAAAAATGGTTTTTGTGTTTTAAAAGTAAAAATTAGAAAATAGTTGAAAGATGTTTTTGAAATTTTATTTTTTAAAACAAGAAAAATAGGTGACACAATTGGAATTACTTAATTTCATTAATTACTACCCAAAATAGTTTTCAAAATATTATTTTCAAAAAAGTTTTTAAAAACACAAAAACAAAAATAATTCCAAACAATCCTTAATTGTCTCCTGGTTTTTATTTTTCGGAATTATAATTGTCTCCAAAATAATAGGGCATGACAAGACATTTATCCGCATAAATAACATTGCTTTGTCAAATGAAAATGTCAGCAACATAGGCGTTAAGTAATCAAAATCGTTGCTGCTTTTAATGTTGCGCAACACATGAATTAATTAAATGAATGAACTTAAATCAATGTTCTTGTTTTTTAGTTTGAATTTTATATATGACTTGTATGAAGTTTTTGCAACCCAATGATGCATTGTTGTAAATATACTCCTTTAATTTCTTATCAATAGTTGAAATTTGAAAATTGTGTCATTTTTATATTAAAAAGCTGATGTATATGACTATAATTGTATAAAATTGACATGATTTATGAAACAATATTAATAAGAAATGGAAGTATGAATTAGTGTCATTTTTCCTTTATTTTGGCTTGCTTTGTCAACAATGCTATCAATGTTTTCCGTGAAGTGTGGGATAAGGCAAGAGGAATATTTCTAGGTTCAAAGTTGGAAGCATAAGAGCATATTCAATTCGATCCTAATCCCATTACGCACATCCCAATATTGGACCCATCCTGGCCATATAAGTATTACCTTATCAATACATAGTAAAAAGCGTAAATATATCCAATAAAAAAAGGTGTAAATATATTGAAATTGATACTCTTTTCTTTTAAAATGACGTGACCAACTTTGATCTAAATTTTAATTCCACAAGTCATGTTTTTATTAGTTGAAAGAAAAAATGATATGTGTCCCAAATAATTAATCCTATGAGTTTCTAATTATTAAAAAAATCCAATACTTCTTATTTATTTATGGATAAAAATGAGTAATATGTCCCATTAATCCAAATTTTTTAAAATCTATTAAATCATAACTGTAAATTATTCAAAAGTATTGACACAAAAACCTTAATACTAATCCAAATTTCACTTCTTTCTCTACTAATGTGCGATGAGTCCCAATTCCAATTTGAAACCTTCGAAGCAAATGGGATTCTAATTTTGAGCCAATTGGAGTTGTTCCAAAGGCCAAAGTTTGCTTCTCTTTCAACTTGTTGGTAATGCAATTTTTTTTGGTCGTGGCGTTATTTACTTCTTGTCAATAGTAATGATATACTATTGGGTTCATTATTTTCCCGCAGGGAGGGAGGATTTGGAGAATTAGGGCAGGAGATGGGGATGGAGCCCCAATACGTGGTTGCAGCGTTTCCATTATGTCATCGCCTCATCTACATTTTTTCCAATAAATGTTTGTATGTTCTTTTTCGCTCGAGAGGTGGAAGTATGGTTTACTACAGTTCAATAGCAAACATTTTATAATGGGCTCGTTTTTGGGCTACAGAATGGGCTCGTTTACTTTCACAATTTTTTTCTTTCTGCAGGATGGGCTTCGTTAACTTGCATCGTTCTTTTTTGGGTGAAACTCGCTGCATCTCGTGTCCATAGGACATCCATCGAAACTTTTTGAAAAAGTCCATAGGAAAAGTGATGCTAGGGCTGATCAACCTATTAAAGATTCCAATACGAAATTTATGAAATCATTACGCTATTTTATTTTTCCATTTACATTGGCTTAAGGAAAAGTCAATGTCACTTGATAAAATGAAGGGAAATCAAGATGAATTTTACCTGAGCTCAAGGAAAGTTCGTCTAATTTGTCCAAAATGTTTTTTAAATTTCTCAATTTTATATAATATACTATATCTTCTGTTATGATAAATATCTTGATGATGAAAAAGTACTGCCTTTCTGGTCTTCACAACTTCAATTTCTTCACGGATGTACGTACACGTTCACATGATCTCACCCTATAACACAAATTAAAGATTACAGATTAACATGACAAATGTAACAAAGCATGAAGGAAGACGTTGATTGATGGAATACAATGTCTGGAGCATCAACATCCTATTGACTAGCTTTACAAATGCATGTGTTGAATTATCCATGCATTTCCTTGGATGCTTGTGAATTAGCGAGGAAGTTTCACAAACACCCACCTATGCATTTCCTCCTCCACTTCGCGTCTTCTCATTATTGGTCACCGGAAATACCAAAGGATATATGCGGCCAAATTAAGTTATATATACAGTCAACCATAGACTCTATGCTAAGAAGACGTATATGACATTATGACAATCCAGGTGAAAAGGAAATAATTCTGTTCTAGAAATTAGACAAATCTTCTGCTTAATCCAGAATAATAATAACTTTTATGTTTTAAAAAAAAAAATTCTATCACAAAATAAGAGGCGGTGCAACTACTGGTAAAATAAAAAATGAACGGCACTGAGCCACTGACAACTTGGGCACAGTTTAAATCTATGGACTAGCAACTGTTGTTACCAAAAAAAATTTACAAATTAGTTATTTAAAATGTTTTACTTGAAATGCGCATCGACGTATTAAATTAACTAAGTTGCCGTTTAGAAAAATAAATCATGAGAAATGCAAGACGAAGAAGAAAAATATTCTTTAAGTTGGTTTGTAAAATAAATAATATATTTATTACTTTTATTTCTTCTTATCAAAGTATCTGGATATGTACTTTACCTGACACTGGTTTTATTTCTTCTTCTTATCTTTCTACCTATTAGGAAGGAGTCAACATCATGCATATGTGTTTGAAAAAATTGATGTTCTTTTCCAGAACTCCAATTTACCGAGATAATTTTTCTTATTATAAATCGTTAAAGAATTCAAATGTTCCAAATTGTCAGTAACGAAAACACGTACGCATTTCCGTTCAAAACTGCTTGCTAGTAAGCTTCACAAATGCCACCGCCCTATATGCTGCTCTGTTTCTCGATCGTCGGCCTTCACGCGCATTTCCTCCACTGCACGGCATTGATATATTATTTAATTTGTAGTCAAGCTTGTGGGAGCAAAGAAAAAGAAAAGCACAAAGAGTACAACCCTTAGAATACCTTCTTTCCCTTGATCCGAAGGCATTTTGTATTATGGATTTAGTTTCATAGTCTAAAATTTCTTTAACAATAATTAAATTATGTGTTGTTACGTCAACTATGAGAGCTTATTCTTATCTCTACTACTTTATGGTATTGTGGAATACATTAAAATTAAACTATTGTATTATGTTTAATTTGGAAAAATTAAATATCATGATTTTGCTGGTTACACACATTCGTTGGATACGAATGCTATACATAGAATTGTCAATCAAAAGGTTAACGGTTCAATCCATTATTGCTTTTAGTAATTAGCATTCTTTTAAATATATAAAGTGTATATATTTTTAGTTTTACAGCCAAGTTATGATGATGAGCAATTTCTTAATTTTAGCTAATTTAAACTTTTTTATGAATTTGTTCACGTTGGATAATGAGGACGAAAATTATATAATTTCACATAAGATGTACATTTCATAAGATAATTTTGTTTTTACGGTATGTTGTTACTTAATATCATAAAATATGATTTTAAGAGAATAACAGTTGATTAACGTCACATCAAAGTTGCTCATAAAAAAAGGGAAAAACCATCACATCAAAGAAATTAAGTAGTTTTCTACGTATTTATAGCTAATTAGATATAGTTAAATTCGAAAGTTGCTCTCTAGGATGTGTATATATATTATATACACACACGCTCGCTCTTTCCGTCTCTCTTTGCTAGAGGAAAAGAAAACAAAATCAAGCATGAAGTACGGCACCATCTTGGCCTTTACCACCTTGGCTTTATTGGCAGTGCTGAAAGCAGCAGAAGGCGACGATGCTGGCAGCGTCATAACGGAGCCTCTGTTTGAGGAGTTCCTGAAACACAGAAACGACGCGGCATGCCAAGCAAAGGGGTTCTACACCTACAACGCTTTCGTCTCTGCAGCCACATCATTTCCTCAATTCGGTACCACCGGTGATGCTACCACTCGTAAAAGGGAACTTGCAGCTTTCTTCGCTCAAACCTCACATGAGACCACAGGTAGGTACATCTATATATATATGTGTTGTTTTAGAAATCATAGATATGGTAATATATATGTGATCAGAATCAGTCTTATATTCACGGAAAATGTACACATGAAAAACTGTTCTTGTTTAATTTTCTTTTGTTGCTTGTTGTCTAACACATGCCACTGTTTGGGGTGCTTAATTATACTTTATAGGAGGATGGGATACTGCCCAGATGGGCGATTTGCTTGGGGTTATTGCAAAGTGAGGGAAGGGAATCAGAGTCTGCAGTACTGTACTTCAACCCAGGCACCGTGTCCCCTGGCAAATTATATTATGGCCGAGGACCCATTCAGCTCACCAAGTATATCCCTCTCTCTCTATATGTACGCCCCTCATCATTTTCACTTTAATTACTCCCTGTGTTTTGAAATATAAGTTCATATAGACGAACCAATACATTAAAGAGTTAATTCAGATACGTTGAAAAGTCAATGAAGTCATATTTAGGATTGTAACCACATAGATACATTGACATTTCAAGATTGTACCAGGTTGTCCAAATGAACTTGTATTTGCTAACAGAACAGAGAGCAACATTTTTCATTCTGGTACTAGTTATTAGTGACAGACACTGATACGATATTTTCGTTGTTAATTTGGTTTTTTGGGTGAATTTATTTATGATGTAATCTTGAACCAAATTAAACAGCAACAACAACTACAAGCTAGCTGGGGATGCCATAAAAGCGGACCTGATAAACAATCCGGACCTAGTAGCAACGGACGCAGTGATATCATTCAAGACGGCGATATGGTTCTGGATGACAGCGCAGGATAACAAGCCGTCATGCCACGACGTCATCACCAACCGGTGGACACCAAGTGCTGCCGACAACTCAGCTGGTCGGGTCCCAGGTTTCGGTGTCATCACCAACATCATCAACGGTGGCCTTGAATGTGGCAACGGTCCCAATCAGTTGTCTGATGATAGGATCGGGTACTACAAGAGGTATTGTGACATTTTGAAGATCGACTATGGGAGTAACTTGGATTGCGCAACCCAAAAGCACTTTTAAGTTTTAACCATTTAGCTAGGGTGGGTATATTGATTATGTTGGCTCTGTATACTACTATACTGTGTATAGCTTGCTTGGGTTAATAGCGCTACTATTAGCCAGCGGCCAGTAATAATACTAATAATAAGAATGTAAACTCCGATCCGGTGTGTTTTGCAATAAAACTCCAGTGTGTTTAATTTCTTGAAGTAATGAACCAAACAACTTTAAAAACACATTATTTGTTAAGTTTGTGATTCTTTTAAGAGTAATATGTTATTTTGATTAATCCTCTGTGGGATATTGTGCAGACAGCTAATATCTCCTAATGAATTGGATGCAAATTCTAAGCTAGTTTGGTTCGCAGATTCAATGGTGGATGTGAGCGTGTTGATACATTGTACAGGTAAAATGTAGTCAAAATAATATTTATCTTCTTTAATAATGCTGCTGCTATTCATCACGAAAAATCACATAGATGAATAACAAACAGCTTCATCTTATTGGATGGTGGTTTCTCAAGGTGCCATAGTCAATCAATACCTATGGTATCCAAGTTGATGTGGTTAAATGAGTATATGTGGTTAAATGGGTATGTGATATGTGTATGCAGTGTAGGTTGAAAGTTAATAAAATATTTTCTTTTAAATTTTTTATTTTATTTTCATTTTTCTTTTTTTTTTCCGGGAGTTGCGATTGTGTGTGTACAGTAACCTTTTTTCCCTCTTTTTCCTTTTCTTTTTTTGTTCTCACTTTTGCTTGTTTGAATTCTGATGTACAGTAAATTTTTTTATTTACCCTTTTTCCTTTTTTTTTTTTCATTTTTTTTCTTTTTCTAAAAGAATTTGACTTGACCAAATACTTAACAATGTAGAGTAATATGTTTTTTATTTTTATTTTTAGGAATTCAACTTGTCGAATTCTCAACAATATACAATAATATTTTCTTTTAATTTTAATTTTAATTTTTTAATTTCTTTTTTTAGGAATTTGGATTGAGTGTGCACATTAATTTTTCCAGTAATTTTTTTCCATTGTGGATCGTCTCCCATTTGCCGTCGACCGCCTAGGCCTTCACTACTCTAGGGTTCCACCATCTCTTTTGTATTTTCTTTTTTTATTGTTCAACTTATTTTCTCTTTTTCCCCAAAAATTTTGTTAATACATAATATTGCAATTAAGTAAAAGAAAAAGGGAAAATAAAACAATTTACTGTATATTGTTCAAAATTCGGACAAGCCGAATTGAGAACAAAAAAAGGAAAAAGAAAAAAAGAGAAGAAAATATAAAAAAAAAATAATTGTACACATGCAATTGGAATTCAGGGAAAAAATTAAAAAAAAAAAAGAGAAAAATGTTACTGTATATTTTGAGAATTTGGAGAATCCAAATTCCTAAAAAAAAAAAGGAAAAAGAAAGGAAAAGAATAAGAATAAGAAAAAAATGAAAAGAAAAAGGGTAAATTACACTCAAGGTAAGTGAAATTTGTGAAAATATAACTCAAGGTCTATTTATCCAGGTAACACTCACACCCTCTGCTTGTCAAATTTTATGTATTTATATTAAGTTTCACTTCTCATTAAAGAACATGATAATAAACTTAACAGAATGACATTTTTGTGTTATTAATTGTTTTTAATTAATAAAATTATAAAAAATATATATACCCCTGGGTTAAATTTAAGGGTATTTTTATAATTTTAGTAATTAAAAATAATTAATATCACAAAAATAATTCTATTAAGTTTATTTGTAAGTGTTATGTGAATAAGGAAAACTGTAATATGAACACTTAAAATTTGACAGGCAAGAGTGTTGTAGATGAACAAAATAGGGGGTGTGATTTTAGCAACCAAGAGAGGTGAGTGTAATTTAAAAAAAGGGGAAATAAAAAATTATTATACATTGTTGAGATTCGATCAATCTGAATTGGTGAAAAAAAAGGTTACAAAAGCAAAAAGAAAAAAAAATGGCCATTTCAATTATTTTTCATAAAAATATTAACCTTCATAAACCTGTAATCTAATCCCCCACAATATGGACACATATCACATACCTATTTAACCACAACAATTTAGGCATCATAGCCATTGACGGACTATGACACTTGACCACCTTATTGGATACATTCTCTGTAAAAGAGGGAGAACACAAAGGTAAATGCTCAATAAAAGTTGTACACATCATTGGCACTCATGTTCGCACGATATATATACTTTATTCTTTTCTTTCTCAAACTTTTTTTTTTCTTTTAACTCTCCTCTTATTTCTTTTGAACGTCTAATATATCCAAATAAAAAATGAGGATTAAATATGTTTATTGTTTAAGAGGAAATTCAACACATTGTCACAATTTGCTTGGTTTCTAAGGCACCAGTGAAACAATCCAATTTATTTCCTAGCTCTTAGGAAAAATGAGCATGATCTATTTCTTTACAAAAAAAAATTCTAACAAATTCTTATGAAACAACAAAAAAGTTATAAATTAGTCTCTAAAGAAAATATTATTTAAAAATTTTGTTCGTGTAAAATAAAGGGCTAATTGTTTGTTTAATTTTACTTGTGGAAACCAACTAGAAACATGTTTTTTGCTGGCAACTCTCGAATGACATACAAACAGTGAAACAAATATGCTGAAAAACCATTAGCAAATTTTTTAGAACTAAGAACACGGGCCAAATTATTTTTTTCATGGACTAATGTGCACTCATAAACTTTAGGGAATAATTTATCCCTTATAGGCATGTTTGGTTAAGAGTAAGAATGAAAAAAAGAGTTCTGGATAAAGTTCTTATGTAACTTTATATGCAAATATTATTCATGATTTTTTTTCATACTTTTACAGCTCAGTCAATCACACCCCAAAGGAAGGTTAATTTAAGGATTTAATAAATTCACATTCTTAACTTTTGGAAATTATGTTCAAAATTTCCATTTCTCCTGATAAAATCAATAAGGGTAAATTGGTCCTATGTGTTCAATGATAAAAAATTTTGACATAAAAATAGAGGAGGATAGAAATGAGAGAATCCACAAGCGATTTTATACTAGCTCAACTACAATATATATGATCAAAGTCTAGTCCCCAAATTAAACAAAAGTATGTGATTTTCTTTTCTTGTTGAATTTTTGCTTATAAGGACTCCATTGAACCTTACTCCACTCAATCCAAGTAGAGTATCACACGGTTTATTTTTCTCGTGACACCACAAAACCTTCTTCTATAAAAGAGCATACTCGTGATTTCTTTTTGACAAATACACTACAAAACCTCCCTTGTCACAACATGAAATCATGTATATAACCTTTTAAGGCATATCACAGTGTTTGGTTCCTGTCCTATGACACAAAATCCAGAGACATTGAAAATATAAACCTATTTGAAATAGGTATAAAAATATTTAAAATGCCTATGTCATAGGATAAAATTTGCTCAAATTCTATCCACCCAAAACATGGGGATGCATGATCATGATTTTCATTTGCATGTCTAAGTTTCTTTGTATTTTGTATTTTTTGTCCAAGCACAACAACGAAACGGGTCTATATGCTCTTATGAATAAGGTATAAAGTTTTACAACAAAGTGGTAGCCATGGACCAACACACTACCTTGGCAAGGCCTAAGTTAGGTTGAAGTCAAAGCAAACATAACACTTGGTAATTGATGTCAAATGGACTTAAGTGATAAGAGTTGAACCAAAATTAACAGTTATAATTTTTATCCTAGTGACAAGTGCTCAATCCATCATTCATTAACTTATCAAATTGTATTTTGTTCGAATAATGAATTTGAATACTCTAAAACATAGTTATCAGACTTAACCCGGACATCGACTTGGCCAAGGTCCTGGTCATTGAATCACTAGTTGAATTGGTCAAACAGATTTAATTAAATCAATATATATGAAAAAATTATTAGGCTAAATATATGATATATATAACTTTTGTCATATATATAACAAAGAACAATGGTGGCTTGGTGTTTTGCAGCTCGCCTCTCACACCTGGTGGTGTGTGTTCGAACCTTCCGAAGCATTTTTGAAAGAAAATGCTTTGATGTGTGGTCAAAGGGTGGTCAACGGGGTTGATGACAGGTTTGATGGGCTGGTCCGCTAGTTCGCTCGCGGGTTGATCTAGTTGATCGGTTCATGGTTTAATTAGAACCAGTTGGTTGAATAGACCTAATAATCCTGCTATAAAATATATTACTTTGATTGAGGTCGGGTGGAAGAAAATCACACAAAGAGAAAGATATTAAAAAAACTAGTGAAAAGGGAAAATTACCTTTAATAATGTCATTTTTTTTAAATATATGCATAGAGAAAACTTTCATGTACAACAAAAATACTATTGTAACTTTACACCTTATTGTATAACGAGAAAGGATAAGAGTTGCTCAATTCATTAGACCTCACATTTGTTTTGTTTTATACAATAGAGATGTAAATTTAGGCTTGTTTGGCAAGCTAATATGATAAGGCTAGATAGTATAAGATATGATAGGATAAAGGTGATAAACTTTTAATCCAACATAGTGTTTGGTTAGCACTGTATAAGATATTATATTTTATAATATTATTATGTATTTATGCATAATTCTAATATTATAAGTAAATATTAAATCAAATAATAATAAATAAGAAAATTTTATTAATAATTTAAATATATTTTTCAAATATTATATTTATGTAAACTTTATTAATCAAAATTTAATTTATATTAAATATTATTATTTATTTCAATATTTTATAATTATTTATTATTTAAATAAATTATATAAATATAAAATGTACTCTTTTATATATTTTAAAATTTTATAATTTTAATCATAATTATTTAATTTTTAATTTTAAAATAAATAAACTCAAACTATTTTCATTATTAATTATTACTTTTATATAGTACATATTATTTATTATTTATTTATATATTTTATTAGTTAATAATTTATATTTTTTATATTATATGTTTTAAACATTTATTTGTTATTAAAATTTTATTATTTAATTTATTTATTATTTATTAATTATAATTATTTTTATTATATATAGCTAAATTGATATTATGTAGTATTTTTAACAACATTTATTTATTATGAAATAATTATATGAAGAAATATTTTTATTAACAAATTTTTATTTATTTATTATTATTTATTTAAGAATTATTTTATTTTATTAAATATTAAAAATAAAAGCAATCTCATAAGTTGAAAACTAATTAGACCTGATTTGACCCCCTTATCCTGTAATAAGTTATATAATATTTTAACGTATAAGTGAATTATGATGAATAAATTTATCCAATATGTTATGTACATAACATAATATATAAGAACGTAACATATATTATAAACTTATAATACTATACCTAATACAACATATGAAACACATCTTTATTGTTGTATTTTGTTGTACATAAAGTACTTTTCATATCCGTAAACAAGTGCTTTGAGTCTATTTACGTAAATATGAGATTTTAAAGACATCCCACTACCACCATGGGGTGTTTCCTTTTTTTTTTTTTTTTTTTGTTCTTCACAATTTGTGGAACTAGCCATCATCATTGGCGGGTTTTCTTTTCATAATCTACTTAAACCCAAAACCTAGAAAGCAATCTGTCTTTAAGATTTGTTTGGATCAAAGAAGAAAATGATAGAAAAGAAAAGGGAGAGAAGAGGAAATGAGAAGATGATACATGTTACATTGAAAAATATAAATAGAAAATTTTATATAATATGGTTTTAAATGTTTGAATTTAAAAAAAAAATGAAAAAAATTTACTTATTCTTTTAGAGAATAAAAAAGGTATTTATTTATTTTTCCTCATTACAAAAAGAACCAACTACTGCATATCGTTATTAAAAAATTGAGCCGCAAAAAAAAAAAAAAAAAAAGAAATCGGCCGGGCTTTTTTCCTTTCAATAATTCAAATTCCCGCGCACATTTCGTACACCTTTCTCTTGGCTTCTCCCACTCTCTTCACCTCCTTCCCCCTCACTTCCCCAGTCACCCCACTCACAATCACAAACCCAGCTGAAGAACCTCTCTCTCTCTCTCTCTGAACGCGATCCATGGGTAAGCGCCGAACGCCCGAACCCTCTAACCATCAAGACGACGCCGTTTCTTCCGAACGCAAGGACAACAACAAGAAGCCCAAGCGCTCCGCCGCCTCCCCCGCTGCTGCTGACCCTGACGCCTGCTTCGTCGGGAAACCCATTCCGCCCAACGAGGCCCGCGCCAAATGGCCCCACCGCTACCCAATCAAGGACTCACTTGGAAGCTCAGCCAAGTGAGTTTCGAGATTCTCTATGTTTTATATTCCTTTTTTGTTTTGCCCTAAGTATTGTTTCTCAGCGACCTGAGGAATTTCTACGTGGTTGCGCTGGTGCAGGGGAAGGAGCGTAAACGGTGACGTTTTGAAGGCGAAGTGCCATTACCGTCAAGCTAGGGTGGATGGGGTTCTATACAATCTTAATGACCATGCTTATGTTAAGGTATATTACGTTTCTCTTTGTTTGTTTTACTTCCCCTATGGCTTGCGTTTTCTTCGTCTTTAGAGTCGGCATTAGTATTAGCCATTTGAACAATGATGCTTTGATTTTTTCTAAATGACTATTTTCGTGTATGCGTAACTTCAATATAGAATCTGTAATTCAACGAAAATGGGCATTTAAAGTTGAAAACTTTATGTAATGGGTTTTGCCACTCTGTTGTTGTTGTTTCACTTTCACATGTTATTATTATTATTATTTTTCAGGCCGAGGATGGTGAGCTTGACTACATTGCACGGATTGTTGAGATGTTTGAAACTATTTGTAACGAGCAATATTTCACAGCTCAGTGGTTTTACAGAGCTAAGGATACGGTGAGAACACCTTTCTTGTTTTTTCAATAGGTTTAAGGTTCTCTGTATTTTTCAGATTTTATGAAAAAAAACAGTGAAAACATGTCCTCTCGTCTACAAAATGCTGGAAATAAGAAATACAACTAATGGAAACAGAAACCAAACTGACCTATCTTTGTTTTTTGAGAACTATTTTGATAAAGGCTTTTTACTTCGAATTTTGAATGGGTACAGGTCATCAAGGACCATGCGGATATTGACGAAAAAAGGGTGTTTATATCCGATGTGAAAGATGAGAATCCACTTGATTCTATTGTTTCCAAAGTCAAAATGGTTCTGATCCCTCCGAATGTAAGTGCTTTTTCGTGGTCTCATTCTTTTGCGTAAATATCTAGTTAGTTACCTATTTCTTCTGAGGCATCTTTCATGTAATTGGGTTCAAAGATTTTTTAATTTGCTTACTGTAGGTGGACTTGGCTGAAAAGAAGAAAAATTGCTTCCTGTGATCTCTATTATGACCTGAAGTATACTGAGTCGTACCATACCTTTTCTAACATTGTCAATGGTAGTTTTTCTTAATTAAGATATGATAATTTGTATTGGCTACTATTCCATTTTATGGTACATGCTTCTTAATTTTGTCATTCAATATGGTTTACTCTGACAATTCAGAAACAGGTAGCTCAGAAAGTAATGGATCTTCAACAATATCGAGTGAATCCGGAAGTCCCGGTCAACTTGATAATACTAACGATGTTAATGGGGAGACGGATCCAAATAATGAATCGAATTCTTCAGAATGGACTTTATTGGATCTTTATTCTGGCTGTGGAGCAATGTCCACGGGCCTTTGCTTGGGTGCATCTATATCTGGCATCAAACTTGTCACAGTAAGCAAAATAAATTGCATGAATCAATTCAATTTATTTAAATTGTTCCTTTAGCAATTTATTTTGACTGATTTTAGATTACTTTTGTATTTGACTTCAAAGAGGTGGGCTGTTGACATTAATCAACATGCATGTAAAAGTCTGAAGCTGAATCACCTTGAAACCCAAGTAAGGTTTTGTTGGCATCTTCTAGTTGGCATTTGTCGTTTTATATACGTTGCTATACTCAAATTGCGTCCCAAAATGGCTATCAGGTGAGGAATGAGCAAGCGGAAGACTTTCTAAATCTAATAAAA